>OX376248.1:10914647-12114647 GCA_947364205.1 Agrochola lota | reverse complement strand
ACATAATACAAGTACTGGTATGTATGCCTAATATAGGTATACACAGCATTCACCACAAACAACTACGTAATTAACTAAAAAAAACCGGGCAAGTGCGTGTCGGACCACACACAATGAAGGGTTCCGTAGATGGGATGAATTTATCCCAAAAACAAACTTAACGTTGTACTTGAAAAACATGTTCTCCCATACGGAATGTATGGGAGAACATGTAATTCAAACGTTGTATGTTGTTCAAACTGCAAATTTAAGTTGGTTGATTATAACTCATTAACTCGTACAGCCTACTTAGCTCTGATAGCTTTCCTTTTAATTTCGTTATATGTACTACTGCTGTGAATTTTTCCACAAATCCAAGTACGACCATTTAGCTGGCAGGGGGGGGGACACATGACTCTAACACAAAAAATCAGTTAAAAGCTTTTTATTTCGCCAACGGATCCCGGAATCTAAAAATAGTTTTCACAAAATATTTTGAAACGACCTTCCTAACAGTACCCTACAACATGGGGTAGATGAGGGAAAAAAACACCCCACGTGTACCCTAAAAAAAAAAAACCTAATATATTATTTTACCACTTTGTCGGCGATGATTAATATATCAAATTACAGCTTCAAATTCAAATCAAATCAAATTCATATGCCAAATTACAGCTTTCTAGTACTAACCGTCTCTGAGCTAAGCCGCGGACAGACAGACGGATATGGCGAAACTATAAGGGTTCCTTGTTTACTACGGAACCCTAAAACGTATGAAAACATAAAATACAATAGAAAACAAGATTCAAAATCAGTGGATACTTACATTACTCGTAATGTAATAATTAATGCGAAAGTGAGTCTGTTTGTTTGTTAAGCTTTCACGCTAAATCGTCTGAACAGATTTGGATGAAATTTGGCACATGGATAGACCATGACCTTGATTAGGAGGATACTTTTACCCCGACATTCCCATGGGATCGAGACTTATGAGGGTGAAACCGCGGGGCGCAGCTAGTACTAAATAAAAAAAAGTTACAAAATGTTACTACGAAAAGTGGAAAGTCAAACATAAGTGTTAGTGATATCAAGATTTAATATGAACATGAATTTACAAACTATATTAATTTATTGGTTAGTTGGGTTAGTTTATGGACTCCCGTTCCTACCTCAGAGACTGATCTAGGTACACAGTGTGAAACGTCGTGCAGACCGCCGCGACGCTTCAGCGCGACGCAACTATCAATACGATTTCTAAGAAAACTTCATTGTAGAACAATTACCAGTGTCGTGTCGCGCGACAAAGCGCGCTAGTCTGCACGAGCCGTAAGTTGGTTTCTTACGATTTACAAAAACTATTGTAATTTCTGCACTTTTCATTTAGTTCTTAATTTATTTCGTTGTGTCTATAAACATATTAAACAGCGGAAGGAACCTCATTCTAACCGGGTCTCCCGCGACACCTCTCGACGTTTTAGGGTTCCGCAGTCAACAAGGAACCATTATAGTTTCGCCATGTCCGTCTGTCTGTCTGTCCGGGGCTTAACTCAGACACTCTAGAGTACTAAAATTACTGTAATTTGGCATGGGTATACATATTAATCACGCCGACATAGTGGTAAAATAAAATCAGGAAAACGTTTCGAGTGTCGTAGGATTCTGAAATCCGTTTGCGTAATATTAAACCTCAAAGTGCTAATTTTTGTTAGTCAAGGGTCCTACCCCTCCTGCCAGCTAAATAGTTGGTTTTGGATATGTGAAAAAGTTCACAGCAGTAGTATATGTATAACGAAATTAAAAGAAAAACTATCAGAGCTAAGTAGGCTGTACAGGTTAACGAGTAATAATCGACCAAGTTACATTTGCAGTTGCAAAAACATATCTCCCATACATTTCGGATGGGGGATCATGTTTTTCAACTACAATATTAAGTTTGTTCTTGGGATAAATTCGTCCCAACTACGGAAGTCTTCATTGTGCGTGGTCCGACACGCACTTGGCCGGTTTTTTTAAGTATGACCTTGACCTTGCGTAAGTTTTAATAGAGTAGTCCGATTTTGATGATTGTTTTTGGTAGTTATAGCTGAGGGGTAGACAAAATAGTTGAAATAACTGAAAACTTCTGAAGGAGCACTCCTATGAGAAGCTCGTGGCTAATTAAAAACAGCCGCACGGGTTGATCCAAGAGGTTAAGCTATGGTCGCCGTGGTTGGTCCGTAGATGGGTGACCATCTTTACCTACCGAGACTCCTCCGTGCCTTGAAAAGCACGTTAAGCCGTTGGTCCCGGCTGTCATTCGTGGATCTTTGACAGTCGTTACGGGTCGTCAGACACCCGAAAGTCTGCCAACCTGTCTTACCAAGGGGTATCGTATTACCCAGTTACTGGGTTGTGGAGGTCAGATAGACAGTCGCTCCATGTAAAATACTGGTATTCAGCTGCATCCGGTTAGACTGGAAGCCGACCCCAATATAGTTAGAAAAAGCCAAGGCAGATTGATTATAAACTATGAACAACTTTTGCAATTAGACCAAACCTGAAATCTCGAAATGCCTCATCGGTCTGGTGGTCGCAAGCGCTACTGCCTAGCATAAGGTCCTGGGTTCGATTCCCAGGTCGGGCAAATTGTTATTTATTGGGTTTTTCCATCAGGAATTTCTAAGTATAAAAGCAGCCCGGTGCCCCTTAGTATACTTTGCTTATTTCCACAATATTATGTCCTATGACGTTCTGTGGGTATTCAATTTTCATTTTATATAAGATCCGCACGATCTATAAAATGGGTCCTCGCGAGTCCATTAGAAACAAATAAATAAAAAAATATATACTAACTCTGCCTTCTCTTCTCTTATCACTTCTTCTCTTAGCAAGTATTTTTATGAATGACTTTTCAAAATAAGAAGCGATTTTCATAATATACATAGATACATGTAATAAACATGAAATCGTGATACCTAAATTTAGATTAAGAGGCCGTGCGCGAAATCGACAGATTTTGATTAATTTTGTTCATTAGTTGTAAGAAAGGGAAAAAGGAAATAAAAAAAACTATTTGTGATTTGAAAATTCCAGTTCTATGTTTTGCACGTGGCTAAAAAATTTTCAAATAAGTTATTTAACTTATTTGGATTCATGGAAAATCACAAATGTTCGCAACAAGTTTTCCGACAAATGACGCGAGACTGACGTTTGATCACTTTTTTACAAGGTCATCAACGTCGTTTTGTGATCTACGTGCATGTGGCTGAAACACTTTTTTGAACTTCCATACAAAATATAGCAGAAAAATAATTTTAAATAAACCATTCCTTTTTTAAACCCTGTCAGTAATGAATGTTTTCCTATTATTAAGCAAACCATATCAAGAAATTTAAAAATCACACATTAGTCTTCAGCTGTCCTTGAAGGAAAGTATACAATATCTTCATAAAGATATTGTATAATCATATATATTTTCAAAGGCGAAATAAACCATATTTTCGAGAGCGCAAAACTGATGCAACTACGAGTATTAATAACTACAATGACAACGACTTTCATTTAGAAGACAATTCAACAACATTCATTACGTGATTTACATTGTTGAGAAGACGGATTCCTCAAACATATGAAGCAATGGATTACCAATTTCCTTCAAAAATTCTTCAGATTGTGAATGAAAGTGTGTTAGGCAATTACAATGCTATTATCCTGCATAGTCCTGAAAGTTTTTTGAGGAGTTGGTTGAATGTATGTAAACACTGGCAAGATTACATAATGTATTTTATTATGGGCACATACAACAAAATAACTTCGATTTAAAGGCTCGCTGTATCTGGAACGTTACATGCTGATGTGTTCTTCAACGTGGGTACATCTTACAGGAACTCGCTTCTTCGACAAACCAGATATTGCCTAGAAAATGAAAACATGGTGCTGTACTTAATGCCACGTAATGACGACGTCACGATGACTATTAAAATTATTACTCTGAGATTAAAACCAATCGCAACGGGCCACAGCGCAACGTATTTTCATACAAAAAACTACGGTGCGGCTCGCCTGTATTGGTTGTTTTTCAACTGATAATTGAGTTTAATTTTATAATCTAAATTGTTGTCGATGACTTTATAATTAAAATTTAATAATGTTACTCAAACAATATTTATTGGAAAATGTAGTGAGATATAAAGTTGAAACAGATAAATACAGATATTTATGTGTTCCTTATTCTTTAGTGTTATGATGACTTTAGAATTCAACAGGGTTTGTTTACACTTCCGTCAGGGAGTTTTTGAACATTTATTTATTTATTGCAGATTATACACCGTGTATCAGAAAGGTGTTGCGAAAAGGTTCAACGAAAAGGGTCGAGTAGGTATTGACGCTTTGTATGGAACAGTTGATAATTGTTTCGCTATGACGATATCGGCCCCATGGAGAAGGTTGTTCAGTTTCGTGGTCTGTACCACGCCCTTAAATTTGACCACACCTTTCTGATACACGCTGTATAGCGCAGGCAATTTGTATGATTCCGCTTTTTACAAACGGCGTCGTCCGTTTACAAACGCTCGCTGTTTTGAAAATTTCAAAACAGCGAGCGTTTGTAAAAGCCTAAGGCAAAATATAAATAGCCTAGTCACTTTATAATATGCCGCAACTTTTGATGGACAATTCAAACGCCGTTTGCAAAATGCCGCGGAAAATTTAAGTATTTAGTTATCTGGCTTGGAGGACTCATGCGGAATATTAATGGTACAAAATTGTAGAAAAATTATGAACTGCAACAAACAATTTAGAATATAACGCATTTTTTTTTATAGTTTATAGTCTTACAAATAATACCGAAAAATTGTAAACTGGTATCAAGCTTGCGTGCGACGTAAAGCACCTTGCGCTAATACAAATAGCCTGCCTCGCGAGCGCGAAGTAGCGCTCGCCGGCTGATGCCGCGGTTGGTCACAGTTCTAACCTTTTTTTTTTGTCGGGGTAGAAATCCTCATGGATGTCCTCCACCCTGGGGTAGGCAGAGGGGTCTATCAGACAGTTCTAACCTAACCAATTTCACAATTTTTCGATTGTTTATAAATTATAATCTAACGGAAATAATACCGATAAATTATAAACTCACGGTTCTCAAATTTTACGGTAACATAATATGTACCTGATTGCTGGAATAAAGTATGATTTGTCCAACCTGTGTGTTATGATGGTCACCCTACAATAACAATCAATGTCGAAATTACAACAATTGAACGAATTGCCAATTTGCCATAGGCATTTTGGAAAACCGCCAGCGCGTTTGTAAACGTATGACGCCGTATGTAAAATGACGAATCATACAATCTGCCTGCGACATATCCACAGTTAGTAGGCAACGATTCTTACTGTTTGCGAGCGATAGAGTAGCAGAAGCACATCTTGGGCACGGTTTCCTTGGGGCTCTCACAGCGACAGTCGTCTTTGCATTCGTAATCAGCCGTGCACAACGATCGCTGTACTTTCTCCGAATCTGGAAATAAACCGTTACTCCATTGTAAAATAACTTTACAGCATGTCTCGTGAGGCTGTGTAAACTTTATAAACTTAACTAGCGACCCGCCCCTGCTGAGCCGGACTATTCTGTAAAAATCTCATCTTGAAAACTTAAGATGAAGTCTGCTGTTATTGGCATGAGCTGTCAATAACGACAATTCTTAGAATTAAGGTGGCAGCTATTCTAGCAATTGGCACTATTGACAGCTCACTTCAAGGAAGAATATTCCAGGATAGATTGGCAGGACCCCTTGACGGCTCGAGTGATGTGACGTGCGACGTTCATGCATGCGTGCATGTTCTAAACAACTTCTTACATTTGTTCTCCCCGCAGTCGCTGTCGCTAGATGCGTGTCGCTTGAGCGTCTAAGCTGTGGCCATGGGGTCACACGAGTGCACTCTACTGAAGGCCAATTCTCGTACTTAAAAAACGTTTACATTCTAGTCTCAATCTGTCAAAAATGTTGGTAAATTGATTTATTTTTGACAGATTGCGAATGAGATTAGAATGTTCTTAAAAATTACGGGAATTGCCGCTCTGATATAGTGACATGTCTAAACATTGAGATTTCTGTGCTATAACATATCTACTATTTACTATACTAAGTAGTTACTTATAATTTACTATTAATAATTAAAATGTTAATAGGAATAACGATAATAAATTAATAGTATAAATATTTATACATACGAGTAAACCTTGCGGAATAAACGTTTGAAATGATGGTGAAAACCGCATCATAATCCGACATAATATTGTAACGACAATAATTATCACTGTGGTTTGACAGTGATCAAGGGCGTCGCCAGCCGATGGGCTGGGGGGGGGGGGGGAGCAAGTTGATAAATGGAGGATGGGAAAAGTATGAAATTGTAGGTAGTCAACAGCAAATGAAATGAAGCTTTACACTTGTAGTGCGAGTCTTATCTCTACAGCGGGCGGTGGTAATAAAAACGGTACAACGTCAAATGTGTAAAGGCTTGTGCAGACCTACGCGACGCGACACGAACAATACAATTTCTAAGAAAACTTCACAGTATAACAACAACCGGTGTCGCGTCGCGCGACGAGTCGCGCTGGTCTGCACAAGCCTTTAAGCTTCACGAGCTCTTGACTGTATAATAAATAAAACTTGTAAACAAAGTTACAAAATTATTTTTAAAAAATTAATAGAAAAAATTGCGTGTGCAGATTATTTTTTGAAAATGACAAGGTTTTAATAAAAAAAGTTCCGTAGTAAATCAGTAAACCTTATAGTTTCGCCATGTCCATCTGTATGTCTGTCCGCGGCTTAGCTCAGAGACGGTTATTACTAGAAAGCTGTAATTTGGCAAATATATACATATAAATTATGCCGACAAAGTGGTAAAATAAAAGCAAGAAAAATATTTTTTTTTATGGTATCTCCCCTACACTTAAAGTGGGGATGTTTTTTTTTCCTCATCTACCCCATGTTGTGGGGTATCGTTAGAAAGGTCTTTCAAAAATATTGTGAGTTTGCGAATACTATTTTTGGATTCAGGGATCCGTTTGCGAAATATTAAGCTTTTATCAGATTTTTTTTGTTAGAGTCAAGTTTCTCCCCCCCCCCCCCCCCCCGCCAGCTAAATGGTTGAACTTGGATTTGTGAAAAAATTCACAGCATTAGTATATATAACGAAATTAAAAGTACAGGTTAACGAGTAATAATCAACCAACTTAAATTTGCAGTTTGCAAAACATGATCTCCCATACATTCCGTATGGGAGAACATGTTTTTCAACTACAACGTTAAGTTTGTTCTTGGGATAAATTCATCCCAACTACGGAACCCTTCATTGTGCGTGGTCCGACACGCACTTGGCCGGTTTTTAGAATAAGTTAATTCAAACATAATCGTCGGGGGTATTTTGCAAACTTCTCTACCACCTTATTATGTAAATCTTGCAAGTTCAGTTCATTAATGAGTTTTCTATGCACACTCATCATGACCAGACCATTGAGGCGATGTTCCCCCATAGTGCTCCTTAATCAGGTTTTAAGTCTCCTGAGGCTGCTAAACGATCGTTTCCAACTTTTTAACACTTTATTCGTTGCGGGTGAGAAGGTTTCTGCCCCTTTTATAACATCAACGACGGTGAGATTTGTTGGGTTGGGTGTATCATAAACCACAATTGCTGACAATATTTATTTAATTTTTTATATTCGGTAAATCATAAAATTGGACGATAGTTTCGCAAGTTTCTGTGATATTTTCAAATGACATCGTTTGCATCTGCGCCGGGTGTAATTTGGATATTGCGAACGATGGAGCGTTTTTCAAGAGTTGTAATAATGGAGTCCAAGTAAGGTATTATTAAAGACCTCTTCCAGAATTCTGAAGAAGTTTCTGCTGGGTGGTTGCTTTGATGACGTTGTTTCCCAACAATACGCGGCATTGATGTGATGTCCTAGTTTCTCCGCAACAGCATCCCTTATACATAATATCGTCTGTGACTTTTCAGGATTGTCACATGCTCCATGTGACAATGTCCAAAGCTATGGATTGGAGCACATTAACAACAGCTTCCATCAAAACCGAGTATTTGGCTATCAAAATAATGCCAAGAATAAATGAAATTTCCTTCACGCGATAAGGTTTCTAAGGCTTCCAATATAATAGGAAACTTCTCCTTAAAAACTCTGATAGTTTTGTGTTTTTCACTCCATCTTGTTTCGCAGAGCCTCGAAATATTAGGTATCAACTTCCTTCTCAAAACTGATTCCCGCAAAAAAATTATAATAATAAAAAACGTTTGGGATTTCAGGAAGAATGTTGAGATCATTGATTACTAGATTCAGTTTGTGGGACGAGCAATGAAAGAACGAAGCTTTGAGTGTATTTTTTGCGTAGGATTGCTTGTACCCCACCGTCTTTTCCAGCCATCGTCGAACAACCGTCAAATCCAAAACCAACGCAATTATCTGGATTAAGGTATTCTTTTATCATAAACTCATCGATGCTATTTGCAATAGATTTCGCATCCAGACTTTTCAGCTCAACAAATCCAACAAAGATTTCTTGGACTTCGTTGGTTTCTTCATCAAAATATCGCAGCCCGATCGATAATTGTTCAGCGCCAGAAATGTCAGCTGTTTCGTTCGCTAACACACTATATGCTTCTGTTTCTTTTACTTTTTTCATGATATCTGCCTTAATAACATCTTCTCAAATGCCGATAACTTCATTTTGATTATCAACCGATCGATAGCTTGCATTCTTTTTCCCATGCTGAATATGTTTCTTCAAAACCAAATATCCCGCGTCAATTCGCAGCTTGTATAACTCCTCAAGAATGCCTT
The DNA here is from genome assembly GCA_947364205.1 of Agrochola lota. Taxonomy (NCBI): domain Eukaryota; kingdom Metazoa; phylum Arthropoda; class Insecta; order Lepidoptera; family Noctuidae; genus Agrochola; species Agrochola lota. The sequence continues at coordinate 12,105,832 of OX376248.1, read as the reverse complement.
CGCCATAATGTTTACCTCTCAGAGCTAAGTCATGCGACCCGCAAAATGTAATGCAGGAAATAATAGATGTTATAATTTTTCAGTTTTCTTCAATCAAGCCCTGGGAATATTTGTTGAGTTGCAAATCTACAGCCACACTTCCAAGAAATGATTTAGCAGCTTCCAATGCCGCCTTATGGAAGTGGGTTTCCATGTGCTGTTTGTACTGCTCGTGAAAATGTTTGAACTTACAAAATGGCCTTATGGTAAATGCCCAATACGCCTCTAAAAGAATTTGAATTTGGCGAGAACAAAGTATAATATTTACAAAATGCCTCTTGGCGCCTGGAATAGGCCAACCATGGAGATTACGCTTCCAACCTTGAGTAATTGAGTTTTCTTTTTAGATGTTTGGTATCTTCCGCAAAATCATACGTCACGGAAGGGGGACCAACAGTTTTCAAGCAATTCCTTCTTCTTTTCGGTCGGTAACATCAATGCTCGCCCAATAAATTAACCGATTTTATTTTCGTTGCAGTCATGTATTGAAAAATCGGAATCCAAGTCCAGATCTTTGGATGAGCTTGGTCTCGGCAGGTCACCCACGGAATCGTCACAAGGACTTTAACAATAGACTATGAGAGCAGCTGTGTTTGTGCACTATAATATCTCCTAGGAACCTGTCGGTCGATTCTGTAAAAATATTAACGTGAAGCTTAGGTGAAGTGAGCGTGAAGTGAGCTGTCACTGCCACAGCATCGACCGGCAGGATGCTAGGGATTAACACTATTGACAGCTCACTTCACGCTCACTTCACCTAAGTTTCACGGTGATATTTTTACAGAATCGAACGGCTGGACAATCTCCGTTGAGATTGGCCTCCGTGGCCGAAATTCGGTCGGGAGGATTGATTTTACTAAAAAAGTTAGCGAATAAGCCAACGAATATTAGCCGAATATTCGAGGCATCTCTAATACTATGGTTTGACTTACCTGTCAAGGCAGCTACGTTGGCTACCAACACCACTAGAGCGAACAGAGCTATTAACAATTTCATGATGCTTATCGTCAGTATACAATGGAGGATTTGTTGTTGGCCTTATATATTAAATTCCTAACGCCTTCGTGAAATTGTTACAGATTAAATTATTACTACAAGATTTTATTTAAATTGACGTGTTCTTATTATTAATTGTACCATTACAGTCTGGTAAACGAAATACCTACTGTCTGTTTGTTTGTATGTTTTACTGCCTCGTTGGTATAGTGGTCGCAAGCGCTACTGCTGAGCACGAGGTCCTGGGTTCGATTCCCAGGTCTGGCACTGACCTGCAAATTGCAAAAAACGTAATAAAAATTGAGTTAGGCGCAGTTCGAGCCCGCGCCGCAGAGTTTCGTGAAAACGAGTGGTGAAATAGTAAACGAATTACAAAAAAATATGTTTATTGCATTCCTAATGAAGCCTCGTGCAGACTGGCGCGACGGGACACCGGTAATTGTTCTACCGTAATTGCATCGCGTCACGCCAGTCCACACGAGACTTGATGCAAGCTTTCATCGATTGTGGTATTTTTTCTGAGCAGATTTACGGCCGATGTGAGTCTATATATGAAATTATTTTGCTATTGTCAAGTTCACATGCGGTATGCATAGTCCTATTATACGAAATATTTTTGTTGTATCTCTGTAGGTTCTGGTAGTGTTTTGTCAACTCTTGGGAACGACACCAGCATCACCGTTCAAGCCGAACACGTTTTTGCACTATACGATTTGGAATTTAGAAATATATTGAAAAAAAATTAAAGAAATAAAACCTTTAAAAAAAAAGCTTTTATTTAAATGCTCTAAAAAGAAGAAAATAAAATTTTCATTTAAAATTTTAACTATCAACTTATAACCTCATTATAGACAATTTATATGATCATAAAGCTTGTCGCGCGATTTACTTGTGTAAATAAACTAGTACCTATTTAATTGAGTAACTTAATCTGCTAAGTCAAGGGATGGCGAGATGGCACTTACGCAAACCTCGAGACAAGCTTTATGATCATATAAATTGTGTATGATGAGGTTATAAGTTGATAGTTAAAATTTTAAAAGAAAAATGTTATTTTCTTCTTTTTAGAGCATTTAAATAAAAGCTTTTTTTTAAAAGGTTTTTTGCTTTTAATTTATTTTTACTTTTAATTTATTTCTAATTATTCTCGGCAAGCCGTTTCATTTGATACCCATGTTGCAGAAGTGCATAAAAAATAACTATTCCGCCATCTTGGATGTTCCGCCATATTGGATTTAGAATGACGTCACATTATTTTTCGAGCTACTCTTAACAAGCCCTTTCATTTGATACCCATATTCCAGAAGTGCATAAAAAATAACTATTCCGCCATTTTGGATGGTCCGCCATATTGGATTTAGAATGACGTCACACAGCTTATCGTGTATTGTCATCCAAACTAAACGTGTATACAAAATTTCAGCTCAATCAGTTAAAGATATCTGCTTCAAAATTGAGTAGCAAGATTCCACGCGAACAAACATAGTTACATACATACAAGCAAGTTAAATAAAAGCTTTTAAAAAGTAGAGGGTCGAACGCATGCGCCTACCCTCGCGATGTGATGCCATAGGCAAATTATATTATTTTTATTTTTTATATTATTAATTATACTCAAAATTGTTATAAATATAACCTATCTTTTGTGTGCTCAATCATTACCCTAGCATTAAGTCTCGTAGTTCTATTCTATTCTATTTTTCCTCATGGCAATGGTGCCGATGTCGACAATTCTGCCAATGTCAATGTGTGGAGAAAACGTGCGGTGGGAAACAAAATAAAAAATAAAAATTGATAGAAGCTAATTAGCGATTGAAATCTTACATATTTTTCACTGTCAGATATATTGATTGTACTACCAGTACTCCGAACGAAAAGACGTTATCTAAATTTGAATTTCGCGCGCTAGCACTGCGGATACATCTTAAAACTTTTTGCTCTTCTGATGATGCACACTATTTTAAATAATTCAGCCTCTTTTTAACTTTCTGGTCTTTCCTCACAGTTGGTCGCAGTATCTAAGCTGGTAACCGGGTACTCCGTCCAAATGGGATATTAGGAATTATTTGAGATAAGTACACAAAAAGTGTACTCATTAAATAAGATTGTTCAATAATATTTTTAGGGCAGTTTTGGCCCAGTGGTAACAGCCCCGACTTAAGAGGGCAGGCACTTTAGTTTGTGTAAATAATTTCATCACCACTGCTCTCAAAACAGTGAAGGAAAACATCGCGAGGAAACCAGCATGTCTTAGAACCAAAAATTCGAAGACATGTGACATCTACCAACCCGCACTGGACCCACGTGGTAGATTACAGCCCACTCTTTCGAAGAGAGGAGGCCTGTAACCCAGCAGTGGGAACTAGGCTGATTCTGCATATGTTATGCTAATATTTTTAGGAGCACAAAATGGGACTTATTTTAGAGGTTCGATTAAATACATGCCTATTCCTGACTTTATCTTCATGGACGAAGTCGCAAGCTAAGTGATGGTTATATATACTTAGTTATTTTAATAGAGCAAATGTTTAAATAATTGGATAACATGCTTCGTTAGCATCACACAATGGACTCGGTCACGCTCTTAACGCTATCTACAACTCTTGACTAGAATCCTTAGGGGCTACCTAATCGTTATAATTATAACAATATCAGCCTATTATTGTGCCACTGCAGGGCTAATGTCGGTTCTCATACAAATAAGGCATGAGCATTGATCAACACGCTTGCTCAAGACGGGTTGGTGATTTCAGACTTATATGAACTATAAGTCCAGTTTCCTCACGATGTTTTCGTTCACCGATGTCAGTAATGTCCAAGATAAACTAAACAAAGTACATATGAAGTGAAAAATACATCGTACTTGCCCGGATTTTAACCACTGGGCCATCACGAATGATAATAAATTAATTTCATTTTTATTTATATAGACTAGCTTAGCTGCACTAAGTACCTACCTACCTACCTACACCTACCTACCAAACCCTAACTTTTTTTTTTTGAGGGTGGTAAATTTTCAAATAACTTCTCTCGCTCTGCGTGGAGCGGGAGGGCGTGTCAGACTTTTACTGACTAACACCCACCCGTGTTCCTTCCGTTGCCTGTGTGCCGGGGCGGCGATATCCCTTTCGGACAAACTCGCAACCCTGGCAGGCATTGGCCCTTACGGACCCCGTCAGTTGGTGCTGACATCTCTTTAAGGCGCGCGTGGAACACAACGCGTTGTCGACCCGGGCCTGGTCCTTATCGGACGGCGAGCTACCCATTGCTCACCGTCCGCAAGCCCGCGCCTACGGTGGTCGGAAGTCGGCTCGCGACTCCCGACGCCCGGGGCGTCACCTGCGGCGACTAGGGGCGCGAGGGCGCACATCTTGCCTCTCCCTCGCGCACTCCGCCTCCTCCTTCGTGAGCATTACTGCTTCGCAGAAGGAAGTGACGGCCTCCCATGCACTCTCGTTCCGGACCATGGCCTGAACCAGGGCCGAACCGGAGGGCGAACCCCTAGTGTAATAGTTTGTGACAATGGAAAGCAATTTGTATCTAATCAGTTTAAGGATCTAGTTTCAGGGTACGGTGTAAAACTGTGGTATACCCCTTACTACCATCCTCAGGCCAAGCCCACTGAGCGAGTAAACAAAGTCATTGGCTCAGCTATAGCTTCTTACGTCGAAGATAATCACAAAGAATGGGACAAGTGTATACCGCACATAGGACATGCGATCAGAACATCGGTTCATGATGTGACGGGAAAAACACCAGCCTGTTTGATTTTTGGGCGCGAGACGACGGTCCAGGGCATGAAACCCTATAGCTTCGAACCACACGAAACAATAACCTTCAATAAAGAAAAATTTGAAAGAAATATAGCCTTTAGAAGTAAGATCTATGACGAAGTTTGTGAAAGGATGCAGCAATCGCATGACACCAACAGCGAACAGTACAACAAGAGACGTCGCATATGTGACTATAAAGTTGGTGATCTGGTTTGGAAACGCACTAAACTCCTATCTAATGCTAACAAGGCTTTTATGTCCAAATTGGCCCCTAAATTTGAAAAAGCAGTCATCAGATCAGAGAAGATATCAGTCGACGTTTACAGATTAAAGAGTTTCAGAGGCAAAGAATTAGGAAAATGGCATTCTTGTGATCTTAAACGTTTGGTTTGAATCCGGTTGGATTCTTTAGAGGAGAGGGGATATTGTAATGATCGATATTGCAGTTAACAAATCTGATACTAGATGGCGTTACTAGGGTCGCCACAATAGTTTTAATGACAAATTTGAGACGATTGACGGTGGCGGAAAAATAAATAATACCGGAGAGAGGGCAATTGGTGAAAAGATGAAAAAGAGAACGAACGGTTGCTCCGTAACTAGTTGCTTAATTCCTAGAAAATTGAGCCATCATCGTTAGGAAATTGTATACTTGGAAATTGTATACTATTGTCGTTGGTGCAAACTGTGAATTGTGTGCGAGTAGTGGGAGTAACAGGGTAAGTGTTTGCGTCTATTTAACGAAGTGTAGGTTGGATAGTTGGAGACGTTTTGCAAGGCTGACGGTTGTTATTTTTTCCTCAGCTTGCGGAAACGCCCTTACCGTCGAGGCATATTTGTGGAGGAAGATCCGGACTTCAGTTCATAAAGTCAAATATCAATATATGGCGAAATAATAACAACATATTCGCCACGGTTAATAAGGAACTATCTGGTCTCGGAGCATAGCGTCAGATCGAGGTTTCATGTTCTCGGGTTCGATCCCGATGCGGAGATTTACTATTTGCTTTTATTTTGTTTAGTTTTATTTTATTATACACCTGCTTATTGTTTTCCTTTTGTTTTGTCGCACATCTGCTTATTGTTTACTTTGTTTTCCGTCATTACTATTTGTGGTGTCCGGTACGGCACTTGCCAATTAATTAAGGTAGTTTTAAGGTGTTAGCATAGGTTTTTATTACGTATTAATTAAATAATATAAACTACCTATGTTCATCTTTCAATAATCAGTTTACTGGAACCCCGGTCATCACATTGGCCGGGTACGGGTTTCGCCTAGAGATCGCCGCCGCCGATCGCCTCCGTGAGGACATGGCGGTGCTCCACCCAAGCCGGACAGACCTCCACCGTATGCTCCACCGTGTCCTCCGGGCGATCCACACAGTGGTGACACCCGGGCGTTTCCTCCCGCCTTATGCGGAACAGGAACCTCCCGAAACAACCGTGTCCGGTGAGGACCTGCGTCAGGCGGAAGGTGAGGACGTCGTGGCGCCTCTCTAGCCACTCCTCAAAGATGGGACTTATCGCCACAATTGTGGCGTGCCCAGCACTGGGTTGCGACAATCGCACTCTCCATGCCGCCATGAGATCCCGCCGGAGCTCTGCCCGCTGTGCCGTGATTTCTCGCGGCAGCGGAGTTACTCCCCGGCGCCGGCGTTTCGCCTCCTCGCGCAACTCCCACATGTACGCGAGGACTTTCGCCTCCAGATCCCATGGCTGTAGTCCAGCAAGGAGGCTCGCCGCCTAACGGGTGACCGTGCGGTATCCTCGGACCAGCCTAATGGCCATGACCTTTTGGGACGCGTTCAACCGCTGGGCCGGTCGCAGCCTTAATGAACGCGCCCACACCGGTGCCCCGTAAAGGGCCATGGATCGCACGATCCCCGCGTAAAGCCTCAGGCAGGAGGCGTTTGGCCCCCTAGATTGAGCAGAAGCCGCTTCAAAGCAGCCCCAGCCCTCTCCAGTTTGGGAGCCAAACGTCGGAAGTGCTCCACGAAGTTCCACCGGCTATCAACGATTATCGCAACCCAGCGTGTCGCCAGTTTAGCCGCCACCTCATGCGACCTCCCCTGCGCCAGGACCAGCGTGTCGTTAGCGTAGCAGACTACGCTGACGCCGCTAGGGAGGTCGGTGCGCAGCACCCAGTCGTACCCAATGTCTCTCAGATGCGGCCCCAGGACCGAACCCTGTGGGACACCGCACGACATCTCTCGCCGGTTCCACTCTCCGTGGTGACCGGGGTAAATGACGGCCTTGTCCGTCAAATAGGCCTCGACCACTCGACAGAGGTAGGTCGGCATCCGGTGATACCGGAGTGCCTCCCTAATGCTACTCCAGGGCAGGGTATTGAAGGCATTGGCGATGTCAAGAGACACCGCCAAGACGACCCCACCCCGGGCAACCGCATCCCCCGTCGTGAGGGCTCGAACGCGCATGATGGCATCCACCGTAGAGCGCCCCTTGCGGAAACCAAACTGGCTCTCCGCCAAATCCGGTCCCACTCGAACCAGCTGCCCGACAAGGCGGTCTGCAATCACTCTTTCAAAGAGCTTGACTGAGCTCGACCTCAAAATCCCCACGATCCACCAGTTCCTAAAACGCATGTCCAAGCGTTACTTTGACCCTGCAGCCAAACATCGTAACCCTCTGGTTGTCGAGGCAGCAAATTATGTCCCCTCAACCATTAGTAAGATCCGCCGCCCGAGGCATATTTTCTCTGACCCTGATGACCCCACAACCCTCCTACAGGAGAGCAGTAGGGCCAGTACAGTATTCAAACACAGACCACACCCGTCTTATCGACCTCACCGTCGATGTCCACCGCGATCGCGACCGCGGTCCTCGCGTGTAAATGATACTCCCCCCCGACCCTTGCTCGTAGATGCGCCAGCCCGCTTCGACGCTGAGCCTGTAGTTATAAATTCCCCTATAAATAATAATAAATAATATATCATTGATCCAGCCTGTCCCGTCTTGCTGTCCTCCCCCCAGCGATGCCCTAAGCCGAGGTTCGTACCCCACAGGGCGTGCCCTTAGCGAGCCTTCGCTTAGTATTAATTTAGTATAGTTTATGCCCCTGGCTGGAGGCTGTAAGTGTAGAAGCTTAAGGCAGCCACAGGAAAGCCCGGTTAAGCAGCTACGACCTTAGTGGTCACCTGCGAGATGCCATAGTTAAAAAAAGAGCATCTCCATGGATTCAATTTCACCCTGTATACGAGGCGTTATACACACGGCTACATATCAAGCTATACATTCCCAGTATAAGCTGATCTCGCATTGTATAGGATTTCCGTACAATTTGAGGTCAGCTAGAAATGTATAGCTTGATAATTATGTAGTGGCATCTACATCTCTACATGCGAACTACGCATCAAAGACCTGACGTCACACAACATCCTGACGACACACAAATCCTGCATCGCGCAATTAGAGTTTACCGCGCGATAAACATATATACAAGCTTCCCGACTTCAACCTCTGGGCAGTTGCCCGCCAGACACGACACCCGTCTGGTCGGAGGATCCTCCCTTTTCTATGGGGGATGAGTGAACTTTACACCCTGTTCCTCATTCCCTAAAATTATGTAGCATGTATGTAGTTACAAATGTAACAACACGGAAAATAAACAAATTGTCAGAACAAGCAACATTATCATTCTCCTGCCCTAATCCGATAGATACATGGCTATATCGTTTATTTGGTGCACACAAATCAAATCGATCGAATCATTTATTAGCGGTCGGCGCAACATGACTTATTCTTCCATACTTCTCATCAGTCGTCATCTCGGTAGTCACCCCCTTTCTATCCATATCATCTGTCACACAGTCCATCAATCGTTTCTCTGGCCTTCCCATAGGTACTCTAAAAACTTCATTCATACTCGATATTTTCCTCATTACATTTTCTTCATTCCTCCCTATCACATGCCCATGACAACTGATTTCCACACAACTTTTCTGTCACCGCTGCACCGATGCCACTCTCAGACTTCCCCATAAATATTAATCTTCGTCTTATATACGCTTACTGGCGACTAACTCCAGCTTCGCACGGTTTTTACGACTTGACAAAACATTTATTTATTTACTGTACTCGTAGTTTAATATTTATGTATACTTATTAACCTTTCGGAATAGATTCTCCAACAGCATTTCATATTTATTTATTTATAAAGATAGATAAGACGTATAAGATATTACAGAGATGAGAAATACTTATTTCTAATGTAGTTATATAAGTTCTTATTACTCATTATAAACCATATGGCTGTTAACCCATAGGTTATTCAAAAATATTCAAATCCCGTAGGATGTCGTAAAAGGCGACTGATGAAGCTTCACACTCGAGCCACCCAACCAAACGCTTGTAACGAAACCATAGCGCGATTCAGCCGGACGAGACAACGCCATCTATCGAGCACGTCGGTAAACATTCGAAATTTTATTGACAGCACTCATTTTCAAGATTTTTAAATTATTATCCTAAATGAAATAAGACACCCTTTATTTTTCCCCCACCCTGTTTTTATCAAAACATTTTTGTTTTCCTTAAAAAAACATCTTTGAAATTCATTCTGGGTTATCAAAACATACATTAACGCCAAAATGTATGAAACCACAGTAGGTCGTCTAATATTATGAATGTCATAGTTACAATGGAGTGAGAGACAGTGTACAGATACAGGCACAAACAGGTATAACTAAACAATACAAAACAGGAAAATATTTTTTTTTTGGGTCCGCGGTCTCTGCAATTGTAGTTAGTTACTTGACGTGTGAGACTAAAAGTATCAAAGATTGTAGGTCCCGAGTAGCGAATAAGTAAAAGAGATCGATCAGAGAATACTCGCTCAGCGACCCTCGCTTGGCGGGCAGAACACTCGTTCACGACTTACATTTGGTACATACAGAACTACCGAGTAATAGCTCGTCGCCGTTGCGCACTCGCTTCTCTTTGATCGCTGGAGGTGCACGGTGGGACAGATGCCTTGGGTGTAACTGTGGGACCGGTAGCGACTTACGAGGTGTATGGTCGAGGGTTGGAACGCAGACAGGACTTTATTTACGTCGTGTAAATTATTTCATCACCACTGCTCTTAAAACGGTGAGACCGGCATGCCCATGAACCAAAGTTTCACAGACATGTGACATCCACCAACACTCACTGTGCCCGCGTGGTGGATTTCTGCCGCTCCCATTGTGTCTCAGCAGTGGGAATATTATAGGCTGATTTAGTTAGCTTGAAGTTTCTTGTCCGTTCTTCTCCATAGGAACCTACTACGCTTTGGAATGTTCAACTAGCTTCATATTTCTGACTGACCGACCCCTTGACAATTCAAAAGTGCCTGTAAATGGTTTAATTGAAATAAATGCTTTGAGTTTGTGTTTGAATGTATGCATAAGGAAGTTAGCAATGAATAAAAAGCAAATACAATATAATAAAAAATACATTTTATTTATAAAATATAATGTTGTCAAGATAACTGCGTGCAATGGAAGAACTTAGCTTATTTATATTATTTAGACCTTAATTAATTCACTTCTAACAATCATCTAAAAACTCTTTTAAAATTATTGTCACAATTTTGTGAATTATTGTCACAATTCAAATAATATTCTGGGCGTATCACAAAAGTGTGCTCATATCTAAGGGTGTGGTACAGGCCATCAACACATCGTAATCGTAATACAAATATTAACTGTTCCATACAAAACTTCAATGCCTACTCGACCGAAAGGCAATTATTTTTTCACATAATTTTATGATAGTGGTGGAATGAAGAAAGTTATTCAGTTTGATGGTCTCTTAAATATGACCACATCTTTCTAAAATAATACAAACTGTATACAAATTCAGATTAAATTGTGTGGCGAAACTTTACAATTTATGATGAAGACAAAAAAAAACTCATAATTTCAAGTTCTCAGTAAATTAAATTTGATTTTTATTAATATGTATTTATATACACGTTGCTGTAAATACACCAATTAATAAAAACAGTTACCTAGTTGTTTTAAAATATTACGAATTGCATTATAGCGCTTGCCGAAAAGTCAGATAATCCATCTGCCGTCTTTTCTCAACAATGTTGGCGTCGACTTCCATAAGTCATAAGTCATAAGTCATTTATTTCATAACAATATGGAAACATTGTGTTGAAAATAATATAAAAATAACAAATTGCAATGAAATTAAATTAAAAATAACAATTAATACGTTGAAAATATAAAACAGTACATGGCAATTAAATTACATTAAAATTACAATAATAACAAAATATAAAGAATTACAGTGAAATCAGATTAAAATTACATAACATAAAACATTATAATTAAATCAGATTAAAATATTTAGAAATGTCAATAAATAAAAACACTAATAGTCAATTGAGAATTCAAATACAATAAGATTATAAATAATAAATGTCAAATTAAATTAAATCAAATACAACTTTACAATAATATTACAATGTCAAATGTCTTCCATGAATTCATTGATACCATAATAGCCTTTCCTCAATAAATGGGCCCTCAATTTATTTTTAAATAAGTTGACACTGTAAATACTTTTCAATTCTATGGGCAACTTATTATATAAAATTACTGATTGATATCGTGGGCTGTGATGCACAACTTGCAATTTCGGTTGAATGTTGTTGGGCACATCTTTCCTACGTGTACTAGCTCTAGTAATTCTCTGCTCAGCGTTCTCAATTTTGTTCAAGTTTTTAACAAAGCTAGTCAGTAAAACCAATATATAGAGGCATGGCACTGTTAAAATATTTAGTCTTATGAAATGCTCTCTACATGATTCCGTCTGTTTCATGCGGAGCATTGTCCTAAGAGCTCTTTTTTGAATGACAAATGCCATTTGAACATTGTACTTGTAACTGTTGCCCCAAAATTCGATGCTGTATCTGAGCTTGGATTCTACCAAAGCAAAGTACACACTTCTAAGTTGAGGCAACGTTAAAACTTCTCTCAGAGTTCGGATAGCGTAACATGCCGAGCTAACTGATTTAGTCAAAGCTAATGTCTCAACCTTCCAATTTAATAATGTATCAATGTGTACACCCAGGAACTTGACACTATCAACTATTTCCACACTGTTTTCACAAGAAACAATGTCCAACTTAATGTCATTCCGTACAGTGGGCTTAAATAAGACACATTTTGTTTTACTTACATTAAGTTTCAGATTATTTGTGCTAAACCAGATTTCGAAAGCTTTCAAAAGAGCATTGATCTTACATTCTAATTCTAGTGTATTGTCTGCCGAAACTATTGCATTTGTATCGTCAGCAAAGATAATTAGTTGTGCGTCATTAATACATTTTTTGATGTACTCAACTAAATCATTCAGGAATATAATAAAAAAGATTGGACCAAGAACGGATCCCTGGGGAACACCACGGCACACAGTAGCTAGATCAGATCTATAAGTTTTTTCTTCTCCATCTATTACGGATTTTATCTCTACATACTGCCGTCGGTTATGCAGATAAGAGCCAAGTAGTTCCAAAACATTCTCTCTTACACCATAATGTTCTAATTTGGCTAGGAGAATACCATGGTCCACTGTGTCGAAGGCGGAACTGAGGTCTAGAAAGATACCAGCTACTTTTAGTTTATTATTTAAGTTACAAATAATATTGTCTATTAATGCCTCAATGGCATCGGAGGTTCCTAGTGATGTTTGGTAGCCGAACTGTTGATCATTTATTATACCATACATCTTTAAATGCTTTATAAGCCTATCCTTTATTATTTTTTCAAATATTTTTGATAATACAGGCAAGAGAGAAATAGGTCTGTAGTTTCCAGGTTCCGTCTTTGATCCCTTTTTGAAAACCGGTATAACTCTTGCTATTTTAAGCTGATCAGGAAACAGGCTTTTCTCGATGCACTCGTTATAAAATGATGCTAACGGAGTTGCTAACAAGTCTATATTCTCCTTGATTATTGTTAAGGGAATTTCATCATAACCCGAAGAAGGCTTGTTGATCATTTTATTTACCAAATTGAAAATTTCTCTAGGTGTGACAATATCAAAACTCATTTTATATTCAACACGACTAACACCTTCAGTTAAGAATACCATTGCCAATTGTTTGTCACAAGCCTCCAAGTGGACCGTGTTGTCAAACCTTTTGGAAAATATTTTTGCCACTTCTAGAGCATTATTAGTAGCTGCGTTATCAATTTTTAGTGTAATAGTTTCATTATTTATTTCCATAGTAGCATTGCGCTATCTATTAACTATTTTCCATATCGTTTTAGAAGAATTTGATGCCATGTTTATTTGTTTTCTGACATCATTCCTTTTTGCACAACTCACTACCTTTCTGAAGATACGGATATAGTTGTTCCGATACTCCAAAACCGAACGGTCACAGTGTGTTTTATCTGATGTGTTAAGGAAACGTTTCATTTTACTAGCTATCCGTATTCCGCTTGTTATCCATCCAGAACCTCGATGCTCCAGTCAGCCTCAGAGAGCAATTTTCTGTAATTACTTTTATTTTCATCATTATATCTCCTTTTATAAATACATACATAACTTGACATCTTCTTAAACTCAGTTCTTTCCAAACGCAAAGTGCAGAAAATACCAGCATGCCCATCAGCTAAACTATTGTGATCGACATGTGTGTTTTCTATAAGGGAGGCTGGTAAGTTCGTTATAAAGTTATCCAAACATGATTCGGACTTATTTCTTCGAAAAGTAGGATCTTTTATTAGATACCTAAAATTGTAACACGATAATTTTTTTTTTTTTTTTTTTTTTTTTTTTTTTTTTTTTTTTTTTTTTTAATGATAAGAAAGAACCATGTCTCAGATTATTTTTTAACACATCTATGTTAAAATCACCACAAATTAAACATAATTTATTGAGGAAATGCTGTAATAGCTTTTCAAGGCCACTCATGAAGTTGTCAAAATTTTTGTTTGTGGGAGTTCGATAACAACAAATAATATTTAAATTGGTTTCAACGTCTCTAACCCCACATATTTCAAAACAATCAATTTTATAAAGTTGTTTACACACTTGCAGTTCGTCTACGTTATTAGCTCTATTTGTTAATATCATTGAACCTCCCCTTTTCTTATTGAGTCTAGCATTGTAAGACCCCATTCTGTAATTAGTAAAACTGAATTGTTTTGCTAGAGCATCATTTAGAAAATGTTCAGTTACACATAGGAAGTCAACTTTCCTAGAAATTTCACTAACATATATTTCCAGATCATCCCGTTTATTTGTAATACCACAAACATTCTGGTGAAAAATATTAATGACTGAATATTGTTCAAAGTTATTATTATGTTCAAGCTTACCATTAGGTTTTCCTTCACAACTTATATCAGGAACGAAAAAACTGTTCTTTAATAATGTCAGTACTAACGGCTAAATATGATTCCTCAATGTCAGTAAGAAAATTATTCGTTAAATTGTCAAGATAGCACTTAAGATTGTCAAAAATATTTTTCATACCATAATTATTCAGAATTCCTCGTCGTTTATAAAACATTGTATAATCATATGTCAAATTTAAATTAGAATCAAATATCATTGCATAATTGTAAGTACAAATGTCTTCATAAAGCAAATGACTAAATGTCTCTATTCTGGAGTTGAACATTGAACTAATTCCATCGAATTTATAAGTTGGTAAACAAAGTAAAATGTTCGTATGATGTATTGCCATTAATCTATTCCTTATGCTATTAATTAATTCGAAGTAGTTGCCAGTTTTCCTAAAGTCTTCTTCGCCTATCAATATCAAGCAATAATCATTCATGGTGTAGTTTGTTAATTTTTGTTCCAGTTGGTTGATCAACTGTAATACTCCACAATTTGTAAAAATGAGATGACATATTTTATCATTCGGAAACGTAGTCTGTGCTATAGGTACTATTTTATTGGTTTTGTTACTACTTATTATACAAAGTCTGCGTGGCTTTCCTTCCAACAGCTGTGATTGTTGTAATGTACCGCCAACAACTGTCCGAGTTCCGTCTTCAACAGCTCTTTCATTGCTTGTTCTATCCGAATTTTTGTACAGTTTGGATGTGTCGCTGGTGGCGCCATCTGATATTACCTCCGCTGTATCTGTAGTTTCCAGCCCCAGGTCTACGCAGCTACTGTTGAATTCTTCATTCAAGGAATGTCTCAGCTCTCTTGAGATTCTTTTATTTCTCTTGCTTTTACTCTTCTGGTTGTTAGTTCCTCTAATTTTTGTTTCTGAGCATATTTTTTGTAAATGTTTGGATTTATTTTTTTCTTTGTCTAAAGCGGTTTTTAATGTCATGTTTTCCTCATTAAGACTTTCTATTTCCGCGTGTGCACCGTTTAACTCACTTTCAAGCTGTGTTATTCTTGCTTTTAAATCTTCCATATCACTGTCATATACAGTCGACAAGTCAGGTAAACTGTATTTTTTTATTTCAGAGTCAGTTGATTCAAATGAAATATCTAATGATTCATTTGAAGTGGTCTTAGGTCGACGAATCGTTACATTACCTTCCATTATATGTTTTTATTAAATTTAGAATCAAAAAAATATTTATATTGTTTTTTTTTTTTTAATTACACTATTATTTACAGTGCTAAAATTCTCTTCATGAATACTTCATAAACTTGAATTGCTTGGAATGCGTGAAACGGAACACAATCTCAAAAGGCTGGTATTCAAGACTTAAAATTTTCTTAGGAGTTAATTTCCGAACGGCAGCTGTTACGTCAAATGTTTTCTCGTGAATTCTGATTGGTCAACAGTTTTAGTAGAATGACAATGAGTCAGCTGTGGTTTGTTTACATTACCAAAATTTCGTGAATTTGAATTAATAACTGTTTTCAATATGTGGTTTTTGCCGTAGCAGCACTTTCACTTTTAGCAATTTTCGCTCACAATTGGCAATTTAAGTGTATAATCCAGTGTCATGCACTAATTTGAAGTTTAAACTTGTTTATAGTCCACAATCACCAACAGTCACTGGTCATGAATTTATCGTTTTATTCATTAAATACTTTTATAACTTATAGGGATAACACTCTCACGATGTTTTTATTGAAAACTACGCGTAATTCTTGATATTTTAACTTTGCAGAATAATAACACAATTAAATTATTTAATAATACGCGGAACGATTTCAACCGTGGCTAGGGTTGCCAGGATGATGGGATCCAGTCTAACCATGCAGCTGAATACCAGTATTTTACAAGAAGCGACTGCCTATCTGACCTCCACAACCCAGTTACTGGGTAACACGATATCACGCGGTAGGACTGGGCAGATAGTGCAGCTGTTATTATTTAGCCACGAGCCCGGCACCTAAGTAAATGACAAATAAAGCACTCCGTCAGAATTTCGACCCCGACTTATTTGGGAAAAGACTAGGCAGATTGATTTTGACATATTGTTTTGCACAGTGACAGCTAGCACCTGTCAGTTTTCTTCAGTGAATTAATAACAATAGTATGTAGGTATGCTGATGAAAAACGTTCATAATTGAGATACGTTTTCTGTCAGAAAATATTATGTGTGTGACTAGAATGAGAATATATGTAATTAGACTGCCGACATTATAAAACGCTAAAAAATAAAATTAGGTAGTTTAGGTACTGTAGGTTTACAGATCAGTTCTTACAATGTGTATAGTATTATTATCTCACGAAGCGACGCGCGCACTTTAACAGCGTGTTTGCACACTTGGTTACCACAAGTAAAGCGCGCGTCGCTTCGTGAGATAAAAATACTGTATATGGTGTGGTCATATTTAAGGGTGAACTGATCAACTTTCACCATGGGATCAACATTATAATCGCGACAAAACAATTAGTTATCAACTCATCACATACATTTGAGTTTTGTATGGAACAGTTGACAAGTATTTAATTGACAAAGTTGTTCAGTCTGACGACATGTACCACACCTTTCAATGAACACACCTTTCTGATACATGTTGTGTATATTGGGAGAAAGTAATCGTTTTAACTTACTATCTTAAAGCTCTGGCTACACTGAGGCGAAAGCTGCGCGGCACGCGGGACGTGACTGCGTGGGTTCATTGTTTTAAATAGATAGAAAGTCACGCGACTATTACCGCCAGTTTGAACATCTCCATACAAGTTAGTCGACACAATCGGCGCGAGGGAATTTCGTTCCGCATCCCGTGAGGGATTCGCTTCAGTTTGGCCAGAGTTTAAAAGTTGTAATGAGATATTTATCTTGTGATGCTTTTGTGTATTTATACATTTTTAATATTTATAAAAACTTTATATTAAAAAAAAATCAGATCGGTGTACAAAACTTACAACTAAAACATTATTAATGTTTAAAATATCAAAATATTGCTTCTGTTTCTTGAACATTGCCCGGCGCAGAACCGGCCAATTTCGATTGTGACATTTCGTACGATAATTACAAGAACACTTAGGTAGGTACATAATAAAGTAGGTATTGAAAAAAACATAAAATTTACGTACAGACACAACATAACGCCGTGTGTCCGCGAAGGGTAAGGCACAGGTGTACCCATAGTAGGTACACACACATTTCTCCAGTTGTGTTGTGTTGTGTGTGCGTGTGGATGTGTTATGTGTGTGCGAGTGTGTGTGTATGTGTCATTTGTGTTGTGTATGCGTGTGGGTGTATGTTATGTGTGTTGTGTTATTTCAGTACAGTTCTTTTTTATTATTAACCGTGTTAATTTAAATTTTATGTTTTTTTTTTTTTCATTTACATTACTATTATTATACATTTTCCATTCGGTATTAAGCAATAGGCTCGCCCTTACATCGTTATTAGGATATATAACTACAAGGCCTTAACTCAATTAACTGGCGAATCCTCACAGACGTGATGATAATATGACAAAATAAAATAGAAATTGAAAAGAGTATGCTTAGATGGTTTGGTCATGTTGAGAGGATGAATGAAAGGCGACTAACAAAAGGTTTGATTTACAAGGCAGAGTGGAAACGCCGGGAGGGGACATCCTAGGAGGACATATAGTGACCTTGTTGGTGATGTTCTTCAGAAAGGTCAGGTGCGTAGTACTCGCAACAGGCGTGCGTGTATGACCAGATGTATGGACGTTAACGAACCAAAACGAGTATGTAAGGATCGTAGCAGGTGGCGTGCTGTAGTTTCTGCCTGCCCCCATTGGAAGAAGGCGACAGTTTCTGTATTATATATATAAAATTGAATTTTTAAACTCATATTATAAACCAATATTACTACTACTACATAGCTGATTACGGAGTCAACGGCCGCTGGTAATGAGTTTACATTAAATTATGAATTAAGATAATGTAGTTAATTTACTCTGCGTTCGGCGCTTGATGTGGCAACACGTCGTGTCCGGGATCTCAACAAGTCAATCGTCATCCTGAGGATTCCTCGTTGAGAGGTGAAACACGTCGATTTCTTACAGGGTTCTTTATAACTCTTTTAGAATAGTTGACGTATATGTTTTTAATTTTATTTTCACCATTAAACGACACCCTTCATATCTGTGAAGTTTCGTCTGTTATTTAATTTGACCTTCTCATCAGGCCGAGCTTATTTTCTTGTGTCCTTTCACCCATACGGTTTATTAAAAAAAAAACATTGTTATTTTGGCAGTAAAATGATAAAATGGTCATGTTTAGCACCAAAAGTCAAAATAAGCCACCAATTTGGGTCAAAATAGTCTTGATACAGGAAAAGCTTAAAACATAATCAGGTATAAAACATTTGTGATGTAGCTGTAGGTAAAAAAAATACATTTTTATTTTATATAGGGTGGCACGGACATCGACGCGGAAACCATGGATTCCGTAGATACATGATTCTGAACACCCCTGCGTTGAAATATTTTGTAGGTATTTAAAAAAAAACAGCATTTCCCTACTTACATTTTAATCGCGTAGGTATTGCACGTTTTTATGAAATAGCATTTTTTTTTTAATAACCGACTTAACATTTCAACGCTGGGGGTTCAGAATCATGTACTGAATATCAGTATAGCTATCAGTTTTCGCGTCGATGTCCTCCCACCCTGTGTAACAAAAGATAACATGCTGCAAAAGAGGCTCAAAATAGTAAATGCAATTTGCAGTGCGGTAAGCAACGAAACTCGATTAGATTCACACTTCAGTTTTCTAAATCACAAGGATTTAACCTGCGGGGTAATTGCGTCACATGCTTAAAATGGCAATCAATGGCTATGCCTTTCGCAATGACTTATATTTAACATAACCAGGATAACGTCAAAAAAAAAATGTGTAGAATTTGATAATATTTAACAGTAAGTATTATCAAGCTTCTTTGCTGACCGCACCAAAGTAAAAGGATTTCATTTACATGAGTACTTAACCTAGAAAATGCTATGATTATTACTTACTTACTTATTATTACTACCTGTACAAGCAAAAGTTAAAAAATACCCCCGACAAACATTTCCTCATTTCTCTTTCCTACTCCATCACCAGACCCTGTTCACCATCTATCTATAACCTATTCATTGAGACCATTCCATTGAGCCCAATCACGATACCTGTGCTGTAGGTTGGTAAGAGATTTAGGTATCCTGCAAATTCCAGGTGATGCAGTAGCATCAGTTCAAGATTGCTATGTTCTTCTAATATCATTAAAGTAACAGAATGCCAAATTTCAAAACCATCAGACCTGTGGAAGATGCTTACATCCATTCATCAACTAGAAAAGAGCTGATAATCTCAAACGGCTAAACCAAGTTTCTTGAATCATAGCTAAGAACACTCTCGATCAAGTTACCTTTCAAATAAAAAAAAAACAAAAATACAATCGGTTCAGCGGTTTGGAAGCTACGACGGCGCAGACAGACACACACTTATAAAACCCCTCATTTTCCGTCTCGGGGGTTAATAAATATACAGGGTAATTTTAAATTAACTAGCGAAACTCTGCAGACGTAATGGGTATCGATATGATCTAAACACGATAATATAAAAATAATTTAGATTCCAAGTTTTTTTTTAATAGCAAGGACCGCATGTAGTGTTGTTACTTGAAGTATGAGTTGAGAAAATCTTTTTTGTTTTATCGTGTTTAGATATCAATACCCGTCACATGTGTTGGGTTTCGCTAGCTAGTTTAATTTGAGTCTGTATAAATACAGGTAAAAAACAATCTAATCAGTATTATTCATCCATTGCTTTTCGAGATTACTTTAAAAAACTTAAATAAGACTTAAAAAAAATTGGTTGCCTGTAAAGTCGGTATACGGGCGAAAGTTTTACGTGACAACGACTTTGAGTGGTAAAATAATTTTAATGTGAATATTCATTCGTATAGTAGGAAGAAGGATGAAATAATTCTGTCTCTCTCGCTCTTAGGCGGGCTAACTGTGCTCGAGTGGAAGGGACGCGTGCCTTTCACTTTTTATGTCTGTCTCTCTCGCTCTTAGGCGGGCTAACCATGCCCGAGTGGAAGGGACGCGTGCCTCTCACTCGCTCTCATTGTGAGCGCATAACGTGAGCGGAGCGTAACGCAGTTTCTTGAAGTGTCACCCGGCAAACCAATTTATAAGACGTTGTCACGTCAAAAATTGAAAATGGCTCATTTATTTAAAACTAAATTATTTAAAGAGATTCAGCAAAAGCCGCTTTTAAAACGAATGTTTACTAATAAAGACTGCCGTTAATAAATAAGCAACACAAAAACAAGCTACACTCAAAAGATAGCAATCAGGTACCAATTTTGGCCGTGAAAGATAGTTTGACATGATTATTTGCCATAAAAAGATACTTTGACATCAATGTTGGCCGTAAAAGATAACTTGCCATTATTATTGACCGCAAAAAGAAAGCTTGGTACGAATATTGGTCATAAAAAGATAACACTTCAGACAGCATCTTTCATCGCCACATTGACCAATTCTCCATCACTATTCAAGTGTACATCTAAACCGCTTTTATTAGTTGTTTCATTCGCTTGTTTGAAAGCGTCGGGCCACACGAATTTCTTGTTATTTCTCAAGGGCATTGCTCTCTGCAGTTTTTCAGTAAATCTCGCGTCATCCCATTTTAGGAACGTATTCATTTTCATATGAGCTTTCAACTCATCCGATAACTTCTCGTGTTTAGTGACGTCTTCTAACAATATCAAAATAATCCTATTTTTTCCCTCTTTTAAGGCCAAATTGTGGGCCGCCCTGAACTCCATATTAGCGTACGTAGAATCTAAGAAATTATTAGATAAAATAATGATAGTTCTACGAGATTTTTCAACAGATCTATTTATTTGATCCGGAATGAAATCACCAACGAACCAGTCGCGGTAATGCAAGCATGTTTTTAAGCCAAATTCGTTTTCTAACTTCGGCATAATCTTTTCTAAGAACTGTCTGTCTCTGTGTGCGTAAGAGATGAACACATCGTATTCCTTGTTCATATCATCGGGGTCGTCGACGAAGCAGCAAGGACAGAGTCCATTATTGATGATGAACACTATGATTTCGTGAGAATTCTTATATATAATTGTGGCTATGATAGCAACAATTATGACCAGGATAATGAAAGTGCCACTAGCTGCAGCAGCAGCTTGCCACTTATTACAGAGTTCTAACGGATCCATTTGAGATAGTAATTTGTCTCCACAGCTCACGAAATCCACATCTTTGACTCTCTGACTTACTTTAAGTGCCTGCAACTCTTTAGAATGCCAACAGTCGCATTCGAAGGGATTATTCGACAAATACAAAGTGATATTCGATTCTAAAAACTTCATCGGTATTTTAGTCAAGGTATTATTTGAGAAATCGATTACTTTGACCGATTTTGATGGAGAAAACGGGATTTCTTCCAAACCTATATTAGACAGGTTAAGTAATTGTAAATGTAAATTTTCTATAGTTTTCGGAGCGGTTTTTAATTTTAAAGACATAAATTTTGCATTGAAAGCCTCCGGGTTCGGAAGTGATGTTGGAATTGTTGTACAATCGAAAGACAAATCAGCTTTAGCCGGTCTCATTTCACAAGTAGAACAAGATTTGGAGCAGTTATCAGGATCTAGGTCACAATTTAAATCCTCCGGCGACACTTTTACGAACAAATTACCTTTTAGGCGTGTTGGTGAAGCACACTTAGCGTTATTTAAAACGAATTTGGGTTCAACAGAAATGGGTTTGGCTCCTTTCAGTCTCATAGCGAGGTTATATAATCCACAGTCACATTCCAAGGGATTATCATCCAGTAGAATGGAGTTGGGTGATTCTTTGTCCATCGGATCAGTTGCATTAACAGTCGCGTAGTTTAGCACTAAGTAGGAGATTTGGTTGTGTCGCAAATCTACTACGAGATCCTTGCTCACAAACTGGCAATCTGTGGCCTGAAAAAAAAAAACAATAGCAGAGTTACGATAGTTACGTTAGTTTATACAATAGTTGAGTTTGAGTTAGTTAGTTAGATTCTGAAAATATAGCTGTTCAAGAATCCGGCTTGGTACGAGCATGAGATGAGGAGGGAGGAAGTGCATGTGACTAAAACAGTGATGAATATAAATGTTGATGGATGGAGAGGAGAGGAAGGCCGAAGAGAAGATGGATGGGTTGTGTGAGAAATTATATGACTGAGAAGGGAGTGAATGATAGCGTCACGGTAGACAGAGAGTGGAAAAAGAAAACGCGTTGCGCCGACACCAAGTAGCATTGGACAAGGGCGTGAAGATGATGAGCTGTACCAAGGATCATTTGACGCGTGGCGAAAACCGGAACTAGTGTTAGTTCCGGTTTTCGCCACGCGTCATGCCATCTTGTTTTTTTCAATACATTTCATAAAACAATCTAGTCAAATATGAACGGCAGTGATTTAGTTTCAAATAAACTTTAATTATAATAATATTAGGAGGTGTGCTTGGTTAGAGCGATACAGACGGAATGGCTTATGAACGATTGGTACATATTTTATAAAAAAAAAGGTTAATCTAAAAAAAAAATTTTTCTGGAGTGGACCACCAGGTCACTTCAGATAATGTTAACTTAAGTGTTAGAAAAAGGTGTCGTGTTGAAAGAGATGTTTAATAAATAACTGCAAATCGGTGACATGACTAATAACGAAATAATTAATACAACACACAACAACAACAACTCAACAGCTTAGGGTGACGAGTGATTCACTGCTATGGGAACTGATGTCTGTTATGTATAACTATCTCACTAATTGTTTACCAACAGAGTCTTAATTTGAACCCGGTTGATGGCAATAGGCTCGCACCCTCGCAACTAGTGAAATGTGGGTGTATCTACTTTAGATTCGCCTCTGCCCAACTTTACGTTAGGTTAGAACTGTGAACTGTGTTAGAACTGTGCGCGAGCCGAGCGAGCGAAGCGAACGGTGCCTCGGCAGCGGCCGGCGAGCGCTACATCCAAGTTGGTCACAATTACTTGGCTATTTAGTATTTGTTGGATACCAAAATAATTATTAGAAGTTCATAAAAAGAAGCGCAATAATTACATTCGAGTATTCAATAAGATTTTTGAGAGCGCAAAATGGGAATTATTAGAGGTTGGATTAAATACATGCCTTATGTTATGTAATAAATAAAGCTACTTACCGCTAGCATAGTAAAATTATTCCCAGACAGATTCAAATCCTTCAACTTCGTCAGAACCGAGCGCCAGTCCGCGAACATAGTATTTATTTGATTTCCATTTAAATATAAGTTTTTTAACTCCACCAGCACGTCGAACGGAGAACGTGGTTCAAAGTTAGAATATTTATCTTTTGATTCAAAAGTTAATCTGTTGGATTTTAACGAGATAGTCTGCAATCCTATGGCTCCCTGGAAGGCTAGTGGACTGATGTAGTTCAGAAGATTTTCGTCTATGGACACATAGTTCAGGTTTCGAAGACCAGCGAATAAGAACCTAAAAAAAAAGAGTTGTTAGAACACACGATTCAAGTCATCACTTACGTCTGAAGCCGAAAATACGCAATTCAGCGTCACGGATCCACTGTAGCCGAGAATACGCGATTCAGCGTCACTGATCGACTGGAGCCGAGAATACGCGATTCAGCGTCACCGACCCGAGCCTGACGGTTCAGTTCAAATAAATAAAAAAACCGGCCAAGTGCGTGTCGGACCACGCACAATGAAGGGTTCCATAGTTGGGATGAATTTATCGCAAGAACAAACTTAACATCGTAGTTGAAAAACATGTTCTCCCATGCGGAATGTATGGGAGATCATGTTTTTCAAACCGCAAATTTAAGTTTGTTGATTATTACTCGTTAACCTGTACAGCCTACTTAGCTCTGATAGTTTTCCTTTTAATTTCGTTACATTTACTACTGCTGAGAATTTTTGCACAAATCCAAGTACAACCATTTACCTGACTGGGGGGGGGGGACACTTGACTCTAACAAAAAAAAAAGTGTTTTTATTTTATGTATATTATTTTCTCTTCTAATCCTACACACGTTGTCTACGTCTCTTTAACTACTTTCCTATCGCAGGTATGCTGGAAGAGATTTCTTTAGAAATAAGCATCACCTTTGTACGTTTTTTTCTGTTCCGTTCTTCTTGTCTATTTATAATGTGTGTACATAAAATGTCAAATAAATAAAAAAATAAAAAAAAAACTGTTAAAAGCTTAATATTTCGCAAACGGATCCGTTTTCCGATCTGAATCCAAAAATTGGTTGGCCAAAAAGCTTTTCACAAACTAACAATATTTTTGAACCAGGTTTCTAACGATACCCCACAACATGGGGTAGATGAGAAAAAAAATAACATCCCCACTTTACGTTTAGGGGTACCTACACCATAAAAATATATTTTTCTTGATTTTATTTTACCATTTTGTCGGCATATTAAGCCAAATTACAGCTTTCTAGTACTAACCGTCTCTGAGCTAAGCCGCGGACAGACAGACAGACGGACATGGCGAAACTATAAGGGTTCCTTGTTTACTACGGAACCCTAAAAAAGAGTACCTACGCTTAGATGATTTCGTCATGCTGAGAGGATGAATGAAAGGCGACTAACAAAAGGTATTTACAAGGCAGATGTGAGTGGAAACGCCGGGCCTACATATACGTACATTACATTACAACATACAGAAGGTCTTAAACATAGGTCCCCTGGCCCCCAAAATAGGTTAATACCTGTGACTTGGGAGTCAGTGTTCCTCCTATAAAAAAGTCGTTACGTATGTCGCTGGCTATTTTAAAAAAAAATGCACAGTAAAGTAAACAAAAGGCACTTTTTTTTTACACAGTGTACATAAATAAACTTATACAAAAATAACAATCATGAAATGAAATGAGCGGAAAGGTGTGCTGTGAGAGTGTGTGTGTTTGTGTGTGTGTTTGAGGAGTGTGTGTGTGTGTGTGTGTTTGAGGAGTATCAAGTGTATGTTACTGGTGATGTTCTTCAGAAAGGTCAGGTGCGTGGTACTCGCAACAGGCGCGCGTGTATGACCAGATGTATGAACGGAAACGAAGCAAATCGTAGCAGGTGGCGTACAATTGATTGTAAGGGAAGTACGAGTAGAAGGTGTGACTTTAGTTATGTATGTGTGTATGAATAACAATACTTACTCAGGCAGAACTTCCAAATGATTCCTATTTAAGTTAAGATAAGTCAATTGTTGCAGAGGCGAGAACACTCCAGTATTTAATACTGCTATTTTATTTCGACTTAAATCTAATCGTTCCAAATGCTTCAAGTCCTTAAAGATGGCGGCCGGAAGTGATGTAATCTTGTTCCCAGAGAGACTGATCGACAGTAATTCGTCACATCCGGTGAACAGCTCTTCAGGAAGGTTGGTGGCCGAATCCTCTATGATCAAGTTCTTCAGTGATGGTAGATTGGAGAGAGAATGCTTGTGTAGCTTTAACGGTACATCATTGCTTTGTATGTTGATCTGAAAGAAAGTATGTCATGGTAGTCTATGGTTTGGTTTAATTTTGAACGGAGCTTTAGAGCGTTCATCCAAAAAGTTGGCAACGTTGCAAATAGCTGTCAAATATTAACCTGTTTTGATTAATTTGGCAATATTACTATATGGAAATATGAAATGTGACTAACTCTAGTGAACTAGAATATTAATAATGAATTGCAATTATAACACTGAATTTGATGTTCTAACCGTTATAGGTGTAAAAAGGGCATTTGGAAAGTTTCCAAATACTTTTTTTACATCTAAAACTAAATATACGTATCGTGTATGTCCGCCGATTTCTTCGTCAATAGTGAACCGATTTTGAAAATTATTTTTTGTATAAAAGTGTTTGCTCCCAAATTGGTCCCATATTAATTTTATTAACTTTGCTTGAATATTTATTTATTTATTTATATATACTTTATTGTACACCAGATTATAATTACATAAAGAAAAAGTAATACACTACAAAATATACAATTGGCGGCCTTATCGCTTACTGCGATCTCTTCCAGGCAACCCTGGAATGGACAGTGATTCTCTGGACATAAAATGGGGCTGTCTTTGGTGCAAATAAAAGGTATATAAGTACAATATACTATAATGGATACACAGATAAGTGCTATATAATAGATACATAGATACATACATACTAACTATATAAGCAACGAAAATAAATGACGAATATTATTACAGCTAACGATGAGAACAAAATCATAACGACAAGTAATGTTCTTTCACGAGTCTTTTAAACACAGGCAACGATTGCGCGCGCTTTATTGGAACTGGTAATGCATTCCACAAACGAGCAGCCTGGACAGTAAAGGATTTGTCAAGGAAAGTTGAGGAATGCATTGGCATTTTAAGCTTCAAGTTATCTGATGATCTTAATAATTTCGTGTGAGAGTCACATAGAAACTGGAAACGTTTCTTGAGATACAGAGGGGTGGAAGGGGAAAAGAGGACATTATACAAAAGGGAAAGAATATGAGCATTCCGGCGAAGGCGAATTGGTAACCACTTGAGCTTCACGCGAAATTCGGATACATGGTCATATTTGCGTAAACCGTATACAAACCTTATACAAAAATTTTGAAGCCGCTCAAGTTTATCGAGTTGATCTTGAGTAAGGTCAAGATAGCTGGCATCAGCATAATCAAGGATGGGTAGAAGGAGAGATTGTGCAAGCGCAATCTTGGTGGCAGTCGGCAGTAAATTACGTAGTCTTTTCAAAGACGCAGCGGAAGCAAACAGCTTGCGGCTAACCTCCCGTAGCTGGGCAGTCCAAGAGAAGTTCTTATCAATGAAAATCCCCAAGTTTTTAACTATCTCGCTGAAGGGGATAACTGAGTTGTCAAAAGTAACTTGGGGAAGAGTCGTCCAGTCAATCCTTGAGACCATCCTAGAACTGCCCACCACAACAACCTGCGTCTTTACGGGGTTGACCATAAGTCCGTACCTCTTGCTCCAGTCGCATATACGGGCAAGATCGCGATTAATCGTTAAGATAGCCTCTGAAAGATTTCCAAGAGGAGCTCTCGAGTAAAGTTGTAAATCATCTGCATATAGATGGTAGGAAGAGATTAGTTCATGGGAGATTGAGTTAATAAAAACTGCGAAAAGTAAAGGTGATAGCACGCCACCCTGTGGTACACCGGCAGAAGTATTACTCCAGGAAGACAAGGTCTCGCCGATGCAAATACGTTGCCGGCGACCGAACAGGTAACTTCGAAACCAGTCAATTACCGATGGAGATATATTAAGAGAGCATAGAATGCCAAGCAAAACCTCGAAATCAACAGTATTAAAAGCATTACTAAAATCTAGTAAAGCTAAAACCGTTAGATTACCATTTTCCATGGCTGACCTTATATCATCCGTAATATTCAGAAGCGCTGTGGTGGTGCTATGACCAGGACGGAAGCCGGACTGGAAGGGGTTAAATAGGTTATTTTTGGAGAGGAAAGTGCTTAATTGATTGTGGATTAACCGTTCGAGGACTTTGGATAGGAACGGTAAGACGGATATTGGACGATATTCAGAAAAGGATGCGGGATTGGACTTTTTAGGTAATGGAATAATTTGAGCATCTTTCCATGAACATGGAAAGACACCACTAGACACGGAAAAATTAAGGATGTGACAAATGACGGGCAGGATTACATCCAGCACAGGGACTAACATATTACGGCTGATACAGTCACTGCCTACTGCATTGGAAGTAATCGATAGTATGCTCTTCTTAACATCACATGCGGAGAATTGACCAGAAATAAATGGAGAATAACTGGGAGTCGGAAGAGAAGAAAGATAATTCAAAGTATTCAATTTAGTTGTCCTATCAAAATTGGACGAAGCAGTAAAATGATTATTCATTGCATCGATGTCTATATCTTTTGGGATTGAGTCTTGTCGGGCTTTACCGACCCCCAGTGATCTAAGAAACCTCCAAACTTTGGATGCGTCCCCATTTTGGACAGAAGTATGAATGTGATGGCGATTAGCATTCCTACATACCTTATTGCAATGTATACGGATTGAGACATATCTTTCCCTGTTAGCGTCATTAGGTCTACGCTTAAATTTAGACTTTGCCGTCACTTTTTTATGCATTATTTTTCTGATTTCATCTGTAAGCCACGGCGCCGGCAAATGTCTAACCTTGACTGCGCGAACAGGTGCGTGATGATCATAAAGCTCAAGAAGCTTAGCCGCAAAAATATTAACTTGTTCATCAACTGATGCAGAGGCAAATAGAGCAGACCAATCTATATTGTTGGCATCCTTGCAAAGATTGTCAACGTTCATACCACCAAAATTGCGCTGCATGAGAATTTTGGCTTTAGCCTTAGGCGGGCGAATTTTATATGAGAGAAAAATCAAGTCATGATAGGAAAAGGCATCGGCTGAGCATTGGCCATGTTTAGCAACGCGATCAAGAGGGGAGACAAATATCAAATCAAGAAGTGAAGGAGTAGAGTTAGGAAAATGGTGAGTGGCACTCAGTGGAAGAATGGTAAGGTTACTGGAAGTCGAAATATTAGTAAGAGAAGAAGAACGATGGTCGTTTTTCAGAAGACATGTATTAAAGTCACCCATGATTATGCTATGACTGTAAGAAGGGATCAGCATTTCTAAGAGATTTTCAAAAGATTTAAAGAAATTAATACGTAAAGAGGGACAGTAATAGACGCCAAGAAGTAATTTCGAATGATGTAGTTCAACTTCAAGAAACAAATGTTCACCAGCATTTGATGGCGGTGGTTGCGCTGACACGTTGACAATAGAGAAAGGAATATGCGCGCGGAGATATATGGCAACACCACCACCAACACCAACCGCCCGGTCGTTTCTTATAAGCTGAAAGCCAGGAAGAGAGTAGGTAGTTGAAGGGAGACAAGGTTTAAGCCATGACTCGGAAATAAGAATAGCATGTATGTTTTTACAGTCAAAGCTTGCCAGCATATCGTGGAAATGAGCCGGAATGCTCTGGGCGTTAATATGTATAACGTTAAAATTTTTAGGAACATCAGAAAACTGTGCTGCAAGACTGTCTGCAAGAGAAGGAATACTTACAAAACTGTCGTCGTTGCTTGATAAAGATAAAAAACTGTTACTATCACTGCTTTCGTCGATAGACATAAATATTTAAATATGTAATATAATACTATAAATATATAACAATCCTAACTAATACAAAAATAAAAATAAAAAACAAATAGGCCACCTGCCGGTTGCGTTATTAAATTTAAAGAACTAAAAACTTAAAGACTTATAAATTGCAGTCCGGGTAACAAGAAAAAAAAAGAAATAACAAAAAAATTAAATACATTTGAGGATAACATGACAAAAACAAAAAATTCAATAAAAACAAGACGTATCAAATTGACTTCTGCCAGTGTACCGAAAAACGGAACGCACCCGAATTGACGAAGTATTGACTGACACTGACAGTGACAGACAACATTATGACATGTTTCAATGATTGAAGTTAACAAATTATTACAGACTGAAGGTACAAACACAACACGGTATTACCCGGACATAGAACAAAAACAACATAAAGAAATCACTTCTTTAAAGCAGCAGCACGCTTCAACCTAGCGGTCTTCGCAGCAGCAACGACCGGGATAGAGGCTGGCACAGCCGATACTGAAACACCCTGCTCGAGCTCCCTGGGATTCGGTGCAATCTTGTCTAATTCAGCGAGGGACTCAACTCGATGCCGCGCATCATTGGGACCAAGGACATATACACAGCCTGCCTTAGTCCAGGTCTTGCTAACACCGCATTTCTCCCTCGCAGCCAGGAACACATCGTGCCGTCCCTTTGTTAAGAACTCTGACATAGTGACGCCTGAAGCCTTTAATTTGGACTTGGAAAACCATATCCTATCGCGGACCTCAAGACTGCTAACCTTGAACAGGATAGGCCTGGTTTTATTCGGTACGGCTCGTCCCATCCTGTGACATCGGCTGATGTTTGCAACTGTAAAGTCACTCAGATGTAATTTATTATAAATTACCTCAGCGATCACCTTGGCGGTATCCTCCTTCTGCTCCTCATCAACACCATGCAACAGCAAGATCTTCCTTCGTCCCCGCATCTCTATTTGGTCGACACTACGAGCTAGTAGCTCCACCTGTTGCTGAACGCTGTTTAGAGCCTGCGTGATGAATGTGCGGAACATCATAAACTCCGCAGCCAGGCTTGAACTTGTGACAGGTGACGGAGGGGCCTTCTGGATTTCTTCTTCAAAGGCGGACATCCTTGTGTGGAACAACTCCTTAAGTTCACTCAGCGTGCTTGTTAGTGACTCCATAGTGATGATTTGTGAAGTGAATTTATTTAGTGTAAGAAAAACTGTGATAACGCTACACCAGCAGGTACAAACTAAGAACTATCAAAAAATAGCATAAATATTTATAAATAATGTTTCTATCTTATTATATTAAATTTCAAATATGTGTAAACTTTTCTTTGTGTAACTGTTACAACTACCCACAAGCAATACCAAAAATATAAATAACTGAGCAAATCAACATTCCCATGAGAAAATTATGAATACCTACTAAGAAAGAAAGAAAGAAAGAAAGAAAATACATTTATTTAGCACAGACTAAAACACAATATAATACAAAGATGTTTTTAATTGCCCATTCCAAAGCGTAGTAGGTACCTATGGAGAAGAACGGGCAAGAAACTCCACGGACACTCTTGTAAATAAATTGTTACAAAATATTGGTTACATCATTCATGTTGAAATTAAACATGTGAGAACAATGTAGAAAGACGTGCACGTTAGAAGCGTCCGTAATAAAAACTTAAAACAAGGAACAATTCAAAAATTAAATCAGCCAAGGCAGCTAAGAGTTCACCAGTCCCAACTGACGGCGCCCGTTCACGAACATGACGCATGGATTAGCACCATTCAGTTCAACCATTTTGAAGGGAGCTAAATGATCCAACACACGCCACCTTCAGCGAGACATTAGAGTGAGCATGACATACCCACAGCCGCCAGGGCACATTCAAGTCAATAAAAGACGTATTACCCGGTAAATGTTAGCTCATTAGTACATAGTACTCACACCTGTGCTCTGAAATTATATAATACAAAGGAGATTGATTTTATACAATGCAAAAATGGTCTTAAACTCTTCGGCAGCTCCAACTGTTTTTTCAAATGTTAATCAAATAGTTGTGGTTGTGGAGCAGGACCAGCATTGAGCCAAGCATTTTTATCAGCGATGTAATCCCCCAACTTATAATATGCCTGCCTGCATAGTGTGCGTTTAATACAAGATTTGAATTTCGTCTCATTCAGTTGATGTGGGGAGGAATTTTGTTGTAACATTTTAAACAGTATCCCATGAAAGATGAGTCCACTTTAGCCAGTCTGAAACCTGGTTGAACTAATAGGTCCCTATTTCTTGTACTATAATTATGTCTATCACCTCTTTTACTAAAAATATGTACATTTTTCCTTACGTACATGATGTTTTCATAGATATATTGACAAGGTACCGTCATGATGTTAATATCCTTAAACAGTTCCCTTAGAGAGTCACGAAGCGGAGATAATATATGGCTCTGATCGCTCTTTTCTGCAGAATAAAAATAGACTCGATGTCTGCAGCCCGTCCCCACAGTAAAATACCGTAAGACATGATACTATGAAAGTAACTAAAATCGACCAGCCTCGCGGTATCTACATCAGTAAATTGACGGATTTTTCTGACAGCATATGCTGCTGAACTTAACCGTCCTGCAAGAGATGTTTATGAGGACCCCATTGTAACCTTGAGTCGAGGGTGATCCCTAGGAAAACAGTTTTATCGACGAATTCTAGTTTCTCTTGATTCAATACTATCTCACAATCACTACTCTTGACATTTGGTAAAGAAAATTTTATGCACTTAGTTTTTTTTCCATTCAATATAGGGCGTTATTTACATCGCCAAAATTAGTAGCACGTCTATCTACCTTAAAAATTAAGGAAGTATCGTCAGCAAATAACACCATTTGTGGTTGATTTTTTAATAAATGGAGTAGATCATTGATATAAACTAAAAAGAGGAATGGACCCAATATCGAGCCTTGTGGCACACCCATTTTTACTTTTGAACCTAGTGAATTGATACCGTTTATTTGGACTTTCTGTTGTCTATCATTTAAATAAGATTTTACTAAATTGAGTGCAAGTTTTCCAAGTCCGTAATGCTCAAGTTTCAAGAGTAAGGTTTCGTGATCAACGCAATCAAATGCCTTGGAGAGGTCACAAAAGATTCCTATGGCGTCTTGGGCCTCTTCCCACGCGCTAAAAATGTGTCTTAATAAGGTTACACCGGCGTCGTCGGTCGTACAACGTCCTTTGGTGAAACCATACTGTTGATGGGTCTCATCCGGAGTCCGGGAACGTAATTCGTATCTATGTGTTGGTGGTATGACCAGTCATAATACCTATTAGGCTTCAGCTCTAAAGTTCTGAATAGTTTTGGGAAAAACGACCCAAAAGGTCCGTTTCCAATCCATACATTGAAAATGGGAATTATTATTTTTCTCAGTTCCTATCGGGACTACCGAGTTGAAACTGATTTGTCAAAAATCAAATGTCCACCAGCGTTCATTTTAGCCCCATTGTGCACCGTAGAGGTAAGACTTGCACTACAAGTGTAAAGCTCCATGTGCTCTTGAGATTCTTGTGCTTTAACTGTACCTACAAATATATACCTACATAGTTTTCCCATCCTCCCTATATGAACTTGCCCCCCTCTGGGCCATCAGCTGGCGACGCTCTTGCACTTTTCTATACTATTAAATGAGCATTCTCTATTTTCACCAGAGCAAAGCTCGGTCGCCCAGGTACTTATTATAAATATGTAAATACATATTTGTTACAGTCGCGAATCATGTTTTGATCAACTGACATGCAGATGGCAAAAAACGTAAGAAAATTTGAATTTCGCGGGTTATTTTTGCGCCACAAAACCCACCTTAACAAATTAATATTATTATATTCGTTTTACTTACATTTTCTAGCTGCGTCAGGTTATACAGTAAGCCGGGTGGTAATTCTTTTAACTGGTTTTGTAACAACTTTAAAGATTGTAGTTTCGGCACATGGACCAGCGCTCCGGCCGGTATGGAGGATATCTGGTTTATGGCCAACGACAGTCTCTGCAAGGAATCCAGCCCTAAAAAATATAAAATGTTTTTACTTCCTAAGAATGTCAATCAATCAATCTGCTAGTGACCTCCACAATCAGTTACTGGGTAACGCGATAACCCTTGGTACGACTAGTTGTTAGAGTTTTGGGCTCAAAGATCTACGAATAACAGCCGGGACCAACGGTTCAGTATGTTATGGATGGTTACTAATCCACGGACCGACCTCGGCAAGTGTTGCTTAACCTTCAGATCAATTTGTACGTCTGTTATTATTTAGCCACGAGCTTCTTCGTATAAAAGATATCTGACGGTGGTAAAATCCGCCCTGAATATAAATACTTAAGATCGTGGATTCTCAAAGTGGGCAACGACGCAAATATTGTCAAATATTTCACTGTTTTCATTAATTTAGCAATATTACTGTATGACAATACGGAATATCGCTAATTAGTGACCTAGGATATTAATAATGCATTGCAATTATAACACTGAATTTATTGTTGTAACCGTTTTTAGGGTTCCGTAGTAAACAAGGTACCCTTATAGTTTCGCCATGTACGTCTGTCTGTCTGTTTGTCTGTCTGTCCGCGGCTTAGCTCAGAGACGGCTAGTTCTAGAAAGCTGTAATTTGGCATATGTATACATATTAATCATGCCGACAAAGTGGTAAAACATAAACAAGAAATTTTATTTTTTTAGGCTACCTCCCTGAAGTGGACTGTATTTTTCAATAAAAGATTTCTTCTATTCTTCTTATTTATTTCGAAGTTGTTTTCTTCTCGAGAGCTGGGAACCGACTGTGTCCCTATGGCCCAATGGCCCGCCTTTTATACAAAATTGCTTAAGCCTACGTTACCTTAACGAGGCCTCTGATTTTTGAGACCATTCTAATTACAATTTTCGCTATGGTCCAGCTCTTTGGAGCTCTGTTTTTAATAGTTCCCTAAGTCGGATTACCCTCAAACTTATACAAAACATAGCTCTTATATTCCTCTGTCATAACACTTAACAATATACAATGTATCTTTATGTACTAAAAAGTTTCTAGAACATTAACGCTTAAAATATCTCTTTTGAACATTTTCACTATACAAATTTGTTATTATCTTTAAAACCCGTGGACCGATTTACAGAATTGGAACGCAGCAGGTAGTTTTGAGCCTAGTCCTCTTATTTGACACTAAGATCCTGAGGATATCTTCACATACAAAAAACCTCATTTCAAATTTACGTAAATATACTAACATTTTTCTTTATACATTAAAATCACGAGAAATGCTACGTTGTTGGTCTTATAAGATTCACATAGGATTCCTTATACTAATTTTACTAAGTAGAAACTAATTAGAACACAATTAAAACCTCTTAAATCTAATTAGAAACTAAAAACTCACTCACAATGGTAAAAAGTCCACCGAGCTCCCGCCGCTACTTGTGCTACGGTGCACAGATAGGGTCTCGGTTTTCATATTCTGACTAACCACTTTTTACATATGAAGATCGTTCATCATCACACCGGCACACAACTTTGTCTTGTTCACCAATAGGTTACACATGCTCGGCGTCCGTTACATTTCTCCCCCCGGCGCAGCTCGCGTAGCCTCTTCAATCTTCATCACGACGACGAGCTTGCTCACGGGGCGCCGGAAGGTCCCGGTTCCGGTTCGCACCTCGACGACCCTGATGCCGCCGTCTGGTCCGCAGTGTGTGCGCTCGACGATTCCCATCGGCCAGGTGTTCCTGGGCAGCGTGTTGTCGACCACGAGGACCACGTCGCCAGCTTGCATCGGTCGCACGTTGTTCTGTGGCTCGCCGCGAGGTACCAGAGTGGGAAGGTACTCGCGTAGCCAGCGTCGCCAGAAGTGGTCAGCGAGCGCTTGACTAGCTCGCCAGGTTCTTCTGTCGGCCTCGTCACAAGGCCCCGTCGTTGGCAGCCCATCTGATGACCCCAACAGGAAGTGGTTGGGGGTCAGGGCTTCAGGATCGCTGGGGTTCACGCTGACGTGGGTCAGCGGTCTTGCGTTGATGGAGAACTCGGCTTCTGTTAATAGAGTTCTCAGTACTTCTTCCGCAGGTGCCTTCTCTCGGAGAGTGACGTTGAGAGCTGTCTTCACGGAGCGAACCATTCGCTCCCACGCGCCGCCTTGGTTGGGCGCGCCCGGAGGTATGAAGTGCCACTCCATTCGATGCAGCAGCCCCTCGTCTTGCAGGGCAGGCATCCACTCGGTGTAGGCGTTGCGAAGCTCTTGATCCGCCCCACGGAAGTTAGTCGCGTTGTCGGAGTACCTCAGTCTTGGCCAGCCTCTGCGCGCAGCCATACGCCTCAGCGCCATGATTGCTGAGTCGGTGGAGAGTGATGTGACGAGCTCGATGTGCACGGCGCGGGAAGTGAGGCACGTGAAAAGTGCGCCCCACCTCTTCTCTCGGCGGCGCCCCACCTTGACCATCATTGGCCCGAAGTAGTCCACCCCGCAATTGATAAACGGGCGGTGGAACTGGTCGAGGCGGGCGTATGGCAGGTCCCCTGTAGCTGGTGGCTGCGGCGTCGCTCGGCGTCTTTGACAGAAGGCGCAGTTCTTCTCTACGGCGCGTACCGTGGGTCGTAAGTGTATAACCCAGTACCGCTGCCGTAGGTCGTTCGTCACGCGTTCTCTGTTGGCGTGTAGTTCCGGAGGCACGTAGCGTAACACCGTCTTGTCGCTGGAGCTCCATCCTCGTAGCGTGAATCCAGCATGTGCGTGTACCGCTCTCGTCTCTTCGACCGCCTTCCAAGCTTCCTCGGCATTTTCGTAGCTGGCCACCAGGTCATCCACGTAATGGCTCCTCTTGATTGCTTCCAGCGCGCGTGGACACCCCTGCCCGTACACATCCGCGTTGTAATCCCGAACATGGTGGGCCATGTAGGGGGAACTTGCGGCGCCGAAGATCATGCTGGTCATCTTGTATTTCTTCGGAGGCTCTTCTCGTTCGTTGCCTCTCCACAGGAACTGCTGCGCTGGTTGATCTTCCGGCCTTATCTTGATCCTCAGGAACATCTCCTGCACGTCCGCTGTGATCGCTACCGTCTTCTCTCGGAATCGGAAGAGGATTCCTGGCAGCGACAGTAGTAGGTCGGGTCCTTCCAGCAGTTCGTCGTTCAGACACACGCCGTTGCTCTTTGCTGCCGCGTCGAACACCAGCCTGTGCTTGCCGGGTTTATTTGGGTTCTGCACGGCAAAGTGTGGCAGATACCAGCAGATGGCGCTCTTCTCTTCGGATCCGTCGCACAGCGTCGCGTACCCCTTGTCCAACAGGTTGGTGATCTGCTTGGAGTACTCGACCGCGAACTCTGCATCTGCGTCCATCTTCTGCTCAATCTTCTTCAGCCGACGAAATGCTTGCCCGTAGCTCGGCGGCATGGTGACGTTGTCCCGTCGCCATGGCAGTCCCACTTCGTACCCGGTGTCAGTCTTCTTTGTGGTCGTTCCGACTATCTCGATGGCCCGTAGATCCGCCTCCTTGATTCTCGGCTTCCCCTGTATGCCGAGTGAGTCGATCTTGAAGTGGCCTTCGACTAAGTCATGAAGTTCCTGGCTGCATGTTCCCGTCGCTCGGTCGGACTCGTAGACATGCAGCACGTTACCTTCTTGATAGATGGCGTTGCGTGGCGCTGTTCCGTGCACCACCCATCCTAGCTGTGTTTTTGATGCAGCTGGTTGATCAGGGCCGCCGACTCGGAGCTCGCGGGACACGATGCACTCCCAGTGGTCTGTTCCCACTAGAAGCCCGGGGCGCGCCTTCTCGTAGCACACCTCTTCTGATGTCAGGTCCCGTAGGTACTCGTAGTCCAACAGCGTGTCCGGAATAGACTGCTGGTGCAGCCGAAGATTCTTCATTGTCCTCGCTCTGACCTTGTAGCTGTTGTCATTCTTCAGGCCTCTGATCCGTATGTTCACCAGCTGACTCTCCATCTCTTGCTGCGACATGTTGACCCCGTTCAGATGAAGTGGTTGTGACGGTCCCTCTGCTCCGATGCTCTCTGCCAGGTCCTTGTCGACGAGGGTAATGGTAGCTCCTTCATCCAGGAGGGCGTATGTCCTTGCCTCTCCCCGTGGTCCGGATACGACGATAGGGCACATCTTCAGCAGGACTGCTCTTGATCCGGCAGCTAGGCGTGGTGCCACTGACATGACCGCTTCTTCCTTTGGTGGTTCTGCTGGCCTTGGGTCTTCTCTCTTCGCTTGATGGAGGGTCGCATGATGTGGTCGGTTGCACTGGTCCACACCGCATGATTTGGCTTTGCAGCTCATGCGCCTGTGTTGCTTCTGGGCGCACTTGAAGCATATCCCCTTTTCTTTTAAGAACCTCCAGCGTTCTTCTATCGCCAGTGCCTTGTACTTGGGACACTGCGTCAGGATGTGAGCTTGTTCACATTTAGGACACTTATCCTTTTGTTCTTCCGCTCCTGTAGTAGTGTTGAACACGCTGGCTTTCCTTTTCATCATTATAGTTGGCCGAGTTTCCTTTTTCTGGCTTGCAGCGCATGTAGCTGGAGCGTATGTGTACCGCAACGCTCTGTCCGCTTCGCGTATCAGGAAACGAGACATGACGACAATCTCCGGGTCCGCTGTTCCTTCATGATCGTAGGCGTAGTCGCACCATCGGGATCGGAGATGCGGGCTCAGCTTTTCCAACACTTCTCTTGTCATCAGGGGGTTGAATAGGTATCCTCTTCGGTCGATCGTCTTCAGCACGCAGATGATGTTCTGCAGCTTGATCGCGAAGCTGTTCAGCTCGGCAGCTGATGTACCCGGTTTCGGCAGCTTTTTGAGGTCTTCCAGCGCCTTGTCGATGATCACTTCCGGTCTCCCGAAGCACTGCTCGAGGGTCTTCATTACGATGTCTGGATCGGTGGCCGTATGCAGGAGGGCGGCCACGGCGTCTCTTGCTTCGCCCTTGAGACAGCTCCTCAGTCGCTGGATGTTCTCTGCTGCTGATATCTGGTACATGCTGGTCGTATCTCGTACTGCTGCCTTGAACGGCAACCACTCGTTGGCTGCTCCGGAGAAGGTCGGCAGGTCCATGTGTCGAGGCCTGGGCCTCGCCATCTTCTCTAATGTGGCTGCCAGGTGCTCGATGCTGCTTCTGTTCCTTGTCGGAGTCGGTGATCTTGCACGTTGAACCTCGAATCGCAGCTGCTTCTGTTCTTCGCGGGTTCCTTCTTCACCCCGTGCCTCCTCCCCCCGTGTGCTGAGGGGGTTCGTTCTCAGCCACTCGTCCACCTTCTGATGTGGCTCTTCACGGGGAGGGCTGGGTCCTTCTTCGTGCACGCTCTCATCGTCGTTGATAGCTGATACCTCCACGGCTAATCGCTTCTTGACTAGGTCCGCTTCCAGCTCCAGCTCCCTTCTTCTAATGGTAGCCAGTTTCTCTGCTGCTTCCAGTTCCGCTATCCGTAGCCGCGTGGTTACACTTGTCGTCGATCGTTGTGACCTAACCGATCTGCTTGGTGATCCCAGTCTTCGTTGAACCGCGGCTGTTGTTGCTTGAATCCCGGAAGGTCCTGCTGTGCTGGTGTCTGCTGGCTTGGAGAAAGGTGACGCCGGCGGGTCCAGTGAGACTCTTCTTAGACGTTCTCGCTCTATCAGCTCCGTTTCCCTGCGTCGCGCCTCTTGCTGCAACTGGATGCGTCGCTGTTCTTCTATCTCCGCTGCGTCCCCTTGGCTCCTTGTGACCACCATCTTCTAAGTCTTTTGAGACTTTTCTTCAGGAATCTTCTGGTTTTTCAGGTGTCTTCGGATCTTGAATGATCCCGAATTTTTTCAGTTTTCGGTTCGGTTCGGGTCGGCACGTTCGGTTCGGGTCGGCACGTTCGGCTCGGCTCGGTCGATCCTCTTCGTTCGGGTCGGCACGGTCCGGCACGGCTTCAGTCGGCAACTCTTCGGGTCAGCTTCGGGTCAGCGGCTTTCCGGCTCGGCTCGGTCGATCCTCTCCTGTTCGGGTCGGCACGTTCCGGCACGGCTTCAGTCGGCAACTCTTCGGCTTCAGCTTCGGGTCGGCGGCTTTCCGGCTCGGCTCGGTCGATCCTCTCCTGTTCGGGTCGGCACGGCTTCAGTCGGCAACTCTTCGGCTTCAGCTTCGGGTCGGCGGCTTTCCGGCTCGGCTCGGTCGATCCTCTCCTGTTCGGGTCGGCACGTTCCGGCACGGCTTCAGTCGGCAACTCTTCGGCTTCAGCTTCGGGTCGGCGGCTTTCCGGCTCGGCTCGGTCGATCCTCTCCTGTTCGGGTCGGCACGTTCCGGCACGGCTTCAGTCGGCAACTCTTCAGCTTTGTGACGTCCGTTCGGTGACGTCCGGTTTGTGACGTCCGTTCGGTGACGTCCGGTTTGTGACGTCCGGTTTGTGACGTCCGGTATGTGACGTCCCGTATGTGACGTCCGGTATGTGACGTCCGGTATGTGACGTCCGGTATGTGACGTCCGGTATGTGACGTCCGGTTGGTGACGTCCGGTATGTGACGTCCGGTTGGTGACGTCCGGTTTGTGACGTCCGGTTTGTGACGTCCGGTTTGTGACGTCCGGTATGTGACGTCCGGCTTGGTGACGTCGGTTCGGTGACGCCGGCTTGGTGACGTCGGTTCGGTGACGTCGGCTTGGTGACGTCGGTTCGGTGACGTCGGCTTGACTGACGGTTCCGTTTTTCGCTCTTGCTGCGGGTTCTTTGTTGATTCTTCCTCGCAGCTTGGTGGACCAGGATCCTGTGGCGGGTTTCTTCGTTCTTGATATCCGCCGCTCGATGGACCAGACTGAAGTGGACTGTATATTTTTCAATAAAAGATTTCTTCTATTCTTCTTATTTATTTCGAAGTTGTTTTCTTCTCGAGAGCTGGGAACCGACTGTGTCCCTATGTTTTTTTTTTTTTTTTTTTTTTTTTATAAATGGCATCTCGCAGTTGACCTCTGAGGAGGTCGTAGCTGCTTAACCGGACTTTCCTGTGGCTGCCTTAAGCTGCTACACTTAAAGCCTCCAGCCAGGGGCATAAACTTATACTAATTAAAATTAGGCGAACGCTCGCTAAGGGCACCCCCTGTGGGGTACGGACCTCGGCTTAGGGCGTCGCTGGGGGGAGGACAGCAAGATGGGACAGGCTGGATCAAACATAGAGGTATTATTATTATTAATCGGGGAATTTAAGACTACGGGCTCAGCTTCGACGCGGGCTGGCGCATCGACGAGCAAGGGTCGGGGGGGAGTATCATTTACTCGGGAGGGACGCGGTCGCGGACCTCTGCGGCGAGGTCGGAACGTGTGTCGGTGTGTATGTTTCTTTACTGTGCTGGTGGCCCTATTGCTCTCCTGGAGGAGGGTTATGGGGTCATCTGGGTCGTTGAGAACATGCCTTGGACGGCGGATTTTACTTATTCTGGAGGGAATATAACTGGCGGCCTTCACAACCAGAGGGTTGCGATGTTTGGCGGCTTTATCAAAATAACGCGTTGCATTGCGTTTCAGAAATTGGACTATTGTGGGGATTCTAAGGTCGAGATGGAGGATCTCGTTCCTAACGTACCAGGGGGAACCCGTCGCCGTTCGAAGGAAACGGTTTTGGAGGGTCTGCATCTTATGAAGATGATAGGGTTTGGCTTGTGCCCAGGCGGCACACGCATAGGTCATAATAGGTCTAATGCACGTCGTGTAGGTACGCAATTTGCACTTGAGTGACAACTTGCTTCGTGCATTGAGAACGGAGTGGAGCCTACCGAGAGCGAAAGCGGCTCGCGAGCGTGCCTGCTTTATGTGCTCGGAGAATGAGAGTTTGTAGTCCAGGACTACACCTAGATATTTGGCTCGCTTCTCCCAAGGGATCGGCTTGTCAAACATGGTGATTGGTCGGGGGGGTGTGTCAGTTAGTTTTTTGAGTCTCGGTTTCTTGAAGAGAACCGCTTGACTCTTATCGGGATTGACCTCGATTCTCCACTTTCTGAACCACGTGCCGAGCTTGTCGGCTGCGGTTTGGAGAGTGAGAGCTATCGCGTCGGGGCTTCTGCCTGAATAGTAAATGGCCGTGTCGTCTGCGAACAGAGCCAACTGCGCCTTATTACTGTTAGGGATATCGCTGGTGAACAGCGTGAAAATGAGAGGAGATAGCACGGAGCCCTGTGGGACTCCCGCGCGTAAGGGTCGGGGGGAGGAGAGCGCTCCTTCGATGCGATAGCGGAAGGTGCGGTTCGACAAAAAGTCTCGTAAGATGAGCACGAGACGATCGGGCACACCGAGTTTGTAGAGCTTATATAATAAGCCGTTGTGCCAGACTTTGTCGAACGCTTTCGCTATGTCGAAGAAGATAGCACCCGTCATCAAGCCGCGCTGGAAACCAGCGCTAATATCCTCGATGATGCGGTGGACCTGATGCACGCTAGAGTGCTGAGTTCGAAAACCGAACTGTTCGTTGGGAATGAGGCCCTTGGTCTCGGCGTATTCTCTGAGACGCTTATAAATAAGCCTCTCATAGATTTTACCGAGAACCTTGAGCAGACTGATGGGACGGTAACTAGAAGGCTCAGACTTGGGTTTGCCTGGCTTCGGGATGCCGATGACGTTGGCTTCTTTCCACGTTTGTGGGAAGATATTGTTGCTTAGGGCACCATTGAAGATGGTGGCCAGTAGCATTATCAGATGCGCGGGGAAAAGTTGGACCACTCTGTTGGTGAGTCCGTCTGAACCGGGGGCTTTACGAGTTTTAAGACCTTTGATGATATCGTGCACTTCGTCTGGAGTGACGGAGGGCAGAGGATTCTCAGGGTCTTCTACGGGGGGGAGAGAGGCTCTACGTTCGACTTCCGCGTCCACCTCAGCGAGGTGAGTTTGGTCTACTGGTAGGGAGCTGGGTGAACACTGAGCTTCTAGACTGTCGGCTAGGCACTCGGCCTTGTCAACGTCGTCGAATGCCATGGTCTTATCGGGGCGTACTAATGGGGGCATGGAAGTGACTTGCGGGGACTTGAGTTTTCTCTCAAGTTCCCAGAAGGCTAGGTGAGTGGGCTCTAACTCGCTTAGCATCTTATCCCAGCCCGCGTTACGCAGCTCCGCTACACGTTTCCTTACAGTTCTCTGTAAGTAGCGCATATGGGCTTTGTTCGCGTCGCAGGGAAAGTTACTATATGCACGGATAGACGCGTTCTTCTCAGTCAACAGATTACGTACATCGTCAGGTAGCTTCCAGCGACGGTCATCCGTCACTGTGACTTCCCTTGAACATTCGTTCACGACAGATTGTATGTGATCCGTGAATGAGTCGATCGCGGCCATCGTGTCCGAGATAGAGTCAAATTGATCGGGGATGTTATCTAATTGGGGGGACGTGGTGGATTTCAGCTGGGTGCTTACTTTCTTCCAGTCCGTTACCTTTTTAGTGACGGGAGGTTGATTGGGGTCGGAGAGACCTATGCGTGGGGCCAGTCTTATGACTATGGGACGGTGATCCGAGTTAAGCTCGTGTACCGTTTCTATCGAGTCTAAACGTAGATTGACGTTCTTAAGGAGCGCCAGGTCTAGGACATCGGGGGTCTGGTTAGGGCTATGAGGGTAGTGAGTTGGGGTCATCGGAGCGATGACGTCAAAGATCATAGAGGCAGAGAGGTCAAACAGGTGTTGCCCTCTGGTGGAGGTTCTGGTACTATTCCAGGCGGGATGTTTGGCGTTGAGATCGCCCGCTATGATAACGGAGTCACTCAGGCCAAATAAGATGGAGAGATCGTTTGCAAAGAGACGGGGGTCCTCTGAGGTGGATTGGGGAGGAAGGTAGGCCGATATAAGGGTGATCGGCTGATGGCCTGACATGCCTAGATGGCAGATGGAGACTTCTAATACCGAGAGCGCGGGAGGGTCTACGGGGATGCAATAGAGGTCTTTTTTATAATAGATAAGGGTGCCGCCCTTGTGACAACGGGTCCTATCGTTACGAACTACACGGTAGTTTGCGATTTGCGGGTCACGTTTGATGGGTTTTAGAAAGGATTCCTGTAAGAGGAAGACGTCTATGTGATGATCGCGGAGGAATTCCGCGATCTCATCGCGTTGACCGTTAATGCCGTTTGCATTGAAGATGCCTAACATGAGGGATCGGGGTTTGAACCTAGCTAAGATGGTGTTAGACATTGTTGGTTCTATGGGTGCCGCGGGATGTTAGGGCACGCGTAATGTCGGGATACGCGTTGTAGATAGCTTGGATCCTTATGAGATCACAGGCATCTTGAGCGGCCGCGAGTAAATTGGCCATTTGGAAAGCGCGAGGGGAGAGGTATGTCATCGCGGAGGAGAAAATGTTATGAGGCATGTTTTGAGGCATGCCAGAAGGGGCTACGGGAGTATACGCGGGTTGGGGATGCAGTGCTGTAGGAGCAGGTGCGGGCCTGATAAGAGGCGCGGGGACGCGATTTCGGGGGCCCATGAGGGGGGGGATAGTGGGGGGTGGGGGTTGGGAGGTAGCCATGGCTGGGAAAGCCTGCTGGTGGTGGAGGTAACTCCACGGACTGGGCCTCTGAGGGCTTAATCTCTCAGGGAGTTGAGAGGATGGGACTCTGTAGCTAGAGGGAGCTTCCCTCTGTTGATGAGCGCTTGCGCGCTTTGTCAACTTAGTCGTTGACTTGGGAGCTTTGGGACAGCCGCGGTAATTGGCGGGGTGGCCCTCTTGCCCGCATAGCACGCAGCTAGGTGGCGTGAGGCAGAGGGAACGATCTTTGGGGCGGGTGCACTCAGTTGTGCCATGCGCTCCCAGGCACTTTACGCACCTGGGTGTCGCGTGGCAAAACTTTTGCGAGTGGCCGTATAGTTGGCAATTGTGACATTGCCCTACTATGCCATTCTTTCTGGGTTTCTCGATCTCGAGACCCGTGAGATGGCAGATAGACCTAACCTTAAATATTGGGTGATAACCCTGAACTGGGGGACAGATGACTAGCACCATGTCGTATTGCTCTCCGCCTCTAGCGCGGTGCATGCGGTGGACTTCATCTACGGGGATGTTTTGCGACTTAAGGTCGGCTAATATGTCGGCGGGTAATATTTCGCG
This sequence comes from Agrochola lota, assembly GCA_947364205.1. Lineage (NCBI taxonomy): Eukaryota > Metazoa > Arthropoda > Insecta > Lepidoptera > Noctuidae > Agrochola > Agrochola lota. Next base: position 12,061,392 of record OX376248.1, on the reverse strand, counting down.
CGGCATCCTTTTAATTACTACGCGGGTTTGTTTCTCTTCCGGGAGAGAGAACGTGTGGAATGCCACTTTCCTCTGTCTCAGGAGACTAGTGAGGTCCCTATAGTCGCGGGACGTAGGGACATTGACTTTAATACCCTGTTGGGTGTTTCGGGCATTGGTGTATGCGATTTTTTGGTCGCAACACCATTTGGATACATCCGTCCACTTGCCCTTGTCCTGTATGAACACGGGTGGTGGCGGAGGGGCCTTTTTAGGGGCCGAATTAGGTGGGATGGGAGTATCCTGCGAAGAGGATGACGCAATCGGGCCGGGGGCGGGGGAGGGGGTAACCTGCGAAGCGGGTGACGCGGGTGACGCGGTCGGGCGGGGGGCGGGGGAGGGGGAAGCTACGGTGGCGCAAGTAGCGGGCGGGGCAGGAGACAGCGGGGAATGTGCGTATGAGTCATGCTCCTCGAAAGCTATGACTTTACTCGCTTGGGTAGACGAGTGTCTCTTATTCTTCCGCTTTTTCCCTTTTCCGTTGACGGGGATGAACCCATCGTCTTCGGAGTGGGACGAAGCGGAACAAGCCGAGAAACTAGCCTCCGGTTCCGGGCTGTACGGGTAAGGGGTCGTGACGCGTTTAGGTTGGGATACGGGCTCCTCTATGTCCATGGACATCGGCGGGCTAAGAGGGCTATCTAACTGGGGGGATCGCGGCCTGTCATCGCTGCGGTCAGCGATAATATTTTCGGAGGGAATAGTTTGAGTATGAGTAGGCCGTCTTAGTGCGATAATTTCCGGGCCATACTCGTTTTTTAGGTCGGGGGAGCTTGCTATGATCCTTTTAAGGATGCTACAGAGGGCTGAATTGTCACTTTTAAGTGACTTAATATCGTCTTGAAGAGACTTAAGAAGGGACTCCATTTTAATGGATTCTAAAGGATGGTACCTATTACTCCTAATAGTTCCTAACACTAACTCCCCGGGCGGATTGGCCGGGGATGTGTAAACCCTCCCTGTCGGGTATAGACAGGGAGGTTGTGTACTTAATGGTGAGCCCTAAGCTTGCTTTTGCCCGTTGCCTATCTTATTTGTGCAACGGGGTCCTAACCAGTCTAGTGCGCCGGGGTAGACACACCCGACCGACACTAGGTGTGTGGCTGTGAAGGCAAAACTGTCACCAATGTCGACTAGGAGATCCCCCAAGGCCGAACACTGGGACCCGTCCAACTGATTGCCTAGCCCTGAAGGGGTTTCGGCGGGTGTAATTGGGGCAACACCCTCTCGGTTTCGTTGGCACCGTATGGTTTCCACCGAGAACCACGAAACTGTGGATTTTACCCAGAAGGGGCCAAAGTACGCGACGGTTTTGTTTTTGACAACTCTGAAGAGAAATATTTATTAATTAATTGTGTCTTGAAAAAGACAACCAATTAATAGGTCGATGATAGTCCACAGACTATAGAAGACTCGTCGCAGGGCGCGACGATAGACGGCTCGGGAACCACAGCGGGAGCCACAGAGCCGGAAACAGGAATCTCGTACACACAGCGCAGCACGTCCGTCCGCGAGCGGTGTCGAGCGTAGAGTCAATGTGTCCCTATGGCCCAATGGCCCGCCTTTTATACAAAATTGCTTAAGCCTACGTTACCTTAACGAGGCCTCTGATTTTTGAGACCATTCTAATTACAATTTTCGCTATGGTCCAGCTCTTTGGAGCTCTGTTTTTAATAGTTCCCTAAGTCGGATTACCCTCAAACTTATACAAAACATAGCTCTTATATTCCTCTGTCATAACACTTAACAATATACAATGTATCTTTATGTACTAAAAAGTTTCTAGAACATTAACGCTTAAAATATCTCTTTTGAACATTTTCACTATACAAATTTGTTATTATCTTTAAAACCCGTGGACCGATTTACAGAATTGGAACGCAGCAGGTAGTTTTGAGCCTAGTCCTCTTATTTGACACTAAGATCCTGAGGATATCTTCACATACAAAAAACCTCATTTCAAATTTACGTAAATATACTAACATTTTTCTTTATACATTAAAATCACGAGAAATGCTACGTTGTTGGTCTTATAAGATTCACATAGGATTCCTTATACTAATTTTACTAAGTAGAAACTAATTAGAACACAATTAAAACCTCTTAAATCTAATTAGAAACTAAAAACTCACTCACAATGGTAAAAAGTCCACCGAGCTCCCGCCGCTACTTGTGCTACGGTGCACAGATAGGGTCTCGGTTTTCATATTCTGACTAACCACTTTTTACATATGAAGATCGTTCATCATCACACCGGCACACAACTTTGTCTTGTTCACCAATAGGTTACACATGCTCGGCGTCCGTTACACTCCCCTACACGTAAAGTGGGGATGTTTTTTTTTTTCTCGCCAACCCCATATTATGGCGTATCGTTAGAAAGGTCGTTCAAAAATATTGTGAGTTTGTGAAAACCATTTTTAGATTCATGATGCCTAGAAAGAAAATTAGAGCCAGAAATTATTGGACTATGCATAGCCGAGTATGTTGTAAACATTTTACGAACGACTGCTTTGTAAGTAGCGATAAATGGAGAAGGTTTAAACCTGGCGTCATACCATCCCTATTATTGGTAAGTAAAGCCATTTTCACGTGCGCTCACTTAGTGGTCAATTCGCGTAAATTTTTACCTATCACAAAACGTTCACAGTTCTGTGCCCATAAAGCTCCGTGAAAAAAAATGTTTTTCTTGTATCTTCAGTTGTTTTTCTTGCAGGCTTGAGGGGTCGACTAAAACCGCGGGAAAGTCCGAAAGGGATACCGTGGCCCCTGGCAACGTACAGGCAACTGAAGGAACACTGGTGCGTTTTAGATAGTAAGAGTCAGATACGCCGTCCCGCTCCGCCTAGAGCGGGATAAGTTATTTGCCAATTTCCCACCAAAAAAAAAGGTGTCGCCTAAAAGCTTTGTATGGGGACTGTTAAAGTTTGAACGTGTTAACCTTTACCAATTGTTTTACAACTACTTACTATATATGTACTTTACCTAATGTATATTGATATGTATTTTTGGCTATAAATAAAGTATATTAGATAAAACACAACACACCAAGTTAATTTTCTTTGTTGTTTCCAGAAATTTTGTATGTTATTGTATGGTGCTGATCCATGCGTCATGTTCGTGAACGGGCGTCGTCAGTTGGGACTGGCTAACTATTAGCTGCCATGGCTGATTTTAATTTTTGAATTGTTCTTTGTTTTATCTTTTTATTACGGACGCTTTTCACGTGCACGTCTTTCTACATTGTTCTCACATGTATAATTTCAACATGAATGATGTAACCAATATTTTGTAATTTATTTTATTTAAAAGAGTGTCCGTGGAGTTTCTTGCCCGTTCTTCTCCATAGGTACCTACTACGCTTTGGAATGGGCAATTACCTTCATATTTCTGACTGACCGATTCCTTGACAATTCAAAAGTGCCCGTAAATGGTTTAATTGAAATAAATGCTTTGAGTTTGAGAAGAAAGCAGTTTAATTAATCGATTGAAAATCGAATAATTTGAAGATAAAGATAATTTTAATTTAAACTTCTTTCTTCTCCTCTCTTTATTTTATTGTCTATCCCCAAATATTAAATAAAAATCCGTTCCATCCGATTTTTTCTATTCCATATTCAACTTTTTCACAAAAAATAAATCGACTTCCACAGCAAAATACTAAAAAGCAAAAATAACTTTCTTTTCGAAAGTCGGTATCTTTACCTTATTTTTTCTGTCTTTTTTTTTGTCGTTTTGTGACACGGAATTCCGAAACGAAAGTTATTTTTGCTTTTTAGTGTTTTGCTTTGGAAGTCGGTTTATTTTTTGTGCAAAATTTATTATTTTTCTCTTTTTAGTTTTGGCACACCATCACTAGTTCTATATTAAGACAAAATACCCTTATGAACACAATTTACACATTCGTACTGTTTGTCGTTAAGGAGTTCGGTTATATGTTCCATATGTTGACAACTGCTGAACCGATTTTGATGAAACTTGTACTGTTTCCTAAGTTGAGAGATACCTAATCCAATAAAAAAAGAATGACCACGATCCGATTACGAGTTTCGGAGAAATGCGTGGACAAACATACATAGATACACTTATGAAAGGCACACGTATTTAGAAGCCCACATAGAGTAACATATATGAATATTGTGCAATTCCAACAATATTAGATACATACGTATCGAATTGATAACCTTTTTTGAGAAGTCGGTAAAGAGAAAAGTAAGATGGTTTCATGCTTCGGAAGGAACGATAAGCTGCGAACTAATGGTCGTTACTTATTTAGGGGTATGAGGAACAGGGTGTTAAGTTCACTCATCCACCACACCTTAGAAAAGGGAGGATCCTCCGACCAGACGGTTGTCGTGTGTGGCGGGCAACTGCCCAGAGGTTGAAGTCGGGAAGCTTGTATGTCCATCGCGCGGTAAACTCTAATTGCGCGATGCAGGATTTGTGTGACGTCAGGATGTTGTGTGACGTCAGGTCTTTGATGCGTAGTTTGCATGTAGCGATGTAGATGCCGCTACATCACTCCCCTCCGGAGACCGGAGGTCGATAGTGGGCTGAGTCTTGAATTTTGCGATGCTTCACAGTGCCAGCTGTGGTTCCAGTGAGTCGGAACCGGGTGCCGCATAGTTCGCGGTGAGTCGGAACTGTCTGCAGTGATTCCCCAGTGAGTCGGGGTAGCGCTACGTTATGATCCAGTGGGTTAGATGTGGTACAGCGCTGGGTTGTGGCTGAGGGTGATGACCAGGAATGCGCGTTCGCTGCATGCTGGTGGTCAGGATACCCGTTGAAGCCGTGGGTGCTGACTGGCTGTGTGACTCGCCTCACGAAAGCTTGCGGGAGTGATGATGATGATGACGTCACGCTGAAGTATTTGCACGAAGGCTGCGTTGACGTTCATATTCGGGGTCACCAATTTAGGGGTATGAGGAACAGGGTGTAAAGTTCACTCATCCCCCATAGAAAAGGGAGGATCCCCCGACCAGACGGGTGTGATGTCTGGCGGGCAACTGCCCAGAGGTTGCACGAAGTTGGTTGGTTGGTTACATTGGAGCTTTGAAAGCGGTAAAAAAACTGACATCAGTGTTTGGTTGATACCTAGATCTTGCAGCTCACACGACAAGAAGAAGAAAAGGATTAACGTGTAAAAAAAGACTGTTGGAACCAGAGCGTTTTTTTTCACACGTACATTCAATTCAATAAGTAAATTACCTGTCTAAAATAAACTAATATTGATGATACCTCTGAAAAATACGGCACATCACTACCGAGACAAAAAAAGTGACCAGCATTGCCATAAGCAACCCTTATAACCATATATCTGTCCTTGTTTTTCACACTGAATGTGTCAGAAGTTTAAACAGTTTAACTAGACTGAAATTTCAGTATTTCACACTCCCTCTATGGTTTAGTTATTACTCTGAGTTTGGTACCATGACGTCCATAGAGCAGCTCAACTGAAACGCTCAACTGTCAAAATAAGCGATTAAAAAAAAGTTACAATTTCTCTGACATAAACTGAAACGTTTGGTGAATTATTGTTGAAAATAAAGATTTTTGTGTTATCTTTGTGGAATTTTACAAAAACCAATGTAAGTGTGCTTTAATCTTTCTTTTAAAGTCTAAAATACCAATTTTACATGCCTTTTTTAACCGCATTTGTTTTTCTCTAACAGATGTCTGATGAACTACTTTTATTTGAGTTTTTTGAGGAAGATTCTGCCTCACACTATGCCCCAACTCACACAACTTTTTTTACTCTGGTACGTTCGAAACAGAATTTGTTTTATTACGTGGAAAAAAAAAGAATCATATACTTAATAAATAGCAAAAGTTAAATAAATATCTACTTTCACTAAGAATTATTTTAACAATAGTTACCGTATTAACGTGGAATCTTAAAAAAAAACTGTTGAGTGTCTGTTTTACTTTAAAGTAATGATACTGAGTTAAGAACAAATAAAATGTTACTTGCTTCTGAACGTGTCTGACACTAAATGTGCGCGAAACAAACTTATTTGATAATAATAGCGTTGTCTCTTTTTCATCAAAAACGTTAAAAACGCGGTTCAGCTACAAATTGCGATCTTTCATTCACTTTTAACGATCCAAATGCCGCTGAGCGTATTGGACGTCATGGTACGACTTTGAAGCGATGCAGTTTAAGAACCTAAGCTTTTGAATCGTTTTTTAATTAGATCATGGTAGGCGTCCAGGGATCCGTTTGCGAAATATTAAGCTTTTAACCGAATTTTTGTGTTAGAGTCAAGGGTCCCCCCCCCCCCCTGCCAGCTGAATGGTTGTACTTGGATTTGAGAAAAAATCACAGCACTAGCATATATAACGAAATTAAAAGGAAAACTATCAGAGCTAAGTAGGCTGTATCTACAAGTTAACGAGTAATAATCAACCAACTTAAATTTGCGGTTTGAAAAATATGATCTCCCATACATTCCGTATGGGAGAACATGTTTTTCAACTACAATATTACGTTTGTTCTTGGGATAAATTCATCCCAACTACGGAACCTTTCATTGTGCGTGGTCTGGCACGCACTTGGCTGGTTTTATTTTAGATTTACACCAAAAAAAAGATTACAACATGAAATTCAAACTATTTGCGACGTTGCCAAACATTAGAATGAACGCTGGTACCTCTAAATGAATTAACACTAATTTGATTGATGTTATTTCTCCAAATACTTAAAGTTTGCAAATTCGACAGTCCATTGAAGGTATCCTCCGGTATTTCATTAATTTCACTTTGGCCAAGTTCTAGAAACTCCAGTTGTGTCGAGTTATTGAAAACGTTGCTTTCCAAAGCAAGATGGCCGTTGGAGATCCTGAGGGTCTGAAGACTTGGAAGGGCATGAACCACTGAAATGGGGATCGTCTTCTCAGGACCTGAAATTAAAGAGAATATAATGGTCAATCTTCGATGGACAAATGGTCGCAAGCGCTACTGCTGAGCTGTGCGGTGTGGTTCTTCCTTCAAAAGACCATATTCAAAGACATTGTAGATTTACATGGTCCTCACATGAGCTGACCAAGATTATGTCTGGACTTTAGTAGACACTTTGACCCCTGAGTTTGATTCGCCATTCTTGTCAGGAGTACTCAGATAGGAAATGTCGACTCGATCTAACTGTTCTATTTACGACGTATTAAAGTGATTCCGATATCCTCAACATAATCACCCTATGGCATTCCCGCTGCTGCGATACAGGCCTCTCTCTTCGAGAGGGAGCTGTAATCCACCACGCGGGCACAGTGCGGGTTAGTAGATGTCACATGTCTTCGAATTTTTGGTTCTAGGACATGCCGGTTTCGTCACGATGTTTTCCTTCACCATTTTGAGAGCAGTGGTGATGAAATTATTTACACAAAGTAAAGCGCCTGCCTGGTTGCGAACCCACGACCTGCAACTCGTTCGTAAGGCCCGTTCCCACTGGTCCACCACTGCTCTCTCCGATATCCTATTTACAGAATACACAATTTCATGAGGTCCTGGGTTCAATTCCCAGGGTATTCGGGCAGAGTGCTATGGGCGTTTTTCATCAGGAATTTCTAACTAGTAGTTTTCGTCTTAAAAACCCAAGTGTCCCCTATGTAAGGACACTTGGGTGTTTGAAAAAATAAAGAAAATGGCGGATTTTTGTTAGAATACGTTAATAAAAAATAATTAACCAAACAAGAGACATTTCAAAAGTTCCTGTAAATGGTTTAATTAAAATAAATGCTTTGAGTTTGAGTTGAGTTTGAGTAGACTTCGATTCGGGTCGACAAGAGCCATCATCATCAATCTCCTGCCTTTATCTCAATGTATTAGTGGTCGGCACAACATGTCTGTTTCCTCCACACTTCTCTATCAGTCGTCATCTCAGCAGTCACCCCCTTTCTATCCATATCATCTGTCACACAGTCCATCCATCGTTTCTTTGGTCTTCCCCTACTCTTATAGCCCTCCACATTCATACTCAAAACTCTCCTCACGACATTCTCCTCCTTACTCCGCATCACATCAGAAGTGATAATTATAAAGAAAATACTTTTTCTCAAACATGGTTGGAAATTCAAGCATTATTTTGACAAAATTCTTCGAGATAAATCGAAATTGCAGTACTGGCCGGCAATGTTTGTATGAAATACAACGGTCATGATTAGCGGCCAAATAAATGACTATGAAAACTCATATCTGTTGTGCTATTTAAGAATAGAACGAACTTTTTACTTCAACATATGTCATGGAAATGTTGTCAAAGATTTTATAAAAATTTCGATTTGCCTTGCAAATAGAGCTGTTTAAAGTAAAGAAGAAACAAATGAACACATTGGCGCATGAAAAATTATCGTTGTTCATCATTGATTCTGGAATTTATAATTAATTTACTTAGTTTGAATTTCCGCGCACTATTTGAGAAAACTACTATACAAGCCTTGACCGCAACCAGGCGTTGATGGACTCCCGTAAGTGCCTCGGCCCAAATTCTCACTTTAGTCCATAAATGCCCACGTTGCAGGCCGCGACAGTAATGTATTGATTTATTATGCGCAATACTATATTTTTTCACGTCTGAATGAAAAAATTGAACACAAAAAAAAAGGGGGAAATATTGATAAGATCCGCACAAAATGGCCATCGCTCAGCATAATGCTGTGCCACAGCACTGGGTGGTCAGTGCAGTTTTTGAGTTTGTTTTTCCCATCAATAACTCTTCAGTCACAGGTCAAGGGCGCGCAGGCGCAAATGCGACCGGGTCCTGATAGTTGTATACGTAGATGGTTTCACGATTAAAACTAAAGTATACTGAACTGTCACTAATTCATATTTTTTTTTCACTTTTTTACTAACAGTCAATTAACCCTATCCATTTTTAACCTCACCGATAGTTGTTAAACCTGACCCATCCAAACCCCGACTCCATTTAATGTTGCTTAATTCAACCCATCAAACTGTCAACCTCACCAACAGTCACTTCACCCCACCCATCCCCTTCCAAACCTCACTCCCAGCTACTTAACCCCACCCATCCTCTTCCACACCAGACTAACAGCCACTCAACTCCACCCCTTTCTCCCGCAGCTCACTGCCAGCCGTCGCTCACCTCTCCCGAGCATGAGGTTGCGCACGGCGCCCAAGTCGGCCACGTGCTCTGCCCACAGTGGCGCCACACCCTCGTTCACGGTGACGAAGTCCACTGAGCTGGTCCCCAACACTGACGGCACGCACTCCAGCAGGGTGGGTGAGCAGCCCTTTATACTTAGAGATCGTAGCGGCTGGTCATTGGCGAAGTTGACGTTTGGGAGGTCAGCGCAGGTGAAGTTTGTACCCTGGAACATGGAGAAATAGAACTCAGTAAAATTGACTAACAGAGACAAAACTTAAGGTATGATTCCGAACACCGCTACACGCAGCAGTGCTGCCTGCCGCTGCCGGTGGCCGCTGATTCCGAGCACCTGCTGTTTGCGGTGTGTCGCTGTTGTAACGCCGCACTACTGGTCTGTCGTAGCGGCAGGTCAACACTGCCGCGCAGCAGTACCGCCGCGACATTGCTGCCGTGCTCGGAATGTAATCTCATATAAACCTATAGAAAACGCCTAACGGGCCTCTGCGAGTTGGCTTCGGCCCCTCGTACGCCTTCCAAAGGTCCGGGACGCCAGGGTCCCGAAAAATGTCATTCCCAAAGAAACCAAAATTGGCAGCAAAACCGAAACACATACCAGGATGTACTAATAAAAACTAAAGACGGAGAACAATGCAATGCTGACGCGAAGTCGGGCACGACGACTGCTACAAAACACACACCCAACATCTTCGGGTTCGTCGCTCAGCTCCGCCTCGCAGTTGCCGGATCCTGCTCCAGACGAGAATCCAGTGATACCGGCCGCTGCAGTTGCGTCGAGCTCGAGCGACGAATACTTCTCGCTGCCGACGTCACCACCACCAACACGTCGCGGAAGAGGCCGACCACCGGCCAGTTTAGGACCCCGAGGCCCACCGGCCTTTGATAGGGTCCCCGCTCCCGGTGGAAGTGTGCGGCGCATGAGATGGACACAAATTGTCAATGGAAATGTCATGCGCGCATACTTTGGGGCTACAGAGGGAGGAAGTAACTTGACTGCGTACCGTGGTCGGATGCTCTCTCTGTTTCAGGTACTTGAGCCAGCTGTCAACGTGTCGGCCCAACGACTGTAGGATCAGGTGCGGGTCATCCAACGTAACCATATGCTGGACGACGCCGTACTTGATCGACTACGCGTCGAATCACAGAATAACCGTGTAACGCCTGCCTCGCCACTGGTCGCGGTGCAAATACAAAATTCACCCAGTGCTACACCGCGACCCGACCACGTTGGTGAAGAGGATGATGACGGGGTTATATCTGTGAGTTCCCAATGCAATGTACGTTTAAGGAGCGCTTTGGAGGATGCTTTCCGTGAGTACCGCTCCACTCCACCTGAACTTAGACCACGTTTACCTCGTTTGCCCATGCACAAGGTGGCGCTGGTGTGTACTCTAGACTCGCTGCTGTCTAATTGTTTTGACGCCAGCAAAGACCTCGCCGATACCCACTTGATCTTGTACTGTGCAGCTGTAGCGGCATGTCGTGTAGCTCATCTTAAATTTCCCAACAGTGACAGAGCTCCACGACCAAAACCAGCTGTACCAGCTTGGCAGTGCAGAATTGAGCGTCGTATCGGTGAGGCTAGAGTACTCATCGGCAAGCTAATCTGCTTCAGGGAGGGCAATACTCGCCCTAAAGTGATGCGCTTTGTGAGGCGGGCGTTCTCGGGTACTGATATTAATTAGCTCTCGAGATTATCTGACCCGCGTCACAGAGCGTATCGACCTCCTGAAGCAGAAGGTCTGTGCATGGGCAAACCGTATTCGACGATACAGGCGGAGAGTTGAGCGGTACACTCAGAATCGCACATTCCAGAGCGATGAAAGGTGGGTTTACAGGGCTTGGGAGCGACTGGATCAAGGTGTGATTGACACGCGCCTGCCGGATGATGACGCCATGTGTTCGTTCTGGCGAAGAATCTGATCGGCGCCTATCAATCACACCGAAGGAGATTGGACTAGGAAGATCGAGCGAGCGTGCGAGGGAATACCAGAAATGGGGGCACTTACCATCAGCCCCCAAGATGTAGCTTGTGCAGTCCGTCCGTTGCCGAACTGGAAATCTCCAGGGCCGGACGGGCTGCACAACTTTTGGATAAAGTGGTTCCAGAGGTCGCACGCCCGATTGGCATCCCAGTTCCAGTCAGCCTTAGAATCAGGGTCGCTGCCCCAGTTCCTAACGACAGGAATAACCCACCTGCTCCATAAAACAGGTAGTACTGCGGAACCCAAAAATTATAGGCCGATCACCTGTTTACCGACGGTCTATAAAGTTTTTACATCCATTTTGAGAGCTAAAATTAACAAACATATAGACACCAACTGCATCATGTCTGCCTCTCAAAATGGATGTAGGAACGGGACCCGTGGTACTAAGGAGCTGCTCCTCATTGATATGGCCATTAGCCAACAGGTTCGTCGTTCCCGAAGGGATCTTTCGACATGTTGGATAGATTATAAGAAGACCTATGACTCGGTGCCTCATACATGGCTCATGAGGGTGCTGGAGTTGTATAAAGTAGATGCAACTCTACGCACCTTCCTGATGTCATGTATGGGGCAATGGAGGACGGTTCTTCGCTATCCAGGATGTCGACATATCCAGAGGAATAGCGAGCCGATACGGATCGAGCGAGGTATATTTCAGGGCGACAGTTTGAGTCCACTTTGGTTCTGCCTAGCCTTGAATCCTCGTAGCACACTGCTGGAGGACTCAGGACTAGGCTATCGATTAAGGAGAGGTGGTCAGGTTATATCTCACCTCCTTTACATGGATGACTTGAAACTCTTTGCCCCCAACAATTTGCAACTGGTGGAGCTACTGAAGGTAACCGAAACTTTCAGTAGTGCCATCAGGATGGAATTTGGTGTGGACAAATGTGCGGTCATGCATGTAAAGCGAGGGGAGATTGTGGAATCCGGGGGAACCCAACTCTCGGACTCCATACAACTAAGATCCCTCTCCTCAATCGAAAACTACAAGTATTTGGGTATTTCGGAAGCGTTAGGTATCAACGCTGCTAACATGAAGCAATCGCTGAAGGAGCGCTTTTTGGCCGCCTGAATAAAGTATTAAAATAGTCTTTTATCAGACGGAAACAAGGTGCGCGCCTTCAACGGTTGGGTCATGCCGGTTTTACTCTTTCGGCATACTCAAATGCCGAAAGAGATGCAGACGGAAGTTGACGCCCTGGATAGGAAGGTCCGCACACTGCTGACCATAAATCGGATGCATCACCCACGTTCATCGGTGATGAGACTGTATATCCCGCGGAAGTGTGGAGGTCGAGGCTTCATAAATGCTAAGACCCTGCACAACCGTGAGGTATGCAGTCTCGGGGAATACTTCCTAGAAGCCGACGTGGGGATGCACTGAGATGTGGTCTCAGTGGACAAGGGCCTTACCCCGCTATCCTTGGCTAATGAGAACTGGCGCAAACCTATAGTATTAGATACTAATGACCGTAGGGAGGTATGGCAGAGCAAAGAGCTTCACGGGCGCTTTTACTGGGCCTTACATGGGCCCGATGTGGACCTACTAGCGTCCGTATCCTGGTTGCGATTCGGTGATCTCTTTGGGGAAACCGAAGGTATTGTCTTTGCGATTATGGATGAAGTTATGATGACGACAAACTACCGGAAATATATTGTGAAGGACGGCACGGTTGACATCTGTCGGGCATACCACCGTCCGGGGGAATCAATCCGACACATTATCTCTGGCTGTTCTCGTCTGGCTAACGGAGACTACTTGCATAACAGCACAAACTTGTGGCTAGGATTATCCACCAGCAACTTGCTCTGAAATACAGTCTTGTGGAATCGGAAGTACCATACTATAGGTATGTGCCCGACCTAGTTCTCGAAAATGACCATATCACGTTGTATTGGGATTGATCTATCATCACTGACAGGACTATTGTTGCCAATAAGCCAGACATAGTGGTGATAGATCGATTAGAGCGTCGCACAATGATTGTTGATATAGCGGTCCCGCATAACGAGAACCTCGTGAAAGCTGAAAAAGATAAGCAGATCAAGTATCTCGACCTGGCCCGCGAGGTTGTCAACATGTGGGAAGTGTATACAGCAGTCATTGTGCCGATAGTCGTGACGGCCAATGGCATAATAGCCAAGAGCCTCGACCAACACCTAAGGAGGCTCTCGTTAGACAGCTGGATCAAGGGCTTGATCCAGAAAGCGGTACTTCTAGACACGGCGCGTATCGTTAGGAGATTCCTCTCTCCGGAGCCCTGACCACCGGTAGCTTGGACCCTGTTACCGATACCGGTGGGCTACCATTTTTTATATTTTTAAATGTTTTTGTTTTCCCTTTTCTTTTTATAAAAATATTTAAAAATGTAAATTATATGTATATAAATGAAATAAAGGAAATAATAATAATAATAAATTATTTATTGCCATAAATGATGGCAGCGGCAAAGGTTTAAATCGTTAAATTCGACCTACCGCGTCAAAAGATAGGCACGTTTCTGTTTCGTTTTGACACCTCTGACAAACAATGCTGCAATGATTTCATTTAATTGTCATGGAATCACTATTCAAAAATCTGTGAGCTCACTCTTCTCAGTATGGACACTTTTTGGTGAGGGCAAACCAAGCGATTTAAATGTTTGGGCAACGGGGTATGATTTTACGGTGTCAAAACGCTCTCTTGGAAAACACGTTAACTTACTTTCATGAATAACGTTTCACTGACGTCACTCACCGGTAAATTGCAGAAGCTATGTGGCGGCCAGCACTCTTCTAGGAAACCGTAGCTTAACTGCTGTCCAAATACAGAGCGTTTTGGACACCTTAATGTCAATTACAGGTGAAAATTAACGATTTCATGACGGCGGCATATTTTCTTATGAGTAACCGTGGAGTTTATTGCCGGCTCTTCTCTATAGGACACGGCCAATTGGAACCGTGCTCCTAGCATCAGACGAGAGGTTTGAATTTGAAACCTGAATACTAACCTCACACTTAATATTGACATAGTCGTTCATCCTTGCATTGAAGATCACCGTGGCGCTGCCGACGGTACAATAGTACTCCAACTCGTCACCGGTCCAGCAAACACACTGCGGCTTTGGGCACTGCAGTGCGAGCGAGACGGACAGACAGACCGCTAGGACTAGTAGACGCATGGTGTTAGGTTGGAGCAGACATCACTGAAAACAGAGAGATGAATAGGTTATTTTAGACAAGTTCAGGAGTGTGGCGCCATCTATTCTGCCATGCCGGTATCAGAATTTATTGCAAACTGCAGAACATAACACGAAGCTTGGAATACCCGAAGGGTGAGGCAGAGGTGTACCTGTAGTAAAACCTCCGTTATTTTTAAGTCCCACGTAATAGGGGGCCAGCCTATTGCCAGCAACCGGGCACCAAAAACCCAATAACACTGCCCGAGCTGCGAACCCAGGACCTCAAGCTGAATTACTGCTGCGCATGAGGTCCTGGATGCTGCGCTTGCGACCCCAAGACCAACGAGGCAGTCAGAGATAATTGTAGCAAATAGAAATAGATGGTCAGTGATCACCCATCCACGGACCGACCTCGGCAAACGTAGCTTAACCTGATCGATCGCCCGAGCCACACATATCAAAAGCCAGCATAAGCTAACCTCTCATTGTACGGTCAGCGTATCATCATCATCATTTCAGCCAAAAGACGTCCACTGCTGGACATAGGCCTCCCCCAAGCACCGCCACTTCGACCGATTGTATTCTTCCCGCATCCAGCGGATTCCTGCGGCCTTCACCAGGTCATAGGTCCACGTTGTGGGACCTTCTAACCCTCCGTCTTCCGGTACGCGGTCGCCACTCCAATACAGCCGTCAGATTATACTGGAATATTAGGTATAGCTACGATATTTCGTCCTGTGTACGCTGTACAGTTTGCCAAAAGCATAAAATCAAGATTATAAAAAAAAAATGTGTGCTGGGACACATAGTAGAAGTGAAACTTCAACGGAAAAATGTAAAAACGAATCGCAACGGACAAGTGGAAAAACGAATGGGAACGGACAAGCAGCAAAACGAATCGCAACAAAAATTTTACTTGAAGTTTTACGGGCAGATTGTTAATGTACTTGTTCAATTTGAAAACCTGCCCGTAAAACTTCAAGTAAAACTCCACTTGTCCGTTGAAGTTTCACTTCTACTATGTGTCCCAGCACACATTTTTTTTTCGCAGGTTTACTGTAAATTATGATTTGGTTAGGTTAGGTACATTTTAATAAATACATTTTTTTATACATATTTTATTTTATTAAACATAAAAACTGTATTCAATCCGGAACCAAAAAAAACATCCATAGTCTACTCGAAACTTATACACATACAAAGGAACGTTAACAAATGCACATCTTTCGTCATCAATCTTCATTCGGCTCATCTGCGTTATAATCAACTAGCTGCCCGCCCCGGCTTCGCACGGGTAGCACTAAGTAATTACCGACAGCGCAACCTACCTATCCTACCCTACCTATTTACCTACCCTAACTACCCCACCTACCCTACCTATGCTACATACGGCACTTCATTTCTTGACATTGACTTCCCTCCCGTACGGCCCGTACCCCAGTGACGCCTACATTGCATAAGGTGCTGCCTAGCTAGCCGAGCAGGGTGAGCGGCGGCCACCACGCAACTTTTTTCTAATAGGTACTTACATTTTTAAACTCGTGATATCTTTCGAATGGAATGTCCAAAATTGAATAATTCAAAAAGTTATACAAAGGTACTGAAGCAGTCTTGAATATGAAGTAATTAATTTTGATAAGGATTAATACCAAGATACAAATAAAGAGCCTTTTCTAGTGGCGGCATTTCAATTAATTTTTTTAAATAGAAGAACACTTATTGTGGCATAACTATAATAGTTAGACATATGCTGTCGCGACACTTTTTGTAAATACTGATGTGTTCTGCAAAATCGTAGTACATAATTTTATTCTATCATCAATAGTTTTCGCAGTGCACGCGATGTAAAGAATATTTTAGGTATTTTTTTTACACCTTGGGTAACATTATTGGAGTTTTAGAAAGGATCCCTAATTTTTATGAAAATATAATATAGCCTATGTCACCCGGGGATAGTGTAGCTTCCCAACAGTGAAAGAATTTTTCAAATCGGTTCAACATAAAAACTTGAGATTCCAATCTATTCTCTCCTTCTGCCGCTGCCGCCTCTCACGCGATATATCGTCTACCCCCTCCACGCAGCCGTAACGCTTTTTCGTGACAGAAAAAATCCTAATACCCCCCGTCTATAAAGAAGTTTCAATTAAAAAATTTATTGATTAAAAAAGCCGACCCGTAGAAATTACTACACAAATATTTGGGTTTTATTCGGCTCGTGCAGATCGACATCTACCCTCCCTGAATCATGTTCGGGTCTGTTCAGCACAATTCCAGCTAAGCCGAGCGGCTTTTCCAGAATATACTCGTACTTATATGTGCATTGTATGCGATTGTGCCGCCCGGGTGTGCCGAATTATGCCGACCCAAATATTTGTATAGCACCCATTGCAAAACGACGATTTATAGTTAACAATCTATCTACACTTTGGTTTATTTCAATTCATTTGTAAGTACCCGGGTGCTACTGCTGAGCATGAGGTCCTGGGTTCGATGCCCGGGTCGGGCAAAGTGTTATTGGGGTTTTCATCAGGTTTTTCTCAGTAGCTCCCCGGAGATTTGTGCCCGGTTGTTGGCAATAGGCTCGTCCCCTATTATGTGGGACTTGAACGTAACTGGAGAAATGTGTGTGTACCTGCTCTAGGAACACCTCTGCCTAACCCCCCGGGGGTCACCGGCGTGATGTTATGTCTGTATGTCATATTTCTTCAGCGTAAACTGTAGACATTGTAATAATCTTCTTAGGTCACATATTTTCTACAATTTAGTCATCTGTTTCCTCTTATTTGCAAGGATACATCATTTTATGTTATCAGTGATATGATAACACCGTTTAAATCTTTTATTTAACTTGCAATGTATGTATGTATGTTTGCACGAGGAGCTCGTGGCTAAGTAACTACAGCCGCACTTGTCGATCCATCAGGTTAAGCTACGCTTGCCGGGGTTGGTCAGTGGATGGGTGACCATCTTTACATACCGAGAATCCTCCGTGCCTCGGAAAGCACGTTAAGCCGTTGGTCCCGGCTGTCATTCGTGGATCTTTGACAGTCGTTACGAGTCGTCAGGAGCCCGAAAGTCTGACACCAGTCTTACCAAGGGGTATCGTATTACCCAGTTACTGGGTTGTGGAGGTCAGATAGGCAGTCGCTCCATGTAAAATACTGGTATTCAGCTGCATCCGGTTAGACTGGAAGCCGACCCCAACATAGTTGGGAAAAGGCTAGGCAGATTGATTGTATGTATGTATGTTTGTTCTGGTGGAATCCTGCTATTCAATTTTGAAGCAGATATCTTCAACCGATTGAGCTGAAATTTTGTATACACATTTAGTTTGGATAACAATACACGGTAAGCTGTGGGATGTCATTCTAAATCCAATATGGCGGACCATCCAAGATGGCGTAATAGTTATTTTTAATGCATTTCTACAATATGGGTATCAAATAAAAGGGCTTGTTGAGAGTAAGTCGAAAAGTTATGTGACGTCATCCTGAATCCAATATGGCGGAACATCCAAGATGGCGAAATAGTTATTTTTTATGCACTTCTGCAATATGGGTATCAAATGAAAGGGCTTGCCGAGAATAATTATAAAAAAATATTGATATCATTCTAAATCCAATATGGCGGACCATCCAAGATGGCGGAATAGTTATTTTTAATGCATTTCTACAATATGGGTATCAAATGAAAGGGTTTGTTGAGAGTAACTCGAAAAATAATGTGACTTCATTCTAAATCCAACAGAAAAACCTTTTATTTAAATGCTCTAAAAAGAAGAAAATGAAATTTTCTTTAAAAAAAATTACTACCAACTTATAACCTCATTATACAATCAATCAATCAATATTCTTTATTTGTAACCATAGGTTACAGCAGTGTGTGAGATGTTACAATTTTTATATTATAGTTTCTCCATGTTTTGCCATTTGGCGTACAAATATACATTTATGGGAGGCTTTCGCCAATTAAGTAAATTAATATAATATAAAATAAAATAATTCAGTAGTATCAATGTAATTTTTTTAAATGTAATTTAATAAAATGTAATAGGTAATGTCAGGTAATTAATGAAAATATTTAACGAAATGTAATAATGTCCTTTAATATAATGTCAATAAGTTAGATAAGAAAAAATAAAATTGACATTGTCCACAGAATTACTACTTCATAATAAAGTCATCATGCTTAGATAGTCATGCTAAGAGTAGGTATACAAATATTATTATGTCAAAGAACTATCATCAAAATAGTCACTGAGACAGTAGTAACATTTCTGTTTCATTTCATTTCATTTATACACAATTAATATGATCATAAAAGCTTGTCGCGCGATTTAGTTGTGTAAATAAACTAGAACTATTACTACTACTACTAGTTTTTTTTTAAATTTCATTTAAATTAAATACTTACGCAAACCTCGCAAACCTCATTAGGTTATAAGTTGACAGTTAAAATCTTAAAAGAAAATTTTATTTTATTCTTTTTACATAGAGCATTTAAATAAAAGCTTTAAAAAAAAAGGTTATTTTGCTTTTAATTTATATGTATTTAATTCGTCAGAACACGAATATCTCAAGGTGCCCTGACCGGGCCATATTTTTACTGCAACGTGGCTTTGTAGCTTGCCAACAATATCTCATTCAATAAAGCTGAAGAGATTATTTGTTTGAACGCGCTGTCTCTGGAAATACCAGTCGAATTTGAAAAATATTTTTGAGGAACGTTATAGGCTAATAATAACATCACGATATGAGTTTTAGGAGCCGAGAAAAGAGGCAAAAAGGTCAGAGAGAACGTTAAGCGAAAACGAAGTAATAGCGCGGGCGGGGGATGCGATGCGAAGCGGTGGATCGGGGGTCGAGGGGGTTTTACAGGTGCGTATCGGACCACGAACAATGAAGGGTTCAGTAGTTGGTATGAATTTATCCCAAGAACAAACTTAACATTGTAGTTAAATAACATGTTCTCCCATACGGAATGTATGGGAAAACGTGTTTTTCTAACTGCAATTTTAAGTTGGTCGATTATTACTCGTTAATCTGTAGAGTCTTCTAAGCTGTAACTTCGTTATACTACTGCAATGATTTTTTTTCATAAATCCAAGTACAACCATTTAGCTGGCGGGGGGACACTACACAGACTCTAACAAAAATGTGCACTTTAAATCTTAATATTTCGCAAACACATCCCTAAATTGATAAAAAACCGGCCAAGTGCATGTCGGACCACGCACAATGAAGAGTTCCGTAGTTGGGATGAATTTATCCCAAGAACAAACTTAACTTTGTAGTTGAAAAACGTTTTCTTCCATACGGAATGTATGGGAGATCATGTTTTACAAACTGCAAATTTAAGTTTGTTGATTATTTCTCGTTAACCTGTACAGCCTACTTAGCTCTCATAGTTTTCCTATTAATTTCGTTACTGCTGTTAATTTTTTCATAAGTCCAAGTACAACCATTTAGCTAGAAGGGGGACGACGACTCGACTCTAACAAAAAAAATCATTTAAAAGCTTAATATTTCGCAAACGGATCCCGAATCCAAAAATGGTTTTTACAAACTCACAATATTTTTGAAAGATCTTTCTAACGATACCCCACAACACGGGGTAGATGAGGAAAAAAAAAACATCCCCACTTTACGTGTAGAGGAAGTAATATTTTTTTTTTTCTAGATTTTATTTTACCACTTTGTCGGCATGATTAATATGTATACATATGCCAAATTACAGCTTTCTAGTACTAACCGTCTTTGAGCTAAGCCGCGGACAGACAGGCGGACAGACAGACAGACGGACATGGCGAAACTATAAGGGTTCCTTGTTTGCTACGGAATCCTAAAAATAGCTTTCACACCTACAATATATTAGAACCTTTCCAACAACACCCCACACCATGCAATAGACGAGAAAAAAAAAACACCCCCACTTTACGTGTAGGGGAGGTACACAAAATTTTTATTTTTTTGTTTTATTTTTTACCAATTTGTTGGCGTGATTAATATGTATACTCATGCCAAATTACGGTTTTCTAGTACTAACAGTCTCTGAGCTAACCCGCGGACAGACAGACAGACAGACGGACATGGCGAAAGTGTAAGGGTTCCTCGTTTTCTACGGAACCCTAAAAATGAGGCTATTATTTTAGTATAATGTGTATCTTACGACTTTCACACGAAGGAAGTCGCGGGCAGAAGCTAGTATATTTAAAGTATCTGTCTTCAATACCTTGCCACAGACCTTGCTCAGCAATATTTTCAGTATAAAAATTGCTGGAAAATCGGGATATTATAATAGAATTATTATTAGTTAAATATTTTCTATGTTCATAGCCCTGATAGTTTAGTTAGTGAGGAGCTCGTGGCTAAGTAATAACAGCCGCACGGGTCGATCCATCAGGTTAAGCTACGCTTGCCGGCCGTTGGTCCGTGGATGGGGGACCATCTTTACATACCGAGACTTCTCCGTGCCTCGGAATGCATGTTAAGCCGTTGGTCCCGGCTGTCATTCGTGAATCTTTGACAGTCGTTACGGGTCGTCAGAAGCGCGAAAGTCTCACAACCAGACTTACCAAGCAGTATCCTGATAATAGGTTGTGGAGGTCAGATAGGCAGTCGCTCCATGTAAAATACTGGTATTCCGCTGCATCCGGTTAGACTGGAAGATGACCCCAATATAGTTGGGAAAAGGGTAGGCAGATTGATTGTATTTTGGGGCGAGCCTTTTGCCATCAAAATCTCTCTCTAATTTATGACTACTTTTATACTACTTTGTTACTTACCTACTACTTACGTAAGAAAATTAGGTTTATCAAAACAAATCAATATAATTTTGCCGAAAAATTAAAACTTTATTGCAATAAAAAGCAACCAACTTCCAAAAAAAACACAATAACGTTCAAAATTACTTTCATTCCGCAAGTCGGTGGTAAAAAAAACGAAAATACAAAACCGAATCGACTTCCGACATAGATAAATACATTTTGGAAAACTACCAAATGAAAAATTTGTACCCGGTTGATGGCAATTTAGGCTGGCCCCTTGTTATAAGGGACTTAAACATAACTAGCGAAATGTGTGTGATATATTATTTATCTTAACATTTGACCTGACTCTAGTATATTTAATAATTATAAAAAAATCCTATCAAATTTCTGACTGTTGTAAAAACCCAACTGATAAGCCGAAAAATATACCAAGAAATAGAATGATAACAATAAAAAATAACAAATAATCGTTTCTATTCAAATGTGAACTTTAAAATTATCACTACAAGGTTGATTTCAGAATGGTGGTGTGGCGTTTAGTCATTTGAATTGCAATGGAAATTAGACTTTATATTAAATCTAATAAGGGTAGTTTACGCTAAGACTTAATTATATGAAAGATTTAATTAAAACTAAAGCGTATTAAGATGTGTGTATATGTACTTCATAGTTCGGTTTAAAGACATTTATTTTCTCAAAGAACAAATTACAGTTCACTTAAAGAGAAACTTAACTAAATTACCAATAGGTTAATTTACATTACGACGTTCAAGCCATCCAAGTAACTGAACATCAAACTTTTATTTATAAAAAGTAAAATAGTTGTGTAGTTTTACAACTTGACAAAACATCGAGATTTCTTAGTTATACCTAATCTGCGTTCGGAACTCATTCGCAAAACATGTAAACAAACATGAGTTATCCAGTTAGACAAACATCAACTTTATGCAAGTGTAAATAAAAATGATTTTAGACCGGCTAGTACCGTTGAAAAAGTCATAAAAAATATGAAGCTGTAGCGCGAACTGAACCTTATGTGTAAGAATTACAGTTGTTTTTAATAAAACTCGTGTTTGTATACATGTTTGGCAAATGAATTGCGAACGCAGCTTACATAACTTTATTATAAACGTATTATACACATAAACCTTCCGGAATAAATTCGCCAAACGATGGTAAAAACGCTCATCAAAATCTGTTGTGTGGTGTAGAAGACCAGCGTTGACATACAGGTAACTACGAAAACCAACTTTAATTTATAATATGTGTAGATAGCAAGTATGTACTTAAGTCTAAATAAAATACAAAACAGTTCAAGCTAAGCTATAAATGTGTCCAATAAATAATTTCTTAGGCCTGCTTTGAATGTTGGTACTCTCTCTGATTTTTTTAGGTATTTTATTGTATAGCCGGACCCCCTCATACTGTATAGTTTTCCTGCCGTACAAGGATCTCACTCTTGGTACTTCGAGGTCATCTTGATTACGGGTGTTATATCTATGAGTATTTTGTGTAAATGAAATGTTTGTGTGTATGTTGGTCTAAAGGATCTTTTGGATAGTCATAAATGAATGGTATGTATACAATTGTTGTAGGATAAATAGTTTTGTTTTTTTGTAGAGTAATTCTGTATGTAGGAGTATAGTAGTCATAGTTGAAGAGGACTTTGATGATTTTATTTTGTGTTCTTTGTAGGTGTTGTTGATTTGTTCAAATTCAAATTTAAATTCATTTATTTCGTGAACACAGGGTACATACAGTAGATGTTTTCATAAATAATAAGATCCGAGCTGTGCTCCGCCAAAAGGCATACAAAATTTTAACAGGTTTTACATGCATAAAACATAACTATTTCAAAGTAGGTGATATCACAAAAAATATAGATTAAGTATGTCAAATTTAGATTAAATTGTTAAAAATATGTCAGTTAAATAAAGTAAAAGGGCCAAACAATACAAAATGAAAAAATTATGTCACTAATAATTAAATTCAAATCAATAATCAAAATCATTCAGTATGTCACATATGATAAAACAGACTAATTAAAATTTGTCATTTAAATATTCGTCAACAGAATAATACACCTTATTATTTAACAGTTTGAAAAGATTCCCTTTAAATTCATTAATGTTCATACATGAGATAACTTGTCCTGGTAACTTATTATACAGTTTTTGAGCCATTGCATAAAAGCTTTTGCTATGAAATTTGGTTTTAGTTGCTAACACCTGCAATTTTTGTGAGCGACGTTTACTTTCTACAAATCTATATAAATTCATGTTTTGTTTTACAAAAATACAGGCCTCATAAATATAAAGAGATGGTAACGTTAAAATATTTAGTTTTTGAAAATGTGGCTTGCATGATACTGTTTGTTTTATTTTACAAATAGCTCGGATGCATTTTTTCTGTGCAACAAGTACCTCTTGAACCTTCGGTGCATTACCCCAGAATATGAGGCCATACCTCAAAGTTGAGGCGACATAACCATGATACGCTTCTAGTAGGGCGGTCTTATTTGCAATTTTGCCTAGCATATAAAGAGCATATGAAAATCTACTAAGCTTTCCACATACACTTTCAATTTGAGTCCTCCATGTCATGTCATTGTCTATATAAAATCCAAGAAATTTTGTTACACTAGCTTCAAGTATTTCGTTCCCTTTATAGTGTACTTGAAACTACGATTGTTCTTTATGCCTAATTTTAAAATTCATTATTTTAGTTTTGTTAAGGTTTATTTTAAGGTTATTAGCATTCAACCAGTCGATAATAGGAATAAGGCTATCGTTAATTTGCTCTTCTATTTGTTTTGTGATACTAGAGTCATAGATAACAGTGCTGTCGTCGGCAAAAAGTGACATTTGATGTTCGGTTGTTTTTGCAGCTTGTCCCCATACTTGGATCAAATATTCCAGATGTGGCTTTACCAGCGTGTTGTAAATAGTATGTCTTAGCTTGAAGGGTAGGCATTTTGGAATGTTACGTATGGCTCCGGTTAGTGGGAGTATTCGAGATCTTACGTAGTCAATAAGCACTCTGAATGTCAACTTACTGTCCACAATTAGGCCCAAATACTTTTCATGTGTTGATTTCCATAACGGTTGGTTACTTATATTGTAAGATTTGGAAATGATGGTATTTTTTTATTCTTTGCTGCGAAAATTATGTAAGCAGTTTTAGTAACATTCACAGTCAGAAGGTTTTGACCAAGCCATACATTAAAAACATTAAGATCTTTCTGTGCTTCTGAGATAATATCAGTAATGGAATCACCAAAATAAAAAAGACATGTGTCGTCTGCATACAGTGATATGTGACCAGTCAGTCATAGTTATTGTATCCTATACTATTAAACGAGCAATTTTTGTGAAGATATATATTAGTAATCACGATCTGGAAAACGGCTCTAACGATTTCGATGAAAGTTGCAATATAAGGGTTTACGGGGGCGATAAATCCACCTAGCTAGGTCTCATATCGATAATTCGAACATTCGAAAGTATTTTCACCCAAGCAGAGGTAAGTCGCCCAAACTTTAATTTGAATTAGTAAGTACCTACTATCATGGCAGCATGGAATTAGTAAGTACCTACTATCATGGCAGCATGGAATTAGTAAGTACCTACTATCGTGGTAGCATGGAATTAGTAAGAACCAACTATCATGGCAGCATGGAATTAGTAAGTACCTACTATCATGGCAGCATGGAATTAGTAAGTACCTACTATTGTGACAGCATGGAATTAGTAAGTACCTACTATCGTGAAATTAGTATGAACTTTCCTGTACTATTAAATGAGCATTCTCTATTTTCACCAGAGCAGAGTACTTAATGTATTATACACATAAACCTTTCTTCATAATCATTTCATACCAAGACTCCTCCGTGCCCCGGAAAGCATGTTGCCATTGGCCCGGCTGTCATTCGTGGGTCTTTGACAATGGTAACAGGTCGTCCGAAGCCCGAAAGTCTGACAGCCAGTTTTACAAAGGGGTATCGTATTACCCAGATCCTGGGTTGTGGAGGTAAGATAGATAGTCGCTCTATGTAACATACTGGTATTCTGCTGCATTTGGTTAGACTGGAAGCCGACCCCAAAATAGTTGGGAAAAAGTTAGGCAGATTGATTTAATGGAGTCGTCCCTTCTGTAGCTAGTATTCTGTGTTTAAGCTTCACAATTAATCGCACAAGCCATTACCAATAACTAAGATAATATTGACGTTCTAACATTTAAATATAGCATTCTGTCATGATAAAACGAACCAATGCAGCACATGTGTGCAGATAAGTTTTTAAACATAATAACATCACGACTGCATTCACCGAAGCGATACGCAGAGGTTTGTAGTACATTACACCAGTACCCTTATTGCGTAATACACGATCAATCAGAATCTAAATCGTTTTGAAACAGATTGCTAATCCATTGCTTCATAAGTTCGAAAAAAAATCTGCACAACAACGTAAATAACGCAATTAATGTTGTTGAACTGTCAAAATGAAACAAATTAGTCGTAATCGTATACGAAAATGTTTTGCGTAATTAGATAGCCGTTATGTTTAAGTCGCATATAATGTAATAGGGGGCGAAACTATTGTCAGAAATTCCTGGTGATAAAACTCGATAACACTTTGTCCGAACCGGGAATCGATCGCAGGATTTCGTGCTCAGCAGTAGCAGTAGGAAGGAGAAATGAAGAACAGTTTGTGTCGGGGGTTTTTTAAATTTGAATATAATTTCACTTTTAAGGCGAAAGCGTCAAGGTAGCCCGCGAAATTCATATTTTGTTACGTTCTTTGCAATTTGCAGGTCAGTATCGTGTTGTATGTTGATCTAAATATGATTTACGGCCGTATCAAATGTTTATTTATAGAATTATAATCATAAAAATGATCAATACAACTCTCAAAGTTCATATAATCGCATTGAATGACTATTTCATGAAATCAAAACATTCGGCGATTGTGCTTACTTATGGAGTTGTATTGCTGATTGTAATGATTATAATTATGTATATCCACATTGGTTACGGCCGCGAATCATAATTTTATCAACATAAAACCTCACACTGACCTGCAAAATATGAAAAACTAAAGAAAATTAGAATTTCGCGGGCTACCTTAGCGCATGCCCCTTAAGTACCTGGTAATAGTTGAAAGGCCTACACTGTCCTCCCATACCTATTAACACTGTTATTTGAAAATATTGTAAAATACAATTCTTTTTTTAAAGAGTAACCGTGGAGTTTCTTGCTGGCTCTTCACCATAGGAAATAACCAGTTGGAACCGTGCGCCTAGCTTCTGACGATTCATAAGTGCCCATGTAGGTTTATGTGAAATAAATTATCGTTATTTTGATTTTGAGGATCACTTAAATACTTCCCTTAATTTAAGTTGCCCGTGATACCGCATCATTATTCGTTAGCGTTCCCGAATTGAGATAATATTTTGCTATCCAGCAGCGGATACCAAATAAATGCCAAATATAATAAGTCAAAACTTGATTCAATTAATAAAATAATTAATTATATCTACTCAGCCCGAATTCCATAACAACTTGCTACATTTTATTTCATTTATTAATCACAAATATTATAATTTAAAACCACTTACATTTAAAAATGTAGGTAAGTACTCCAAAACTATCACTTTTATAAAATAACAATAGCACTTATTTTTCAAAACATAAATATAAAACACAGATAAGTAAATAAATGCAAAGTTTACACACACGTCTATTCCCGACAGCGGCCACACTGCGTATGATGCCGACCGTTCTAAATTTAAACTCGAGCACGGCTACCTATACTATAAAGTACTCTGTGAGCACGGCGCACGCGCATCAAAATGCACGCGCAGTATGATGTGATAATATAATAATCGAATGTCAGCCGCAGACATTTTTTAAAGAAAGTAAACAAGTTTTTTATTCTTTATTATTATTTGCATTTCACTTAGTTTGTTACTCTGGTGAGCGTACTTTGGGTGCTTAATGATCCATTTACTAATGATTCATTATCAGTAGTACTTCATCTTGGCTGCTACAACTGCTCATCATCATTCTCCTGCCCTTATGTATACCAATGTATTAGTGGTCGGCGCAACATATCTTATTCTCCCACACTTCTTTCTCTATCAGTCGTCATCTCAGTAGTCACCCCCTTTCTATCCATATCATCTGTCACACAGTCCATCCATCGTTTCTTTGGTCTTCCCCTACTCTTATAGCCCAAAAATCAATTCTAACTCGATAACTATTCTCATGTCATTTTCCTCACTCCTCACATGCCCATACCGTGACAACTGAATTCCACACAACTTTCAATCACCGGTGACACTTAGACTTCCTCATAGGTACTCATTACTTATTCTATCCATTGGCGTAACACCACACATCCCTTCTTAGCATTCTCATTTTGGCTGCATGCACAATTGTTTTGCTACAAGCAACAAATTGCCCGTATAGGACCTATTGCCCGCCTTGATTGTTGCGCTCAAATTTTTACAGCAAAGGGCTCGAGCATTTTGCTGCTCTATAGGTAGGTTGCCAAAACAGTTGAAGCACTTTGTTTTAAGAATTAAACTAGATTACTGGACTAAATCAGTCAACTGTTGCATAGTTACTAATGTTAGCTATTGTTAATCTTTTAATCTATACATATAAAATGCATTCATACACCATACAGTGAGCCACCATACATATAGTGAAAATTCCTAGCTTTTTTATTTGTTAAGTTAGGGCTCGTACAAAAATGGTCTAAAACTGACAACTTTTACAGCCATTATTTAATCATTATTGAAGTTAAACATATTTGTTCTTTACTCGATGAGCTCTAGACTATGACACCCCACATGCCTGGGGATAGTTTTTTTTTTCAAAATCAATAGTTTATTGTGTATCCCTCTTTGATTTTATATATTTTTTTTATTATCTGTTATAGCAGCAATAGAAATGCATAATATGTGATATTTTCAACTGTCTACCTATTACGGTTCATGAGATACAGCTAGACAGCTACGCTGACAGACAGACGGACGAACAGTGGAGGCTTAGTAATAGGGTTCTGTTTGGCACTTTTCGAGTACGGGACCCTAAAAACATGGTAAATATCCCGTAATTAATAACTTTTGTGGTATATTAATTGTTGCTAAAAAGCGAGATCTAGTTCGCAGAACTACTAGTTTTAATAGCTAGGTCCCTACCACAACTATAGGCAAGTTTTATTAACAAAAGATCACCCGCCGGATAACTAAGAACCTAAATCAACATTTGGGCCCATCTTCAAAATTGGTTGGGCAACTTTGTACTCTTGATTACGTCGCGTCTTGCACATTGTCTCGCACGTCACTGATTTATTCTAGCAGCCTGGAGTCTGGATTTGTGCCCAGTTGATGGAAATAGGCTCGCCCCCTTATTATATGAGACTTAAACACATCTGGCGAAATGTGGGTGAACTATAGGGACACCTGTGCCCAACCCGTGCCCAAGGCGTGATGTTATGTATGTATGGTTGTTACAGATGTTCAAAAAAATCGAAAGTAAAGTAAAAATAGTTTATTACGACACACAACACAATTACAATTTGGAGATAGCGTTGGTCCCACAGTAAGCACAGCCAGTATCTTGGGCACCATTACATAAAACATATTGGTTATTTTTTTAACTAAAAGTTGGAATTGGCGACAGTTAAACCATTGAAACATAAAAAAACAGTTATTTCTTATATCTATGATTAAAATAGACTATGTCAAAACAAATATTACTAACACAAACTAAAATCGATTCCTAAATACAATACAGGATGGCAGGGACATCGACGCGAAGCCGGCTACCATGTCTCAAAAAAAAAAAACAGCTGCTTCATACATTTTGACCGCGTAGGTATTGCACTTTTCTATGAAACAGCCGTTTTTTTTTTAAACAGACTAACAATTTGAACGCAGTGGGGTTCAGAATCAGGTACTGAATCCATGGTAGCCGGCTTCGCGTCGATGTCCCTGCTACCCTGTATATAAACCTGGTATAATTCCAGTTTATGTTGCTGTTCTGTATTATGAGAGCAGTGTTGGTCATGTTGCAAGCCGCGACTTACAAGTTTTAGGTCGTGGATTCGATCCCAAGCAGGCATTACTTTGTATAGGTTAATTATTTCATCACCCCTGCTCCCAAAACGGTGAAGGAAAACATCGTGAGGAAACCGGGATGTCCTAGAACCAAAAATTCGAAAACGTCACATCCAGCAACCCGCGCTGGGCCCGCGTGGTGGATTACGGCTCACTCTTTCTCACAGAGAGGAGGCCTGAGTCTCAGCAGTGGGAACATTATAGGTTAATTATTTTTTATATTTTTTTATTCAATTTCGGACCACAATACACGGTTAATTTAAGCTCGTTCTGGAATTAAAAGCCATAAACTCGATCATCGAACTCGAAACGATTGGGACTATTATTTTCAATAAATTACAATTTAAAAAAAAACACGAAAAATCTAATTTATTGTTTTTTTTTGGTGAAATAATGAGAACTCGAAATAACGCTTCCTTGCGATCAATGCATATGTGTGTAAAACGTATCGACGAACGGCAACACTTGCGAACGGTACCCATTGAAAAATCCATTCATCGATCAGACAGCATAAACACACATACGCAATAGATAAATAGGTATACAAATAAAAATACGAAAAGCGAATTCAGACTTTATTTCTTAACCGTAAACGGTAACAAATAGAAATTTCACCAAACTAGGTACAAGGTAAGTAGGTACGCAGTTTACTAAAATTATTCTGAGAAGTGTCCGACCGGACTTCAAAAGGATGCACAACCGACTTCCGCGGTTAAGTGTTTAAAAATAAGGTCTTAATTCGGTCCAATATTTTCATAGAAAAGGGCACCACCATCTTATAATGAACTCTATTGGACAGATAAAACGATTCATTTTTTCTGTTTACATTGCCTGCCTTTGTAGAAGCCGCCGCGCCGCGGCCGCAAGCAAGCATTGTCGCATAAAAATTGGTTTAGGCAGTATTTTTTTTATTTATCATATGGTAGGTAGGTATGCTTATTAAGTACCTATTAGCTCGATTGGTCGACACTCGATTCAAGGCAACTCTCTTAAATACAACTCCCAAGCGTACTCGTCGTGTCTAGTTGAAAAGGTACGAGTACTAGTGATTTCGTGATGCGAGAGTGGTGAATGAAATTTCAATTAGTTTCTCTCGTTTACGAGGAGATCCGTGCCGTGCTTCCGATACAAACGAGAGATAACGAGGTGAACGAACTTACACCAACCTATCGTACCAGAAATGAAATACCTACTTGCAGGTACTTACTTGCAGCCGGTTATTCGTCCAACGTCCATTGACCCACCGCGAGCGCGCTGTCAACTGACTCGCACACGCACAGCTGTGCCGCGCTACGTCATCACCGAGCGGATCGCGTACTATCTTGCGTTTATGAATGAAATAGTGGAAGCGCTACTAAGATTTAACTCGAATGACAAAATAAAAGTGATAAATTTCTAACTTCTATATTAGATGTCTTAAAAAAACAATAACAATGCTAATAGTACCTATTAATCGTCTGGAGTCACTGTGTTTCGGCTCCAGAACGATTTAAAATTAATCGTGTATAATCCAACTTGTTAGTGAAAAAATATCATATAACTAATGTTAGTAATACAAAACACACAATCAACAACACATAACGAATGATGTGTCCGAGGCAGGTTGCACAGAGAACAATCAAGCAAGAGATCAGCTACCTAGTTGACCATCCTCTCCACAAAATGTCTCAGAACAGCGGACGGTAAGGACTCTCCGCCATTAAAATTTCTGGACACCATTGTTACTGACCCACGTTCGATGCATATTTTTGGCGTATGACTGCGTGGAAAACGTCAGTTCGGTTTTACGAAAACTACTCAGATGCACTACAGAAACGGGCAGTCCCAACAACATTATTTTATTGGACGCGTAAGGCATCTAGCGATCTTTTGGCCTAGATGACCTATAGACCGCCCGCATACAGATCCTGACAGAAAGCCTTGATTAGGGTGATCTTGACTTGGTCACTACAACGGGAGGTAATATCTTGGCCCGTAGGTTCTACGGGCCAAGATATTACCTCGGACCATCAGTGCCCTACGTTCCCTCTCAATGTCTACATTATCGTTAAGGTCGTCGGCAAGTATGTGCCCCAAGAACTTCAATTGATCCACTATATCCCTCAGTCGGGCCCAGCAGCACCATGTCGTCCGCGTAGCATTATGCATAAACTATACTAGCTTTTCGCCCCTGTAGTTGCCGAAAAATATACCACAGGACCGTCTACCGGGATTAAAAGTTCCCTATCTTAACAATTTTTTCAACACACTTGGTCTTAAAGTGGTAGATCAACCTAACACAACACTAAAACTACGCTGAAATTATATCAAACTTACAACATTTTTCACCAGTGTGCGTTAGAATATGACTTTTAACTAACAGAATTGGCTTAAACTTCACTCACACACATTTAAAACGTTTTTCGCCAGTGTGTTTACGAAAATGTTGTATTAAATAAACCTTTACACTAAAACTACGTTGACATACGTCACACTTATAAGGTTTTTCACCAGTGTGTACACGAATATGTTGTGTTAAATGACCCTTTTGAATAAAACTACGTTTACATACGTCACACTTATAAGGTTTTTCACCAGTGTGTATACGAATATGAATTGCTAAGTCACCCTTTTGACTAAAACTACGCTCACATATATCACACTTATAAGGGTTTTCACCAGTGTGTATACGAATATGTTTTGTTAAATTACACTTCATACTAAAACTACGCTGACATACGTCACACTTATAAGGTTTTTCACCAGTATGTATTCGAATATGTATTGATAAATCACTCTTTTGAATAAAACTACGCTCACATATATCACACTTATAAGGGTTTTCACCAGTGTGTATACGAATATGTTTTGTTAAATTACCCTTTACAGAAAAACTACGCTGACATACGTCACACTCATAAGGCTTTTCACCAGTGTGTATTCGAATATGTTTTGGTAAATCACTCTTTTGTTTAAAACTACGCTCACATATATCACACTTATAAGGTTTTTCACCAGTGTGTGTACGAATATGTTGTGTTAAATTACCCTTTTCACTAAAACTACGTTGACATACATCACACTTGTAAGGTTTTTCACCAGTGTGCAGACGAATATGTTTAGTTAAAGATCTCTTTTCACTAAAACTACGTTGACATACATTACACTTGTAAGGTTTTTCACCAGTGTGCAGACGAATATGTTTAGTTAAAGATCTCTTTTCACTAAAACTACGTTGACATACATTACACTTATAAAGTTTTTCACCAGTGTGTAGACGAATATGTTGTGTTAAATTACCCTTTTTAGTAAAACTACGCTGACATACATCACACATGTAAGGTTTTTCACAAATTTGTGGCCGAGTATGTTTTATGATTTCTTTTACTCGACAAAAACTACGCTGATCACATTTGTAAGGCTCTTTGAAATAAGTGCCACGTTTCGACGTACGTTTTTGAGTTGTCCGGAAAACTTTCGAATCGGATTTGTTTTTTTTCGTGCGCTCGGCTGTCTTTGTATCTTCTTGTTTTGTTCTTCGTGTGCCTCGTTTTGAATTCTTCGTAACGGTCGCCCCTGTGGTTATAAATCTAGTAAGTACCAAATTTGAAGAAAAATTACATGCACACGAAATAAAATAATAGCACTTTGGATGATAAATCAGAAATTTCTTTTCGGAAGGAATTTCCTATTTTCTCCTACAAATTCCAAATCACCTTCCGCCCCTATAAAAGTTAGTTTTCGAAAATGTATTATTTCTATCGTAATTATTTTTTCAGGTGTGTATTCCAGTCAAGTTTTATTTCCATTTATCGTTTTACAGCGTTACCTAATGATTCCTCATTAGGTAACGCTAACCACTTCCTGTCAACCATTGGCCTGTTTGCTTACTTATTAACTTTTACTTACTTCCCGTCTTCCTGGCTCTTCGTTTCTTCTTAGATACTTCCTTTTCTTCTTCCACATTAGTTTGAAACTCCATGAAAGGAACATCATCTTCTAAATCGGATTCAGAGTTGTGTGGTGGTATATCTGGTACATCTAGACAGCTATTGTCTAAATTTTCCGGTTCTAGCTCTGAAAGTAAACAAAAACAGTCACGAGTATTACCCTTTTATTCTTCGCACGGTTTTTACGACTTGATATAAATGTATTATACACTTTCCAGATATTTTTGTTTAATGATGGTGAAACCGCATCACAATCGGTTGCGTACTTTAGAAGTGAAGAAGTTATAATGTGGTGACCATTGAATTAAACTAAAACACTTCAAGACATTTTTGATCAATATAAAATAAACAGATTACTTTATCTTTCATTGCTTTTTTAACTGACTTCCAAAAAGGAGGAGGTTCGTCGCGTATGCTTTTTATTTTATTTTGTTTGAATATTCTTTTTTTGTATGAAAGAGTATGCTCGCAAGAATGCTCGCAAGTTGGTCCCATATTTTTTTTTTAACTTTGCTAGGATAGTTTTTGAGTAAGATTCAATAATACGTATTTTTCACACTTAGTAGGTATTTGTGGATGATATGATGATAACTTCCTGCCACTGTTTTTTACATAGCAGGTAGTGGTATTCGAATTTGTCTGGGGTAGGTACCAGAACTAAAAAGTGAAAAATAAAAAATGTTTACAAAAATTTAAAAAAACCGACTTCCAAAAAACTCTACACAACACAATTTGGTTGTTTTTTTTTTGTAAAAAGTTTTTCATTGTTTGTTTTTGTTTTCAAAACATACCTTCAATTTGATGTTCCTCCCTTGGCTCAATAATATCATCTGGTCCCTCACAAACGGCTGTTAATTCTTCTTTGATAGCAATGCTTTCTGGTTGACGTTCATCAATTATACTTATGTTTTCTATTGGAGATTTAATAAACCCACTGAAAAACTCTAAGTGGTTTTGGTTTATTAAAGATATGGGCTGTAAAAAGATTATTACAGTATTAGGAAAGTATGCTGGTGATCACAGTCCCACGACCACAACCTTTTTCATTATACTAAAATTGCTCAAGAGACCCCCCACAAGTGAGGATACTTAAGTAGGTCCATTGAACCCAGGATGTCGGCCATCAACCTCACTGACCCCCTGCATAAGCTATTGTCGCATAGCTCGTGCCGACATGAGAGGACCGTTATCAAACTGCCACAGGTGTATTCAACATGTAAACCTAAATTTCACAAACGCATACATATCAACATTCAACACTCAATGGTACGGTTGGCGTGAAATCAAGTCAGAATAGGCTTGAGAGGAATCACTTATCCACCACACCATATTATACTGAAATTAGAATTTATAAGAATAAATGGCTGTTGAAAAATATCTCACCTCATATTCCTCATTCATCATATGTGCAAACAGCTCTTCGGCTTCCAGACATTTTCTCAGTAATCGGTAGCATTGCTTTAGTTTAGCACAGCACAAGAAACAAGCAAGTGTCGGTCTACTATCTTCAGTTACAAACTGCAACAAAATTTGTCTTACACTAATTTGTTTTTAAGAAGAAAATACTTCTAACCTTACAAATATATAATAATATTATAGACAATGTCATAGTTCTTTTTGAGCTATTCAATTACTGGAGCATGTAAAGCAATAGTTCAGACTGACTATAAACACAGGACACAGATATGATCAAATAGCCAACATATTTCATCAAAAACTGGCCATTAATTATAAATTAATTATTACACCTCGAGTACCTTACTACAAAATAATATACTCCAGAAATAGTTCTTGAAAACAAAACACACAAGCTATGCTTTGATCGAGCCATTCTGAGAACAACACATTACGATAAACCAGACAAAACTTTTAATACAACTAAATTAATAAAACCATGAAATTATTGAAATAGTAGTTCCAAACACGCACAACCAGCAAAACACTATCGCATGAAAAGCTGTCAAAATATACAGAGCGATATTAGACTATCATAGAAATATGATCAGAGATGCCATGTTCAACAGCATTAACATTGCACTCAACAGTCACAACATAGACCCGACCTTGAGTGGCTGGATCATGAACATGCTCAAACTGAGAGCTGTACAAGTCACAGTAAATGACACTACGAGGGCCATCGTTGCGATGGGCTGCCAGCAAGGAGCAGTCCTCTCTCCGCTCTTATGGAACCTTGTAGTAGACAGCCTCATCAAAACACTCAATGACAAAGGCTACTTCACAGTAGGCTACGCCGATGACATAACCATAGTAATAAACGGCACCCACGAAAACACTCTATGCAACCTAATGCGTCAAGCCCTAAAAATAGTAGAGGAATGGTGCAACAGGCACCAACTCTCAGTGAACCCTACAAAAACTGAACTGATTCTCTTCACAAAAAAGAGAAAACTGACAACACTACAGCTACCACGATTCTTCGGAACAACCCTAAGCCTATCAACTGAAACTAAATACCTGGGCATCTTTTTGGACAAACAGCTGAACTGGGCAAAACACACCAACTATATTATCACAAAAGCCAGCATATCCCTGTGGCAGTGCAAGGGACTGCCGGAACTGGGGAATTAGCCCCAGAGTCACCCACCGGCTATACACCACAGTCATCCGACCAGTCATCACATACGGCTCACTGGTCTGGTGGCCCAGGACAGACCTGAGTACAGCCCAAAGGAATCTCGAAAAACTGCAGCGGTTTGCTAGTGTTGCAATCACTGGCAGTATGAGTACAGGCAATGCTTGGACTGCCTCCTCTGCACCTCATCGTGCGGGAGGAGGCGGCCCTAGCCGCCTTTAGGCTCCATGTATCCGGTACACTAAGTGTTGTGTATCTTTAATGTAGGTACTTGGAAATCTTCTTGACTAATAAGATTTGTACAAGTACCCCACATGTGGATTAATATCATATTAGTGTAAGGCTACATAGTGCTTATGCTATCCACGAAATAAAACAGTGAATTACCTAATTAGTGTTTTATTGAACATAATAGTGGCGACGAGGAATAAACTTTTAAGAATGGAGTGTAGGGCAGTGAAGTTTTCGGAATTTGATCCTCAAATAGACAATTGGAACAATTACATACACAGGCTAACATTTTGCTTTGAAGCAAATGGCGTTGTGGAGGACTTAAGTAAAAGAGCAAACTTTTACACAGTGTGTGGATCGAAAGTGTTTGATACGCTTCTTGCGTTAATTACACCTAAAAAAGCCAGTGATATCTCATTTACGGACATCGTGAACGTTTTAACGAAACATTATAGCCCTTAACCTAACGAAATATCAGTGTCATTTATATTCTATAAATGTGAGCAACAACAAAGCTGAGGAAGATTAGTTCTGATTGTAATTTTTCGGATTTAGAACGTATGTTACGTGACAGACTCGTGTGTGGAATGAAAGATCATAGACTGCAATATGATTTATTGAAAAGAGATAAACTTAGTTATGACAATGTTGTTGAAGCTATGTTGTCTTCCGAGAATGCAGTAAGAGATGTTCGCGTGATACAAAATTTCAATGGAAGCACCAGCAAGGTCGCAAGCGGATTCGATACGACGGCGAGCACATCGACGACCATGCTGGCAGCTCCTGAACCCATGGATATCAATGCAGTGCAGACAAACATGAAACATTGCTACCGTTGCGGTGATCGCCATGCTGGAGAATGTCGTTTTGCCAAGGTTACTTGTCGATACTGCAAGAAGGTAGGACATATAGAAAAGGTTTGCATTGCAAAGAAGAAAGCCTCGAACAGTAAAGTCAATTTCACAGAAGAGGATGAGTCACATGTTCAGTTGAATGGCATATACAACTTCGATAGTAGTCAACTGCGGGTGCCGGCTTATGATGTTAAGGTTCTTCTGAATGGGATGTCAGTGACTATGCAGGTGGACTCCGGTGCTGGTTTTTCACTTGTGAACGAGCATACGTGGAGGCCTGCGCAACGCACTGCCGCACCCTGAACTGCGGGCCGCACAGAACAGTCTACGTACCTGGACGGCGACTCCGGTTAATGTGCTCGGTCAGACAGTAGTGCACGTAAAATTTAGAGACATTAAGTGTGTTTTACCGGTTATTGTAGCTAGAGGCTCAGGCCCCAATTTAATTGGTCGTGATTGGTTTTCCGCTCTTAATATAAAAGTTTGTATTAATTTTGTGTCTAGTACTGGCATATCAATGACCAATGAAATGCTAAAAAAACACTCTGAAGTTTTCAAAGACGGTCTTGGTACTTACCGAGGCGAACCGGTGACAATACATTTAAAACCGGACGCTACTCCTAGGTTTCTTAAAGCTCGCCCAGTTCCGTTCGCAATTAAGAAAAGAGTGGAAAAGGAAATAGATCGATTGATGACTGAGGGGGTACTACGCCCTGTTTCTTACTCACAGTGGGCAACACCAGTCGTGCCCATTGTTAAAAAAACAGGCGAGATTCGCCTGTGTGGAGATTATCGCAGCACGGTGAATCAGGCTACCGAGTCTGACAGTTACCCTATGCCAACTGCTAATGAGGTATTTGCTACAATTGCTGGAGGAAGGTATTTCACTACGTTAGATTTAGAGCGTGCATATACACAAGTGGTTGTGAATGAAGACACGGCTAAACTGTTAACATTAAATACATGTAAAGGTCTTTACACTGTTCACAGGCTGGCGTTCGGAGTAAAAGCATGTCCAGGCATTTTTCAAAGGTTGATGACATCTTTACTGGCAGGTATTTCAGGCGTCGCAGTACTAATTGATGACATTATTATAAGTGGGCATACCCTGACAGATATGAGTCAACGATTGGATGCTGTACTAGAACGCATACAAAAAGCTGGCCTGCGACTGAATGCAGGTAAGTGTAAGGTTGCTAAAGAATGTGTAGAGTTTCTGGGTTTTGTTATTGACGCCGACGGCATTCATCCAGCTCCTAGCAAAGTGGAATCGATTGTCAAAACTCCAGAACCCCAGAGTGTTCAGCAGCTACAGGCTTTTTTAGGGTTGTACAATTTTTATGAGAGGTTTGTACCTCACAAAGCTACTGTCCTCGAACCGCTCCATAGGTTGCTTGATAAGTCTCGCAAGTGGCAGTGGACAGAACGCGAACGAGAAAGTTTCGACGCAGCGAAACGGTTACTATCGTCAGACATTACTTTAGTTCACTATGATTTAAATAAATCCGTAGTACTAACGTGCGATAGCTCTGAGTATGGTGTAAGCGCAGTATGGTCTCATGTGATGCAGGATGGGCAAGAACGACCAATCGCTATGAGTTCTAGAACATTACATTCACACGAGCGTAAATACTCTCAGCTTTATAAAGAAGCTACAGCAATCATGTTCGGGATTCAAAAATTTCATAACTATCTTATGGGAAGAACTTTTACAATAGTAACGGATCACAAGCCACTGGTCAGTATTTTTGATCCTAAGAAGCCAATACCCAATATTATGTCGCCCCGATTAACTAGAATCGCTATCGTTTTGACTTCACATAGTTATGATATAACGTATAAGCCTGGTAAACAAATAGGAAATGCAGATGGTCTCAGTCGCTGGCCACAACCGGTGCCAGAGGAACCTGAACAGCAGCTTTGTGATATTTTATTGATGGCAGAGGCTCCCGAAGACTTTCCAGTTGATGTTAATCAGATCGAGCTGCTCACAAAAACAGATAAGACTATCACGAGTCATGCATTACGTGTTATCTGGTTGGCCAGCTAAAGTCACAGAGGAAGCTTTGCACAGTTATTGGTTACATCGTACTGAACGTTCTTTACATGAAGGTTGTATCCTGCTGGGTTGTCGCGTGGTGGTACCACCACCGCTACGGAAAGATATTTTACGTGCTTTACATAGGGCACACAGTGGTATAGTTCAAACAAAAGCTTTGGCCAGAAGCTATGTGTGATGGTCGGAATTAAACGACATTGAGGCATTGGTGAACAATTGCATCAAGTGTCTCGAAAATAGGCACATGCCTCCCAAAACAAGTTGCGACTGGATAGTACCGACAAGACCTTGGTCTCGCATAAATATTGATTTTGCTGGTCCATACCAAAATAAAGTCTTTTTGATAATTGTGGACTCATATTCACGATGGCCTGAAGTATTTGTAGTAAGTAGCATGACTACAGAAACTGTGGTTCGGCATCTAAGAATGCTATTTGCTACACACGGATTATGTGAGACATTGGTTTCAGACAATGGAACAGCATTTGTTTCAGCTGAAATGAAACAATTTCTGGAGTCTAATAAAATTAAGCATATTACTACAGCACCTTACCATCCTGCTACAAATGGATTGGCTGAACGAATGGTGCAGGCAGTTAAGGACAAGCTAGGCAAAATGGATGATGTGTCATGGGACGTGAAGGTACCTAACATGTTACTGGGACTGTGTGTACCGCCATGTTCAGGAACAGGCAAAAGCCCTTCAGAAATGTTAATGAACAGATGGTTAAGGACTTTATTAGACAGTAATCATCCAGTCAATAAACAGCACATGAGAGTCGAGAAACAAATTACCAAGAACGCACAAAGGAAACACAGAGAAACGGACATTGGTCAATGCGTGATGTACAGAAATTATGGAAGAGGGCCACGTTGGTTATCAGGCACTATAACAAGTAAGGATGGCCCGTCTAGCTATCAGGTTACATCAGACAATGGGAATGTTGTAAGCAGACATATTGACCAACTGATTCAAAAGAAGCCATTAAGCTTAACAACAGGAGAGGAGGAGAAGAAGGATAAGGAACCGGATGAAGAAAAGGAAGAAAGAATACAGGAGCAGGTGGAAGAGTCTAGTCAGGAAAATGAACAAATAATCCAAATTCCTAGCTCGGAGGAATGGGCCGAGATGCTTGGGATACCTAGTGGGGCAGAGACCACTTATCCAGGTGGTAAACTGAAATAAAAAGTTTCTTCTTATGCAAAGTCACCATATGCCAGGCCTAGCCATAGTAACTATTTGGTGTAATGTCATGTGTTTAGGATTGCTTTTGTCCCTGTTTACTTAATCGTTATATTTGGAAAATTGAGAAGATTATGATACTTTGTGTTTATGTTTTGTTTATATTTTAATTATCTTTTTACAATGTTCATGCATACTTGAGGGAAAGGTATGTTGTGTATCTTTAATGTAGGTACTTGGAAATCTTCTTGACTAATAAGATTTGTACAAGTACCCCACATGTGGAATAATATCATATTAGTGTAAGGCTACCTAGTGCTTATGCTATCCACGAAATAAAACAGTGAATTACCTAATTAGTGTTTTATTGAACATAATACTAAGCAAAGACTCTAGAGTTAAGCACACACGCATAAAGGAAGATGCGATCAAACGACGACCAATGATGGCATCACCCTGTGATTATGCCCCGAAAACATACCACTTTCATAGGCACTACAACATAATACTTACAGAAGAACAGTGTGACTACTCAGGCTCGAAAGAGATGAGAGTATACACCGACGGATCGAAGACTGACTCCGGGACTGGAGTAGGAGTCTTCTCACATGACTTCAACATAAAGATATCCAATCCGCTAGGAATGTACAACACCGTCTACCAGGCGGAGTGTGTAGGTATCATACAAGCGGTCCACGCCCTAAAAGCCAGGAGAGTTACGGACACACACATTTACTCTCCGACAGCGCCTCAGTTCTTCAATCCTTACGGAAAAAACATATTACCACAAAGCTAACACTAGAATTTCACAATGCACTAGCACAAATAACGGTATCTAGCCGCAACACGGTGACACTGCAATGGATAAAAGGACACGCAGATTGCTAGGTAACGAACTTGCTAGACGAGGATCCAGCACGGCAGTCTGTGGACCCGAGCCTATCGTACCCATCCCCTTCACCCAGACACGAGTGTGGCTACAGGAATTCACCCACACTCAAACGGAGCACTGGTGGACCTCGACACCGGGCTGCAGGCAGTCCAAGGAAGCCATGCCATCTTTGGATACCGGGCTAACCCAGCGTTTACTACGCCTGGATAGGAATGGCCTGCGCCTGGTGGCGGGGACCATCACGGGCCACTGTTCGCTGAACAGACACTTCCACACAATGGGCATAATGGACAGTCCTCTGTGCAGGGCGTGCATGGAGGCTAAGGAAACGGTTGACATGCTTTTTGAATGCACAGGCGTCACCCAGATTAGAACAGAGACCCTCGGGACACCCAGATCTTACACAGATGTTCTGAACAGACCAGGAGATTTAATCAACTTCTGGAGGGAGGTGGGCTGGTTGGAATAACCACCAACGGCCGCTATGGCCCACGCACAATGGTCCACTGAAGGACTAAGTGCAGAAACCAAACCCCATAACATAGAACATGATCAGAGATGCACGAGTCATTACATGAAGAAATTATGATGGTATAATGACTACATATTATTGTCTATGATCATAGTTAAGGGATCCTAATTGACAGCAAGCGTGCAAATATGATCATATCCGTCTAACCTCAAAAATTGCTAAATCAAACATAGCTAAATTGATTAAGTATGACGTTTATATGATCATAAGTGTAATATGTAGAAATTAAGAACAGCATCATTTAATTATGATCATAGAATTTGACAGATGTGAAATGATATTTGTATGATAAATATATGATAGAGTAATTGGGGTCTTAAAAATAGAAATAAGCCGAATGTGGCGATTGCCTAATCACCACATTCGGCTTAACATACATTTGTTTGTATGTGTACAATACATGTAAACAAAATCTTACTGGTATATCAGTCAGCTTCTCATATAGCTCATGTAAGTTCTTGTTGACCACTACATACATCCGGACGTTCTCCGCCTCCGCTAAACATATCCTACACATTGTCAGTTTTTCCATCTTTTAACTCGAAAAGTATCACGATATTTAGTTCAATATCTATATTCTTGAGAAACACTGTTGCGTTGCGTACAAATAACGAGGGAGGCTTGTCTATTACGACTGCTAGTAATCTGCGAAGATTTTGAGAAAATTTTGTAAGTATATCTTTATTTTTATTCCTCGTAAGCACTCCCAGACAGTACAGATAATTCATAGGAATTAGTTTATCAGTCCCATAGTATCTACTACGTAATTATAAACCGGTAGTTCACGTTTATTTCGGTTTATTTCGATAACACTTCACTACAAAGCACATAGCACTAATTTAGTAGTTCTATTTATCTACTCGACTAATAGAGATGTGTCCCTCACTCATGAGGTGCCTCGTTTGAGGTACTCGTGATCGCAAATTGAAAGAGTTCAGGTCGGGTAATCTTCAAGTAAAATATCCTAACCTTATGTCTATGGTATCGTCTATGGTTCACATATCTCATTTGACAGTTCCCTCCCCTCCCGCCTTCCGTACTTCTGCCTGAATGACGCTATGTTTGTTGATCTGTCACAAACTTTTGAATTTGAAGTTTGTTTTTCAAAGTTGATCCTTGATCGTGTGAAATTCTACGTTGATTTATTTCCGTAACTTATCCTCTCGATTTCTGCAGCTGTAATATTATCGTGCAACATGCAAACATGCAAGTGCTGTGTTATGATTTGTGCTAGTAGACGAAAGGACGACAGTTTTCATTATGTTTCCTAAAAGTGAGATAGGACTCAAAAAATGGTTACACTGTGAAAGACTGCGAAGCTTGAGCTTCCAAAAACTTCGCAAACAGTTTGTATGTCGAAATCATTTCGAAAAGAAGTTTCAACAACGCGCGATATAATTCGTCTGCCCCGACGGCGACGGCTATCCAACGTTGTGTACTGCTCGCGAGATATCCAGTGGTCTCCCTCAAACTGATGCATTAATAACCAACAACTCTGGTACGTACCTATTTGAATATTATGACTTAGTCAATTTATATTTCATTTATGATCTGTACATGTTTTACTACTGCACTACATGCTAACTTGTACAGTTTATTAGTGTAGACACTTTGTTCTCAACAAGAAGCATGCCATCAGTTTAAGCAGTAATATTTAATGATTTTAAGTATTTAAAACATTCAGAGACAGTGGACGAGACACAATTTATGTTTGATTATTATTACATCTATAGGTGTTCACACTCATTTGTCTGTCATATCGATGAGCCTTATATTAAGGAAATAGGTCACGTAATCATGTTGTCAGTATCTTGGTGGCAGCACTAATTGTGCAGGGTGCAACGGACTGTAATTTAAATATTATTGTTCTTGCAAGCTCCTTCAATGTTTAGTTTTTAATAATGATAATTAATATGAGTATAAATTTACATTTCAGAAATGGAAGCAGATGTAATTTCTTCATTACAGACTTTGCCGTCTACATCTGGATGTGGACATAAAGTCATTAAAGGACCATACCAATAGTAGGTAAGAAATACAAATTGTTTAAATATTAGTTATGGGAAGTAAGTACCCATTCATAACTATTTTTGCTACAACTGAAAATCATTTATATTCTGTCAGCTAAGATTAGCAACCTTACATAAATGAACATTTAGTGAATTTTAAGTTATATTTATATTCATTTGTAAGATTGTAGATTTTCGGTTGTTTGTAAATAAATAGTAATAGTATACTAAATTACCTAAATGGACAGAGTATATAGGGGAAACCATTTGATATGGTAATAAATTAAATTATTTATTTTTCAGAAGTTGTTCATTGTACTCCATCTACAAAGACAAGACGGCGTATCATACATACGAAAAATAAGCTGTCGCCGCATTGTTCTAGGCTTTACAAGGAATACACTAAGTCAAGAAGGCAGCTAATATCAATTTACGAGCAAAAAAGGCATTAAAATTTTTAACAGAAAAGACTTTTGTAAAGCTCACTGAAAAATTAAATCCAATGGCAAAAGCTTTTTTGAGGATGCAAATTAAACAGTTTTCTAAAAAGCCAGGGGTCGGCGATTCTCGGATGAAGAAAAATTGATAGCAATGGCAATAATGAAAACTATTTATTTAAAAATATTTATTTTGCCATCCAAATACACACTTAACAAAATTATTTCTGAATTAAATATAGAATCAGGTATCAATCCTCAAATATTTGAAGCTGTGAAAAAATAGGTAAGATTTTTTACATTAAAACAACTTTCTCTTGCGGATTCTGAGTTACTTTGTTCCCCTGAGTCTTTGAGCTATCGAACTGTGTCGAAGCGAAAGCATTCAAAGCTCAGCAAGGCATGGAAGACGAAATGTCCATTCACGTGCAAGAAGAAGCAAACAAATACTTTGAAAATCATTCTGAACAGAGTCCTATTATAAAAAGTATTAAAAATCATAGTGTTTGACTTCATAAATTGTGAATTGCATAAGGATGCTGTTTCTGAATGCTTTCTCGCATTTAATTTAAGATTAGCAGTATTTAATTGGTGTAATGTTAAACAGAAAAATGTAAATGTAATGTAATGTTAAAATATTAAAAGGCACAGATGTCTTCTTACTTACTTACCTCGAGGGTCATGGCCTCCGGGCAATGGATATGGTTTTCCAACAGTGTGA
This sequence comes from Agrochola lota, assembly GCA_947364205.1. Classification (NCBI taxonomy): domain Eukaryota; kingdom Metazoa; phylum Arthropoda; class Insecta; order Lepidoptera; family Noctuidae; genus Agrochola; species Agrochola lota. The sequence goes on along the minus strand of OX376248.1, from coordinate 12,016,741 downwards.
GTGGCCTCTGTTTGATTCCTCCCTGTTTAGGTCCAGTCTGTGTCATTGTCACGGGGGAGTGGTAGTCCTCAGTTATCTTTGACGTGTTTGCTGTGTGTCCTTCTGAAGCTGCATTATCTTGATGGTGGACAATAGGTATATAGTTCAATACAGGTCAGAAGGAATACCAATTTTATTTAGGGTTAGGCTAGGATTATGTTTGATTTAGTTAGGTTTAGATATGTAATCTATGCCTATATTAACACTTACGATTAAGATCAGGAGGCTTCGAGGGTGTCAGGTTTTGCATTCCGTATGTCGGGGGATCTTACTCCTTCGTACATCAATGTATCCATGTCATACCACTAAAATAATAGTAAAGAATCCTTAAATAACACTATCAAAATGTACATAACAGCTTATTTGCCGATTTGACCGAAAAAGCTTGGTTGTCTTCTGCCAACCGCATGCCTCATTGCCTACCGTTATGCAAATGGCCGCCGCGCCATCGAGGCGCAACAAATCCCATGGTGCATCTGGGAAACTATGGTGTATCAATGTAGACTTAATGTGGATTATTAGGGTATCGAAATTATTATAATTACTCAAACAGTAAAAAGAGGAAATCACACCACACTATACACCACAGAGAACTAATAACATACTAAAACTGTACACGTAATTAAATATTATAGGTACTTACTTGTTTATATTGTCATTGTATTATGGTCTTAGATTATATATTATTATTATTTCTTAAATTTATGATATGCGCAAATACAGATATATATTTTTAATACATTTATGTATAATCACACACATTTCAGTTAAAATAATTACTAACCCGTTGAAATATCTCACGCAGGGGGACGTGAAGACGTCATTCCATGGGTAATTGCTGAAAACCAGCGCTGTTGACATTAGGTTCGTCCGAATTCACAGTATTTCGCTGAGCAATGACCTGTTCTTGCACAGATGCGACGCACAGCATAATTTTTCTTATTATTTGTTACAAAAGTAGTAGTAACTCTGCTATCAGCATTTTGTTTTTGTGATGTTTTTGTTGACATTTGGTAATGTTGCAAGAGTATTACGCAATAATGTCTTTGGTCCGTGGCCATGACAGCAACCAATGAAAAATATTGTTTTTTTACTTTTTATATTTTTATTTATTGGATGAACACGAGGCTTTTGGCTACTTTTGTAAATGTGTATTTTATGTGTTTTTATCTTTATATGTGCGTTTTGTTTGTGCAGAATAAACAATTTTTCTTTCTTTCTTTCTTTTTCTTTCTTTCTTCCGACTGAAAAGTAAACCTTTGTTGTCTCATGTGTAATTAAAACCATTGAATAAATATAAAACAAAATTAAAAAATAAAAAGAAATGAAAGTAAGTAATAAGAAAAGTTTTATTTTACCCACCATTCCCTTTCTAACTTATTCGTAGAACATATTGCAATAATTGCAAAAACATTGCAATTATTGCAATATGTTAAAAGTGAAATTAAAATTACCAATTCGTAGCAAGAAAAACCGTTTAGGATGACGCCTTACCACGCCTTTGCCTACAATTCCGCGCCGGAAGCAACACTACATTAAAAAAAAAAAAGCTGTCATCCATGATATGTGAACCTTAGCCGAGTCGATTTTTACTCTATGAGAGTGCCCTGTCTGAAGCTAACTAGTCTGTGAAAGAGTTACTCGAATTTCAACATTGAACCAACTCACTCGTTCACTCGTCCTCACTTAAAAATTGACATTGACATATTGACGCGAGTACTCGCGAGTGAGTATTGAGTGAGCTTAGTGAGTGAATGAACCGACTTTCATAATTGTACATACATCGACGTACGACTCCTCACCTCAAATCAGGGGTACCTCTTGAGGACCTCGCGAGGTAAAATGAGGTACTCCCTCAACCTAACATTACATCAACAAGAAGTAAATCAAACTATCAACAATATAATAAATTGGCTATTTGAAAACAACTTAAAAGTAAATTTATCTAAAACAAAATACATTCAATTTGCAAACTATAAACAAAACCCCCCCAAAATTAATTTAAACCATAATAACGAAATAATCAACAAAGAAAATAGTATAAAATTTTTAGGTCTAACATTAGATGAAAATTGTAATTGGGGTATACATATTGAAAACCTATGTAAAAAAATTAACAGATTTGTATATGCACTAAGAGAACTACGTAAAACAGCGAATGAAGAAGCTGCACTCAACGCCTATCACGGCTACGTAGCGTCTGTATTGAGGTACGGCGTACTCCTATGGGGTAACTCGTCACATATCCAAAGAGCATTCATAGCTCAAAAAAAATGTTTGAGAGCAATAACTGGGGCGCCTCCATATGAGAGTTGTAGACCAATTTTTCAAAAGTTGAAGGTTTTAACGCTAGTTTCTATTTATATTTTAGAAATAGCCATATTTGTTAGGAAAAATTCACACTTCTTCTCCACAGTAACCGAAAACAATAGATTTACAAAAAGGGACCCCACTAAGCTAAAAAACCAATTTTGTAACAGCGCTCTGCACTACAGAAACAGCTACCTTATGTCCATAAAAATTTACAACCATATTCCAAAAGTAATAAGAGAACTACCATTTAATTACTACAAAAGAAATCTAAAAACATGGCTTCTCCAAAATAATTTTTATACACTGAAAGAATTTTTTGAATATAAGGGTAATAAATTATAGATTTATTTAGTTTTATAATACCTACAAATATTGTTGCTGTTGTGTTTTATTTTAATAGAGTATAAATGTATCTTTATATCTATAGTCTTAGTTTTTCGTATTGTTAATAGAGTTTATGTAGTAATAAGTTAGGTTTTTATGACCATGTAAATGTAAATATTCGTATGCCGCTTTTAGCGGCGGATGTGTCTTGAACATATTATACCTAACCAACTTGTACGTACCATATCCGACGAATAAATGTCTTTGTCTTTGTCTCATATAAAAATGACGAGTTACCCATCACTATCGACTAATGAGATTGACGTCTGACGCAATGTGACCATCTTAAAATTACCGATTCTGTCAAAGTCATTTATTTGTTTTAAATGCGGTTACAAAGGTGTTAATAAATAAATATTGTGCGATGACACATTTCGCCATATTTTGGCATGCAAATATGAATAGTAAGGCTTATTTAAATAAGCAGTTATCTATAACTCAAGTTGAAAATATTTACTAAACCTGAAATTATTTCAAGTAAATCAATCTTCAAGTTACACAACAGAAATATAGTAATAATAAAAAAAGTGTATGTAATACATTTGGCACAACATAAAAAAAAACAGATCAAAATTATATCTACAATCGCAGATTTAATAATATATTCTAAGTAAAGTCTACAATGCATTCCTGAAATGATAGGACCGACAAGAAGTTTTTTTTAGAAATTCACCTATTGAATAATAACTATGTGAAATGAGCCATTTTTTTTGTACTACGCAGAATTTTCTGTAAGGAAGATCAGTTATGAAATTTGGAATTGAATTATAAATAAGTGGTGCCATATATACGCTGTCATAGTTTGGTTTATTGCCAGACTCGAGTAAAAAATAACAAATATTGCCAACTGTGTTTAGCGTTGCAATAGTTGTATTGTCAACCATAATCAGCGTAATAGTAGTAAAAAAATGTTTTACTTTGCATTTGCAGGCATAACAAAAAGCCACTTTAATCATCCGATCATCTCTAGCCTTGGAAATCCACGACGACATCGACAGTAATGGATCTTGCTCCCACTCTGTTCTATACGCTATTTCTTATCTGTGTTTCATCTTCCAGTTTCAGATACCAATAACAAATATCACCTCAGTAAGTACCGATTGCCGTGAAACAAAACCGCAACTAAAATATCTCTTAGAATAACTAATTTTATTAATGTTCTTAGTTGAATGAGATACAAACATAGCACGAGAGGTACAAGGTAATACCCTACTATCTGTTTTGAAGGTTGCCATTTTCGACATTTTGCAATAATGCCAAGGACTGACAACTTTATGAAATGTTAACCAAACATGCCAGAGGCTAAAATAAGATGCCAATCCTGCCAAAAAGGCAGGAACCTGCCACATATGGTCACACTGCTGACGACAACACAACCATAGCGTTGAAACAGGGCTGCCAGTGCCAAATGAAATTTCTGAAATTTCCACCGATTCAAAATTATTATTACCCAAAATTATACTTTTTTCAGATGGAACCCCCCAAACTTAGTGTGGCGGAATTAACAAAAAATACACAATACATGTTATTTTTATATTATTTATTAAAAAGGCACAAAAGTTTCCAGTTCTAAACCGGACCAAACAAATTTAATCATTCTACATCCCCGTCTTCCGCAGAGACTACTACCTAGACGTTTTCGGAATTGGTCCGGTTTATCCTTAGAGTATATAACACTGGAGAAGCCTTACGACCACTTCCCCCCTGTAAAAGTACATGAACAAATGTTCTAGTACGTTCATAAACACTACTTTCAAATCGATTCTAACGCACTTCGTAAATCGTTTTAAAGGCGCACGAGCTCCGGGGAAATGCCTATTTGTGCTGTTAAATTCTGTAAAAAGCATTCAAATAACCCAAATTTAAATAAAGTAGGTACTGAATAAACTTCCTTAGGTTGAATTTTTTTTATAAGATTTTGTTGGTTTTTATTGAAATTTTAAATCCTAACCTCATAATACAATTTTATTTTTGATTCGATTCAACCATGATTCAATATAAAACGTAGCACGAATCGAGTAGGTATTTTCCTCACGTTGCTTCTGTGACGTTACCGAGTCTCACTACATCTCGTTTATATGTTCATAAAGATCAAAATACTTTTATTTTGCATTACGAAAATATACGTCAAATCAGCAAAACTTACACGCACTTGACATGCGATTCTGTCCTTTATTAAAAATGTTAACGAGACTACCGTAGGATTGAGGTCATTTTTTAAACCAAAATTGTCGATAATTTCCTAGATTACTTAGTAAATATTTTTGTTTATTTGGATTTGGATTTTTCAATGTTTTATAATTATTTATTTCCATTGAAGTGGTTATTTATTTACAATTTTTTTTTTTTAACTTTACCTCATTTATTATTACTTACTTATTTTTAATTTAGTTAATTTAATATAAGTGTAGTTATTTTCTCTTCTTATTAAAATGTAACTATTTTATGCAACAGCTGTTTTATTTCATGGATTCAAGCAAAATTCCGAATGAATATCGATATCGATAAAATAAAAATTAATTGTACGGACTTCTCTTTCCTCTACCGCGACCCCGCTAAAAAGCTATTTCCATACCCGCATTGGCGAAGGACAAACTCAACATAGACGTGGCTAATTTCACTAAGTGAGGAATAGTACATTAGGTGTCACGGCCTCCTGCTGGGGTTGCGGGTTTGTCCGAAAGGGATATCGCGGCCCCGGCACACAGGCAACGGAAGGAACACGGGTGGGTTTTAGTCAGTAAAAGTCTGACACACCCTCTCGCTCTGCCCAGAGCGGGAGAAGTCATTTGATGATTTCCCATCCTGAAAAAAAAAAAAAGAGGCGTCACGGCCTGCAAGTATTATTATTAGTTTAAATGTCTTTGACATATCTCGGGACCCTAGGGTCCCGGACCTTTGGAAGGCGTACGAGGGGCCGAAGCCAACTCGCAGAGGCCCCTTAGACATTTTTATGTATTGAGGCACCAACCGACGATTATCCCTGTGTGCACTACGCAAGTGCACCCAAGGACAACCCCAGGTTGGTGCAGGACTATTGTAGAACATGGAAACAAAATAAACTGGGCTATGGGTTTGGGTGGTTAATGTTTACTGGTGACCTGGAACTATGGAAGGACTATGGCCCCTGCCCGATCAATGCTTTTATGTACACGGAAAAATGGCAAGGGGTGACGTGCACATTCAATAATGGGCCCGCGAAAACTGTCGCTAGCACATAGTGACGTAGCAACTAGGGGGCAACATGTCCTGAGGTGCTTGAGGAGTGAAGAGGTATTCCACGGCTTTCAGAACAATCCCAGAGCCCGGAAGATGGTCAGAATCCCTACGAGCACTTACTGGAATACTTCCTTCGTCCGAGCACGTTTGCTCTTGCGAATCTCCACTCAAGCCGGCCAATTAAGGCAACATGAGGTGGGACCTCTGTTCCTCTTCAGTGTTCACTCCAGCCGGCCAATAAAAGCAAGCCAGAGATGAGGAACAAGATTTCTTGCGGGAGATAGGGTCCGTGGGGTCGCTTCTGCCTAACAGCTCGCCACATGCTGCCCTGCGGGTTTCTGTATCTCTCTTGGTCTGGCTCCTCATCCTAGACCTGTTACGGCAAAGTAAACTCTACCGGCACAGACCCAGAGTTTGGAGCGCGCAAGCCCCACCACGACGTCAACGTAGAGATACGGCGGCGGTGGGGTTATTATTAGTATTATTTTTGCAGAGTGTTTTTTCTTCTCAGCTCTTTAGCTGGTTTTTGCAACATTTACGGGCCGAAACCAAGTAATATAAGTATTATTAGTATTATTAATGGGCGGTCGTGAAAATGTGTCCATCAAAGCCTGGTTGCGGCCATGGTATAACAATATATTTCACCAGGTATAGCATTCCGAAACACAGTGGTCACACGGGTAACACAAGTCTATGTCATCACATCTGTGTGTTACCAGAAGTTTGTAATAATAACTCCCCAGCCACCTTTATTACCTGTGCGAATCCGATAAAACAATGAGGTTTTAATTAACAATTACGTTGGTTTATGTTTAAATTGAATTGTTTCGTTTGATTAGACACACGAAACGACTTAAATACTTTGTACATATTTTTTAACCGACTTCCAAAAGGAGGGTTTTTTTTATGTATGTTCGGGCATAACTCCGTCATTTATAGACGGATTTGCAAAATTCTTTTTTTATTTGAAAGGGTATACTTCCGAGATGGCCATTAGGTCAGGATCTGATGATAAGATCTTGGAGAAATCGAGGGAACTCTTCAAATATTATAGGCACACCTATAGCGATTTGGGTATTTTTATAATAACACGTGCAGTTGCTCTTGGTAAGCACCATTTGGTGAACTGGAACTGATGATGAAGACCACAGATGGCCACCTGAACTACTCAATAATAAGTATTTCACGGGTTGCGATTCGATTACATTAATATGAATACCAAGCAATTTATGCTTGTCACAATGTATATGGACAAGTGGAGCTGATGGTGAAGAACCAGCAGAACTCCTCAACGATTAACGTCCCTGCTTCGGGAAAAGCAATATTTTGTAAAAGGTGATGAGTAGTCAACATTAGGCTATTGTAACTTAGATAAAATAAAAACTTTTTTACAAAAAAAAAAACAACCGACTTCCAAAAAAACACTGCATAGTGAAAAATAACTAAACTAAAGAAAAACCTAAATAAAATCAAGAAAATATTTATTTTTCGGGTAACTCCCCTACACATAAAGTGGGGATGTTTTTTTTTTCCTTTCTATCCCATGGTGTGGGGTGTCGTTGGAAAGGTCGTTCAAAAATATTGTAGGTGTGTGGAAACCATTTTTCCCCTAATAAAACAAATCACTTTGACGACCGGTCAAACTGATTTTTTTTATTAGGGGAAAAATTCCGCCATTACTTTATTTTAAGTTGTTTGAAATCTATTGAAGAAAAGTGCAATTAACAATGTGCCTTTAGTTTAGAGCTTATAGTATATATCACTGAGAAGCCTTACGAACAGTTGCCCTCTGTAAAAGTACAAGAACAAATGTTTTAATACTTTCCTAAAAACTATTTTCAAATCGATTCTAACGCACTTCGTAAATCGTTTTAAAGGCGCGCGGAGCTCCGTAATTATGCCTAGCTGTGCTGTTCATTCATTTACATTCTGTAAAAAGCGTTCAAATGCGTCAAACTTACGTAAAGAACTGAATAACCTTCCATAAGGTAATATTTTTTTATAATATTTAGTCACGTTTTTATTGAAATTCAAAATCTTAACCTCATTAAACATTTCGATTTTTCATTGGATGCAACCATGATTCAACATAAAACATGGCATGAATCGAGTATTTTCCTCACATTGCTTCTGTGACGTCACCGCGTATCACTACATCTCGTTTTTATGTTCATAAAGATCAAAATACTTTTAATGTGCATTACGAATCTATAGGTCAAATCAGCAACATCTACATGTACTTGACATGCGATTTTGTCCTTTATTAATATTGATAGCGAGTCTACCGTAGGGTCGAGGTCATGTTTGAAACCAAAATTGACATGTCGATGATTTCTTAATAAGAATGACTTAGTAATTATTACTGTTTTTTTTTTTTTTTTGCTTGGTTAATGGTTTTTTTTTACTTGTCCTGTTTAATTATTGAGATTATTACAAATTTTGTTACTTTTATTTAATTCTAGTTATTCTTCTTATTAAAATTTAACTATTTTATGCAACAGCCGTTTTATTTAATGGATTACAGCAAAATTCCGAATGAATGTCGATATCGATGAAAAATAAATTGGCACGGACTTCTCTTTCCGGGCGAGCGGCTTTTGTTTTGTAGTAGCTACCGCGTCCCCCGCCAAAAGTAACGGACTTGTTTGTTCGGAATAATGCGCATAAGACTTCTCCAGTGTTATATACTCTAAGGTTTAGAGGCATGAGGAACAGGGTGTAACGTTCACTCATCCTCTATAGAAAAGGGGGCATCCTCCGACCAGACGGGTGTCGTGTCTGGCGGGCAACTGCCCAACGATTGATGCCAAGGAAGTTATATACAATGTCGCCCATGAGCATGTAAACGCCCGTATTTTTCTAAATATTCACCTTCTTTTTCTCGAAAATTTACTTTAAAAGGGTCTGTTTAGATATATAAAAATGTTTCCCTATTTCCCATGGTCACGGCATCACGCGTGAACGGCTACACCAATTTCACTAATTATTTTTTTGTTGTGTTCGTTATTATCAGAAGGTTCTTAGGATAAGTAGGTTTTGGTACGGTAGGTAGGTACGCAAGTAGGTATGTAGATGTGGCCTTGCACAAGTCCGAGGCCATGTGTTTCTATGGTCCTCGGAACGCGCCACTGTCGGGTTCCCAGATAACGGCGGGAGGGGTTCACATCGGCGTCGAGTCGACGATGAAGTACCTGGGACTCGTCCTCGACAGCCGGTGAAACTTCGTGGAGCACTTCCGACGTTTGGCTCCCAAACTGGATAGGGCTGGGGCTGCTCTGAAGCGGCTTCTGCCCAACCTAGGGGGTCCAAACGCCTCCTGCCGGAGGCTTTACGCGGGGGTCGTGCGGTCCATGGCCCTTTACGGGGCACCGGTGTGGGCGCGTTCACTGAGGCTGCGACCGGCCCAGCGGTTGAACGCGTCCCAAAGGGTCATGGCCATCAGGCTGGTCCGGGGATACCGCACGGTCTCCCGTGAGGCGGCGAGCCTCCTTGCCGGACTACCGCCATGGGATCTGGAGGCGAAAGTCCTCGCGCAGATGTGGGAGTTGCGCGAGGAGGCGAAACGCCGGGGTGTAACTCCGCTGCCGCGAGAGATCACTGCACAGCGGACAGAGCTCCGCGGAGCTCTGTCCGCTGTATAGTTACTGTCATCGGATGCCATTCATAATTTTCTACATATTTAAAGGCGATTTGGTTACAAAATTCGCCGAATTTATTACCATCGATTGGTAGACCACTAGACATAACAGTTAAAATAACGTGTAAGTCATCTAGTAGCCACTGGTCGAGGTCAAGAATTTCTGAAAAAATTTGACGATTCTTGTCGGACAAAGCGATTCGCGCAGTATTGCCGTCATTAGTGGTGCCAGAATTTGGCCGAACAACGTCTACTAGTAAGCCTAACTTTTCTCTAATTTTTTGCTGAACAGTTTTTTGTCGAGCATCTACAAGGCCTTTTTCTTCTGATTTTTTAGGTATCCTCCATTTCTTTACCACTTTTTTATAAGACAAATGCAAGAGAAACTCGAGCACTCGGATCCACGCATGAAGTGGACTCACACCATGCTTAAGGGCATCAATATTTATAGGTTGCTCTAAAGCTAGGTCAATATTGTTGAATTGTGTCGCCGTTAAACCACAATATGGGCAACGCATTTGGGAGGGAGTATGTAAAATGGTATTTAAGACTTTGCCATCAATGGCAGCTAAATTCAATAAGCAAGAAGTTTTTATTTTGTGTCCCTTTGTGGTTTCGCCTAATAAAGGTGAAAGATTATTTATTGCGTCTTCCCCTTTTGATTTTTCCGACATTATTAATGCTGCCGTTTCTTTCCTGTACTGCACACATACTGGTCTACAGTACCTGTAGGATTGTGGGGCTGGATTCTTCCAGAGTATAACATTATTCGTTCTTACTACTAACGGAATAAATGTAGTTGCAATGAGGCTATTTTCTTCACCGCCTTCAGCATCCGAAAAGGCTTGTTTGTACAGTGACTGTCCAGTACTCCCATCAAAGCCCCAGTTTCCTTCCAACACACATTCCAACTCTTTCACAGATTTTTTTTCGCAATATTGTGTTACAATTTCATCGCTGACTCTCAATAATCTGTCAAATGTGTGTTGTAAAAGATCTTGGAAAGGAACTGAGGCTTCTCGCTCTGAAATTGTAATATTGGATGGATAGCAATCCTTTTTTACTGCTAAAACTTTATAGTATGGAGGAAATGCAGGGAATCCGCGATCTTGAAGATCCATATGAAGAAAATTGTAGGTCTCGACTGTTAAATTTCTATCTATTACCACTGATAGCGCTTCTTCCGGGGTATACGGCCGAGGACAATTAGTTATTTTTTGTAAAATATTTGTTGGAGCTTCAGGTGCTTCTAAACATGTATATATAATCTTTTCTAAATCTTTCGCTGGCTTCGATTGTAAAGAAACGCCTTCAATTGACAGTGATGCAGTAAAAGATTTCACTTTTTTTTTTAAAGGTTCATCCTGCAATTGCTTTTGGAGCCTTCGACGACTTCTTAATTGCTGCCGCATACTTAAATTCGCGAATGTTCTACTTTTAGGTGACAATGTTGAATCTTCAGCCATCAGCTGCCCGGTAATCATTATTTGGCTTAACCAATCTTGATGTTTTTTCTCGAAATTTTTCATTGTATAGTTACATTTTTTATACATGCTTTTACTTTTGCTTAAAAATGTAGCAAGAACAGGGGCAAATTCTTCCTTAGTATGGGAGATATGATAGCTCTCCCCAAAATATTCGAAAATTTTATTTACTAGTTCAGATATTGACAGGTTTTTGAATTTATTCGTAAACAAATTAAAAACGTCTAATCTTGTCAACACTTTTTGTGAGGGCTGATTTTCCACGGCCTGTGCGTTTGCTGCTACTTCTAGAGACTGAAAAGTACCGACTTCGGTGCTATCCATAGCTTCGTTTGACATAGAGGCCACTTGCTGACCATCATGTGCATTGGGATTGTCATGCCCCCCTGGCATTAAAAAGTCATCTGGTCGGGGCCCAGAAAGACCATCTCCAGCAGAGCGGGTCAGGTTCTGCTGACGTAGAGTAGTCTCATGGGTCGTGACCGGCTCCATGATTACTAAAAAGTTCTGCTTACTATTGAGTAAAATATTTGGTGGCTGCTCCCCTGCGTTACCGGGTAGGCTACCGTGCCACTAAACAGATGTACGCAATAGACAAACGAAAACAACATAAGCCCGAAGGCATAGCTGGTGGTCAAGTTAAAAATATTTATGGGAGTTTTAGCCAGTAGAAACTGTTACCGCCTTCACCGCGTGGAGGTACTCCCAGCTTATGTTATTGCTATTGCATTATGTGGATTTTGCTTGTCATTTAGCAGTATTTAGTACGTACTGCAAAAAACTTAAATAACACTAAATGCCTGAATATGCCTCTTAACGTACATCGATGAATAATATTTTATTTAGATACCAAGCTGGTATCCTGGCTTCTTCACGTCAGATAACCCAAACCACCGATTTTACTACAAGGTAAATATATTTTTTGGCAAAGTTATATAAAATCCGGATATAAATAAAAATCTGAGATTTTGACAGCCCTAACGACGTAAAATCCGGATAAAACTTAAAATCGTTGTGGTTTCCAAGTTCCATGGAATTGGGATGTGAAATTTATGTGGTGTGTTGGAGAAGTTATCGAAATAATTTCAGTATAAACAACTTTTCCCGAAATTACGGAATTTTCGAGAAAATTAAGAAAAACTAAAAACCGAAAAACACGTATATATCTGGATCAAGCAAAGTTACGAGGTTCATTTATGCACTAAAATACTCGGCATAAGATGCGCCATCAATGTACCTAACATCGTTATTTCTATGACGCTTAGTTTAAATGTATTTAATTTTTTCTGAAAATCGAAATAAAATTTGGTCGATTTTCAAAAAATTCTCACTCAGAAACTAGACTTAGTAGCTAAATGGGGATACGAAATCTTGCATTTAAATGATCATTTCTGTCTGGTTTTTCAATAAAAATGGGATTTCCGAAAATCGGGGTTCATAAAACACTGTGCTCCGGCGGGATCTCATGGCGGCATGGAGTGTGCGATTGTCGCAACCCAGCGCTGGGCACGCCACAATTGCGGCGATAAGTCCCCTCTTTGAGGAGTGGCTTGAGAGGCGCCATGGCGTCCTCACCTTCCGCCTGACGCAGGTCCTCACCGGACACGGTTGTTTCGGGAGGTTCCTGTTCCGAATTAGGCGGGAGGAAACGCCCGGGTGTCACCACTGTGTGGATCGCCCGGAGGACACGGTGGAGCATACGGTGGAGGTCTGCCCGGCTTGGGCGGAGCACCGCCGTGTCCTCACGGAGGCGATCGGCGGCGGCGATCTCTCGCGTCCGGCCCTGGTTCAGGCCATGGTTCGGCGCGAGAGTGCATGGGAGGCCGTCACCTCCTTCTGCGAAGCAGTTATGCTCGCGAAGGAGGAGGCGGGGCGCGCGAGGGAGATGCAAGCTGCACGCCCTCGCGGCCCTAGTCGCCGCAGGAGACGCCCCGGGCGTCGGGAGTCAAGAGCCGACTTCCGGCCACCGTAGGCGCGGGCCTGCGGACGGTGAGCAATGGGCAGCTCGCCGTCCGATCAGGACCAGGCCCGTGTCGACGGCGCGTTGTGTTCCACGCGCGCCTCAAAGTGATGTCAGCACCAACCGACGGGGTCGAAAGACCAATGCCTGCTGGGGTTGCGGGTTTGTCTGAAAGGGATATCGCGGCCCCGGCACACAGGCAACGGAAGGAACACGGGTGGGTTTTAGTCAGTAAAAGTCTGACACACCCTCTCGCTCTGCCCAGAGCGGGAGAAGTCATTTGATGACTTCCCATCCAAAAAAAAAAAAAAAAAAATTAGGTATGTAGATAGGTAGGTGTGTAGGTAGGTAGGTAGGGTAGGGTAGGGGAGGGTAGGGTAGGGTAGGTAGGGTAGGGTAGGTAGATAGGTAGGTGCGCCGTATGTAAAGTACTTAGTGCTACCCGTGCGAAGCCGGGGCGGGCAGCTAGTCTTTAATATTTTTCATGTTATTCAATCATTATTTTTTGAGTAGCGTTTGCCATAAATAGTATTTCATATTTGATTCTGTTTATTATTTCTAAAGGCTTACGAGTTATTTTATCGGATTAATTAATTTTTTTATTAAAACTTCTCGACTATGAAAAAAAAAACGGAAGTGACAGGGACATTTGTTTCTTAGTAAAAATATACTAATTATTTAAAAAACACAAGTGTAAGTCCATAAAAGAATAGGTGGACTTTGAAAAAAAAAAAGATTAAAAAGACAAAAAAGAATATTAAGATAGACCCTCTCTTTTAAAGTTCATTTTCGATGATGAATATGATGATTCATAAATATTCAGAAAAATACCGGTCACATGTCCATGGACGGCATTGTATATGCTGATCGCGCGGTAAATTCGGATTGCGCGATGCAGGTTTTGTGTTAGGTCAGGACTTTGCGTAGCGTAGTTCGCATAGGGCAGCTATACTCAACCTGCGGCTCGCCGGGCCTTTGTTATTGGCCCATGTGAAGTTACAAATTTATTGTAAGCCATTTTAAATTTAGCGCCCATCAGATAATGGGTGTTTCAGAACGGGAATGTAAGCCGAGCGCTATCTGTTACTTATTTTCAATCCACGGCATTTAGAAACAACGACTATCTCAGAGTTGGCTTCCGTTTTAAATTGTAATTACTCAGAGTTGTTTGATGAGTTCATCAATCTTTAAAAACGATACCAATCTAGAAGTTCTGTTTAAAGAAAAAAGTGAACACAGAGATCATATATGGAATTTTGGAGTATTATTCCCCAAAAATATAAAAGCGCCCAAAGATGTGCCCAAATCCTACTAATATTCTTTGGGTCTACGTATGTGTGCGAATCGTTTAAAAAAAAAAATTAAATACACAAAGAACGTTTACAGAAACAAACTTACAGATTCTCATCTGGATGATGTTATAAGGATAGCATGTAGCGACAAGCCAGATCTTGATAAAGTATTGAAAAAGTGTTCACAATATCAAAAATCGAATTAAAACATAAACATTTGTTAAAACTTCTTTTTTCATTAATAAAGTAACTACATCGTTAACTTGGAATTACGTTTTAATTAAGACTTAATAATTTTTGCTTGCGGCCCTCGACCTGACTGAAACGTGTTTGTGGCCCCTATAAAAAAAAGGTTGAGTATGGCTGGCATAGGGCAATGTAGATGCCGCCACATGCCGTTTTAAATGTTTTAGAGTTACAAGTTTTAAAGTTAAGCTAAAGTTATTTGTGTTCATCACATTAAAAAGATTTTTCGCCGAAGTGCGTTCGAAAATTATCATAATTATTCTTAGATCAACCTTAACACTATAACCACGTTGACATATTATATCAAACTTATAAGGTTTTTCACCAGCGTGCATTAGAATATGACTTCATAAATGACAGAATTGGCTAAACTACGCTCACATACATTTGAAAAGTTTTTCACCAGTGTGTATACGAATATGGTTTGTAAAATTACTCTTGTAACTAAAACTACGTTGACATACATCACACTTATAAGGTTTTTCACCAATGTGTATACGAATATGGTTTGTTAAATTTCTCTTGTAGCTGAAACTACGTTGACACACGTCACACTTATAAGATTTTTCACCTGAGTGTATACGCATATGGTTTGTTAAATCACCTTTGTCTCCAAAAGAACGGTGACATACATCACACTTATAAGGTTTTTTACAAGTGTGTATACGAACATGTTTTGATAAATAGCCCTTTTGGCTAAAACTACGTTGACATTCATCACACTTATAAGGGTTTTCACCAGTGTGTCTACGGATATGTTTAGTTAAATAACGCTTTAAACTAAAACTACGCTGACATACGCCACACTGATAAGGTTTTTCATAAGTGTGTATTCGAATATGTTCTGTTAAATTTCTCTTGTAACTAAAACTTTGTTGACATACATCACAGTTATAAGATTTTTCAGCAGTGTGTATAAGAATATGTTGTGTTAAATTACCCTTTTGACTAAAACTACGTTGACATACATTACAGCTAAAAGATTTTTCACCAGTGTGTACAAGAATATGTTGTGTTAAATTACTCTTGTAACTGAAACTACGTTGACATAGATCACACTTATATGGTTTTTCACCAGTGTGTATACGAATATGTTTAGTTAAATGATCCTTTACTCTAAAACTACTTTGACATACATTACATTTATAAGGTTTTTCACCAGTATGTATACGTATATGTTGTGTTAAATTACTCTTGTAATTAAAACTGCGGCTACATAATTCACACTTGTAAGATTTTTCACCAATTTGTGTACGAGTATGTTGTATAATTCTTTTAACTCGATTAAAACTGCGTTGATCACATTTGTAAGGCTTCTTGAAATAAATACCAGGTTTGGACATAGGTTTTTGAGTTGTCCGGATAATTTTCGAGACTGATTTGTCTCTTTGCGTTTGCTCCGCTGTTATAACATCTTCTAGTTTTGTTCTTCGTGTGTCTGGTTTTGGTTTCTTCTCAACGGACGCCCCTGTGAATAAAAAACTGGTAAGTACAATGATCATTATTATTATTATTATACTAGCAGCACCCCGCTGTTTCACACGTATAAATCTCGATTCCGTGGGAATATCGGGATAAAACGTATCCTATGTGCTAATCCAGGTTATAAACTATCTGTTCGCCAAATTTCATCCAAATCCGTTCAGTAGTTTTTGCGTGAAAAAGTAACAAACATCCATACATCCATCCATACTCACAAACTTTCGCGTTTATAATATTAGTAGGATGTGCAATGTTGAAAGAAGCTTGAGATGCAGTCTTTTCGCTCGGAGTACTGGTACAGCCCGATTCAAACTTAATGGCGGCTCGGAACATGAGGCGAGTCGCTGCATAGTAACGAATTCATGTGTCAGCAGCGGTGAGGGGTGCGGTACAGCGCAGCGAGTGGCTAACTTCCGAGCCGCCATTAAGTTTGAATCGAATTTTATTAAGTTCAATATTTCTGACTGTGAAAAACATGTAAGATTTCAATCGCTAATAACTACGAGACTTAATGCCAGAGTAACGATTGAGCACGCAAGAGATAGGTCATATCTATAATAATTTTGGGGCAGGACATAATTTGCCTATGACGTCACATCGGCAGGGCAGGCACATGTGCGCGACCCTCTATTTTTCACTTTATGTCGAAATTATAATTAGTATAGTGCAAAAACGTATTCAGTCAGAGCGGTGACTGGTGTCGTTCCCAAGAGTTGACAAAGGATTGTCCTAGTAGTCCTTTGTAAAAAAGTTTTTCAAGAGATATAACAAAAATATTTCGTAAAATAGGGGTAAAAATGCATATGAAGTTGACAATAGCAAAATAATTTCATATAGACTCATATCGGCCGTAAATCTGCTCAGAAATTAAATAAGTCCAAATCGAACAATTTATTATATTCCTTATGATGCAAGCTCATCCTAAGGAATATAATAAATTTTCTGCGATATCGTGACATCCATCAGCTTACCGAAGCATCCGCCGAGTAGCCACCGCTCGCCGGGATTTGATTATTCCACTAGAGACTACGCAGTCGAAAAGTTGGTTTGGAAAGAGTGTGGCAGGCTCTAGCGCATACCGGCGCATACCGCCGCGTTATCCTCCAGCGTGCTCTTCGATGCTCCATTCTTTGCTCCGATATTTTCCGAAATCTACGTGGGCGAAGCCACGGGCAAAAGCGATTGATGTCGGAAAATTATATATGATTGAGCGGTAAACTCTGTTAGCGCGATGCAGGATTTGTGTGACGTCAGAATTTTGTATGGCGTCGGGTCTTTAATGAGTAGTTCGCATGTGGCGATGTAGATGCCACCACATCACTCCTCTCCGGAGACCGGAGGTCGATAGTGGGCTGATTCTTGTATCTTGCGATGCATCACAAAGCCAGTTGAGGTTCCAGTGAGTTGGAACCGGGTGCCGTATAGTTCGCGGTGAGCCGGAACTGTCTGCGGTGATTCCCCAATGAGGCGGGGTGGCGCTACGTTATGATCCAGTAAGACGAATGTGGTACAGCGCCAGGTTGTGGCTGACTGCTGGCGTCGACCAGAAGAGGTTTGAAGGGCTCTGATTTGTGCACCGGCGGAAAGTACAGTGTGCTGTGCCAAGGTTGCTGATGAGGCTGAGAGTGATGACCAGGAATGCGCGTCCGCTGCATGCTGGTGGTCCCGATACCCGTTGAAGCGGGTGCTGGCTAGCTGTGTGACTCGCCTCACGAAAGCTTGTGGGAGTGATGATGATGACGTCACCCTGAAGTAGTTGCACGAAGGCTGCGCGGACTTTCATACTCGGGGCCACCAGTACAGAGGTATGATGATCACGTCCTGGTCACTAGTTTAGAGGTATGACGAACAGGGTATAAAGTTCAAGTGCACTCATACTCTATAGAAAACGGAGGATCCTCCGACCAGACGGGTGTCGTGTCTGGCGGGAAACTGCCCAACGACTGATGTCGGAAGGTTATATATTTTTGTTGTGATCCACAGGACGAGAAGAATCACTTGATTCTGATAATCACACAGAACAATACATATAATATGTGTATTCTAGTAGGCGCGACTTTAATCAGCGACGCGCAGATATCGTGTTCTTTTGCTAGGCAAGTTCAATGTTATTGATTTAGGTCCCTGGGCACCACCTCAGGTTTAGGAGTACATACTATACACCTCTGACCTTGCAGGTGATACAGACGTGATTTTGAGTGTTATTACTAAAGTGGTTTGGGTTACTCAGTCCTAGTACGTTTAGGCGTTTTTAATTATCATGTGGATTTGCTCCCCGCACGCGGATTAGAACCGCATGCATCCCGCGTGCGTGATTATATTAATTATTCTTGTCTGTGCAACTGGCAGCAAGCTCGTCATGTTCCCTAGATGTCATTGCTTGCGGTAGCGTCCGGGCACCAAAATAGCGACTGGGTAATGGCTGATCTCAGCGTTACGCTCGTGAATGAGTGCTGCTTGTGTTGACTGGTCGTATTGCTGGCCATGGTTTTGTTATCAGAACATTTTATTGATTTAAACTACGATATTCCTAGATCAACATTTCTGACTTCGAGATACATTCCTATGGATAGCATTCAACGTGTGTAACGTGTGCAGGTATGACCTTTAGGTAACGCTAACCACTTCCTATTAGGGGAATCATTGGCCTGTTTGCTTACCTATAGATTAACTAGTACTTACTTTTCGTCTTCATGACTCTTCGTATCTTCTTAGATGCTTCTTGTTCTTGTTCCATTTCAATTTTAAACTTCATTATAGGTACATCATCTTCTAAATCTGACCCAGAGTTGTGTGGTGGTATATCTGGTACATCTAGACAGCTATTGTCTAAATTTTCCGGTTCTAGCTCTGTAAGTAAACAAAAACAGTCACGAGTATGACTCTTCACTACAATTAAAAAACTAAGTGGCCGCGTCTGTCTATCTGAACGCGATAAACTCAAAAACACCCGATCGGATTTGCATACGGTTTTCACCAATGGACGGAGTGATTCATGAGGAAGGTTTAGGTGTATATTTATGAATGTTTTGTGAAAATTGGCTGAAATATGATGATGATTGTTGAACATGTCGGAAAAAATCACGCCAGCTGTGAGTTTTACCAGCGTGCGCAGCGTAAACCGCAAGAGATACATAAAATTCATGTTCTACAGGATTGTACATCTTAAAAAGTTCAACAAAAAGTGCGCGACAGCATATGATCTCTTCCATCTCTTCATAAGATGACCCACAGTAACCATTCTTTCCAGAATTAGATAAAAATTTCATTGTTGTTTCCGAAGCTATTTTGACCGGTATACAGTAGGCGCTCACTAATCTGACACGTCCAATTTTCCGGCGTTTTCTAACTTAGCTCTCCTTCCATAGATATCCGTCTCCTGGCTGAAGGCGCACAGTGGATCGACTCCATACAAACCGGCGGACACAGAACTACAAAAATTAAATTTCAAGATTTTTGAAAAACGCATTTTACCAATGTGCCACAGGTTACCAGTGTACCAATAATCTAAATTGAAAGTACTCTTATGGTTTTTTCGATTAAACCCTAATTTTAGAATTAATTAATCAAACTGATTGCAATGTATGGAAAAATATAAGTAGCAAAAAAATGTTTTGTTGCGATTCGCAGCACATTTTCAGGTTTTCACGCTTATAATATCTTTTGGCATAATATTTAGGAGATTACGTCCTAACATACTTAAGTCCCCTAGAAAATAAAAATAATATATTTGTCGTATATCTCCAAGGGGGGACACCCTTGGAGATATACGACAAATATATTATTTTTATTTTTTGTATCTTTAACTCGTCTTGTTATATGATTTTATGACGCATGGATTAGCACCATTCAGCTCAAACATTTTGAAGGGAACTTAATGATCCAACACACACGCCAGAACCAATGAGACATTTGAGTGAGCATGACATACTCTCAGCCACCAGGGCTCATTCAAGTCAATGAAAGACATACCCAGTAAATGGTAGTTTTGTAGAAGGTAATGGTCAGTGTTCACACTTGTGCTATGCAATTATACAATACTAAGAGATTGAATTTACACAACCCAAAGATAACTTTGGGTTGTTTTTGTTACTGTATCATTTTGTAATTATGAACTTAAGCTTGTTTTGGTTGCCTAAATTATGTGGTGCACGGTAAAACTCTAATGAGTTTATGTTAGCACCAACTTATTATGTATATAGATGTAAGTACTGAATGAATAAATAAAAAAAAAAAAAAAAAAAAAAAAAAAAAAAAAAAAAAAAACTAGAATCTTTGCATTGTGTATTTGCAATTTTGCAATATTGCAATCTTCAGTAGCTCCAACAATATTTTCAATGCTAATTAACTAGTTTATGCGCATAGTGGCAGCAAAGTGTGAGATAATTTTTGAACAAGGTAATATTACATTATATAAAACTGCAAATGTAAGTTTGTACGCACAGTATTGGGAGATATACCATGTTATTTTAAGATTATAGACTTCTTATAGGTTTTCCTGTAATCTGTAAGTATTGACTGTAGTTTTCGGTATTTTTTTTGAAATTTTTGGCTCAGTAGTTTCGGAGATAAGCGGGGCCGAATGGTAAATTTTCATCTATTTGTTTAAATTTCTTTAAAAACATTTATATAAAAAACAATAAAAAAACATTTTGCCCCCGAAAAGTAACCCCTCTATATATATAAATATATATATAGAGTATATATAAATTCTTTTATTTTCGTTACATTTCCATGTTTGGGTCACAGAAATTGATATGTCTACAAAATTTCCTTAATCAGTCCATTCGATTCGGAGCAAATAAACTGTGATAGACATACAGGCAGACACAGGAGTGGTCCTATAAGGCTCCTTTAAGGTTTTTTCCTTTTGAGGTATGGAACCCTAAAAAGACGAGAAAGAATATCATAGGGCATCGAAAAATTCGTCTGCATCATTGACAACAGGAAAAAGTGCCCAAAAGGCTGGCAGCATTCCCACATTGTACGGCGATGCTGATTCTTTGGGCAAAAAATTGACCAGCCCTCTGGTCACGTGAAGAGTCGACCAACCTCTTGGCGATGTCTCGAAAAACCAAGTAGGCACTCGGACTTAGCATAATGCCTATGTTGAGTGACGTTAGAGCTAGAAGCCATAGGTTACAACTCCTACTCACCCACAGCCAGCAGGCCGGCACGCTTTTTTAGGGTACCATAGTAAACAAGGAACCCTTATAGTTTCGCCATGTCCGCGTCAGTCTGTCCACGGCCTAAGCCGTGGACAGACAGCTTTACAGCTTTCTAGTACAAAGAGTCTCTAAGCTAACTTAGAGACTCTTCATACTAGAAAGCTGTAAAGCTGTTTTTTTTTGGGGTACTTCCCCTATACCTAAAGTGGGGATGTTTTTCTTTTTTCTCATCTATCTCATCATGTGGGGTGTCGTTGGAAAGGTCGTTCAAAATATTGTGGATCCGTTTGCGAAATATTAAGGTTTTAAGTGCTAATTTCTGTTAGTCAAGTGTGTGTACGAGCGAAATGGTTGGTTTTGGATATGTGAAAAAATTCACGGCAGTAGTAAACATAATGAAATTAAAAGGAAAACTATCACAGCAAAGTAGACTCTACAAGTTAAAGAGGAATAATCAACCAACTTACATTTGCAGTTGCAAAAACATGTTCTCCCATACATTCCATATGGGGGAACACATTTTTCAATTGCAAAGTTTGTTCTAGTGATAAATTCATCTCAACTATGAAACCCTTCATTGTGTGTGGTCCGATACACACTTAGCCGGTTTTTATTGTTATTTTTGTTCACAAAAACATACCTTCAATTTGATGTTCCCTCTTAGGCTCAATAATATCATCTAGTCCCTCACAAACAGCTGGTAATTCTTCTTTGATAGTAATGCTTTCTGGTTGACATTCATCAACTATACTTAGGTGCACTGTTGGAGATTTAATAAACCAACTGAACTGGTTTTGGTTTATTAAAGAATTGGGCTGTAAAATAATGGTTATAGTATTAAGAAAATATACTGGTGATCTCAGTCCCACGAGGACAAACCTTTTTTCATTATACTTAAGTGACTCAAAAGAGCCCCCACAAGTGAGGATACTTAAGTATGTCCAATGTACCCTGGAGCATTGGCCATGCTACCAACCTCCCAGAGCATTGCACAAGTTATTGTTGCATAGCTTGTTATCAAGCTGCCACATACAAGTTTCATACAGACGTTGTAGCAGTATTATGTGGAGTATTTAGTCTGTAATAATTACATTTCACAAAAGCGTACATAACCTCATTCATCATCTGAGCGAACAGCTGTTCAGCTTCCAGACATTTTCTCAGAAATCGGTAGCATTGCTTGAGTTTAGCACAGCAAAAGGAACAAGCATGAATCGGTCTACTGTCTTCAGTTATAAACTGCAACAAAATTTTGATTTTATGAAGAAATTACTCCTAAAATATTACATAATTCTTATTAAAAATTCAACTTACTGGAATGTCAGTCAGCTTCTCATAGAGTTCGTGCAAGTTCCTGTTGACCACTATATGCATGCGAACATTTTCTGCTAAACATATCCTACATATTGGTCGTTTTTCCATCTTTTAACTCAAGAAGTACTTGTGTTATTTAGTGCAACTACATTTATATTATACATAGAAACACTGTTGCATTTACAAATTTAACGAGGGAGGCTGGTTTATTATGATTACAACTTCAAGTAATCTGGGTACTTATTTTGAGAATAAGTTAGTTAATGCGTATCTCTCTTGTTAGTCCAGACACTCCCAGACGGTCCAGGTAATTCATAGTCGAATTCGTTTATTAATCCCTTACCACCGTTTACTACTTACTGTGCGTTTACACTGGCGAAACATTCACAACAAATTCAACAAAAAATATTGAAATCTCTATTTTCTGTCAATGTTCCCATAAATGTTTGACAGATATAGAGATGCGCGTCGCGTCGAATCAACGAATTAGACAGTCGACGTACTGTGAACGAATCGACGGTTCACCGAGAATCGATGGTAGGTATGGGCGTTATTTCACGTCACTCGTTACAATAACTGGCTACGGGGCATGTAACCGAATAACTAGTTTCGAGTTACACAGAAACACGTGATTTTTGTAACTAGTTACATAGCAATGTAGTGATCGAATGAAAAGAGAGAAACGAAACAAAAATACGTTGCGAGCGCATGTTGTTTCTTTCCCGCGTAATAAGTGACAGGTTACTAGCCTACTGGTACTGATCGACCGTCAAAGCGAGCCGAGAGTTCCCGAAGTCCCAAGTGGTGACACGATTAAATCCGAACAAGCACACGCACGCCAACTAGACTATTGAAAAAGTGTAAATAGAGAAAAAACTGAAACGTGCAAATAAAACATCGAATTGTAAATATTTCAAATCAGTGTATACAAAGTGGAGCAGGACGATTGACATTCCTTTAAATCACGTAAAGAGTGTCATGTTCTTTACCCGTATACAAAAAATCAATCAAATCCAATGAATACTTTAGCCACAGGAAATTATTTTTTATTTTCTTATTTTTCAACATGATGTAGATCTGAGTCCGTAATAATAGGTAAACATTGTAAAGTCAGGAACCTGTGCAAAAAACCAACGATTCTATTCTCTACGTCTCAATATGCTTGAAAGACAGAGAAAGGTGTCATACCATTCCACTCTTACGCGCCCCGCCCACTCCCACAAAATACTACAATTAGAAAGAAAAAGAAATATTACTTACGCAAATAATGCATTAGTGGTGCATAGAAAATTGCGAGTGTGTATGTGAGCGGAATTTTTTCGGCAAAAAGACATTTATTGAATCGTAACTATGTCAGTCAGTGCATTGCGGAGCCCTTTGATGAGAGCACACGCTTACTTTTGTTATCACAAGACGAGCCGCGCGCGCATTGTTGTGATTTTATTAAAAAGTTTTAGTTGTTATTGTGTTAAAGACGATTTATGATAGTTAGATGAGTGCACAGGTTATTGTGACATATTGTTAAGTGTTAGTGTAATAATAGTTAGTTAATTAGGCATTTATTAGTTTGGATTTAGGTTAGGTTTGTAAGTTTTTTAGTTTAGGTAATATTATGCCTCAAATAAGGTACACAGCTGCCGAGTACACTGACATGGTACTTATGTACGGAGAATGTCACCAAAATGCGGCTTTAGCATTGCGTACATATCGGGAGAGATATGGTGACACACGAAGGTGCCCTACCAACAGCCGTGTTTTTACCCTGGCCGTTCAGAGGTTACGAGAGAATCGGCCTTTGGTTCCTCAAGGAGAAGGCGTGTCTTCAAATTCAAATATCGAGGAGCGGATATTACAACATTTTGAAAATAACCCGACTTCTAGCCTCCGGAACGCAGCGCGGCGGTTTCAAGTGAGTCACAGAACTGTCCATAGATATTTGAAACGGCATGCACGGCGACCTTACAAGTACAGAAAAGTACAACAACTGTTATCCAGAGATATGCCAGTCAGAGTGTTATTTTGCCAATGGCTTCTCGACAAAATATCAGACGACCCTGACTTCATATTTAATATTATGTGGACAGATGAGAGCACGTTTACAAGAAATGGAGTTTGGAATAGACAAAACCTGAGATATTGGAGTCATGAAAACCCGCGCCTAATTCGAGAGTCTTCATTCCAGTACCGGTTTTCACTAAATGTCTGGGCTGGAATTCATAGGAACAAAATAATAGGTCCAGTGTTTATTGATGGGACGTTAAACGCAGAGAAATTCTTAGAACTTCTTAGTGGCCCAGTGTCAGACTATACGGACGATTTACCTTTGGACGTATATGGACGACTGTGGTATCAATTGGACGGTGCGCCCGCCCATTCCGTAGTGCCTGTTAGACAGCGACTAACGGATATGTTTGAAAGTCAGTGGATTGGCCGTTTTGGACCTATTCGATGGCCAGCACGGTCACCGGACCTGACACCGCTGGATTTCTTTTTGTGGGGGGCCGTAAAAAACGAGGTGTATGCACGAGAAGTGAACACTGTGGATGATTTAAAAATTAGAATAATTAATGCCTTCGACAGACTTAAAAGAACAGATGGGGACTTGTTAAGACGAGTCCGTGAAAATTTAATAAGACGATGTCGCTTGTGCATAATGAACAACGGTGGGCACTTTGAAAATTTAAAAATTTGACTACTTATTGATGATTTAAATTCTGATTGTGATGTGATAATATGTGATTAATTATTCAATTAGTGATCTTTTATTAATTAACAACGCGCAACTTAGTGAGTTTATGCCGCGGATTTGTTGTTCTCCGACTAAAGTACCTACCTACGTCCCGCACCCCCGCCCGCTGCATCCCGCACCACACCGCGCAACAGGTCAGTGACTTTTCGTAGATAAAGCGTGTTTACATTTTATGCAGTTGATTTTGCTATTAATTTTGTTTGAAAATTGCAATTCTTAAATTTTCCATTAACTACTAATCTTCGTGTTTTAAAATGTTTCGATGGACTAGTACTGTGCTCGTTTTAATTTAATGTCGTAAGTCCAGATCCACATTGTATACACAAACAATCAAATGAACTTCTAAATACGCCTGCATAACTTTCATTATCATACTCGTAATACATTATTCGATGCAGTTCATTTGTATTTGTATTACGTTAATAATGTAACTACTTATGTAGCTACAAAAACGTATTCGTACAAAAACTTAAAGCTATAAATATGTAACGTATTACATAAGTAACCATTTATATTTTCGTTTCGCAAATAACTGTAATACTGAATCACCGAATAGAATTTGAAAAATAACTAGTTACTAAAATCACCTGTTTTCAAAACAGGTGCCTTCGAAGTAACTAGTTACGTCACGTTTCATGAAAATCACGTAACGACTAGTGATGGGTAACTCATCATTTTTACATGAGGTTGAGGGAGTACCTCATTTTACCTCGCGAGGTCCTCAAGAGGTACCCCTCGTTTGAGGCGAGGAGTCGTACGTCGATGTATTCACCTCACGAGCCGAACTCATTCTATAAATTCTGTACAATTATGAAAGTCGGTTCATTCAATCACTAAGCTCACTCAATACTCACTCGCGAGTACTCGCGTCAATAACGTCAATGTCAATTTTTAAGTGAGGACGCGTGAACGAGTGAGTTGGTTCAATGTTGAAATTCGAGTAACTCTTTCAATTTGCGATCACGAGTACCTCAAACAAGGCACCTCATGAGTGAGGGACACATCTCTAGTAACGACCCATAACTAATCGATGGACTAGTCGAATCCGTTGACGCCTAAACTGAAACTCGCAACACGACGACCGGCGCTACAACTTAGTATAAATTCATTCGTCCGTTGAAATAAAATAATCAAGCAAACAAAGGACATCTTACGTAAGTATTAATTATAAGTATATTTTATTATACTAATAGCGAATATCTGTATGAAATGGACATTTTGGGTTCATCAGTTTACGACATCACAAATAAAAAATGCTGCCAGCTTTGAGATTCGACATGACAATTAGTGATGCCCAATCTTTCATTTCACACACATCGATAAGATATGATAAGATCATTTATTTGCCCAAAACACTTACAGCCTTACTAATAAAAATAAGTTAAACATCTGTTTAACGGTTGTATTGTTATACAATGTATAAGGTTTCTCCAGTGTTATATAGTCTAAACCAAAACATAAGTCGAGAGAGAAGCATCGAGAGCGAGATTGAGTTGACCAACTGCTCACGGATGTCATACGCATCCGTACGTACTTTCATTTTCAACCTTTTTCGCTCTAGGGTATGAGGCTTCTGTAGTGACTTGTGCGACGTTTTTTTTGGTACCATACACCGTTTTTTTTTTTGGGTGTTAAATTCTCAAAGCGCGCCCGAAGTTATCGGGCGTGTCAGACGCTTACTGACTAAAACCCACCCATGTTCCTTCAGTTGCCTTTTTGTTGACAGGGGCCACGGTATCCCTTTCGGACTTTTCTGCAACCCCGGCAGGCATCGGTCCTAGGACACCGCGTCAGTACTGCTGACATTTCTTTGAGGCGCGCGTGGAACACAACGCGCCGTCGAGCCGGGCCTGGTTCTTATCGGACGGCGAGCTGCCCATTGCTCACCGTCCGCAAGCCCGCGCCTACGGTGTCCGGGAATCGGCCTGCGATTCCCGACGCCCAGGGCGTCTCCTGCGGCGGTTAGGGGCGTGAGGGCGCGATATTTGCCTCTCCTCACGCGTTCCGCCTCCTCCAACGCGAGCATTACTGCTTCGCAGAAGGGGTGACGGCCTCCCATACGCTCTCGCTCCGTACCATAGCCTGAACCAGGGCCGGACGCGAGAAATGATGATGATTCTTAACAATTAATAATACGATTTGGCATGTTAGTTTCTCTTGTTAAAACTTAAAAGGACATGTTACTCCTTTGGGGGCCGGTATGTTGAATATGTGTGTAAAGGCATAAACCAATGGCCATTTAATTTAGTCGCAATAAAGGTGTCACCAAGTAAAAACGTATTTCATTCTCACAAAAATCCAACCAAACAATTTGCAACCTTACTGCCATTACAACAGATTTTTTGATGTTCAATGTGTGATTCAGTATTCGGAAAGTATGAAGGGAAGTTGTAGCAAACCACATACAATTGCTTCCACTGCGAGCGTCCCGCGTTCGCGTCTATGTCGAGCTAGGATAGAGCCAAAAGAAAATAGCAACGCAGAAAATGCTCTCAGATCGTGGAGTTATAGCAGGGCAAACATTTTCCATAAAATATGAATGTAAGAGTTGGTGGTACGGCCTCTTAGTTGCTAGTGTGAACAGACAGTCGCTAGCTCCGACTATAGTGGCATCGCGTCACTCGCACGGACGTATGAAGTACATACATACGAAATACCTTCCAAAAAGGAATGTCTGATCATCATTCATCTTGTTGATTCGAGTGCAAGTAAATTTTCTTCAAACATTGAACTTACTCTATTTATAATCACAGGTGCGACCGTTGCGAAGAAACCAAAACTAGACACTCGAAGAGCAAACTAGAAGATGCAATAGTCGCCGAGCAAACGAAAAAATACAAACCGGACTTGAAAGTTATCCAAACAACACAAAATCCAAACCTGACACTTATTTCAAAGAGACGAACTTACAAATGTGATTAGCGCAGTTTTAATCGAGTAAAAAATATATAAAACATGTACTCGTACACAAATTGGTGAAAAACCTTACAAGTGTGAGCGTAGTTTTAGTAAAAAATGTGAATTATGAAAACATATTCGTATACACACTGGTGAAAAACTTTATAAGTGTGATGTGTGTCAACGTAGTTTTAGTGAAAAGAGTACTTTAACAAATCATATTCGAATACACACTGGTGAAACACCTTACTAGTATGATGTATGTCAGTGTAGTTTCAGTGAAAAGAGGTCTTTAACAAAACATATTCGTATACACACTGGTGAAAACCCTTATAAGTGTGATATAAGTGAGCGTAGTTTACTCAAAAGGGTTATTTATCAATACATATTCGAGTAAACACTGGTGAAAAACCTTTTAAGTGTGATGTATGTCAACAAAGTTTAAGTTACAAGAATAGTTTAAATCGACATATTCGTATACATACTGGCGAAAAACATAAATAGTGTTACGTATGTCAACGTAATTTTATTTTAGCCAAAAGGGTGATTTATCAAAACATATTCGAATACACACTGGTGAACAACCTTTCAAATGTGATATATGTGAGCATAGTTTTAGTGAATTCCGTCATTTAACATAACATAACATCACGTCTTGTTGCCCCTTAGGGTTGGGCAGAGGTGTACGAATAGTACACCCATATACCAGATAAGTTTAAGTCCCATGTAATAGAGGGCGAGCCTATTGCCATCAACCGGGCACAAAACCGAACTCCGGTTTGCTACTCAGAAATTCCAGATAGAAAAACCTGAGTAAGCTTCAATAATACGTATTTTTCCCACTTAGTATATTTGGATGATATAATGATAACTTCCTGTGACTGTTATTTACATAGCAGGTAGTGGTATTCGAATTTGTGTTGGTTAGGTACCACATCTAGTAACAAAAAGTTTTTATTTTTCACTTTTTAGTTATAGTACCTACCACATACACATTCATATAAAATATTAAATTTAATATTCATAAAAGTGTCCAAACAAAGTTAATAAAATTTATATGGGACCAACTTAAGAGCCCTTACATACAAAAAAAAGGATTTTCAAAACCGGTCCACAA
Source organism: Agrochola lota (assembly GCA_947364205.1). Classification (NCBI taxonomy): domain Eukaryota; kingdom Metazoa; phylum Arthropoda; class Insecta; order Lepidoptera; family Noctuidae; genus Agrochola; species Agrochola lota. The sequence continues at coordinate 11,987,439 of OX376248.1, read as the reverse complement.
TTGACGGAGAAATCGGTGGACATACATAAAAAAATAAATTGGTTCACGGCTAATAATTTAGTATTAAATGGGAAAAAAACTAAATGCGTATGATTTGCTTTACCGAATGTTATGAGAAGTGATTGTGACATAGAATTGAATAGGGAGAAATTAGAATTCGTCGATAGAACTGTTTTCTTGGGGATTACGCTCGACTCAAGGCTGCATTGGGATCTCATTTAACATCTCTTGCAGGACGCCTAAGTTCAGCAGAATATGCTGAGAGAAAAATCCGTCAATTTACTGACGTAGGTACCGCGAGGATAGTCTACTTCAGTTACTTTCATAGTATTATATATAGTATATTTCAGTAAAAGCCTAACCATGCCTTATTGGGTCACTGTTATTGTTATTTTAAATGACATTATTATATCATTATTTAAATTCAAATTCGATAATAAAGTAATCGTGTGTAAACACGCGCTAACAGAAAATGATTAACAATTACTAGTTTTCAACATGTAACTGAGAGTTTTGTCCTAGAAGTATATGTTTCTTTTGATCTTGAATGTACAAAAAAACGACTGTTTTACATTTAAAAAAACCGGCCAAGTGCGTGTCGGACCACGCATAATGGAGGGTTTCGTAGTTGGGATGAATGTATCCCAAGAACAAACTTAACATGTTTTTCAAACTGCAAATTTAAGTTGGTCAATAATAATAATTATAATAATAATAATTTATTTATTTCAAAAAGTGTGGTACAGTCTGTTACGATAAATATAAATTCACAATTTTCGGATAATAAGAAAAGAGTAACAATAAATAGAATTGAATCTGGCGTCCTAGCTAGGTTACATGGTAACCTGTATTAAGGATCGCCAGCCCAGGTTCCCACAGAAGGAGCACAAATAATTTATAATAGACTGCTTAGAACTACAAGGTGCAAACGTATGTTTACTTAAATATACTTACTAAAGTGTTAGTATGTGTATTCTGTGATGTAGATGTGGTGTGAGTGTGTTTTGTGATGTAGGCGTGGTGTGTTTGTATGTGTGTAAACGGAAGGGAAAGAGGTAGAGTTTAGAAACGGAGTGTTAGAGAAGTCACTACGATTTTGTGGTAAGCAGAAGTTCAGTGTCGTCGTAGTTTAAACTGGCTAGAAAGCATGTTATCTGTCTTTTACACATTTCGTAAGAGGATTGATGTACATGGATGGTTTTGTTTATTCTGTTATATAAAAATGGCCCAAGGTAGTAAAAGAAACGTTTAGTAAAAGCAAAGCGTGTGAAGGGTACTTTGCAAATTTCGTTCTTGCGCCTAAGTGAGGATTGTGTTTGTGTAAAAGGAGTTTTTGTGTGTTGATGTAATAAAATGTTGAGAATAAAAGTTTGGCGGACCGTGAGGACTTTGCATTTTTTATATAGATCAAAGGTTGGGTAGAGCATTGGCCGGAAGGTAGCAACCTTAAGAAAATAACTCGTTAAAGCTTAATATTTCGCAAACGGATTCATGATTTAAGAAAGGATTTTCACACACCCACAATATTCTTGGACGAACTTTCCAACGATACCCCACATTATGGGATAGACGAGAAAAAAAACCATCCCTACTTTACGTGTAGGGGAGGTACCCATTTTTTTTTTCTTGATTTTATTTTACCACTTTGTCGGCGTGATTAATATGTATACCCATGCCTAATTACAGCTTTCTAGTACTAACCGTCTTTGAGCTAAGCCGCGGACAGGCAGACGGACACGGCGAAACTTTATGGTTTCCTTGTTTATTACGGAACCCTAAAAACAGGAAATTAATTTAAAAACCAGCTATCTAATTACGTAACACATTTTCGTAAACGATTACGACTAATCTGTTTCATTTTGACAGTTCAACAACATTCATTGCGTTATTAACGTTGTTCAGCAGATTTTTTTTGGAAGATATGTAGCAATGGATTAGCAATCTGCCTCAAAACGATTCAGATTCTGATTGGTCGTGTATTACGCAATTAGGGTGCAGGTCAAATGCGCTGTAAAATGCACCATTGTGTAACTTTTGTACATGATCGTTTTAGTTAGGGTATGCCAATGGTTAGTCACTAGGCGCTTTCGCCCTTAGAAAAATAAAAGGCAAAAAGTTGTGAATAAATATTTAATTTATACATAATAATAATGATCTGTCGTAACAACAGCCGGGACACGAGCCCACACACACATCTCAGCTCACACACAAACGGCTCAATGTCGGGACACGAGCCCACACACACATCTCAGCTCACACACAAACGGCTCAATGTTCTACGTTTTATAAAAACACTCAACTGTTGTTATCTACAAGTATAACTTTATACAACGTTATTATACATTATAATAGAACCTTTACGAGTCATCGCATGTATTATACATTAATATTATACACTGCATTGTAACTTTTAAACAACAAATATATAACTTTGTATTCTGTTCGTTATTTAACTTCGCACTCAGAGACGTCAAATAGAGTTCATCCTTTAACTCACAATTTCTTAAGATATACAGGGTCAAATTAGATTAGTCAGCGTAACTCCGCAGACGGGGGATGGGAAGGACCCCGAAAAAAGTCATCAAATTATATTTTTTTTGTATTAACATAACGATAACCATCACATCTGCAGAGATTATCTAACTAATTTTTATAAGATTCTGTATAGTAATGCTGGGACCCTTGCTTGTTGCAGCCCGACCAAACGGGTTAGGTCAGAACTGCGAACAACCGCGCGCAGGCCGAGCGAGCGGAAGCATCTACATCCATCTTGGTGGCAATTACTTGGCTATTTAGGTTTTTTAGGACCCCCAAAATAGGAATTATTAGAGGTTAAAAAAGAGGCGCAATCATTATATTATATTGATCAATATTATTTTTAGGAGCGCAAAATAGGGATTATTATTAAATAAATGCCATTTTAAAGTGGCCATAACATCGCGGCAACAGTCTCGCCATGCCATCAAGTTCAACAGAAACTGGCTCCTGATGGGCCGCCTTCTTGAGCACACTCCCACACTACTAACGATTTGAACACAGCTCGAAACAAACTTAACATAAATGGCAGTGCAGAGCTTGTACACAACATGAACAGCTGTCCACAACTTACGGACAAAAGCAAATGTAAGCTGCCTACATCGACCAGTGATTGACCAGCATTTTGGTACATGTCAACAAAAATTAAATGTGCTCAATCTCACGTTTTTGTTTTGATCCGTCATCTACGCATTTTGTACATCAAACTAAGCAATTTTCTGCAAAAATAATTGCTGGAAAATGACTTTTATTTTTGGTGTGATAATTCGCTGTTAATGGCAGTACGCAACGTAACGCACGCAAAACATTGTGCTAAGGGTGCATGCAAAGGAACAGGGATCGTAGGAGTATTTCAAAAGAAGTAATAACATTTACAAAAAAGTTTGAACTTTGACCTTCAATATCTCCGTAACCAGAAGGTTCCAGGTATAGCTCAGTACAAAAAAAAAGGTCATAGTAACGGGAAGGATAACTCTCGGCTTCGACAACACTAATATTATATTTGTATTTTTCTTTAGTAATTAATGAAATCAAAAACAACTGGACCGATTTAAAAATTCTTTCACCAGTAGAATGGTATAATATCACTGAGTAACAGACTATAATTTATAAAGATATCAAGCGGGCGCAGCCGCTGGCAGAAGCCTAGTTAGAATATTGTTACACCCGTTAGTTCGTGTGGATACGAGACAAGAAGCCGTAGAAAGTTGTAGACAGCTGTAGTCACATTAAGCGAGTACTTTATTTATAAAACAAAACGTTTACAATACAATAACAGAATGATACAACAAACTTTATTAAACATAAGTCTTTTTGTAACCAAATATTTATTTTATTTATTTATTTCAAATAACTGTCCCATAACACTGTTTATACAACTAGTACCAGGACCGTCCCCTGTTACATAGTTATTGTTGGGGGGCCATTTTTATCCATATTTTTTTTTATTATATCAGGGAGCCTCACAACATTAAAAAGAAAAAGAGAGCCTTACAGTAGTCGTATATGGTGTGTAACATCTGACATCTCACCTTGGTAATAAGCAACATTAAAGGGGCCTCGTCAAGGTCGTTTCTGACGGCGAAGTCTAGGACCGCGCGCGCTCATTGGTCAAATCAAATAGCGCGCGTTTCCCCGGCTTCCTGTGACGCACTTCCGTCCCTTTTCACGAAATCACTCCCACTGCTTTATTTAGGTTTTTTTCTTAGGGTCAGTTCACACCAAGACGTGACGCGATGCGAAGATGCTTGAAGAGGCCGGTGGTTTCGCGCTACGCATCGTGAAGTCGCTGGCAGCGCGTTACCTCACTGCGCAATGAGACACAGCGCGGTGCAGCGAGACGAAGCGCGGCGCAGTTTATCGTGTCTACATTCGCCGCGAGTTCACTTCCCACTAGCTAAATAGTAGAGACAAGTCGCTACTACGGTTTCAGGCTGCGCGTCGCGACGTCGCGCTGCGTCCGACCGACGAAGCACCGTTGCGTCGAGATGCGTCGCGCAACGCCGCGAGGCATCTCGACGCGCAACGCGGCGTAGCGCGACGTCGCGGAGCATTTTCGAATTATCTCAATTCAATATGTATCTTTTTGTGTAATAAATTATATTTTGTATCACCATCTTACAACTTGAGCGCAACGTTGCATTGTGTCACGTCTCTTAGATTTAGAGTTTGATTGCAGGAAAGCGAGATGAAAGACGTTGCACATTAACAATCGTAGTTAAATGCGCGTTTGTGATATTTGATGTTGTTGTTGGGCTAGTTTCAATAAATGTAATTGTTATACTAGTTATATTCGGGAGTCGCGAGCCGACTTCCGGCCACCGTACGCGCTTGCGGACGGTGAGCAATGGGCAGCTCGCCGTCCGATAAGGACCAGGCCCGTGTCGACGGCGCGTTGTGTTCCACGCGCGCCTCAAAGACATGTCAGCACCAACTGGCGGGGTCCGCAAGGACCAATGCCTGCTGAGGTTGCGAGTTTGTCCGAAAGGGATATCGCGGCCCCGGCACACGGTCAACGGAAGGAACACGGGTGGGTTTTAGTCCGTAAAAGTCTGTCACGCCCTCTCGCTCCGCCCTGAGCGGGAGAAGTCATTTGACGATTTCCCATCCTCAAAAAAATAAATAAAAAAATACTAGTTATATAAACAGTGATTATATATCGTTCAAGTCTTAAAAACGGAATGAATTTTAGTCAAAATGTTGTGACTAACAGTCAAACAGTCACACAGTCATCGTCATTATATATGTCAGTATATTATATTAGTATGTACAGTTTATTACTAGTTATATATATATATTTATTTATTGTGTTTGAATGTATTGTGTTACTGTTTCACCAGTGGTGTTGTATCAACTATGCTTCCAGTTCTTTTATCTTCGATCCCTGGGTCGAGCATGCGTTATCCCGTTAAGAAATTCTCAGCAGTGTGGAAAGTGCGGGGTAATTGCGAACACAGTAGCAATGGCTTTCATTTTGACAGTTCAACAACATTCATTGCGTTATTTACGTTGTTGAGCAGATAAACTTTTCGAACATATGAAGCAATGGATTAGCAATATCCTTCAACATGATTCATATTGTGATTGATGGTGTGTTATGCAATTAGGGTGCTGGTGTCCGGTAAAGCTACGATTGTCTAGAAGAGCGGTGGCCGCCACATAACGGCCGTAGTGACAGTTGTCAAGACAATAACAGCAGCGGGGGTTGACTTTACAGTGTCAAAAAATGCTCTCTAGGTGTCACCAACTGACTTTCAATAAGTAACATTTCAGTGACGTCATTCGCCGGTCTTCTTCTTTTCGTGTGGTTAGTGAGTGACTAACCTGTTGTCAGAGTTTTAAAGCCGCCCATGGACCTCTGACTTGGCTTCACATGCCTTCAAGAAATATCTCTCAGGCATGTCGTTTCCTCACGATGTTTTCCTTCACCGATTTTGAAGCAAGTGATAATTATACAATACGCACATGAATCCGAAAAGTCAGAGGTGCGTGTCGTGGGTTCGAACTCGAGACCTATGACTTGGCAGTCCGACGGTCACACCACTAGGCTATCACTGCTCCATTCACGGCTATCATTCGCCGGTAAATTACAGACACTATGTGGCGGCCACCGCTCTTCTAGAAAACCGTAGCTATAATGACGAAATTTGGACGTGTCACACAACCCTGCCTTACACTCCGAGAATGACTATACAGGCTTTGTTTGTACTTCGTAATTTCGTTATATGGGTAGAAGTTCTCACCGGATAGAGAAGCCTCGAGTACAAAGGACTATCAATGCCAGTAACACAACACAAACTTTTGAACAAAAAAAAAAACCACAGAGTAGTACAGAAGGCGCACTCCGAATTTTAGGTATGGTACGGGTAGTACGCGGCGGGCGCGTCTTGTCGGGCCAATTCAGTGAGTGTAACGTATTCACAGAAGATACAAGAGTTACGCGATAGAGAGAGACGTAACTTCTAGGTGAATATAACTGTATCTGAATTGCACTTTATTGTGTTGTAACAAGAGTCGCTTTTTATTTAAATTATTTAGCGGAGTGAACAATCCGTACTAATCTGAGACAAGACACAAATACAATGCAACTTTTCATACAGCCTTACAGCCTATATTTATACATTTTACCCGCAGTTTCAATCCGGTCAATTTGACCCGATAACCTGCTGTCAAACCGCTTGCTAACTTAACATATTCATTCTTTTGTCCTCATCCCGATGTACTATCGAAGAATTTCACATAAAAGCAGTTTGAAAACAAAATCCCGTGAACACGATGACCACATCTGTTTTACGCCCCTTTTTGCATCGACCAATGAAACAAAATTACATAGTAATATTTAGTCGTTTTTGTTTTTTTGTTGATCGTGTGTTTTGTTACAATGATCGCAGACGACTGACCCTTTGTCGACCACTAGGAATAGAACAAAAGAAACAAAACGTCTTTTCAGAGTGAAAACCTCTTATTTGTGAAAAACTGGTGGGCAACTAGGAAGTTATATTATATGCTGATCGTGCGGTAAAATCTGCTTACGCGATGCAGGGTTTTGCGTGACGTCAGTATGATGCTTAGGTCGCATGTGACGATATAGATGCCACCACAAAACTGCGTGTGATGCTAGGTTTTTTTTTCCCAAAAATGTAATAAAATAAAAAGTCACAAGTTGCATTCCCGAGCTTTTCACTCTAAGGCGACGAAAAATGAGAAAGTTTTTTTTTTAAGTTGATAAGATTTCTATAGCGGCCGAGCGCTGCAAACAGAAATAGTCCTTACGGAGCATAAATATGAAATTCTTTGATAGTACTAGTGGTTGGTGCAGCATGGCCTCACCTCCCACACTTCTCTATCAGTCGTCATCTCGGTAGTCACCCTTTCTATCCATATCATCCCTCACTCAGTCCATCCATCGATTCTTTGGTCTTCCCCTACTCTTATAGCCGAAATAACAATAATTTTATTTGATAAGCGATGTGACAGTAGGCATTAAAACCGGGGTCTTCTTATACTAGACATCATGTATCAGAAAGGTGTGGTCATATTTCAGGGTGTGGTACAGACCGTCAACCTGAACAATTTTCTCCGTGGGACTAAAATCGTGATCGCGAAGAAATTATCAGCCGCCCATTCGGGTCGAGTAGCTAAGGTATTGAAGTTTTGGGACGGTTGATAGTTTTTTGCGGGCCCCTTATCGCGCTGATAACGATCCTAGCCGAGGTGGACCGAGCAGTAATCCTGTATAAGTGGGGTTGGCGGGCGGTGCGTTCGGCGCTTGACGTGGCAACACGTCGTGTCCGTCGCAACAAGTCAATCGTCATCCTGAGGATGCCTCGTTGAGAGGTGAAACACGTGTCGATTTCTTACAGGGTTCTTTATGACTCTTTAAGAACAGTTAAGCGGATTAGGTTACTCAATATACGTCGTCTATTGTATTTTTTTTTTTCGTGATTACGTCTTTGGTCCTATTGAGATGTTGTTCAGTTTGGTGGGTGAAATATGACCACACCTTTCTGCTACATACTGTATTGACGATAATCTATATAATACAGTTATTTTTAGTATACACGATCTCTTTAAATTATTGAGCGAAACTTCACAGGCGAGGGTTTCAGTACATATTTCCTGCTGATCACGGTGTCACTCACGCCTTTCTTTTATTGCTATATCTATAGCCATCACGTCCGTGGAGTTTCGCTAGCTAATCTAACTTGACCTTGTATACTGACACATTATATTCACGCCGATATTGTATAGGATTGAACTTGTGACTTGTAGCGCAGTAGCGAATATTTCAGCCACTGCGCTTATGTAGAAATATCAACATGTTTATAAAAATGTCTTCACCGTAGCTCAATGACTACAAAACTAAAAATATTACTATATTTATCTAGCAAGCATAATTAAAAAGGGGTGGTTTTAATTCCTAACACGATCTGACCAATATTATGTCCGAGCTTTAAAAGAGACTGACCCCTGAGTTTGTTTCGTAATTTTTTCTCAGCGGTAGTCAAGAGTATTATTTTATTTATCTGATGGATACTACCTAAATATCCGGACACTTTGATACAGGCACTTAATCTTCCAAGCATACACTTCACTTTAAACTCCATCTCTTTCCAACTACACTTGCTAGAACGAGACAGCAATACTTCTAGTTCAGTAACGTCATCAGTCCCAGAGTGTCGTCACCAATATACCAACATAATATTTATAATAACCTTATTCACTGACAGTGTAGTTATGTTCTATAATATACATTATATATTTATACTAAAATGATGAGATCATAGGACTGGATGGGAGGGGGGGGAGGAGGGAGGGGATACTCTCTCTGGGAACTGGAACATATCAGAAATATGTCGTGGAAGTATTGCTTTTTCTCGTCTCAACTATGTCGGGATCGGCTTCCGGTCTAACTGGATCCAGCTGAATACTAGTGAATCTTACATTCACTGGTGTTAGGTTCTTTAAGAATTTGAGTATTTATTTAGATTTTATTCTTATGGCAACATTTGAATGAATACACTTGGCAGTCCGGAAGTAATTTTAAATGACTTTTTAAAATATGAAGGGTGGGGAGATTGCTAGTGGCGACGGCGAATGGGATTCTGAGTTGAGCACTTGTAAAGTTCGGATGTCAGCCTTCGAGTGTTACTTACTACGTGCTAAACTAAATAATTTGTGTGTGGACCGACAGAGTGATAATTATCAAAAAATAAGCATAAAACAAAGCGAAGTCTCCTTGAGATCGTCTTCATCTTTGACCAATAAATGTTGGTTTTGAAATGATTGGTATTTTGAAGGCGTACTTCAGATGATGATCGGTTTTACGAATTTTGTCGATGTTACATCTAAGTTGTATCGTACTGTAACTGTGTTGTCGAGGTCACATAGGCAGTCGCTCCATGTACAATACTAGAATTCAGTTGCATCCAGTTAAACTAAAGGCAGACATGATTGATTGATATTTTTTCCACATATGAAAGTGTTCGAGAGAGGGGACAAGGTAAGGACACCGCGCACTGGCGTGAACGTGGAACATTAATTATTAATTAATCAACGAATAGTCTTTATGAGCACTGCAGCGGCGACTGTTGCCGGCGACTGTGGCGCGACTGTTGCGAGTCGCTAGCAGTCGTAGCGCGAGTCGTGCTCCGACTGGAAGGGAAACAAAATCATTAATAAATTGTGACCACGGCTTACGCGTATTGATAAATAAAATTAATAGTGTTAGGCAAAAGTATAACGAAAGTCAAGAAACCACCTCGCACGCACGCACACTATGCGACATGCGACTGCGACAGCTCCACAACAAGACGCTGACCTGTCGCATACGACTGCCATACGCTGTGCGCGTACACCGTGCGTGTAGATGCTACGACACGTAGTGAGAGCGTGCGACTCCTCTAGGCTGTCGTTGCGACTCTGCAACTCGACGCCAATTTCGAGCGCAATCTGTCGTAGCGTCTAGTCGCGAAGCTGTCGCAGTCGCATGTCGCATACAGTGCGAGGTGGTTCAGTCCGAACAGAATTATAGTTTTAGACGCAGAAATATTTAATTTGGATTTCCTTAGCGCTTTTTTAAATCTTATTTTTAAATTGATATCAATTTTTTGATGTTACATAATATAATGTTGATATTAACTTAGAAATATGTTAGTAACAGTTATATTTTTATAAACGGCATCTCGCCGGTCAACCTAGGAAGTTGTCGGTTGCTCAACCGGACTTTCCTGTGGCTGCCTGAATGAATTAAGGTCTCCAAACCAGGGCATAAAACTTAGAAACTAAGCAACTACTCGCTAAGGGCACCCCTGTGGGGTACGGACCTCGGATTAGAGCGGCAAGGGACAGGCTGGATCAGATCAAGATTAATTAATTGCAGCTCAGCAACGTGAACTGGCTCGAGCAAGGCTCGGGGCGAGTATATTTTAGTACATAGTAGTCATGTTATATGTATACCTGCGGCCTGGCTGCGCCTCACGCGTACGTGTGTCTGCTGCCGGCGCTGGAGCCCGAGTACGACGGCTCCAGTCTGGAACACGCGTTGTTATAAATATTATAATCAGATATTCAAAAGAAGATTTAGATGATGACATTAGCTTTTAATCGCCACATTGCTGAATTCCGCCTCAAAGTCAAACTATTTATTTCAAGAAGAACATAGATAAACACTTCTAAACGTTAAATTTGATTGTAGGTAGGCTTTGTAAAGGTAGTTTCGTATTGAGAAGAATGTTTAATGGGCCTCTCTTCACATACGAGTATTGATTTAATTGATTGATTGTTTTTTTACCACTACAGGCAAGCTCTTGCTAAGTGATGATCAGGCTGAAATCGGAAGCGAGCTTGACCCGGAATCTTCAACCCAGAGGAACTGGCTATCTTACTTCTAACTACCGAAACACAAAAATTCTGTTAGGTAACATTGTTGTTATGGCGACAGACTTAGATAAGATGGTGGTAGCTAGCCAAGCGGACTTAGAACAAGCACTACCATCAACCAAACCGATAAGATATTTTTCCCCCTGGTGGAAATCGAATCCGGGACCTCTGGGTCTGAGACAGGTGGTGTAACCACTACATCACAGAGGCGGATGATTGATTGAATACCATGCTTGCTCACTACGTGTTGAGGATAAATGTACCCGGCTTTCGGAGACAGCATGAGGGCAAGAGCCTGGATACCGGTGCTCAAGGGCTCACAGGACAAACGGAGCTAATGTGGCTGTGGCAGTTGGAAATAAATTGGGAGGCAATAAATTTAAATTTAAATAAAAATCCGTATAATCAAACCATAACTGCCATCTTTGACAGTCGTGTGAAATGGCTTTAACACGGCAGATTGACGTCGGTGGTCAACTAACAGAGCGAGTGCAGTGGAACAGTTAGTCGCGGCTCATAGGTGTACCTGTAGTGCGGAAGGTCCCGCGGCTGGTGCCGGTAGCCCACGTCGTGCGGGCTGGCGGGGCTGGCGGGGCTGGGGCTGCGGGACGGGCCCGCGCCTGCCGCCGACCCGCTGCCCAAGCGGCTCACTGGAACACAACGCAATAGCTCTCAGCTGACATCACCAAAATAACACAATTCGTAAACGAAACCAGTTCTGGGACTACCTTATTGAGTATATAGATTGTTTGAAAGGCAGTTTGAGTTATTCAAATCCTAGTTTCCACTTAATGTCATTTCCGCACGAATAACAGTTTTATGAAAGTGTTAACTAAGTTGATTTCAGAGTGACTATCGAAAAAGTCACAGAAATGGGCATAAACTGGACTTTATGTGAACATGTTAAAGTTGGTTTTCCAAAAACATTTCTAACTCCAGTACTTAGCCGTAAATATGGCACATTCAGAACTCGATTGTCCGTCTCTTTCTGCACTGTATATTATAACGTTCACTGAACAATCGACGACTACCGCTAAAAAGCGATGATTTTCTTCTAATTTAGATATTCTGAAAATTGTCAACGTTGCAAATAGATGTAAAATATTTCGCTGTTTTGATTAATTTGGCAATATTACTGTATGAAAATATGAAATATGAGTAAGGTAAGTAACGTTCAAATATTACGTAAGCAGATTTATTACAATTATTTACCCCCCCCATCCCCCTTGTCAGCTAAAGTAAGCAAAGCTCTTACCCTCTCCCCCCATGCTTACGTAAACATTTTTCAATTATAAATGTATTTTTTTAAATATTATAATTATAATTTAAAAAATAAGAAAATAAATTTGGGATAGAGATTAGATTTTACTGATACAGCATTCAACATAGAGTAAGGGACAAGAATATTATAATCTTACGAACATAACAAACTTATTTTAAATTTTAGGTATAACTTGGATTTGTCTATTTGAAACATCTTATTTAAACGTTAAACTTTGGCTAATGGAATCAACGTTAACACAAATGTTAACTTGCTTTGCTGTGCTTACAATATGGCTACTCGCCACGGTCGACACGGTTGGCGCAGTGGCTGAGTGATCGACTGCTGCGCAACGTGTCGCGGGTTCGATCCCCGCACGGAACAAATATTTGTATGATCTGCAAGTAGTTGTTCCGGGTCTGGGTGTTAGTGTATGTGAGTTTCTATGTTTGTAAACGCACCCACGATACAAGGAGATATTCTTAGTGTGGGGCAACGTTTAAAAAAAAGAAAAGAAAGAAAATTAGTATCCAAACGAAACAATACACTGACAGAGGATTTTTGGAATCTTACAAATATTACAGATTTGATCTTTATCTTGTCTAAATTTTTCTAAATTTAGACAAGTGAATAGCGCGCGGTAATTCCCCTAATCGGTTCTAAAGCGTATGCCTAAACATATGCAGTATTTGCGGGAATCCCCGAAAATGCATTTCGTTTTCATGCATAGACAATGTGAGGGTTGCCATTCGTGTAAAAAAGTAAATAACTACCGATGACGTAATCATCATCTAGACTCCCCTACCCCCCATGTCATCCAAAATAAGCAAAACAAAGACCCCCCCATAGTGCTTACGTAATACTTGAACAGCCCCTAACTAGCGAACTAAAATATTCATAATGAAATGCAATAATTAATATCGTAACACCGAATATTTCGTTTTAGATGTAAAAAATTATTTGGAAATTTTCCGAATGCCTTTTTTACACCTAAAAGGGTTATAACATTAAATTCAGTGTTATAATTGCAATTCATTATTACTGGCGGTAAAATATTACCATCGGTACCGATCCGTACGGTCTGTGCCGGCAACCTGTTTGTTTATGTAAGCACCCTTACAGGCGTGATTCATGTTACTCACGAGCTAGATGCTGTGGAGTGGGAGTGTGCAGCTCAGTCAGTCGCTGCGGAGACGCGCTCGCTCGACTCCTACTGCCTGCGAACACAAGTTCATGAGTCAATTAAATACAGTTTATTTGTTTAATGTTTTTGTGGTAGAAGGAAAAAGTCGTGAGGAAAGTTTTGAGTATGAATGTGGAGGGCTATAAGAGTAGGGGAAGACCAGAGAAACGATGGATGGACTGTGTGGAAGATGATATGGATAGAAAGAGGGTGACTACTGAGATGACGACTGATAGAGAAGTGTGGGAGAATAAGATATGTTGCGCTGACCACTAATACATTGGGGTGGGGTCAGGAGAATGATGAATGTTTTTGTGGTATTTCAATGATTAATTTGAAAAGTTTATTTTTATCTTTGTAAGTCATAAATTGTGTGATTTGCATAAAATAAACCAAAATCATCATAAATTTTCATTTTGACTATCAGTATCAGCGTCCTCGAAAACCATGAAAACGCCATCTATGACGAAAAACTTGCAATTTTTCGCGGTCGTCATTTTGCTCATCACTATTAATAACAGCTTATTGTTGAGTGTTTTCGTGGATCTAAATAGATGTAAAAGCATGACATAGTAAAATGCACATTTTATATTTCTTGAGGACCAAAACAGGTTTAGAGTTTACTAAATTTTATTAAATAACAGATCGCTTCTGATTTTATAAAAGTTCACCTGTAGGCGACCGGTTATTTGTTCGACCGCACGAACCAATGAAACAGTTGATCAAATTGATTAAATATAAAGAGGAATAAAAAAAAATAGACATTCATAAAAAGAGGCGCAAATGTTATATTAGAGTGAACATAAATATTTTTAGGAAATTAAAAAGGGAATTAAGTGATACAGTTTAGTAGGTAAGGACCAGTGCGTAGTACTCACTGTTCGGCTGGTGCGTGGGCGCGTGCTGGCCGTGGCCGCCCAGCGCGAGCTGCTGGCGCTCGGGCCGCGCCGCGTGCGGCAGCGTGGCCGGCGCGCGCGGGGCCGCGGGGGCCGCGGGGCCCGCCGGGGCCAGCGGGGCCGACGGCGCCGCGCGCGCGCCCGCCAGGCCCGCCGGGGGCCGGGACGACGAGTAGGCTGGAATTACAACATTACATTGTTCTTATTTCTCGATTTCGTTTTACATAATCAGTCTACAACGTCCCCACAGCTGGGACACAAGCCTCCTCTCTGTGAGAGGTAGTGGGCCGTGGTCCAGCACCTCTCTGTGAGAAGGAGTGGGCCGTGGTCCAGCACGCGAGCCCAGTGCGGGTTAGTAGATGTCACATGTCTTCGAATTTTTGGTTCTAGGACATGCCGGTTTCCTCGCGATGTTTTCACCGTCTTGAGAACAATATATAATAATATTTATTCACAAATTTGAGACAAACCATACAGAGTAACTTAATAATAGACACAAAATAAACAGATCGTTGAATGTGAAATGGTACACTGTAAATATGTTGGTTTGGCTGTCTTTAGACTGATTCGCCCTATCCACTCGTACTAGTATAAACTGTATCACGAGGGGATAGTCTTCCTCAACCCTAGAACAACAGATTCCCACAAAGTTCCAGTTAGTCACATAGCAGCAGTTTGATTACGTACTGTATAGGTAATTATATTAATTATAGGTAATTATATTAATTAAGTTACAAACGATAATAATTGTCTGTGTTTGGGTGTATGTATATGTGTATATGTTTTGTTTTATGTGTGTATATGTTTTATGTATGTGTGTATTTCTGTATGTGTACAGTTAACAGTGCTTTATTATTTATTTATGTGCCCTGATCACAACAACGTTCTAAAGTAGTTTTTCAGTGCTGTCGTAGTCTAGTGCTTTCAAATATCTTTCAATAGCTTTTTTGCATGTATGGCTATCAAGATTCTTCAATTTTAGATCTTTGCTTATTTTGTTGTAAAGACTAGGACCGAGATAATTGTGAAATTTATGTGCAAAAGATGTTCTAAATTTGGGTATGTTATAAACTATATCTAATCTATAATATAATACAGTGGTAATAAAATTATTTACACAAAGTAAAGCGCCTGTTAGAGTTCAAACCTATAATCTACAACTCGTAAGTCAACTAGGCCAGCAAATACGGTCCCTTTTGAAACGTCAAAGGTAAATGTGAAATAGTCACCTCTTATAACAGACAGCTCGATGGCCGCTCGGAGCTCGTCCTCGTCCGCGCGGCTCCGCAGACATGACATGGCCTGCAACACCAATATATACGCGCCATTAGCTTTACATTAAAAAAAACACGGTGTAATAATAGTCCCCAGACCGAATTTCGGCCATGGCGGCCAATCAACGGAAATTATGTTTAAGTCCCAAGTAATAGGGCGCTAAGCTAGCCTCAAGCTTACCTAGCGTCGAGCTGGCCTAGCCCCGAGCTGCCCTAGCCTCGGGCTGACCTAGCCCCGAGCTGGCTTAGCCCCGAGCTGGCAAAGCCCAGAGCTGGCCTAGCCCCGAGCTAGCCTAGCACCGAGTTGACCTAGCCCCGAGCTGGCCTAGCCTCGAGCTGACCTAGCCCCGAGCTGGCCTAGCCTCGAGCTGACCTAGCCCCGAGCTGGCCTAGCCTCGAGCTGACCTAGCCCCGAGCTGGCCTAGCCTCGAGCTGACCTAGCCCCGAGCTGGCCTAGCCCCGAGCTGGCCTTGCCTCGAGCTGACCTAGCCCCGAGCTGGCCTAGCCTCGAGCTGACCTAGCCTCGAGCTGACCTAGCCCCGAGCTGGCCTAGCTTTGAGCTAGAAACGCGTGCACGAGGCTCGCGGGTGTCACAGTACCATTAATATATAATAAGTAACTCACTGGCGTGTGTTCCCTGTGGTGTCGACTGCTTTGAGCTCCGCCCGCTCGCTGTGCGCGCGACCCTGTAACATAACCAATGCATTATAATGAAATATAAGCGATAGGTGTTCAATGCTAGTATTCCAAGTATGGGGCACGTTTCCTTCCTCTAGAAGGGTTTCCACAGTGTTTACAAAGGACGGGCTGTCAAGAAGACATTTTAAAGGGTGCTGCTGGGCAGTTTGTTGCGCCACTTCTTCCCAGCTAAAGCACTAGGAAGCGGTGAAGGGCGGGCGTTTTCGGAGACTTTCTTATGTAATTCTGACGTACAAAAAGTGCTGATTCTCAGACTAGTTTGAATAAAAGACTTGATCTTGATTAATTCTTACCTACCCTTGAGAAGGATCTCACTGAGCGCAAGCAGCGTTATTCAGTGTAAGACATAATTCGGGATTCGATATTAAAATCGTTCACGATGATTCTGATGATGAGATTTTTTTAATTTTGATTGTATAATGAGTAATTCTTTTTTTACTGTATCTAACAATATTGTACTGACCTGGTCGCGGTGTATGCGTGGCGCCGTCACCCAGGTCTAGCTGCAACACACCTCCGCCGCTGTACTCTGAAACATACAACAAAACATTATCAACTTTACTGAGACACACATAGCAACATATAGAGTAAGAGAAACTCAGGTGTCAGGAATCACACTATAATCACACAATCAATCTGCCTAGCCTTATCCCAACTATGTTGGGGTCGGCTTCCAGTCTAACCGGATGCAGCTGAATACCAGTATTTTACATGGAGCGACTGCCTATCTGACCTCCACAACCCAGTAACTGGGTAATACGATACCCCTTGGTAAGACTGGTGTCAGACTTTCGGGCTCCTGACGACTCGTAACGACTCACACTATAATCACACAGATCACACAAATTCCAGTCCTACCGACACACAATTTCAAGGCTTCAGAATTATGTTCTAATCGATGGTAAAAGTTTTCACGTCGATATCCCTGTCACCCTGTATACTGGATGGATTTTTGAGTTGGGGCAGTAAGGGCAGCTACCTTAACCGTTGTAGCTACAGGAAAACAGTCTAACGGCCAGTTTCTTCATCAACAACTAAAATGATGTAAAAGTATTGACTTTTACTTGACCTTTACTGATACTACGGCAAATGTTGTTCATATAAGTAACAGCGAGAGTAAAAGTCAAAAGGGTTGCCATTACACAAACGTCATAATTTCCCCAAAAAATCATGGGGAGCTTGTTTTACACATGGCAGAACCACAATTTCACTGTCGTGCCAGATGCTAAAGTGAAAGTTCTTCCTTGAGTATAATAATAAATAGGACAGCACAGCATTCCTAACGCAACTTTGTAAATCCGAACGTCTGTACCTAGCTATGCATAGCCAACCCTTACCCGGTACGGTATTAGTAAACTAAGCCCTTACTGATACCTGGTAGTCATTAATATCATGTGACAAATTATCAATTAAAATAAAATTGATGATGACAGAAACTATTAGACATAATTAACATCATGTACCAAAATTACCAATTATAAAAAAATTAATGATGACCAAATCGATTAAACATGATCGGCAGTCTGTTACTGGCCATGTGTGAAGTCCAGTCACAGACACACACATACAAACTTTCTAACAGTATATAAACCAATATAAATCTAGACTTAAGGCCTGGCTGGAGGCTTTGAGTGTAGAAGGTTAAGGCAGCCACAGGATTGACCGGTTAAGTAGTCATGACCTCAGTGGTCAGCTACGAGATGCCCTACATAAAAAAAAAAAAATTACTTATGGTTCAATATTTCTATAACGCTCATGCTGAGCACACGTGTATTTGATTTAAATAAATATATTTTTTAATAAGTCTTGCGCGTTCATATTTGACTACCCACTGTTGTTATTGAAATTGGATTGTTTTTAACTTTAGGTGACCGATGTTTTGAATACCATATGTTAGATGTTTGGTACTTATCAAGTTTATGTGCATTCCTTTTTCATTTTATTATATGTATTAAAGGTATGTATTTATTACAAAAGATCCCTAAATTTATTTTAGGTGACTGGTGTTTTAATAACCACATATTAGATGTTTGGTATAAGTTTATATGCATAATGCTTTTTCTTTTTCTTATAGTTATATTTGTTACAAAAGATCCCTAAATTTATTTTTATCTTAATAGCTTTATGTAGATAAAAACTATTGGTTAAATAAAAACTAACGCTTAAAAAACCTCGTCTCATAAAAAATTATCGTTGCGAATATAAAATCTCTTACGCCTATACGTTAAATAACGCACGATAAGTTCACCGTCTGATGAACTTGCACTTTCACTGGATGATCTTGATGCCATTTTAACATTTTACAAATATTTAATTAATAAAATAAAATCTAGGATATTACTTATTTTACAGATAAATGCGCAGTGATGTATGTTAACTAACAGCTCAAGCAGGTGTTGAATAAGTCTAACCTACAACGATAAACTGCATCACCTTATATTATTAATTAATCTTAAACCACAAAAAAAAAAAAAAAAAAATATATATATATATATATATATATATATATATATATTTATCTAAATATAATATACATCTAACACTAAAATATATGAATTACGTACAAAAAAAAAAATAGAAATACAGGAAGAGCTCATTGGGCATCAAAAAAATGTAGCTACAACGGTTAAAGTATATGCTCCAACTCAAAAATCCAGCCTGTTTAAAGGCTGTCAGGGACATCGATGTGAAAACTTTTACCATGGATTCAGTACATGATTCTGAACCTTGAAATTTTGGGCCGATTATTAAAAAAAAAAAATGTATGGAACAGCAGTTTCTTTTTATAATTGACAAAAAAAATCTACGCTGCGGGGTTTAGATTCATGTACTGAATCCATGGTATCAGTTTTCGCGTCGACGTCCCTGACACCCTGTATATAATTTTTATTAAACGTAAACGTAGTACTGAAACTTGGCGTTTTGTCAAGTCACGCAAAAGGCATTTTTTTGAGCGCTTACATGGCGTGCGCTGACTAAACCGTTACGGATAGATAAAAATTATGTTCTACTGGATTGTATATCTTAACAAAATCATCAGAAATGTCCGCGACAGCATATGTCTATCGTTTAAGGATGACCCACAGTAACCATTTTTATCCTTCAGAATTTCATTAATGAAAAAAAATGTAGTTACCTCTGTGTGGAGCATGTCGGAAGTAGTCCCTGGCAGTGAGCAGGTGCGTGTTGGCGTTGGGCGCCATGGCCACGTCGGGCACGGCCGCCGACAGGCGCGCCGCACCCGCACCCGCGCCCGCGCCCGCGCCCGCGCCCGCGCCCGGCGCGCGGCTGGCGCACGACGACAGGGACTGTCTGGGAACAATATTAAAAATTAATCGTCACAATCGGACTACTCTGTACAAAGTTGTGGTCATATTTCAGGGTTTGGTCCAGACCATCGAGCTGAAAAACATTCTCCGTAGACTAACATGGTAATCGCGAAAACAATATCATCAATAATCATGCTGTATACATACATACGCGTCGACTTGAGAACTACCAGCATTTTTTTCGTCGGTTAAAACACGATGCCTTTGTGGAATCAAGTCAAAAATAAAATTCAATAATGAACTGACAATTTTGAAGTCTTGATTCGATAAGCGAAATGACTTTCAACTAAGGGTCGACCGAGACGGGGTTTACATTCTCGGCCCAGACCGACAATAAATTATTGGTTTTCCACTGGATCCAGTTAAAATCGAACCTCTAACATAGTTGGGAAAAGGCGGATAGATTGTAAATAATGCTATTGCTCATATTCTAATAATATTCATTATTTAATTGTATAATGACCTGTGTTGCGCCGCGTCAGCTGACCGCGAGCCGCCCTCCCTTCTACACGTGCCCGGCCGAGAGTTGTCTGAAACGATGCATTTAATTAGTTTATATTTAACATTACAATAATAATACATTACTACTACTGGTAGTCGTTGATAGGCCTACACTGTCCTCTCATACCTTTTAACACTGTAATTTGAAAACATTGTAAAAACCATTTACTTTTAAAAGAGTAACCGTGGAGTTTCTTGCCGGCTCATCTCCATAGGAAACGACCAATTGGAACCGTGCACCTAGCTTCTGACGTTTCATAAGTGCCCATGTGGGTTTATGTGAAATAAAATATTTTGAATTTTGACATTAACTCTCGCCTTCTTCCCATGGCATAGGAGTAGCAAAAAAAAAATTAACACTGTTATTTTGACCCATAACCTAAATAAACACTTAATAATTCATTACAGCTCAGAGTTTATAGTATAAAAGGAGGATGCTACAAAAACACCCAGAGTCGTTAAAATAATTCATGCACGATGAGGCAGGGCAAACATAGTCAGTCTTAACACAAAAAATATATTAAACAGCGTTTAAACACATGTTTAGTTAAAAAATGTCTAAAGGATAAACACTGCTTAAACAAGTGTTTAAAATTCGTTACCACAAATACATGTTCAGACTCGTATTCATTATTTAGTAATAACAATATTTGAAGTTGAGTAAAAGGAATAGGTACCTACTGCAATAAGGCAGAAAAAGCCTTAGTTTTTTAAAGTTAATAACCATCCTGAAGGAAATAAATAAACAAACAGGCTTAGCCCACTTTCGTACTGAAGTAATTAATTTTAAGCCCCAAGTAAATACGGGTGATTTTTTCACTGGATTTTCAACTATCGGTAGTGAGTCGAGCGTTGCAAATCCAGTGCACGAAAAAATATCGCCGCGGGACAAATCGCCTGTGTTTACTTGGGCTAAAAATAAATAAAAACAATACAAAAAAATCGCAATTATATTCACGCGACGTGCGTGTGGTAATTAGCGCCGTTCGTCGGCCGAAATGCCCCCAAGGCCACGCTTGATAACGATGTATAAGTACCTTATTTGTATGACGTATCTACTAGCTAGAGTTTCTCTACAAGGCCATAGATCTCGAGATAAGTCGAGATATCGGTATGGTAAAGAAATTTCCTAAAAACGCATTACTAGTCTGTACATTCACTAACGATTCCCCAAAGTAGTCAAAAAAAAATAAAGCAAACTGTCTACGCATCGTCACCATGAGCGAGCCCACTACTGGAAGCCAGAGGAGAGGAGTGCGGGGTGTGGTACCAAATTCCTCTACGCGCGGCGCAGCCGTCGCTTTCAATAGATCGACATACACGCATAGAAACATCGCTGATTTGTAAAACCTAAATCATTAATTATACGCCTAATTACTATCGAAGAAGATTTTCATTCATCTCCAAAACATATTTTGGACCTTCAACGCCGGATGCAGCAGAAGAAATCGTTGTGACCAGCATAAATCGGACGCACGATTCCATCAGCGAAGTCATCCACGGTACCAGCATAAAACGGTCAGGTCAATCATCATTCTTTATTCTTATCCCTTTTTCTTTATTCAGTGCTTCATTTGTGTTAATATTGTGTGATATCCTAGTGTTTTATTCCCGTTAAATAGTTAAAAACGCATAAAGATTTTTGTTTTGCCAGTACCCTCAACTTCGTTTAATAAAAATAAAAAATCTTTTGCAAATCTTTACAAATAAGCATTTTCTAGTATCTTCCACAAACTTCAAAATGACTAAAACTCCGACAAAAGAGGGTCGTAGTAGTGGTGAGGATATATTTAAAGATTTAAATAAAAGAAGAGGAGTTGTTCGCGGTAAACTTCGACTATTCATGAAGTATGTAGACTCTGTAGAAATAATACCTGTTACTGAAACCATTAAAACGGAATTACAAACACGTTTACAAAAGGCAGATGTATTGTTACAGCAGTTTTCTGAAATTCAGGATGAAATAGACTTAAAAATCCCTGATAGTCAAATAGAAAAGGAATTATGTGAGAGGGAAACTTTTGAAACCCACTATTATGGTTATGTGACTAAAGCTAAGTGTATTATTAACGCAGATAACGCTCAAAATTCTTCAAAAGTTTCTAGTAAAGTTCAATTACCTACAATTTCACTTCCTTCCTTTGATGGCTCTTATGATCATTGGTTAGAGTACCGTGATACTTACCTATCTCTCATCCATAATTCTAAAGAAATAGATAATGTGCAAAAATTCCATTATTTACGGTCTTCTCTTACTGGCAGTGCATTGTCGGTGATTAAGTCATTAGAATTCTCCTCTGATAATTACAATATAGCATGGGAGTTAATGGAAAACCGATTCAATAATAACCGTTTACTTGTGCAAAACCATGTAAAAGCTTTGTTTTCTATTACGTCACTTAATAAGGAATCATCCAGTCAAATTCGTAAACTTATAGATACCGTTCTCAAAAATCTACGTTCCCTCAAAAACCTCGGTGAACCGACTGAGTCTTGGGACACCTTGATTATCTACTTAATCACATCTAAACTTGATTCAGTTACCGAAAGAGAATGGGAGACTTATAAAAGTTCAATTCTTAATAGTCATAACCAGTCAAATTCACGTTTATCTCTTGATTATTTGATTACTTTTCTTAAAAATAGGGCTGACGTACTAGAAACTATTAATTTGGCACACGGTAAATCTACCACGGACAATAACGTAAAGAAACCATCACATTCACAACAACAAAACAAATCATATAGTTACACATCAACACAAAATAAACAATCTAATAATAAAATTTACAAACGTTCTCGTATTTGCACTATGTGTCAAGCTAACCATCCGCTTTATTCTTGCGATTTATTCTTAAAATTATCTGTTAACGATAAAATTAAATTCATTAATGAAAAGAAGTTATGTTGTAATTGTTTACGCGGTAGTCATTCGGTAGATGAGTGCTGGTTCGGTCCTTGTAGGCAATGCAATAAGAAACACAACAATTTAATACATGATAAATGTGACGATAATGCGAGTGCATCCACATCGTCAGCTGTTAAGCTTAATTCACAGGCATCGCCGCAGGATACAAATACTGCTAACTCTTTAAACACTACCACATTACATTCTGCATCTCACACAACACATCAAAGTACTACTCATTCATTATTAGAGACGGTACTGCTGTCTACTGCTTTAGTTGAGGTTGCAGATAAAAGCAATAATTTTCACACTACCCGCGCTTTATTAGATACCGGCAGTCAGCATTGCTTTATTGCAGAATCTTTATGCAAACGACTAAATCTTAATTTAATACAGTCCACTGTGCAAGTCTCCGGGGTAGGTAACTCGGTGACTAATTCCACACAATCATGCGAAATTCATTTGAGGTCTAAAACAACACAATATAATACACGCTTTAAATGTTTAGTTTTAAATCAAATCACAGCTCAGTTGCCATCTTTAGGTACAAAATCACACATAAATATCCCTGAACACGTACAGTTAGCAGATCCCAATTTTTATTCGCCATCAGAAATCGAATTATTAATTGGGGCAGATAAGTTCTGGGAACTTCTAAATGACGGACTAATTCGACTAAATAGCGGTCCATATCTTCAGAATACAAAGTTGGGATGGGTAATTTCTGGTTCATTGTTGAATAATAAAACTTCACGCAACAATCGAGTTCAATGCAATTACTCACAATCATTAGATACTCAACTTAGAAAATTCTGGGAGTTAGAAGAAATAGTTCCGCAAAATAAATTAACTAAGGACGAGTCTTTATGTGAAAACTTGTTTGTGCAAACTACGTACCGCGATAACACGGGTCGGTTTTTTGTGCGCATTCCATTAGCCGAGTCTAGTGACACACTAGGAGATACGTATACACTCGCGCTTAATCGCTTTCACGCACTTGAACTGAAATTAGATAAATCTACAGCTGAGTATAAAAAATTATATTGCAATTTTATGAATGAATATTTAAGTTTAGGACACATGAGTCGAGTCAATCGCTATCCATCATCAAATTATTTTCTACCGCATCACGGTGTTTTAAGAGTTCATAGTAGTACTACCAAACTAAGGGTGGTATTTGATGGAAGTGCAAAATCAACATCGGGCAAATCACTTAATGATATTCAGTATATTGGCCCTAGTTTACATAATGACGTTTTCTCAATTTTGTTACGTTTTCGACAATTTCGATTTGTTGCATGCGCTGACGTCGAAAAAATGTATCGACAAATTAATATTCAACCGGATCAAAGAAACTTCCAGTTAATTCTTTGGCGTGAAAATAAATCAGACGAACTCGGTGTGTACCAGCTTAATACCGTGACATACGGTACCGCATCCGCTCCTTATCTAAGTATTCGATGCATCAAACAGCTGGCATCTGAGTGCGAGGATGACGTCATAAAGCAAGTAATAGACGAAGATCTGTTTGTAGATGATTTAATTACTGGTCATGATAATAAACAATGTTTATTAGACATTTGCACCAAAGTAAATGATGTTTTAAAATCTGGTTGCTTCCATTTACGTAAATGGTTGTTTAATTTGGAGACTTCTACAACAGATCAAACAAGGGAATTAGCTTTAGGCGAAAATTGTTTAACCAAAACTCTTGGTCTTGGTTGGTTGAATCATTTAGATTTACTATACTTTACTACAAAGATTGATCAAACCTTAACTCATGTGACTAAGCGCGTTATCTTGTCTGTTGTCTCACAGGTGTACGACCCATTAGGCTTGTTATCACCTTCAATTGTAATTGCAAAAATACTTTTACAGAAACTATGGCTTTGTAAATTAAGTTGGGACGATCCAGTACCTAACAATATTTTGTTAATGTGGAAAAACTTTATCGACACGCTTCATCACCTTCAAAACATAAAAATTCCTCGTCATGTTAGACAAGTGAATACAAATTACACAGACTTACATATTTTCACGGATGCATCACAGGATGCATATGGTGCATGTGCATACATACGTACATACAGCGACAATTCACCAGTCACTGTTAGGTTACTTTGTGCTAAGAGCAAAGTCGCACCAATTAAACCAGTTACAATACCGCGACTTGAACTGTGCGGAGCTTTAGTTGGTGCTAAGTTATATAAAAAAATAGTGCAGTCATGGAGATTAACTTTTGATAACGTATACTTTTGGTCTGACTCCACGATTGTTATAAATTGGATTAAAATTTCACCTAATTTGTTAAAACCTTTCGTCCAGAACAGAGTAGTGCAAATCAATGAGTTTACTGGTGATTTACCGTGGTTACATGTTGCTGGTAAAACCAACCCGGCTGATCTTTTATCCCGCGGGCTCACGCTCGACGCGCTTCATAATTCAGATATTTGGTGGCACGGGCCAACATTTTTAACCGAAATTAACACTCATTTTAAACAAAATAATCACGATGAAATAATAAATTTACACGATTTACCAGAAATTAAATCAAATGTTAATTCTTTATTTACACAATCAACTTTTACTGGTATTTTTACCTTTGAACGTTTTTCAAATTTTAATCGCATGAGACGTGCAGCCGCTTACTTGTTACGATTCATTCATAATGCACGAATCAAGGTCAAACCAGAACGTAACACTGGCCCGCTTACTTCTGATGAATTAAATAAATCAACTTTAGTTTCGGTACGCTTAGCACAACAAACGTCATTTCCAGTCATTTTTAATGCATTAATAAAAAACTTACCTGTTAAATCGATGAGAAATATATCTAGTCTTGATGTGTTCCTAGATTCTGATTGCATTATTAGAGTGGGAGGCAGATTAGTAAATTCACATACTTTTTCCTATAATAAAAAACATCCCATATTGTTGTGTTCCAAACATACTTTCACGCGACTTCTTTTTCAATTTGAACATAAACGTCTACTCCATGCTGGTCCCCAATTGCTCTTAGCTACTATAAGAGAAAGTTGGTGGCCACTCAAGGGTCGTGATTTAGCTAAGCAGACAGTGCATAAGTGCATTACATGTACTCGCCAGAAAGGGAAGGCACTAGCAGTAAAAATGGGTAACTTGCCTCTTGAAAGATTAGAACCGGGGTATCCTTTCTTGCGCTGCGGTGTAGATTATGCGGGACCTATGTTCATATTGAGTCGTAAAGGAAGGGGTTCAAAACTGGAAAAATGTTATGTTTGCTTGTTCATATGCTTTACTACTCGTGCGATACACTTAGAATTAGTCACCAGTCTAAGTTCTGAGGCATACTTATTAGCTTTAAGACGGTTCTTATCTCGTCGTGGAAAACCCGCGCACATATTTTCCGACAACGGAAAAACGTTTGTAGGCGCACTAAAGGAATTCTCTCAGTTCTTAACTACTAGTGAAAATGATATTTTAAATTTTGCTGCAGACGAAAATATTAAGTTTAGCTTTATTCCTCCCTACTCACCACATTTTGGAGGTTTGTGGGAGGCAGGGGTTAAATCCTTTAAACATCATCTCCGTCGTGTAGGAAACGTTAACCTCACTTATGAGGAATTTTCCACTTTATTGACACAAATAGAAGCCCTCCTAAACTCCAGACCTATGTATCCCATGTCTTCAGACCCAAACGACCTACTCCCTCTTTCACCAGCCCATTTCCTGATTGGCCGGCCGCTCGTTGCTCCTACTTACGAAGACCTCACAGCGGCAAACACTTCACGCTTGGTCCGCTACGAGCGCATCGAACAGATGAGGCAAAACTTCTGGAAGCGGTGGTCGCAGGAGTACGTTTCGGAGCTGCAGACGAGGAGTAAATGGCAGTCCAATACCGACACAATAGCACCCGATACCTTGGTGCTCATTAAAGATAACAATCTGCCACCCTTGAAATGGCGTCTTGGACGAGTCATAAGCACTTCACCTGGCAAGGATGGACTAGCACGTGTAGCTGACATTAAGACAGCTAACGGAGTGATACGAAGATCATACCCCAGATTGTGTCCGCTGTTAAAGGAGGAAGGACCCTAACTTCTCTCAACTTCTACCTGCTTCTACTTCTTCGTCCTTGGAGGATGTTACTCCAAGGCGGGGGGCATGTCTACGCATCGTCACCATGAGCGAGCCCACTACTGGAAGCCAGAGGAGAGGAGTGCGGGGTGTGGTACCAAATTCCTCTACGCGCGGCGCAGCCGTCGCTTTCAATAGATCGACATACACGCATAGAAACATCGCTGATTTGTAAAACCTAAATCATTAATTATACGCCTAATTACTATCGAAGAAGATTTTCATTCATCTCCAAAACACAAACAATGAACATTCCTAATTACTAATAATAAATATTAATGCCGCGATGCCGTCGCAAGTACAGCTAATAATAGCTATCTATCCATTCACACACACACACACACGGCTACACACCGCGTTCGCCAGAAGCGGCTTATATGTCAAACAGAGATAGCAATATTCCAAACGAATTTTGCACACATCTCGACTTGTAGGAGCGAGCCGTGCTCCCCGCCCTCTTAACGTTACGCCAACAGAAAATAAAGCAAAAAATGACTCACCCATAGGTAAGTGTAGCGCGGGCTGCGCGCGCAGGCTGCCGGTCGACGCGCAACGCAGCGACCCACTGCCGCTCAGTGTCCTGACAAAAAAAATTAAGAGTCAAATATTTGTTACCTTCATGTTTGTAATTTCTCGAGTTATCTTCCAGCAGTTCCTCATTAATTGGAGTCTCCTACTGGCCCGGCAAGCATCGCAAAAGATGTATGCACGACCCATCATACTATCGACCTCCGGTCTCGGAGAGCGATGTAGCGACATCTACACGTCGACGTACGAACTACGTAATAAGCCAGCTGACTACAAAGTTTTAGATAACGACAACACTTGACGTCACAGAATCCACGACTCGTGAAAGATTTACTGCACGATCTGTTCACGTCAATCAACTCAGACTATAGCAGTCCACTGCCGGACGTAGGCCTCTCCCAGGCTGCGCCAAACACCACTCCAGGACTCGTGTGTTCCACCGGCCATCGGTTCTTCGACAAACATGGCCAGCCCACTGCCACTTCAGCTTGCTTACTCTGCAAGCTGTGTCGGTAACTCCGGTTCTCTACACATACAAAAACACCACTACATCCATTGGACAGTAGACAATTAGATAACACCCGTCTGATCAGATATCTACTTTTCCCAAGTACACATTGAACTTTCTCCGAAACATACCTGCAGCACTCGTGCGCCGGCTGCTCGTCCACACACCACACGCGCACGTTATCTGCCTGTCTGTCTGTCGCACAGTCCCAGTGTTCGGCATCTCGCTCTCTGTGGGAACAAACAATGAAAATATGATAAAATATTTGACAGTAAGTAAAGTTTCAAAGGATTTTGAACCATATGCAGTTCCACTATTAGTGTCAACTTGGCCTGCGCTTAAATAGATGAGGGTTGTATGTTAGAATTAGAGATAGGCCGACTATGACTGGTCGACTAGACGGCGGAGCCGATCATTGCTTTCGGTTGAGTTCGTCGGCAAGGTTCGTGACAACGCTTTCGGCTCGTAGGCGCAGGGCGCGGCGCCCGGCGACCAGGCGGACAAGTCGGGACATGTTTGTGTTTACATTGCATTTTTTCTATCATTATTAACGTGCGAGCCGGTGTTTCTTGGGTGTTTTAATTTAAAACAAAGTTGAATTACTAACACAGTAAATTCAGAAATTGTTACTGTTATTATTAAAAAAATAGCAGTAAAGATTTCAATTTCATTTCAATCACCGTATTTGAAAAAAATAAGCAAATAAATACGATTAAAAAATGGGCCGACTTGTCAGCGATTTTAACCGACTAATCGCCGACTACAAATATGGCCGACTAGTCGGTACATCACTAGTTAGAATCATAGCAGGTGGCGTTATTTTCTGCTTACTCCCATGTTAATAAATAGGCGTGAGTAGTATGGCGCATCACTTGAGAGCGGATGGACCGATACAATGTTTGTTTTATTTTTCATGTTCATAACAGTCCGAATCAAGTTCTTATGGAAAGAAACAATTAAAAGGTTCCCGGAAAATATTCAAAATCAAGAAAAACTGAGACTGCGTTCGCAATCCATTTGCCAAACATGTAAACAATCACCGAGTTTTAGAAAAAAAAACAACTGTAATGCGTACACATAAGGTTCAATTTGCGCTACAACTTCAATTTTTTTTTATGACTTTAACAAACAATACTATTCGGTTTAAAATTAACTTTATTTACACTTGCATATAGTTGATGTTTGTCTAAGTGGAAAATTCGTGTTTGGTGCAAATAAATTGCGAACGCAGAGTAGGTTCAGTCGTCAGCTAGTAGTAAATATAAAAGTGTCATCGACTCACCTGTCGTTATCCAACTCGGCGATCAGTAACTCTGCACACGCATCTGGTAGCGACATCTCGCGGACTGCCCGCAACGCGATCTGTAAACAACATTATTTTTTACAGTAACACTCGGGCATTCTGAGACACGTTTATACTTTGTTCAAAAGTTTCTGACTACTTATTCATACGCTTTTGGGCGTAAATCGTGGTAATTTGCGTCGGAAATAGATGAATAATTTTAATTCTTAATTTTTTTTTTTTATTTCAATCGGGAGGAGCTCATGGCTAAGTAATAACAACCGCACGAGTCGATCCATCAGGTTAAGCTACGCTTGCCGGGGTTGGTCTGTGGATGGACCATCTACCGAGACACATTTTTACTCCTCCATGCCTCGGAAAGCACGTTAAGCAGTTGGTGCCGGTTGTCATTCGTGGATCTTTGACAGTCGTTACGGGTCGTTAGTAGCTCGAAAGTCTGACAACCAATTTTACCACGTGGTATCGTAATACCCAGTTACTGGGTTGTGGAGGTCAGATAGGCAGTCGCTCCATGTAAAATATTGGCATTCAGTTGCATCCGGTTAGACTGAAAGCCGACCCAAACATAGTTGGGAAAAGTATAGGAAATTTTATTTTTGCTAATTTCAGTCGGAGTTATTTTCCGCCTATTGCAATTTTGTATTACGTTGAACAACAACATCTCCACGGACGAGAGATCGCGGCGATAGTTCGTGTATTAGTTAGTACGTAGTCATATATTCTTACAGTACTGTAGTAGGGTGTGATGTGGAGCTGTGGCGCAAACTCTATGGGTCAGTTTCTATCCTGCCCTCTGTGCTCCAAAAAATTCTGCGCTGATACCGGCGATGTCAGGGAAGGGCAACTTTTGGGCCAACAAAATGTACTACACTGTCGTGCCACCGACACAAAGAAGATTAGCGGAACAGTTGGCGACACTCACGTACCTGCTTGTACACGGTGGCGGTGTCGCTGTCGTGCAGCGCGGCGGCGCGGCGCGCGGGCGGCGCGTGGCGCAGGTGGCGCGCGCGCGCGCGCAGCCCCGCCAGCACGCGCGGCGACACGCACGCGCGCGCCGCGCCCGCCAGCGAGCACGTGGGCGACGCCGAGCGCGGCGAGCGCGCGCCCGCACGGGCCGCCGCCACCTGCGTAACACATCACTCGTAAGCTAAGCGCACATCACAGTCGGGTGCAAAACTGCGCCGGAGCCCTGGCGAGCTGTACTGCAATGCCGTAATTGTTTCAAAGAAATTCAAATTTCGGAACTGCTTCTACTCTACTGCAATGAGACTCGCGTATCTACGTACATTGCAGAATTTCTCCTACATCTTTAGTACATTTTATATAAACCATCACACACCACAGGCGAGCCACACCGCGACGCCAAACAGCAGCCGCTTGACGAGTGATCCACAAATGCGTTTCGGTGCTGCCCGCCTCTAGTGTGCAATAATTCATATAAAATGTACTAAAGATGTAGGATAAATTTTCTTCTAAACAACATAACAAACTGACGCAATTTTCACCGCCGTATAAAAAAATTATTTTAATATTGCATTTTTTTATTTTATCAAATCATAAAGAAACGTGTGAAGCAAGCATACCAGTTGAATAAAAGTGTTACTCACCATATACAGCGTATCAGGTATTCTGTGCAGATACCTCTCTCGCCTCGCGCGCGCCAGTTCCGCTTCGGGCACCGCCTGGTCTTCTAGCAGTGCCTGCAAACAATACCATTTATTATTGTCATTCTCATATTTAGTACGATCGACTAACGAAAACTTTGACCACACCACAGATGAATACAGATGGAGCACTCCGCAGTTTAGGTATGAAGCTACAAGTACGCGGCGGGCCCGTCTTGTTGGGCCAATTCAGTGAGTGTAACGTAGTCAGAAAATCTAAGAGTCACGCGATAGAAAGAGCGGCCACTTCTAGGTGAATATAACTCGACTACAGTAACATATACCTTGATCTCGTCGAGGTAGGGCAGGAAGCAGCGCGGCGGGCGGTACGAGCCGCGCCCCAGCCACGCGTGCGCCGCGCCCGCGCCCTCGCCGCCCGGCCCCGCCACGATGCCGCGCCGGACCACCTGCCGCACGCAACACGCATGTAATACACGAACGCGGCCTAAATTATAAACACATCTACGGCCTTCTCAAACCTTAAAAACCTATGGCCAACGCTAAGCAACACACCTGCGTCAACAGATCGTGGTCGGGCGGCAGATGCTCGAGCCTCAGGAGCGGCGCGAGAGGAGCGAGCGCGTCGCGTAACGCAGCGTCACCCGCGTCGCGGCGCCGACAGCCGCGGCGCCCGACGGACTGGGCGCGCGACCAGACAATGTTGGATTCTGGAAAGACATTGGTGAATAAATTACACTGTCATTATTATATTATGCATATTAGACCTAACTTTCAGTGTCACTTTCCATTGAAAGTCGCTTTTCGCGTATGTCTGTATGTCCGCGTTGTTCTTCTAAAATATGCAACGGATTTTGATAAGGGTTTCAAAATCATTAAGATAATGTATTCCGGAAGGTTTATATTCATAATTCTTTTATATTAAACGTATACGTAGTACTGAAACTTGACGTTTTGTCAAGTCACGAATAAGGCACTTTTTTGACCGCTTACATTGCGAACGCTGACTTTACCGTAGCAGATAGATAAAATTAATGTTCTACTGCATTTTATATATAAAAAAAACAACAGAAAAGTTCGCGATAACATATTAATATCTTCTAAGAATGACCCACAGTAACCATTTTTATCGTTTAGAATTTCATTTAAAAAAACATTACACGCAGGGCCTGCGGCTCGCTAGCTTGCAGGAAGGTGAACTGTATGCCACTGTATATAGAGTATAGCTTACCGCGCTGCGGCTGGTCGGCGCGCGCGGCCGCGGCCCAGCGCAGCAGTGCGCGCAGGGCCTGCGGCTCGCTAGCTTGCAGGAAGGGCGATGACAACGCTTCTGATAGCGCGTGCGACGGAATGCGCCCGCAGTTGTTGGACGACATTATCGTGGGGAACTCGTCACGGAGGTACCGCATCGCTTGTCTGGAGGGACAAGAATAAATAAATGTTTAATAAGTTGTAAATATTCTTCACAGGATGAGTGCAGCGCTATGTACGAAACATTTGACTACACCTGTAGACCACTGTGCTACGACGTAACTCATACTGCGCTACATCGTAGCTCGCTGTGCTACGGCGTAGCTCCTACAAAACTACATCGTAGCTCGCCGTGCTACGGCGTAGCTACTATTAAGCTACATCTTAGCTCGCTGTGCTACGGCGTAGCTCCCACAACGCTACATCGTAGCTCATACTGTGCTTTTGTTTTTCATACATACGGCGTAGCTCGCACCGTGATTCGATGCAGTTCATATTGTGCTATGGCTTAACGCATACTTTGATATGTCGCTACGGCATATCCCACACTTCGCTACGGCGTAGTTAGTGTGCTACGGCGTAGCTTATTCATATTCAATCTGGAAACGTTGTGTGCCTTATTGCCTGTGCCAAATAAATGTCAGTTCCCTTACCTCTGCACCCACTGCGAGGCGTGCGCCTGCGCAGCCCAGCGCAGCACGTGCGGCAGGCTGTCGGGACACAGCGCCTCCACGATGGCGTCCTCGCAGCCCTGCACCACTATCGGCATCTCCAGGAACCTGGGGCAAACACCAGCACTTATTTGAACTTTCGTATGTATTAAATTTGAGCAATTTTTTTTCTGAGTGCCAAAGCCTAAGATAATTTTATCTACCGTTTGCATTAGTAGAAGGCACGCAAAGAAACAAAGACAGAACAGTGTGAGATTACGTGAGAGTTACCTGGCTATCTCGTAGAGCTGGAAGGCGTCGTCCAACATGGCGGCTGTGACGGGCCGAGTGCCGCTGCGAGTCACTCCCGCCCACGCCTGCGGAATACAACACATACATTTATTAATAAGTCAACTCGTTTTAATTAAACAATAAGGGCCATTTTTGATCAGAATTCGGCAATTTTTTTTTTAAATACACTTACATTGGTCCCACTACCGGTGCTGTTGGTAGATGAGGGCGACGTCGAGTTGCGACCGATCAGGCTCAGATCCACCTGTTAATCAAACAACAATGTAATATTAGTTCACAGCCATTTATTTATTTGATGGCGCGGCAATTGGCGCCATCTAGTTTGATTTGGAAGTTACTGAAATCATCGGAAAGGTTGGATAAGAGTGACACTGGCTGGTGACAGTCACTCCAGCAAAGCGTCGCATCGATGGTTACGTGGCGGCTGTCTTCTGATGACAGATCGTGTTGGGAGCCGCATATGCCGGCAAAATCCTGCTGATATTGAAGCTGCTGAACCACTAATACGATGACTTCTGGTAAAGGTTATCCTGCACCGTTATATTTATTAAAACTTTATGCACAAGTAAAAAATACTTTTACAAAAGCGGACTTAATGCCTGAGGCATTTGCTACCAGTCAACCTTAGGGTCATGCAGAGACAAAACATGGCAGGTGCAACTGTTTTGATACCTAACAATGCCTTCTGGCAATAAAGAGAAGCCACGACGCGTTCTAAGCCTTGTTGATGCAACCACGAAACGACGGACAGGTTGTGTGGAACTACATTAACGTGGCGTGTGACCGGTCGAAAATAGGAATGATATGAAAATCCAAGATGCTGCTGCTGGTGCGGCTGCTACGGATATTTTCACATTTTCCGTCATGTGTGTGGTTTCCATGGTTTTCGAGGGCGCTGATGGCGACGGTGCTGTATAGAGAGAAAGAATGAGAGACTCACTATGTCGGTATAGGCAGCATGCAGCAACGCCCGCGCGAACCGTCGTGGCAGCACCTTCTCGTCGACGCACCACGCGCCCGCCGCACTCGAGCCGCCCGGGGAGGGCGAGCGACGCGACATCACGCTCCTGTAGAGAGAGGGGGAGAGAGAATATTAGTAAAGAAAAAATAAACGCATGCGGTCGGGGGACCTCCGACAGGAACGAAGTTACCTTCTCAAGTATAATTTAAAACTGAAACAAACTTTACGTAGCCGCCATCCTGGATTTACATTTTAATGTCACTATCGGCTTTAGCACCCTCGAAAACTATAAAAACAATACACAGTATGAACAATTTGAACACTTTCTTATTCAAAAAGAAATAAAGAGAGAGAGCGAGTGTAAATTCACACATTCTCTTTTAGAGGCTTGAGGAACAGGGTGTATAGTTCACTTATCCTCTATAGAAACGGGAGGATCCGCCCAGACGCGTGCCGTGTCTGGCGGGCAACTGCCTAATGGTTGAAGTCGGGAGATTGCATATAATTATCTCGATCGCGCGGTAATTGCGGGATTTGTGTGACTTTAGGATGTTGTGTGACGTCAGGTCTTTAATGCGTAGTTTGCATGTGGCGATTGTAGATGCCGCCACGCTCTCCTCTCACTCTTTTTCTCTTTGAATTAGAAGAAGACAACGCTTTTTCGCGTGATGATTTGTGCCAGTTTACACCCCAAGCCGCGTTAAAGAACTTCGTGCAAAAATAAAAATGATGTCTGGTCGCTGATTACTGCCACAAAGTCCCTTACAAGTCAGAGCGTTCTATACTAAAGCCTGAGTCCTGGTCAATTCAACCAAGAAAGAGCATTTCACGTGGGATGCCATAAGGATGGAATACACATGCTATGTACTAGCAGAAAAGCACACTGCTTGCGAGCAGATGCTACATAGTAGCTCACGATTAGCACGTGTATACATAAAGAGTATGCTAGTGAACAAGCACGCCATCTAATCGTAGGCCAGTCTATTTTAAGGTGCCAGTCACAGTATAAAAATAACCAGTAACTCAACTAGGCCATTTTTGTGAAATAAAACGCGTGTGTTAGACTTGTCAATCAAACTTTTCGTAAAACTGTAAAGTTTCCGGTGTGTGTGTGTGTGTGTGTGCTCACCTAAAGAACCGGGAGCGCGCAGCCAGCACGAGGCGGTGACACGGCAGCTCCAGCGCCGTGCGGAACCCGTACGCGAGCCCGCAGCCGCCTTCCAGCCGGAACACCAGCCGCGCGTCCGCCATCTCACCTGGGACAAGGGAGATACTTGTTTAGAAACTATTACATAACATGGGGAATTAATCGAAATCCAGAACGGCGTCTAAAATACTTACAAATTTTTCGTCTTGGGTGTCATTTTTATAGACCAAAGGGGTAAAAAGTTTGTATGTAGCCGAATAGATGTTGCTACAGGTATCTCACCAGAGTCCAGCAGGTAGCGCATGTCGTGGTGCAGTGAGTCGAGCGAGAAACCGAGCAGCGCACCCAGGCGGCGCAGCGTGGCCGCGTCCACCCGCGAGCGCCCGCAGCCGCACACCGAGCTGCTGCGACACGCTGCAACAAACATATCGGGGTAAGAACAGGCTTAACGAAGCCGAGTCACTTGTACTCTCCGTCATTGTGATATTTTTTTTAATACTGGACCAAACCTGAGGACCTGCAGCTTATGGAGATATTGGAAGGTCAAACTTCCAACTTTTTTCACGGAAACTAGTTTTAAATGTTACACCTTACAACTCCTGTACCTACTGACGCATGCGCCCGTCAGCACAGTGTTTTGCGCACTACTTTAAGCAGCGAATGTACAATTATGTTTTGTGTTGCGTCATGTAAATTATTTTGAATACTATTATATAGAATCTTTTTTATTTTTGTTCTTCTAACTGAACAGACAGCTGTGCTGCTGGGGAGTTTGTTGCGCCACTTCTTCTTCCCAGCTAATGCACTAGGAAGTGGTGAAGGGTGGGCGTTTTGGGGGACTGTCTTATGTAATTTTGACGTTCGAAGAGTGCTGATTCTCAGCCTAGTTTGAATTAATGACTTTTTAAATTTTGAATATCATCCATACTCTACGAATATACAACCTCCCCCTTTTTGGAAATCGGTTAAAAATATGAATAGCTAATTAATAAACTTACTGCCGTTATTGTCCACGTTGATGATGTCCAAGTCACCGTCCGCGTTCACACCACGGTCCCATTCTATAGTGAAACAGACAGTATTGTTAGTACTACATATACATATTTTAATATTGAAAGAAAATGTCATGAGGAAGCAGGCAAGTCCTACAACCAGAAACTCTCAAGAGGAGGCCTGGGACCCAGCAGTGGCCACATTATCATGCATAGTTTCCTGCAGTACGTACTGGCACACACGGCGCAGAGCGTGCCGAGCGAGCACACGGACGTGCCCGCGTACAGCGCCAGCACGCACGCCTCCAGCTCGTCGCGCGACAGCGACGCGCCCGCGCCCTCCAGCGGCACGCGGCAGCACGACCTGCGACAATATGCTGCGTTAGGAGGAGGCGCAGGGTTACACTGGGAGGTGCAACACACGACGGGGTTCAAATACAAAACGAGCGAGTCTTACAGTAGTCGCATATGATGTGTAACATTTGACATCTTGGCTGACAGTACCAAACTCTCGGCGGAAAATGGGTTGGTACCAGCTGACGCCAATTTTAGCACCGCGCGCGCTCATTCACCAAATCAAATAGCGCGCGTTTCCCCGGCTTCCTGTTACAAACTTCCGTCCCTTTTTACGAAATCACTCCCACAGATTGTAGGAAAGATGTTACACATCAAAATAGTTATGATGTTTGCACTGACATTTATTATTCCTTTGTTTTCACAAATGATCTTCTTAGCGTGTATGGCAATCTATATGGACTAGGTCCAGAATTCGGCCACGTGTTTGGCGCCATCAGTCTCTGTAACGTGCAGCTGACAGGACATGTCCCATTTCATAAATTATAACGTATTGTTCACGTTCCTTCACAGCTAAGTTAGGTTACATTACCCACATCAGGGCACACGCTCGTTACCTGTCGCCAGGAACAGTCCCCGTAGCCGAAATCGGCATGGGATCATTATTATTATTAAAATAAAAAATACATTTGGAAATTCATCATGGATAATTTCACCGTTACCAACGTACCAAAACCATCGTTTTTATTTAAATATCATTGGTCGTATTCATAATTTCACTCGTTCACCCTATTAAACAACGACAATAAAACAATGTGTACATTTATGTGTAAGCCCAGGACAATCAAGCATCTGACAGCGAACATCCGAGCTGAAATACAGTTGCTAACTCCTCATGTTCTGAGGAACGTGCTATGTCATACTATGTCAAAAAGTAAAATGAACGGTAGAGGAACTAAAAGGTTCCATTTTAAAGTGGTTGGTCAAACTCCACAGCCGTGACGAACAGTAGCACAAGTAAAAGGTGACTCACGGCGGGTACCGCTGCAGCAGGTCGCGGAAGTAGCTGCAGCGCGCGCACAAGATGGCGCGGTGCGCGGCCAGCGACCAGCCGCTGCCAACCAGCTCTACGTCGCACCACCATCTGCAAGTGAGGATAACTTTAGTACGGGGAATTTGGTGTTTGATATTTTGTGCCAGAACACCGCAATCTTGAGCGGGGGACATGAGTAGTACCCTCACCTGTCTTTGTACGCCTGCGCCAGGTCCGCGTGTAGGGCGCCCGCGGGCTCCCGCGCCAGCTCTGCCTGCGTCACCAGGTCGCGGAGGGCGGCTCCGGCCTCCAACTCCTCGCACAGCAGGAACACTTCCGCGAGCCGCCATGAGCTCACCACCGAGCGGATGAAGCGGGCGTGCTCGCAACCTGAGGATGGAGATGGATATATGAGCTACATGATGCCGTCTGTCGAAACATTGGGGTGAGTGCGTAACACACTTACAATGGCAACGCCTTTCATTTTGGCAGTTCAACAATGTTCATTGCGTTATTTACGTTGTCGAGCAGACGGATTTTTCAAACATATGAAGCAAGGGACTAGGAATTTTCATCAATATACTTCGAATTGTAATAGAAAGTGTATTACACAATGAGGTGCCGGACTAAAGTTAAACCAAATTTACAGCACGAAAAGTGTATGGTAGACGTTATTACTGGTTTAACATAAGAGTAAGCTAGGGAAGCAGTGCTAGTACACTGTACAACTAATCTGCGTTGGCAATTCATTTGCCAAACATGTAAACAAACACGAGTTTTAGGAAAAACAACTGTAATGATTAGATACGTAAGGATCAGTTTGCGCTACAACTTCATATTTTTTTATTACTTTTTCAACAACCGCACGGGTCGATTCTTCAGGTTAAGTTACGCTTGCCGGGGTTGGTCCGTGGATGGGTGCTTTACATACCGAGACTCCTCCGTGCCTCGGAAACCACGTTAAGCCGTTGGTCCCGGCTGTCATTCGTAGATCTTTGACAGTTGTTACGGGTCGTCAGAAGCCCGAAAGTCTGACAATCAGTCTTACCAAGGAATATTGTATTACCCAGTCACTGGGTTGTGGAGGTCAGATAGGCAGTCGCTCCATGTAAAATACTGGTATTCAGCTGCATCCGGTTAGATTGGAAGCCGACCCCAACATAGTTGGGAAAAGGCTAGGCAGATTGATTGAACAGTACTAGTCAGTCTAAAATCAAGTTTATTTACACTGCTATAAAGTTGATGTTTGTTTAAGTGGAAATTACATCAATTGGAAACACGGATTTAAAAAGACCATAGGTTTTGAAGCGGTCTACACAATGAAAATTGTGATAGCGCTATAAACCATGCTCCTTGTTTACTTGTACCTAAGATCTATTCGAGTCCTTGCTTCCAATTGATGATATTTCCACTTAAACAAATATTAATTTTATGCCTTTGTAAATTAAGTGTTTGTTTTAGTATGACTACTATTATTGAAAGAGTCTTAAAACAATGTTGCAGTTGTAGCAGAACCAGAACTTTATACATATGTATGTATATAAGGATTAAAATTATTTTTCCATAAAACTAATATTTGTCGTATGTTTGTCAAACTCATGTTTATCAAACTCATGTTTGTAAACGAAAGTGCGAACGCAGTTTTGTTTGTGATTTCTCTACACTAAGAGATAAAATTTGTAAGTTTGGATGTAGGAGGTTATCTCTAGAATTACTGATCCGATTTCGAAAAACTTACACTGGCAGAAAGCTACACTATTACCGAGTGTCATAGGGTATGTTTTATGTACTATAAAACATCAAAGGCAAAGCCGCGGGCAGAAGCTACCAACTTAATACATGTAACAATCTTTGTCGCACAGTACGCACCTCTGTCGGGCCGGTTGTCACGCGGGCGCCGCACGAGCGCGATGCGGCGCCGCAGCGTGCCAAGCCCGGAGCCCGCCGCCTTCTTCTTCCTTTCTCTGCAATAGAGGGAGATAGAACATCAGCTTAAGACTCGATGGTAATAATCCTGTTACCTTAAGTTATGGTTTCCTAGAAAAGTGTCCCATCATATAACGGCCGTCATTCACCAGTATTTGACATTAACCGCTTAGGGACCTGCCTGCACTTAGTGTTAAAAAACACTCTGTATTTGGACAGCCGTTATTGTGTGACCGATCACCGCTTTCTTAGGAAACCGTAGCTTTAGGCCTTCGTCCACGACGTTACCCAAAAATACCGTGTTACAAACTTACTTGATGACTCCGATGAACTTGCCAGAAGGGGGTCGAGCATGGCACGACTCGTCACCAGTGGGACCTGAACCCATTGCCCCACTCCCCTTCGGGTACCTACGCACTCTGGTAAGGAAACGAACCAGGGACCAACATCACAAACTATGATTGGACCACGGTGAGTGCAGGCAGGCCAAGGAGGCACTCCCTACAATTGATGGCCGCCCCACGAAATAGGTTCTCCGACTAACTAAACAACAGCTGTGACTGGCCATGGATCATTTAATGAACCCCTCTTTGTCATAGGAGTCGCAGACAGTCCGCACTGCAGGGCCTGCATGGAGGACAACGAGACGTGGTCGCCACATACAGGGCAAAGTACTTCGGTAACCCAGGTACCCTCCGTGAGATAGTCAATAACACCAAGGTGTTGCTAGCCTTCCTTGAGGAGCTAGGGTGGATCGAATAATCGATTTTCCAACCCGTACGCAAAATACGCGCTTTAAAGTGGAGTTGGGGATACCAGCCCGTATTGCCTTTAAACTCTCGTTACTTTTGAGGAAACGTTGCGATCTTAAAGTAAAAATTTAAAATAGTATGCTTAGGTGCTGTGGTCATGTTGAGAGGATGAATGAAAGGCGACTAACAAAACGTATTTATAAGGCAGATGTGAGTGGAAACGCCGGGAGGGGACGCCCTAGGAGAACAATAGTGAGGTTATTGGTGATGTTCTCGCCTGCGTGTATGAACGACATAACTTACATACTCGTTTTGCTACGAGTATGTAAGGTAGCAGGTAGAGCTCTGTAGTTTCTCCCTACCCCATGATAATGAAATAGGCGTGAGTTTATGTACGTATGCCTATGAAAAGTTGACTTCAAATAGGTAGTTTTATGTATATACGTAGAATATCAAACGATTTGTCGGAGTCATCTACCATCTATGGAGCTATAAAGAGGTAAAATTTGTGAGTTTGTATATAGGGGGTAATCTTTGGAACTAGTGATCCGATTCCAAAAATTATTTTAATGATAGAAAGTTTAAGAGTATTGACGAGTGCTACAGGATATGTTCTATGTTAGGTTAGGTTTCCGCACTCAGTCCGTCAGGTGGACCATTGTGCGTGGGCCATAGCGGCCATTTGGCGGTTATTCCAACCGGCCACCTCCCTCCAGAAGATAAGAGAGTGCTATAGGATAATTTTTATGTTAAAACAAGAAACTTTACGCAGACGAAATGGCGTGTAGAAGTCAGTCTTCCATACCTCTGACAAGAGGTTCAGTGTGTGGTAACTCACCGTATGACATCTGCCATGGTGGGAGGCGCGGCCGCCACGCCGGCGCCGTCGCACGCCTCGCCCTCCTGTTAACAACGTATTCATATTCAAAATTAACAGGTAATACAGACCAGCTTCGGCAATCTTCGTGTTTGCCGAAGCGCATACTTTTTGCAGTAGATCTGTTGGTAATTTCTCAGTAGCGGTCCGGAGTCTGGATTTGTACCCGGTTGATGCCAATAGGTCAGTTATGTTTTTGACTGAAACATAGCTGGCGAAATGTGGGTGTACTATAGGTACACCTCTGCCCAACCCTTCGGGGAAACAAAGCGTGATGCCATGTATGTTAGCTTTAGATAATTATGTCACACAATTTGGGGTGCATTAAGAGCACAGTTAAGAGCCTCCACGAGTCTTCCTAATTATTCAGCCAAAAGACGTCCATTGCTGGACTACCCCCAAGTATCGCCACATCAACCGGTATTGGGACCTGTCAAAGCTTTTCGCATTCAGCGAATTCCCGCAACCTTCACTAGGTCTTAGGAACACCTTGTGGGAGGCCTGTCTACCCTGCGTCTCCATGAGTGGCGATATTCAAATGTAACAGTGCCTTTATTCCGTAGTCAGGACGGGTTTTGTAGTTCAAGTTTGAAGGTTCTCCCCCACAGGCGCGTCTTTATCGCGCGATAATAACCCATGCGTTATTGCGATAACTGTGTTCAGTACATTTTGTATTAGGACGGGCACGAAGTTACACACTGCTGGGATAATAACGATACAATAGAAGTAGGACGCTTGCGTTCCTCCGTCCTACGATACTCCGATATGTGTTCTTAGAACATTTTGTATTAGGACGCATGTGATCTTGAACACACCTGCGTTAATAACGCTAGTACGGTGTTGAGCCGGCAGAGGGCCTGTAGTGTAGGTTACACTCGAAATATCGGACGATAAAAACGCAGTTGTGTGCAAGGAATCGGGACGCATTACCGCAATACCGCTTGCGTTATTATCGCGCGATAAAAACACGCCTGTGGGGAGAGGCTTTACTGCTGACGTTACGGATGAACGTGCTTACCTGAGGATGCGAGAGCGCGGCGCCCATGTCGGCTCGGCGCTCACACAGACAGCACAGCAGCCGGCTCATGGGGCGCCCGCCACCGCCATCACCGCGCTATGCAAGCGCCCGCACCGTCTGCAATACAAACAACACAACATACATCAGAAACACGTGTCTTCTGATCGACAGGTGAGTTTATATGTACTTATTACAGGCAAGATTAAGCCGTCCTAGTAGGACATATAGTGACCTTATTGGTGATGTTCTTCAGAAAGGTCAGGTGCGTAGTACTCGCAACAGGCGCGCGTATATGACCAGTCGGTCGATTCTGTAAAAATATTAACGTGAAGCTTAGGTGAAGTGAGCTGTCACTGCCACAGAATCGACCGGCAGGATGGGAAGGGATTAACACTATTGACAGCTCACTTCACTCACGCTCACTTCACCTAAGTTTCACGGTGATATTTTTACAGAATCGAACGGCAGATGTATGAACGTTAACGAAGTAAAGCGAGTATGTAAGGATCGTAGCAGGTGGCGTACTGTAGTTTCTGTCTACTCCCATTGGAAAAAGTGAGTATTACTGCGGTTCCGGACCACCGCTACTCACATAAGTCTGCAGTTATATGATGATCCACGAGCGAGATTTACCGGCGACCCAACAACACTGAAGTAAAGCTCGCTGGTGGCTCAGGACCTTTAGACCAGCGGTCGGCATCCTTTTAGCAGGCAAGGGCCCATAGTGGCAAAATGAGGAAGAGGCGGGCCGCACTTGTTCATAATTTTGA
Organism: Agrochola lota; assembly: GCA_947364205.1. NCBI lineage: Eukaryota > Metazoa > Arthropoda > Insecta > Lepidoptera > Noctuidae > Agrochola > Agrochola lota. The sequence goes on along the minus strand of OX376248.1, from coordinate 11,944,411 downwards.
TAATAGGTATCTAATCTATTTGATTTCATGTTTGTAGTTGAAATTCTTAGACTGGCTCTCAAATGCTCATCTGTGAGATAAAGAAACATATTTTTTTTTTCTGTAATTAAAAATTGAAAAGTTGGTTCGCATAAGCACTGCCAAAAATTGTAATTAACTGCCGAGGAAATATTTTCAATTCGTCAAAATCAGATGGCGAGCTGCTATAAAACTTAACAAGATCATTGATTTCATATATAAAGAGTTTTTGAGAATGTCATTAGATTGGAGAGCAATGACGTTCATTTGTAAATGACTCTGTACATCCTCAATATATCAAATGAAAAAGGGTTTGCAAACTCTTCAGTTTGCTAGTAACTAGAAACCTTTTCGAAGTCACCAAATCTGTCGTTGAACTGATTTTGTAGCTGTATTAAAATGTCTTTCATTTTTCAATGCTTATTCGCTTAAACATTGCGTCCGCATAGCAAGACTTTCATTTACAAAACTTGCTGGCCGCAAGGATGAGAGCCGCGGGCCGCGTATTGCCGACGGCTGCTATAGACAGTTCATATGTGCTTTCTTGGGGAGCATTCAAGAGAACAGGGTATTGTATGGAGCTGTCGCCTCGCTTTCTGCCCAAACTACGCTAATAAACAATTGTTCTCGTTTCTTAACATGGTATTCCGAACTCAAGTAACGTTTCTAATTATAATGTTGTTGCTTCGCGTGTTCGCACATAGAGTATTCTATTTAGGTACCGGTTCAAATAAGACGTTTGACGTAATTTCGCGTAAAACGGACAGGCTCTTTAAGGGTGTATTCGAGTCTAGCGTTAGTGTTCGTTGCGTACGTTCAACTAATGCCTAAACACTAGGGGGTTGTAGCAAGTAATGATTAGCGATCGTTTAACCAAACATTTTTGACGTTTGAAGCAACGTTTATAAATACATAGAACTAGTCTACATGAAGAACTATCTCAAAGTCAAAACATGTGTAGAAAACGTAAACATTGGACATCTAAATTATGTTAGTAAGGCACTACATATTTTTAGGGTTGCGTACCCAAAGGACGCCAACGGGGCCCTATTACTAAGACTCCGTCTGTTACAGGGCTGTATCCTTTGAAGCTTATTAAGAAGACCCTTGAATGGCCGCTATAACAATAATTAATATAATTGGAAAATTTTAAGTGCACGACTCAATGTTCATTCGATCGTATAAAAAAAAAACCACAAACTTTCAATAGGGTTCCTCGTATGGGTGAAACGAATATATAAAAAAAAAATAGTCTATTAATTGTTTTTTTCGCAAGCTACAATGTTTTCAGGTTTCACACTTGATTGACGGGATTTTTTCTTTAACTATTTTGATGTTTTTTTCGTTTCTGCAGCATGAAATAAAATTTGTATAGTACAGAATTAATCTCCATTAAATTATCTATACAATGGTATATAAATTAAGCAGGTTATGTGTACTAGCAGGAGTGTAACAATAAGAACAGTTGCAGAAAGGAGGCAAAACAATTTTTTCGATCGCAATGTACTCTCTAATGCTTCACATTTTACAGTCGTGCAATAAAGTTACAAATGAATGGGATAACCCTCTTTAATTATCAACTTACTACCGTATGAGAGACGTGTTTTTTTTAGTGCTGATTATTGTACGGTGGTACGGAACACTTCAGTCCAACTCACACTTGGCCACTTTTGTGTTTATTTTAGAACCATTCAATAGCTCTATTTTCACATTTGGTGTGAAAACAATCGCATTGGTGACGGATTGCTTTTATAGAGACAGGAAACATCATACTCAAATATAAACATTACAATAGAAATACGCTAGTAGAGGTTTTACGAGAGGACCTCGTGACTAAGTAACTAATAACAGCCACATTGGTCGCCCCATAAGGTTAAGCTACGCTTGCCGGGGTTAGTCCGTGGATGGGTGACCAACTTTACATACCTCGACTCCTCCGTGCCTCGGAAAGTACGTTAAGCCGTTGGTCCCGGATGTCATTTGTGGATCTTTGGCAGTAATTACGGATCGTCAGAAGTCCGAGAGTCTGACAACCAGTCTTACTAACTGGGTCAGAAGTCAGATAGGCAGTCGCTCCATGTAACATACTGGTATTCAGCTATATCCGGTTAGACTGGAAGCCGACTCCAACATAGTTGGGAAAAGGCAACGCAGATTGAAGTAAGTAGTAGGTTTTACGAGTTTGTGACTCATGCTAGGCTACGCAAATGATGAAACAACTATAACCTTGCAAAGTTATCACGATGGTACTGCAGTAGGGTGTGATGTGCAGCTGTGGCGCAAACTATGTCCCACCTCCTATCCTGCCCTCTGTGCCCCAAAAATGCAGCCATAGCGACCTCTGGGCAATTTATAATTTAAAATGAATGAAATAAAATATAAAATGTCAAATGACTCGAAAATTGTTGACATTTGCATAGGAGATAAAGGGGGTAATTTGGGGGTTTAAATGACCTCTCCTAATACATCCCCTTAACGGATTGCCGACGTATTCGATTAACATTTTCATCTTTTGTGATCTCGATCCTCTCGCTGCGTCCAAAACAAGTAGCCACTCTGCCACTCAAACAATCTACCTACCTTTACCCTACTATGTAGGGGTCGACTTCCAGTCTAACCGGATGCAGCTGAATGCCAGTATGTTACATGGAGCGACTGCCTATCTGCCCTCCACAATCCAGTTACTGGGTAACACAATATCCCTTGGTAAGACTGGTTTTCAGACTTATGAGCTTACTACCAGTATAATAACGACTGTCATAGATTTACGAATAGCCACTCTGCCACTAACACAAAGTGAGAGATTGGCGGCGTCTACCAGAAGGCTTCACACACACACTAAGCAAGCTGCTGCTACTGTAGCATAAAAAACCGTTCGAAGGGTTCCGTAGTTGGGATGAATTTATCCCAAGAACAACCTTAATATTGTAGTTGAAAAACCTGTTCATACATTCCAACTGCAATGTAAGTTTGTACGCACAATATTGAGATATTTACCATGTTATTTTAAGACCATAGAATTCCTAGAGGTTTTTCTGTAATCTATGAGTAAAGAACCATTCTCTTTTTTTTCTCTGAATTTTTGGCCCTGTAGTTTCGGAGATAAGGGGGGAATGGTCAATTTTCATCAGCTTTCTTAAATATCTTTAAAAGTATTTATTTTAAAGTTATTTTTTTTATATATTTGAGATCATTGCAACAGGCCCTTTCATTTGATATATCACACGGTACAGTTTGCATTACTTTTTTTCTTATTTGCCCCCCAAAGGAGACCCCTATATTCTAAATTCATTTATTTACGTTACACGTCTATGTTTGGGTCACAAAAATAAGGGTTCCGTCTTTCCTTTTGGGGCTTGTGATAGGTTAACTGACGGCTAATTCTCGTACTACATAAAAAACCAAGTTGAAATTACAATCTCATCGCAGCGACAATCAAGTTCTTCTAAATGAACACACAGCTGTGCTGCTGGACTGTTTGCTGCGCCACTTCTTCCCAGCTAAAGCACTAGGAAGTGGTGAAGGGCGGGCCTTTTGGGGACTGTCTTAGGTAATTTTGACGTCCAAAAAGTGCTGATTCTCAGCTTAGTATGAATAAAAGACTTTATTTATTTTAAATCAATGTCAACAACATGTTAAAAATTTAGGTAAATTGATTGGATTTTTGACAAACTGAGACTGACCTTAAAATGCGAACATTCTTAAAAATACTGAAATTGCCCCTCTGGTTTGCACCAAGTTAATACCTAAACGTTGAGATGTTTTCCTGCTAACATTTATATATATAAATGTCATACCTTACATAGGTATTACTAAAATTGAATCAAGGTTTAAGGAAAACATCTAATATTTAAAACATCTAGAGGTGAACAAACATCAAAATCAAGTGCAAACAACACGATATTTCAGGTCCGCACAGACGCGACGTGTCAAAATGCAATATCTTTCTATAGCATAGATAGATCATAGTTCCCTAGTACATTTTATAAGAAGACATGCTGCGTGCGCAACTCTATAGCGAATAAAGTGCGCGAACCTGCGATGGTCGGGTGTACGCGTTCTATTAGAACATCGCCTGATTTAGCGCGACGTGACTAAGAAGGAACCACGTCGTCTTGGTGTCAAGGTGTCTCAGGTGCAGTCCTAATAGAAAGGATCGTCGCAGGAAAACGCGATTGTCGCGATCATTTCTAATCGGAAAAAGAAAGTTGAAAACTAAAACCCAACTACGACAAAAACACCAACTGTTTTTCTTTGTTTTGACGTGACAACGTCTTATAAATTGGTTTGCCGGGTGACACTTCAAGAAACTGCGTTTCGCTCCGCTCACGTTATGCGCTCACAATGAGAGCGAGTGAGAGGCACGCGTCCCTTCCACTCGGGCATGGTTAGCCCGCCTAAGAGCGAGAGAGACAGACATAAAAAGTGAAAGGCACGCGTCCCTTCCACTCGAGCACAGTTAGCCCGCCTAAGAGCGAGAGAGACAGAATTATTTCATCCTTCTTCCTACTATACGAATGAATATTCACATTAAAATTATTTTACCACTCAAAGTCGTTGTCACGTAAAACTTTCGCCCGTATACCGACTTTACAGGCAACCAATTTTTTTTTGTTAACCTATATTGTCCCACTGCTGCGCAAAGGTCTCCCCCATATTTTTTTCCAGAGTTCCTTGTGTTGTGCGTTCTCCGGCCAATTGGTCAGGAAAGAGTCCAAATCGTCGATCGTCGTCGCGCCAGCGCTTTCTAGGCCTGCCCCGGTGGCGACGTCCGTCATCAGGCACCCATTGTGTAACGATGATGGCCCATCTGTCTTGATGCATCCTATAGGTGTGGCCTGCCCAGTGCCATCTCAGCCTCGCAGACTTATCGCCAACATCGGCGACACCTGTATTGGAGCGTATTATGGTGTTGCGAATTTTGTCAGTGAGTTGGTTTTTTAAATGCTACGCTCCATTGCTCTTTGGCAAACCTTGAGTTTGGACTTCTGAGCCTCGGTCAAAGACTAAGTCTGAGCACTGTAGGTTAGGATAGGCAAGATACACATGTCGACGAGCTTACGCTTTAATGAGATTGGAAGGTCGCCCGTCATTAGCGCCTTCATTGACCAGTAGCTCCTCCAGGCATTTTCGACTCGACGGTCGCTCTCTTTGTCCTGTCAGACAGGACAAAGAAACTATATTAAAATTTTAAAAAACCCCCGACACAAACATTTCCTCATTTCTCTTTCCTACTCCATCACCAGACTCTGTTCGTCATATATCTGATCTATAACCTATTCATTGAGACCATTCCAATGAGCCCAAACACGATACCCGTGCTGTAAGTTGGTAAGGGAGTTGGGTATCCTGCAAATTCCAGGTGATGCTGCAGCATCAGTTCAAGGTTACTATGTTCTTCTAATATCATTGAAGTAACAGAATACCAAATTTCAAATCGATCAAACCCGTGGAAGACGCTCACATCCATTCATCAACTAGAAAAGAGCTGATAATTTTCAAACGGCTGAACCAATTTTAATAAAACATGTCTAAGAACCATTACTAGAAAACCTGCTTTCAAATAAAAAAAACCGCATTCAAATCGGTTCACCTGTTTAAGAGCTACGGTGCCACAGACACACACACATAGCGGTCAAACTTAGTCAACGTCAGGGTGTAAAAAGGTACAAGATAGGTACAAACAAGACATTGATGTCGTTTTTTTTGGGTTTTCGTATAGCTATTTTATGTTACGTCATAAAGCGCCTATAACCTGCGGAAAAACATGATGCTTCCGTTTGTCAAAATATGACGAGTAGTTTTGGAGTTATGAGGGAAAGGTTGAGCATACACACATAGATAGATAGCCTGTTAAAATCATAACCCTCCTATGGCTTTCCTGTAGCGACGCCCACGCGACTTATCGCCACCAACCGGGCATAAAACCAGACTTCGAGCTGCTCCTGAGAAATTCCTGTTGGAAAAACCCAAAAACACATTGCCCGACCCAAGAATCGAACCCAGGACCTAATAATCAGCAATAGCGCTTGCGACCACTAGAGCGACGAGGCAGTTGATTGACGTCATGATAATATTTACGTTTTATTAGATTGTCTATCTATACTTAATCTGAGTTTGGTGATAATGTGCATAGCCTCGAGAATCTGGGCCAAATTATTACGAAGGACGAAAAATATGACAAAGAAATTCAATATTTGTACAGATAATAGTACTCGTACCATGGAAGAAGTTCATATCCAACCACCTTAAGCAATATTCTTGCTTGCAGCGCTCGGCGGCTTTAGAACCGGGCCGGTAACAGATATGGCCATCGTGTTCACGGGATTTTGTTTTGAAACTGGTTAGATATGAACGTCTTTGGATGGTCGGGTCATGTGTGAGTAGCTAGACATTCAGAATCAACAATACTTAGGGTGGACACAAAACTGCGATACGACGCCGCATCGCGGGTTGTAGAGGAACATTTTTTTTAGGAGCTCGCAAATTTTTGCAAGCCAAAAAAAAAATTTTTGGCTTGCAATTTTTTTTTTCTTTTCTAAATCGCGATCCATATATATCTACAAATTGACTGTCTCGTTAGTGGTCGCAAGCACTACTCATGTTGAGCATGAGGTTCGATTCACAGGTCAGTCAGTGTTATTGGGCTTTTTATTTGGAATTTTAAATCAGTCTGGTCTGGATTTGTGCCCAGCTGATGGCATTAGGCTCGCTCCCTGCGATAAGGCATCGATAGATATACTCTTAATAAATAATGACAGTATATCTTTACGGTCAATGTAACCGTCAGTGGACGGTCCCTCAGCCGGAGTTGGGCTATCCGCAACCTGCCCACCCGCTCGGTTGCAAGAGAAGAAGTGCCTGGCAGTCTGGGTCGCCCCACCTCGGATGTACGTATACATTCGCGTTGGAGCGATTCACCCATAGATACATTATTTATATTTCTATGGATCCACCCTACCCCGAGATAGAGCTACGTTGAGATTTACTTTGCAATTACAATATATTATGCATTAATTTTATAACTTAAAGATATGTATTAATTACTCAAATAATTATAATTCTGTAAATATATATTGTGTTATGGTGGCGAATCATATTTTAACCAAGATACAATCTGACACTGACTTGCAAATTGCAAAAAACATAAAAATGAGGGTGTACTACAATATGTACAACAGGGATGTTGACTGAGAAAAACATAAACTATTTGGTCCGTCAGTCAGATAATAAAAAAATATTAGACACTTATTTTTTTTGATCATATTAATAAAAAAACCGGCCAAGTGCGAGTTGGACTCGCACACGAAGGGTTCCGTACCACCGTACAATATTTAGCAAATACGACGTATTAAAAAAAACTACTGACTAGTTCTCGTTCAAACGAATTTTCGGTGGAAGTTTACATGGTAATGTACATCATATTTTTTTTTTACTTATATCATTCTCTTATTTTAGAAGTTACAAGGGGAGACACACATTTTACCACTTTGGAAGTGTCTCTCGCGCGAACTATTCAGTTTAGAAAAAAATTATATTAGAGACCTCAATATCATTTTTGAAGACCCATACATAGATAACACACGTATGGGTTTGATGGTTTTTTTTTTTTAGTTTCATTTCTAAGTATGGGGAACGCCCAAAATTTCTTGTTTTTTTTCTATTTATGTGTGAAAATCTAAACGCGGTTCACAGAATACATCTACTTAACAAGTTTCAACAGTATAGTTCTTATAGTTTCGAAAAAAAAGTGGCTGTGACATACGGACGGACAAACAGACAAATATGACGAATCCATAAGGGTTCCGTTTTTTGCCATTTGGCTACGGATCTCTAAAAATGGTTAAGATAAAACGCATCAAAGTTCCCGGGGAGTGCGGCAACTCAATGTGTTGCCGTAATCTTTTAAATACGTAAAAAAAATAAAAAATACATGTGCAATATTTTTTAATAATCGACCTAACGGATTTTAGTCAACATTCCTATTATACACCTTGGCTAACCCTTCGGGGAAAACAGTGTGATGTTATGTTATCACTATACATTTTATATGGAGATAGTACCTGGGCGACCTAGCGACCGAGCTCTGCTCGGGTGAAAATAAGGAGTAACCGAATTATCCCAAATATAAGACTTAGCTAGATCGATTTTTCACCCCCGTAAACCCCTAATGGCAACCTTCATTGAAATCATTAGAGCCATTTTCGAGAACGTCAATATATACAAATATAGCTAGTACAGAATAGGATAGGATACAAATATTGCTCTTAGTTTGTGTTAGTGTGTGCTTTAGTTATTGTTATAAAATGTCAGCTAAACACAGGATTTCATGTAGTGGAAAATCCACAGAGCTTTACTTTTAACATTATCAGTAATAACACAGATTTTTAACACTGACCTTATCTGTTATCATTTATATGATGCGTATGTAAATATTATAATGTAACTTTTTCTTATGTATGGGTAAAATTAAAAACTGGTGTATTTTCCAAACTCTGTTTACAGTCCCATTCTGTAAACACTGATTGGAAAATACACAATTTTTTGGGTTCTGTACCTAAAAACGTAAAAAAACGGAACCCTTATAGGATCACTCATCTGTCTGTCCATTTTTTACAGCAAATTTTCTCACAATCTAAGGGACTGATTAAATGCACATTTATTTCTGTTATCCAAACACGGACGTATAACGTAAATAAATGAATTTTAAATATTAGGGTCACTTTTGGGGGGCAAACAATAAAATCAAAATAAAGTTTTGCAAACTGTACCATATGACATGTCAATTTTTGTTTTAAATAATCTATATAAAATGCTTTGTCCTGAATATCTGACTGACGGATCAACGCACAGCCACCGCTGATCTACCGCTGATCACCGCTGTAGAGACCTGAAATTTGGAGAGTGTGTGCTTTATATGATGTAGGCATCCGATAAGAAAACTCCTAAGTGGGCGAACGTTTTTATGGGACAACATGATTCCTTGTGTTAATAAACTTGAAACTTGGCACAAAAATGTACTAGGCTTGCATGAATTCAAGATAGTATTTCAATCATTAGACGTTGTGCACAATTTCTAAAAACATAACACATTTTCAAAATACATGGAACACTCACGCGTTCCATGTATTTTTAGATCTTAGCTGTGTTAAATTATTAGCGATTATCCTACACATTTGTAATATTTTTGTGTTGTATTTTTTTTTTTCCAAAACTGTACATTAATCAACTATGATTTTAAATTAGTTAAATATTTCTCATGTAAGTGAAATTTTCCTATGGGAAATAAAGATATCTCAAACCTGTATTCAACATCATGTTATGCTACTAATAGGATTTGGATGAGGCAGACAGATAGTTTATAACCTGGATTAACACATAGAATACTTTTATCCAGGTAGTACGTTCCCGGGAGATAATGCCCGACTTCCACGCGAGCGAAGCCGCGCGCAAAAGCTAGTGTTAATATAAATACATTTAAAGATATTTAAGAAAATAGGTGAAAATTGACTCACACTCATCATTGTCTCACTTCCCTTATCGCCGAAAATACAGACCAAAAAAATACAGAAAATAGTTCTTTACTCATAGATTACAGGAATACCTATAAGAAGTCTATGGTCTTAAAATAACATAGTGAATCCCTCAATATTGTGCATACAAACTTACATTTGCAGTTCGAATATAATGGGATTGGGAGAACATGTTTTTCAACTACAATGTGAATTTTGTACTGGGGACAAATTCATCCCAAGTATGGAACGCTTCATTGTGCGTGGTCCGACACGCACTTAGCTGGTTTTATTTAAATACTAACTGCTGCCCACAACTTAGTCCTTTCTGACTTCTTCTTTTTGATCGGCGCTTAAGGGTTGTAGCACCCGTAGCATGATGTTAAATTCGGCTCCTAATGTTCTTCTTTTCGTGTGGTTAGTGACTAACCTGGTGTCAGAGTTTTAAAGCCTCCTAGGGGCCTCTAACTTGGCTTCACATGACATCAAGAAATAACTCTTAGGCATGCCGGTTTCCTAACTATGTTTTCCTTCACCGTTTTTGAAGCAAGTGATAATTATACAATTCATGAATCTGAAAAGTCAGAGGTGTGTGCCTTGGGTTCGAACTTGAGACCTATGAGTTGACAGTCCGACGGTCACACCACTGGGCTATCACTTCATTTTAGTTCTAATGGTCGTAGCAGTAATCAAATGGGAAATAGGTAGCCTCAGACCTGAAGAAGGACAATAGGCAACTTTTTATCCTGGATCATGATTATTCTCTCTACTGCCCTTAATAATTTCAGCCAAGAGGCACCGCCACTTTGACCAGCTCTGTGCTTCTCGCATCCAGTGGATACATCTAGTGGGAGGCCTTCCAATGCTACACCTACTAGTATGCAGTTTGTGCGTGGTCCGACACGCACTTAGCTGGTTTTATTTAAATACTAACTGCTGCCCACAACTTAGTCCTTTCTGACTTCTTCTTTTTGATCGGCGCTTAAGGGTTGTAGCACCCGTAGCATGATGTTAAATTCGGCTCCTAATGTTCTTCTTTTCGTGTGGTTAGTGACTAACCTGGTGTCAGAGTTTTAAAGCCTCCTAGGGGCCTCTAACTTGGCTTCACATGACATCAAGAAATAACTCTTAGGCATGCCGGTTTCCTAACTATGTTTTCCTTCACCGTTTTTGAAGCAAGTGATAATTATACAATTCATGAATCTGAAAAGTCAGAGGTGTGTGCCTTGGGTTCGAACTTGAGACCTATGAGTTGACAGTCCGACGGTCACACCACTGGGCTATCACTTCATTTTAGTTCTAATGGTCGTAGCAGTAATCAAATGGGAAATAGGTAGCCTCAGACCTGAAGAAGGACAATAGGCAACTTTTTATCCTGGATCATGATTATTCTCTCTACTGCCCTTAATAATTTCAGCCAAGAGGCACCGCCACTTTGACCAGCTCTGTGCTTCTCGCATCCAGTGGATACATCTAGTGGGAGGCCTTCCAATGCTACACCTACTAGTATGCAATTGCCACTCAAGAACGTTTCAGCCACATCCATTCTCCTGCCCTTATTCCAATTTATTAGTGGTTTGCGCAACAAGTGCTCATTTCTTCCATACTTCTCTATTAGTCATCATCTCAGTAGTCACCCCCTTTCTAGCCAATATCATCTTTATCTTGGATATTTGTGTTAGAAAACTATGAAATACAAAATACACAAAGAGAAAATCGCGAGCAAAATCTAGTTTTAAGTATTCTTGTTGGTGCAGCATTTGTCTTCTTCCATACTTCTCTATCAGTCGTCATCTCAGTAGTCACCCCTTTTCTATCCATATCATATTTCACACAGTCCATCCATTGTCTTTGGTTATGCTCTACTTTTACATAAAACAAAGTTTGAAAGCATAGCCCTGTTCATACTGTTTATTATTTTTAATAAAAACATTATTCATTTATTGAATATAAATGATGACCAGATGTTGATAATAGAAGGTACTGGCTGGTTGATCTACCCAATTGGTAAAAGTTACCATGTTCATAACTCCATATTGTTTATCTTAATTTTTCTCCATTCTATTACTCTTACTGAAATTTAAATTATTCTGTTCTAAGATAATTCACCTTCCAAATCCGTTAGTATTCTCTTTATTTTCTTTTTGACTGTGTTATTGTCAGATATTCTAGTGAACTTTAATACATTTGTTGAACTAGGAATGCTTGACAATATATAAATAACTGAAAGTTAGGGATGACCTATAATCTTCCATTATAACAGTGAAAGGTCTGAGAGAAAGGGCCATTAACCCTTAATAGGAAGATAAAATTTAATAAATAAACTATGCACATACCCAAAAGATCTAAAAATCGGGGCTAGTGGCCCATTGCACTAAAAATATCGACCATAAACAAATACAGACTAAAAATACCTGACACAGGGTTCCTATTCAACCTCTTTTCTTGCATGACCTAGCTTCCACATATTTTACATTTTCGTGTACACAGAAAGTGAAATGTGCTCGGGGGTGGCAAGGGGAGGCCTGACGTCACTGGCTCATTGCGCGCGCATTTGACCCCAAACTGCCTGACCCAGATACTGACTTGCCTTGCGACATGATTCTGTAAAATGTCAACATAGCTCGCCCTGAGCGAAATACCGCAGATATTGACTAACACGCGCGCTCTACGACCTACATACTACCTTTACAACTCCGTAATCAAACTCAAAAACATATTCATGACCTATTTTTTTTAACTTTCAGGACCTAACTTTGTCTTCGTCAAAAAACACAATAATCGATAGACTTCCGCACGAAATACGGAATTTAAAATGTATGTACAATGTACTGACCAGCAATTAAACACATCACAGCAGCTTCCTCCGATTATTTCACGTTTTCACACAAACATTTTGATTTTATTCGGTCCTGGACGCCATTATCAACATAGACGACCAACTTGTTAGGCACTATTACACAGCTCATGCGGCGTCCATCGCGTTGTATCGCGCACTCGAAACACTTATCACTATCGACTTATAATTATTTTACACAAATAAGTCACGGATCAAGCTCGTCGTAAGTGAAAAATGTTAAAAACGGGATCGGGCGCAATCCGCTACGCCACCCCGTTCCACTGTAATTTTGTCACTGCTACCAACTGACAGGAACATAAATAAATACATCACATTACCAACTGGACTTTACGCAACCCTATTGGCTAATACACATTATATCAATATGATTGGCCTAAAATTTGACATAATTTTCGTTTTAACCAATCAGAAGTAAGGTTTGAGCAATCTCGTTTCTTTCTCAGATGAAAAAAGTAATGAGTTTCGAAAGTTACACTTTTGCGTTTGGATACGATTACTTGAACAAGTTCTATGAGCTAAGAAGTAGATTAGTAGGAGAAGTAGGAAAAGGGTCTGTTAAAGCATATTTTTTTTGTGAGATTGAGATTGTTAGCGAAATTCCTGATCCTGGGTTAGTTAACCCAGGATCAGGAATTTCGCTAACATGCTAATGATAAATCTTTCACTATCGAACACACCGCCTTGAAACGAACAACACTGTTGGTTATTGCTGTTAGTGTCCGAGTTCAACACAATTCTCATAATCTATTTTCAAGTGTTTAGTTTGAGACATGGTCTAATGTCTAAAAGTTTGCTTATGAAGCTATTTCTCAGCTCTGGGGGACTATTATGACGTATTAATTAAAGCCATCATGTTTGTAAAAATCATAATGTTTCAGTGTCGGACAGAGATGGAGCAATATGGGACGAATAGCACTATTCCTTTTTCACAATGGAAAAATTATAGCGTAGCGTAGACGATATAGTAAGCCCTCTGCTGCTTATTTTGGCCGTCTTAAAAATATTTTTGCATAATACTTTCTTCAGACGTCATTTTCCTTTTTCCTGTCCTAACCTTGTCCCATGTTAATTGGGGTCGACGCAACACGTTCTCGGGTTACTTCTTCCATTCTCCCCTGTCAACCGTCTTAGCATATTTTCTTCAGAAGTATATCCGATAATTAAAAAAAAAAACTGACGGAATCAAATCACAGCACTGACAGCACAGAACTACGTTCTGTGAACTTCTGTGACAGAACATGACAGACATGACAGAAGATGAAATTGGTATTGATACGGCTTGTTTTGTTCTTGACCGTTTGTAACCGATCGATGTTTTCGACATTTCTCTTGTGCAAATAGTTAATAAACTTAGCTTAAACGGCCGGTTTTATTTAGAAATTTAATGATCTAACATCTATGTGGTTTTTTGAGTTTGACAGTTTCGATAAAACAGAACGGAATCGCATGGCGATGTATACTTCTTCAGAAGCCTTTTTCACTTGTTTAGGTAAGTAACATTATGTTTGTAATCTTTGAATTAATTGATTGTTTGTTCATTAGGTAGTTAAAATAGGTTATAACAATTTCACATGGTTAGATTCCTTGGTACAAGTACTTACTCAAAAGCGCGCGTACGTACCCACTTATATCAGCGGAAAACTATATTTACTTAAATAAAGCGTATTTCTCATTAATAATTTATTGGAAACCTCATGAACCTCACTTGGAATATGTTAAGATGAAAATCTTATGTTCCTTATGTTATAATTTCTCGAATTTTTGGCCAAATTATGCACAACAAAAATATAAAGGCACACTCAGATGGTGTCAGTAGTTTACTTATTATTACACACAGTAAATATATACAGATACAATATAATTACTTATATTGTTATTATTCAACTAAAAAAAAATCTGCTAGAGCATAAAAAGTTAGTAAATAGTCTTAGTAAAATGGACAATGTAAAAATAATAGTTATGAAATACTTAAACCCAACAGGTAAAGTAAACGCGTCGGTTATTCAGTGCAGACTAATTTTATTATAAATCAACTTTCACATGTAGAACATTCCATGACACGAAAAAGGTTCACATTCACATACATACATTCTATAACATAGATGTCGGTAGTAGTTACACTTTGATATAAATTACAACAACATGTATAGACTTGAATCCTACATAGATATAAAAAATATGGATCATTCATCACTTTTATAACTTTTAAAATTCACACTCCTGAGCCACAAGATACAAGCAACGTTTAGTTTGTGGCTCACCAAATGTCACATTGTATTGTAGCTTTTGATGTTTTTAAATGTCTTAACTTATCTCAGGACCCTGAGGTCCTGGACCTTTGGATAGCATATGGGAGGCCGAATCCAACTCGCAGAGGCCTGTTACATGTTTTTAATGACAAGAAGCATCTATTTTTATTATTATTCACACCATCCATTCAGTATTTTTTTTTTAAATTATAGATTTTGTCACTTGGAATGATGTAAGGACTCCAACGATACCCCATACATCTGTTCCGGCACTTTAAAGTTATGGTGGAACAAAGAAACTCACATACATACACTCTCTCATGAGCCCTCAAAACATTGCACTCCTTTTTGCAGTAGTCATGTAAAAAACACCACATTAAAAACTGTCTGTGTATATTTGGGTATAAAGTGTAGTAGTAGTCGCAACCGCTAATGCTGAGCATGTGACCCTGGGTTTAGTCCCCAGGACGGGCAAAGTGTTATTGAGTTTTTCCACTAGGAATTTCTCAGTAGCAGCCCGCAGTCTGGATTTGAGTCTGTTTGAGGGCAATAGGTTCGCCCCCTATTACGTGGGACTTAAACATAACTGGCGAAATGTAGGTGTACTATAGGTGCACCTACATTTACCTACATCCCCTTCGGGGATTACAGGCGTGATGTTATGTTGATTTTCACTTTCATTTCATCCCAGGTTTTTCTTGCAGTTTCCACATGAGTAACGATGAGTAGCTCTTCAGCTGACTGGGGAGGTTCCACTGACCGGGGCAGCCCCACTGACCTGAGCAGTTCCACTGACCCGGGCAGCCCTGACCGGAACAACCCCACTGACCAGGGTAGCCTTGACCGGAGTAGCCCCAGCATTTTGGTAACCGTGCCTCTGGCTGACAGCAACGTTCAGATCCCTGAACCTACGCATCAGCTGTCGAACGAACCTAGTTCCACCCAATCCTCTGACACCTACACTCAAAGTGACGACGATATTGGTACGTACCTAACGCCTCGTCCTCCCTACAGCTACAGCGACATCGATCGCTTGCGCGAAGCTCGTGAAAGGCTTACCTTTGCTATTGATAACACTTATCTGCGTATTGGGAGGATAGTAGAGACAGCAGAGAACAGAATTAGAGATGCTGAACAACGCGAACCTATTGTCCATAATGAGGACAGTAATAGCAATACGGTTTCCTCAGCGAGTGAGGAGTCTAACCAATCGGTACCAGAGGCCCACCCACAGATTAACACCGATATAGTCGAAGAACCTCCTGCTAAAGTCAGAAAAATCAACTCCCCTGACAAAAACGAAGATTTGGATGGAGAGACTTGTCCCATCTGCCTCGATACTTGGGGTAATTCCGGTAACCACAGATTAGTGGCTTTAAAATGCGGCCATCTATTCGGAGCTGAGTGCGTAGAACGATGGTTGAAGGCGCAAGCAGCCAAAGACAGGTCGTGTCCTACATGCAAAAGTAAAGCTTCACTTAAAGACTTAAGGTTCATTTACGCAAGAAGGTTAATAGCAGCAGATACTTCCGAGATAACGAGACTACAGAAACTAGTAGATATATTACACGCTGAAAAGAGCCGAACAGAATTAAATTTACAGTCAGCTAAAATTAGTCAACGCGCTTTAGCTACGGAACTAGAAGACCTAAAAAAAACAATATCAAAGTCCCAAGCGACTAAGCAACAGGCAGACAGAAAATCCTGGCGATTTGCTCTCGAAAAGAACTTGGAAATTTGCAAAGATGGAGGTTGTAGAGTCCTTACTTATAACTGCAGGACTTACGAGCTATATGTGTCGCAGAAAAGTGCCAACTACCTGTTTCCTGGTTACGGTATCAGGAAAGTCAGTTGTGTAGACTATACGTTAGGTCAATTCGTGCATCTACATCCTAAACCAATCAGAGATATCACGTATTCTCAACCCAGCGACTTGCTTCTAAGTGTAGGTTTAGACAGCACTGCCAGAATCGTGGAGAGAGGCATTCCAAATGTGACAGTAAACGCAGGATTCCCTTTATGGTCATGTGCTTGGGATCACCACAGGACCAATGAATTTTACGCTGGTGGAGTTGGCGGTATGATACACCAGTACGATTTTAGGAACCCGTCGACAAGTTTACGTACCTTATCAGGCACGGGGGACATGTCTCCCGTCGTGTCTGTCTGCTCAACGGAATACGGTCTCCTATCTTGCCAGCTAAACTCCTGCTGGTTATGGGAAACCAAAACCGGGCAGTGGGTTCCTAAAGCATTCCCTGTTAACGGCGCGTTCTTGTCTATGTGCTACGACACCGAATCTCAGAAGGCTTTAATTTCAATGCGGCCAAAAGGTTCTGAGCGTTCTAAGTTGACAGTTTGCTCATTGATACCGACAGTTCGAGGGGGGGCGGAAATTGTCGTGGATTATGTGATTAATGGGTCGGCGCGTACGTCAGTAATGTCTAAAGCCACGTTCTGTAGGACCCCGGGGGCTTCTTGGGTGGCCGCCCATTCTGAAAGTGATGCGACACTGTACCTCCACGGTTTAGACGGTTCCAGGACAATGTCACTACCGGCTGCCGAGCCTGCTTTGGACGTGTGTTCCGTGCAAATGAATGGTAACAGTGTTTTAGCAGCTCTATCGGAGTCTAGGTTAAGGATTTACAAAGCTGTGCAAACTAACGGTTGAATCATTGTGCAATGGTGGATCTGACTTTAATTTTGTACTTGAAAGGGATCGAAGAAAATTTGAATTTTAATGTAATGTCTTTGAAGCTAAGACCAAACTGAGGCGAATCTGCAGAATGCGGGACGTAATTAGCTTGCGCCGATTGTGTCTGAAATTTGTATGGAAGTGTTCAAACTGGCGCGAATAGTGACGTAACTTTTTAACCATCAAAACAAATGACGCACGCGATCGCGTCCTGCGCGGGATTCGCTTCAGGCCACGGCCAAACCAAAAGCGATCGTCGCGCTCTTTTATATGATCATCGCGCGATCAATAAAGTCGCGTTGGTCCGTCGAAATGCATGCAAACGATCGCGTACTGGCGCGATGATCGCTTTTGGTTAGGAAGCGGGGTCAGTGTAGCCAGAGCTTAATTTTATACTTGGAAAATTTTATACTTGGAAAATTTTATACTTGAAATAAAATTGTAATGTAATGTGTGTCTTTTTATACTTTTTATTTGAATGTGGTCTTAGAGATCATTTTACGGGTTTTTCTAAGCCATTGATAGAGCTGTTACTGTAATTAATATTGTAGAATACCGGGGATTCCCCGTATTATAGTTTGACCGAGACCGCTGTTAGCTGCGTAGCTGCGAGGCGGCTAGCTGCGTTGATGAATGAGCCGCGGGCATGACGCTCCGCCGCTTGAGCATTGACGAATGTGCGGCGTGCACTGCCCCCCCCGTCTCGCCGTGCATTCCTAAGGCACGGAACAGCGGTCCCGGTCAAACTATAGCTATGATCTAGTTTTATATAGAATCCGTCTGCCAAGCGATATTAGATTTTAAGTCATTCTAAATACAGGTTTTTTTTTTAATAAATGCCCTTTTTGTGTGATGCCGTAGATATTATCCCTATGTTCCTAGATATGTATTGGTATAGTATTTTTATCTCACGAAGCTACGCGCGCTTTAGCTGTAGTAACCAAATGTGTGCGTGAAGATGAGTAGCGTCAGCACAAAACACACATACGCACACACACACATACACTTCCGACTTGGCCGTTTTCTGGAACGATACCGAGAGCTGCTGCGCTTACACACACATTCACAGTGTGGTTGTGCACTTGTTAACCACAAGTAAAGTGCGCGTCGCTTCGTGAGAGATAAAAATACCGTAGGTGTTACATTATCACTTCGTAACTGACCTACTATACGCAGTCGTTAATAAGGTACATCGAAAGTTCGGCTTTGTGAAGTTCCACACATATCTGTTCCCGGGACGTGACAGCGCCGTGGCACAGACAGGGCAGGCACTGAAGCTCCGTTGTCGGTCCGGCCACGGATGTTTGGTAATGAGTTCATGTAAAATGTGCACACTGATATTTTTTGATCCTCTGACGGAGCACGGTCCTTCCACGTCCCTGGCACGGCCCTGATATGTGTGGTGTTTGGATAGAATTTAAAGCCTCTGTTACTCATACCTGTGTGAAATGTGACCGTCTCTTTCTTAACCTCGATCATGATGTGCTATATTGACACTCGGGTACTGTACCTAACTTTTCAGTCTGAATCTGTGTTTTCTTTATGTAATACTAGCTTTACCCGCCCCGACTTTGCACGGGTAGCACTAAACCCTACCTACCCTAATTTTCTCACCGTTTAAAGCTTCCCTGGACTGGACTATGACAAACATTTCAAAACCAAAATCAGTTAAATCGGCCCAGCCGTTCTCGAGTTTTAGCGAGACAAACGAACAGCAATTGATTTTTATATATATAGATAGACAGTAGAAGTGCGCTGAGCGCACAACTTCTGTCACGTACTGTCATTCAAATCCGGTAGTTTCTATAAGTCACTAGAATTAGTGTTGTGGCTAGTGTTTGCAGGCAGACGGATCGTTGTATTTGGCCGGCCGCTAGTGCGCGGCCAGCTGGTTGCGTTATGGCTGGGACGTGACTTCTTTATGATCGGTATTGCCCACACGTTTCATTTTGACGGCCAAATGTGGTCCGTGTTAATTAAAACTATTCATTTTCATACAAATTGCGCCCGTCTACGTGTTTTCGTTGTAGTGTGGTGGTCGCGGTTCGTTGTGGTGTGATCGGGCCCTAATACTAAGCACTGATTTAACATGTTTACACGCAAGCTATTATTGTAACGGCATATTTCACCACCCACGATTAAGGTTCCATTATGACATTATCTGTCAAGGCCAGTGAGTACCAGCTTTTCAGTCATGGTGAAACAGGCCACAAAGCAGATATACGCTTCACTTTTTGTTCATTTATTTCTTTCATTCGGCATCGCCCCCACAGACAATGGCCCACCTTCCATCCTGGGTCGCATGTCCTGTCACCTGTGCACTTGATGATCTTATCTCTGCGTCAGTGAGCTCAGTGAGCGGAGGTCGCGCAGCTGAATTTTAGGCTAAACATGTTTGAATTTTTTGCAATTGATACGCTAAGAAGATTTGGCATCTTTCAGATGTTTCAATCTGAAAACAATGAATCAACAGTGAAAAAATAATTCATTAGTGAACTGATCCAACAATGTTGGATTTCAACATTAGGCATCTTTCACTCGCGGTCCGAATAAACTAAAAATGAAATGTGCAGATGAATATAGATTTCTATGTCATTTTAACGATGTCATGTGAATGTAGAAAAAATACTTTATCAAAAAAAAAACACGTTTCTTGTGGGTACCCCCTTTAATTTTTAACTTTTTTTATCTTTATCATTTTGTACTTAGTTATAGCGGCCATAGTAGTACACAGTTTGAAAATTTCAAGTGTCTTCCTATTACGGTTCCGAAGAAACGGTCCTGTGACAGACAGACGGACGGACGGTCAGTGGAGCCTTAGTAATAGGGTCCCATTGACACACTTTGGGAACGGAACGCTAATGAAAGAAAAATTAACTCAAGTGAAGCTTATGATATCAGCTTAAGCACTGATTCAGCACGTAAGGTATTAGAGGCAATTAGTAAGTATTAATTGCTAACCGCGTGTAAATTATGCATGAGGCGGTAAATGCAAGGGCATTGAATTAAGTAAAATATGTTGTATCGCTCAATGTGTCAGAGTTGAAATATGACTGAAGTAATGTAACATAAACAATTAGCTATAGTTATAACGACTGTAATTAAAATAATAAGATGTAACTAATAAATGTTTTGATGATTTTTGTGATATAACTTCTGTTTTGTTTTTTGCAACCGACCTTTAGCAGTCGGCTGATTAAAGTCTCCAAGATGCTGAAATCTTAGCCCCGGAAGTTCTGATCGGGTACCGGAAACAAAAGTTTCATCTGCGCCGATATCACGGGGACGTTTCATTGGTACGATGGCACTTCATTATTTCAGCCGAAAGACGTCCACTGCTAGACATAGGCCTCCTCCAAGCATCGCCACGTGCGGTTCTGTGCTATTCGCATTCAGCGGATTCCTGTGGCCTTCACCAGCACCCTTAGTGTTAATTACGTTGTTGAGCAGAACAATGTTACGTCTTCCGAAACGATGGTACCTAAATTAATTCCCACTTAGCCCTGCGCAGCGCCTGCAGCACCATTATAGCTACAAATTGCAAATACACATAAGAAAATTTTGAGTTCACGGGCTATGAATGAATGAATGATTATTTATTTGTTATGTACACGGGTACATAGATATGGTCTTCAGTAAAAGTTCAGTTGGCTCTCTATGTTTTGCCAGTGTCGTACAAATTTTATAGTTACAGTAGCTACCTACTGTAACTACGTATAAAATTTGTACAATAATATTAAAATTAAATTCATAATCATAATTAATTATTAATTAAGTATTTGCTATATCAGTGCTTTCGCCAGAAGCCAGAGCTATGTCAGGTAAATGCGCGCTTGTTACTATACTCTATGGCGCTAAACTACCAGCAAGTTTAATAACAGTCGGTCGATTCTGTAAAAATATTAACGTGAAGCTTAGGTGAAGTGAGCTGTCACTGCCACAGAATCGACCGGCATGCAGGATGCTAGGGATTAACACTATTGACAACTCACTTCACCTAAGTTTCACGGTGATATTTTTACAGAATCGAACGGCAGTACCTATCTGGTCGAACGACCTGTGCTCGGGTGAAAATAGATAAACATATTCTCCAGGTATACCAACGTTGTATCACATTCCCGAGGGTGTGAAAATCGAGAAAACGTATTTTCCCAGATATGAGACCTAGCTAGATCGATTTTTCAGTTTTTTCCGAAATCGTTAAATAATTATTACAAATATATATACTAGTGACCCACCCCTGCTTCGCACGGGTGCAATGTACTGATGTGGCGACATGTAAAAACATCGAGATTACTGTGCTTTACCTAAGTTAAATGTTATTGTATTATAGACAGACACCTCCCGGGATAAATTCTCTAAATGATGGTCAAACCATAACGCGTAGCGTAGCGTAGATTAGAAGAACAACGTGGTCACACAGACAGACACGAAACGTGACTTTAATAGCATAGGATTAGCAGCTGAATTATTATAGTCCAGTAAAAATAACAGCAAGTCGACGTCGCTTTTGGCAAGCGCTATCGTGCGTTGATAGGTGGTAGCTAAGCACCGTCTGACGAAATTGTTGACGAAATACAATACAGTAGGATACAATAACAGCACGTGCTACTGATATCAATGGCCATCAAGTGTCTATTAGAAGCCAAAATCTATTCCTTCCCAGTTTATTTTTTAATTAAGCTAGTAGTATGGCAGCATTATTATATGGGCAACATTGTGAACAGCTTTCAAAACAGTTGTCATTGTCAATTTTTTGTGAACAAAATAGCGGTGCCCGTGCTAAGTTCATAAAAAATCGTTTTTAACTTGATAATTTGACGATAAATTCCATTCGAAACGATTTTAATACAAAATTTTACTTTCTTAGTACACAGTTCAACTTTCTTTAAACGCGAAAAAAGGTAAGTTTTTGTGATATTGTTAGATCGATCAACATGTGTTTTGCGTCGTGAGGTCATCGTATACAAAATTAGTTTACATTTTTAAAGGAGACGCATTTTAAGTGATACGGGCTGTATAACAATGATTGATACAGGATATGAATGGTGTTAGTATTGGCGAGAGATATTGAACAAAACCAAGAAAATAAGTTTTGTAGTTTAGTGACCAAATAAAGAGTAATTACACCTACGCAGCCTCCGCTTGGCCTAATCCGAGGAAGTGGTATTTTTTCAGTTATTGTAAGTGATTCATATGAGTTTTGGGTAATTATGTATTTGTCAACACTTTATTTACAGTAAATAAACATGGAGAAAAGAAATAGAGAACATATGTGTAAGCATAAATAAATAAGTACAGTGTAAACTCTATATAGCGACACTGAAGGGACTGTGCATTTTATGGCGTTATAGAGAGTTGTCGTTAAATGGAGAGAAGAAACATCAGAATTAGAAAAAGAAAAAGTTTATTTCCGACTATTCTCCCGTTTCTATTGCGCGTATCAGTAAAACTTTTTCGTCAATACACAGTGATTTTCTTTTATTAGCCATGTTTACAGTTTGAAAGTTTGTGAGCAACTAAGAATATGATAAGGTATAGATAATCCATGACTCCTACTTATGAGTCATGGTCAACAACAGTCTACACGTACAAGCAATCCCAAATTGTAAACAAAAGAACGAATTTCTTAGAAAGTTCGGTATGCATGATGCCGACAGTCGAGTTTATTGCGGGCTAGGATAATAAAGCGACAATAGATCGTACACAGCTGCGCAGTTTTTACTAATTTTAGCAACTTAAAAGGTACTTTTTATCACTCAATTGTTGTCGTTATTGAGAGTGGGTGTAATGCTATGTAGAGTGAAACATTGTATGAAAGACAAGCTAAACCAACCAAAGCCAATTGATTTCGACACTTAAGGGAGTTTGTCGTTAAATAGAGTGACGTTACATGGAGTTTACACTGTATATATAAACTTTTTCCAAAAAAAAAAAAAACGGCCTCCAAAAAAACACTACAAAGTAAAAATAACTTTAATTTCGGAAGTTGGTGGCAAAAAACGAAAATTCAAAGACACCGACTTCTGAAATTAAAGTTATTTTTACTTAGTAGTGTTTTTTTTGGAAGTTGTTTTTTTTTTTTTTTTTGTAAAAAGTTTTTATGTTTCACTTTTTAGTTGTGGTACCTACCCCACACAAATTCGAATACCACTACCTGCTATGTAAATAACAGTGACAGGAAGTTATCATCATTATCATCGACATATACTAAGTGGGAAAAATACGTATTATTGAAGCTTACTGAAAACGTACCAAACAAAGTTAATTAAATTTATATGGGACCAATTTGGGAGCATACCCTTTCATACAAAAAAGAATTTTCAAAATCGGTCCACAATTGATGGAGAAATCTGCGGACATACATAATAAAAAAAACATACATATGCGACGAACATATAACCTCCTCATTTTTGGAAGTCAGTCAAAAATTGGTCAAAACTTACCAAATAGTATTCTTTTTGTCTCTTTTTATTACTAAGATGACCCACTGACTGATTACTATTCCTATTGGTCAGTGGGTCGTCTTGGGATGATTATGTTTTGTTGTTAAGTAATTAGAGTTCCTCATCAAAATGGTAAAAACAAAAAAAGAATGTTAACACAAGTTTTACCATTATATTTTCAGAAAAAAGCTTTCAGCCATGGATCAGTTACTCCATCAAGTGGCCTCCAATATGGAGAAGCAGCTGGACAGCGAGATTGAAAGGTACAGATTTTTTTCCACAGTCAAATTGTTTTTACACCCTAGCTTATTCTCAAACTCACCAATCAAAGTATTTATTTTAATTAAACCATTTGCAGGCACTTTGTCAAAGGACTTGGTCATTCAGAAAGATGAAGCCAGTTGCCCATTCTTAACCTAACCTACTATGCTAGGTTCGTATGGAGAAGAATGGGCAAGGAAGCCTAAGCAAAGGCCTACTGTTTCTCCTTCAACCCTCCTCCTTCCTTTTTCCTCTATTTCATACAATTTTCAATCATGTGTGCCTTACTAAAGATATCTATACTACAAGGGTTATCACCAGTGATCGGAGTAGGTAGATTGAACTGGGGTCATTGATCCGAAACGTATATATTACTATGGACATTCCTCCGGAATTGGTGGATTATTAAAAAAAAACCGGAACTTATGTAGGAATTGTATTCTGCCAGAGTGGAAGGAGTCATTTGATGATTTGCCATCCTCAAAAAAAAGGTAGGAATTGTAATAAAATGAGCAATTTTATTCTTTATTTTTTTTTATTATTCAACAGATAAATAATGAATTAATTTAGTTTTGATACCTTCCTTTAAATTTTGAATTGAGTAGTAATAATATCACTACCAACATTAACAATATTTAATTGAATCCGGAAATACCGGAATTACTTTCCGGAAAAATGGCTTATCCATGTTATTCTTTCTGTGTGCATTTATGATACAAGTACTAAAAATCAATCTACCTACTCCGATCACTGGTTATCACGCACTACACAGCCACAACCATGACTTGTCGCACGACCGGTAGCAATATTTAACCAAACTGGTTGGACGAATGGTCCTATGGCCAAACATTATTCTTGGCTGGATCTTCTGAGGCCAAGATTGCGACTAGTGGTGCCACGAGTCGCGGTCATTGCTGTAGTGCATGAGATCGTATTCTGTAAATCGACAGTTGGAGGGATTGGGGGTTGGGTTGGTTGGGTTTTTGGCGCGTTTTGTAATGGGACATGTAAAAAAGACATTAATAATATTAAAACATGAATATTTAAGCTATTTACTTTGGAACAGATTAGAGACCATGGACACAAGTGACCTGGAAGCGATCAGACAACAGCGGATCGCCGAGATGAAGAAGAGAGCAAAGTCTAAGCAGGAGTGGTTGGCTAATGTGAGTAGCATCTAAATTAAACTAAAGGAGAATGGGTAAGAGAGCTGTCTTAGGATCAATGAAAGTACTATCTGCACATAGAAACGGGTTTTGTCATCGGAAGAATAGACGAAATAACAGATTGCGATTGTTTATCCGTTTATTGTTCCATCGACAAAACCCGTTTCTAACCCGGGGAGAAATGATTGCTTTTTTGTATGTTTGTTACGCTTTCAAGCTAAAACAACTGAATGGATTTGGATAAAATTTGGCATATAGGTAGACAATGACCTGGGTTAGGACAAAGGATACTTTTTATCTCGATATTCCCATGGGATCGAGACTTATGCGGGTGAAACCGTGGGGCGCAGCTAGTTTTAAATAAAGGGTTTGTTGGAAAGCCTCATCGGGAGTATTCGCCTTCGGTTTCGACTAAACCTAAATAATAACAGAAAAAAGAATTTTGAAATTCGCCCGCCACTGTCGTTCATCACATTAATTTGCGTATTCGTTGGCTTAGATCGAGATGTTATTGTAGGTGTATGAGAGATGGCGTTGTAGGTAGAACTTGTTTATATCGTCGAAATTCAAATTAACCGGTTAATTTCAAAACAAAATCAGAATTTGAAAAAAATATTTCTCCCGTTAACCGTTTAAAATACCGGTAGCTGAAATCTAAACCGCTATTCTTTTTTACCGTTTCTGGGTTGAGGTCAATGATTAAAACCGGTTTGAAAAAAGTAAACCGGTTTCAGAGCCCTGGTCTGAACATAGGCTCTCCGAACTTTCGCGCATGTTGAAAGAAAGAAAGAAAGAATAATGTTTATTTGGACACAGTTTGTGAAACACTAAATACAAAATAAAAAAAAGTGAAAATAATATTTTAACAATAATAGTGTGTGCCTCACGGCTGCGCCAAAAAGGTTCATTTCAGCATTAATGCCAGGCAGATGCTGGCTGACGCTGGTTTTCTAATGAACCTATAAGTAGGGACAAGTGACGGCGAGTACAAAACAGTTTCAACATACCTAATACATAATTTGTATACTTCTAAATAAATAAATAAACTAGTAATCAAATCTAAATTACAAAAACAAAAATAAAAAATATGTATGTGTAAACAACAGGAACTGTCCACGCAAAACCTGTTATTAACGATTAGCTAGACTAGATTGATTATTAGCTAGACTAGATTGATTATTAGCTAGACTAGATTGATGTTCTCTCACTCACACTCGTTTTTCACTCATATTGCGTAGCTCGGACTGGCCATGATTCATCAGCCGTATTGTACCTTTGACCAATTTGCTCATCACAAGCAACTCACATGCTTCCCACTATCATAGTTTTGTAACCACATTCTATTTCACTCCAGGGCCACGGCGATTACTCAGAGATAGACGGCGAGAAGGAATTCTTCGCCATCTGCAACAAGAGCGACAACGTAGTCTGCCACTTCTACAAGAATGACACTCCTCGCTGCAAGATCGTGGACATGCATCTCAAACTGCTGGCTAAGAAGCACGTCGAGACGCGGTTTGTGAAGCTGGATGTGGAGCGGGCTCCGTTTCTCACAGGTTAATTGATAATAATAAATTAAATACCAGCCTATTATTGTCTCACTTGATCACCACGCTTGCTCAAGACGGGTTGGCGATTTCACGGGTTTATTTCCTGGGGGAATCATCTTCAGCTCCACGGATCTTCAGTTCACCTCAGATATGTTAGGTTATCGTTTGTCCATTCATACAAGGAATATCTTTGTCGACCTAAGCAGAAAAGCTTAACTAATAAGAGAATGTAGGATTCAAGAGCGAGCGAAGCGAGCTCGATAATTTTTGCATCTTGCCTCGAATGGGATAGGTTTTATTGTGTCCATTCATACAGAAATAAGACTGTGTTGATTTATACAAAGAAGCTTAAGAATTAAGATAGAGTTGGATGCAAGAGCGAGCGAAGCAAGCTCGATAATGTTAGCACCCGCCTAGGACAGATTACATTTTCTAAGTTGGGTACTTTGTCGACTAATGCACAGAAGTTTTAGATTCGAGAGATTGCAGAATGCAAGAGTGAGCGAAGCGAGCACGAACATTTTAGGATACCGCCGAGAATAGGTTTAGTTCTCTATTATTGTGTTAGGCGTTTTTGGAGATTTCCTTAGTTCTGAATGTTTTTACACCTATATTTTATTTTGAAGCCAGAAAGGTGTAAGTACAGTCTTGCACCTCGCTCCCGGCCACGACCATGTTCAGGATAAAATGTGTAAATCTAGGTCCCCAGCTTTCTATATACCAATTTTCATCACAATGGGTTCAGTAGTTTCTTGCATGAAGAAATAAGATATACCTACACACACACTTTCGCAGTTATATAATACATATTAGTAGGGACAATTAGGTAGGCCAGCACACGTGTCGATGGCGGAGCACGCTTCGGAAGTAGGTGCATACTTACTAACAATTAATTTGAAGAAAAAGTTTTTTTTTGTTGTTAATATACTTCCGCGCGCGCGTCCCTTTATAACCTCGCGCCCCTAGGCACGTGCCTAGTTTGCCTTAGGGATAATCCGCCTCTGGCTCCATGTAAAATACTGTTATTTAGCTGGGTCCGGTTAGAAATGAAGCCAACTTCAACATGGGATAAGGCAGATTGATTTAACTTTCCAACTTATTTGTGTTATAGGTCGTCTGAAGATCCACGTGATCCCAACCATAGGGTTGGTGAAGGAGAACAAGACGAAGGACTTCGTCGTGGGCTTCACTGACGTCGGTAACCGCGACGACTTCTCCACCGAGATGCTGGAGTGGCGGATAGCTAGGTATGTAATGTTTATTTAGGTGTGTAATGTATTGCTAGGTGTGTAATGTATAGCTAGGTATGTAATGTATAGCTAGGTGTGTAATGTATAGCTGGGTATGTACTGTATAGCTAGGTGTGTAATGTATAGCTGGGTATATACTGTATAGCTAGGTGTGTAATGTATAGCTAGGTGTGTAATGTATAGCTAGGTATGTAATGTATAGCTAGGTATGTAATGTATAGCTGGGTATGTAATGTAATAATAATAATAATATGTTTATTTACTCAAAAACAAGGCATTGTAGTACACGTAAAATACAGTTTTACAAAATAAGTACTATATCTACAAACGTGTGGGTGAGCACTGCTCTCCTAGCTAGGTTATGAAAACCTGTGTTAAGGAGAAGCAGTCCGGTCCCCTAAGGTATAATGACGTAAAGGTTACATAGTGCTTGTGATGTTACTGTTACAATTTTGGAGTATAGAGATGGATAATATTAAAGTTTAAAGATACGTTTTATTAAAAGTAAAAATAAAATAATTTTAAGGTAAATAAATGTATGTGTGTTTGTGATTGTGCGTGTGTGTTTGTGGTGCGTGTGTGTGTGTGTGCGTGTGTGTGTGTGTGTTTGTTTTTCCATGTTGTTTATGTTAAGATTTTTTCTGTTTCGTCATATGACTTATTTTGGAGGTACGATTGCACACTCTTTTTGCATTTGTGATACGGTAGTCCGTAGATTTGACACTCTTCGTTTATTTTATTATATAGGAATGGACCAAGAAAATGAAAAAATCTTTTTACAAAAATTGAGCGTACTCGCGGTAGGATGCAAATCCCATCTTTTCGACGTTTACTACGTTTTTTATTTTCTATAATTCGGTATGGGGTTTTGCGGTGTTGCAGAATGACTGAATGTATAGCTAGGTGTGTAATGTATAGCTAGGTATGTAATGTATAGCTAGGTATGTAATGTATAGCTAGGTGTGTAATGTATAGCTAGGTGTGTAATGTATAGCTAGGTATGTAATGTATAGCTAGGTATGTAATGTATATTTATTTCCTCAAAAGACCATTTCAGACACAAATCTACATGGTCCTCAAATGATCTGACCAAGACTATTTCTGGGTTTTATATACACATTGACATTAATGAATTTTATATATACAATGACATGAATATTTACTTTTTAAAGTATTATATTGTTTTAATAATTTCGAATGTGAAGACTATGTGGGTCATTCTTTTTTATTTTGTCATTTAGTTTTAACAGGGTCTGGCAGCTTGAGTAATTTATGCGGCCTACCCAAATGTCCTTTCTTTGGTATTGTTCGTCGAATCGTTGAGCTCCTTAAACTCTGAGTTGAGCTGCACGGGCACTGACAAATGCGTGCACTGACTGGACAGGTCCTCTCAATCTGTATGGTTCTTTCCTCAAAAGACCATCTCAGACACCAATCTACATGATCTTCACATGATCTGACCAAGATTATGTCTGGACTTTAAAAGAGACTGTGACCTCTGAGTTTGTTTCGGCCTTTCTTCTCGGAGTAGTCAGATAGGAAACGCCGACCTCATCTAGTTTAAAAAAATATGATTGACGTGTAAAAGTGTTTTGTCCAAACCTACTTACAGAAATAAAATCATTTATCATTTATCATTACAGCTAGGTATGTAATGTATAGCTAGGTATGTAATGTATAGCTAGGTATGTAATGTATAGCTAGGTGTGTAATGTATAGCTAGGTATGTAATGTATAGCTAGGTATGTACTGTATAGCTAGGTATGTAATGTATAGCTAGGTGTGTAATGTATAGCTAGGTATGTAATGTATAGCTAGGTATGTAATGTATAGCTAGGTATGTAATGTATAGCTAGGTGTGTAATGTATAGCTAGGTATGTAATGTATAGCTAGGTATGTACTGTATAGCTAGGTATGTAATGTATAGCTAGGTGTGTAATGTATAGCTAGGTATGTAATGTATAGCTAGGTATGTAATGTATAGCTAGGTATGTAATGTATAGCTAGGTGTGTAATGTATAGCTAGGTATGTAATGTATAGCTAGGTATGTAATGTATAGCTAGGTGTGTAATGTATAGCTAGGTATGTAATGTATAGCTAGGTATGTACTGTATAGCTAGGTATGTAATGTATAGCTAGGTGTGTAATGTATAGCTAGGTATGTAATGTATAGCTAGGTATGTAATGTATAGCTAGGTATGTAATGTATAGCTAGGTGTGTAATGTATAGCTAGGTATGTAATGTATAGCTAGGTATGTAATGTATAGCTAGGTGTGTAATGTATAGCTAGGTATGTAATGTATAGCTAGGTATGTACTGTATAGCTAGGTATGTAATGTATAGCTAGGTATGTAAGTTATAGCTAGGTATGTAATGTATAGCTAGGTATGTAATGTATAGCTAGGTGTGTAATGTATAGCTAGGTATGTAATGTATAGCTAGGTGTGTAATGTATAGCTAGGTATGTAATGTATAGCTAGGTATGTAATGTATAGCTAGGTATGTAATGTATAGCTAGGTGTGTAATGTATAGCTAGGTATGTAATGTATAGCTAGGTATGTACTGTATAGCTAGGTATGTAATGTATAGCTAGGTGTGTAATGTATAGCTAGGTATGTAAGTTATAGCTAGGTATGTAATGTATAGCTAGGTATGTAATGTATAGCTAGGTGTGTAATGTATAGCTAGGTATGTAATGTATAGCTAGGTATGTAATGTATAGCTAGGTATGTAATGTATAGCTAGGTGTGTAATGTATAGCTAGGTGTGTAATGTATAGCTAGGTATGTAATGTATAGCTAGGTGTGTAATGTATAGCTAGGTGTGTAATGTATAGCTAGGTATGTAATGTATAGCTAGGGGTGTAATGTATAGCTAGGTAAGTAATGTATAGCTAGGTGTGTAATGTACGAGTATAGCTAGGTGTGCAATGTATAGTTACGTATGTAATGTACTAAGCTAACTCTCCCAGTGTGGAAATATTTCAAATCATATCCGAAACAATTGTTTTTAGAGGCGATTGAAACATGGGTAGGCAAGGTTAGTACACCCACGTTTCATTTAATCCCCATAAAATAGCGTCGAAACTATTTTCATTCAATTCAAAATATTTTATTTCACATAAACCTACAAGGGCACTTATGAAACGTCAGAAGCTAGGTGCACGGTTCCAGTTGGTCGTTTCCTATGGAGAAGAGCCGGCAAGGTATTTGCACGCCATACTTGGCAGAATGTGATGATACTTTTGACTAATCTTAAGACCATATAATGTACCATATTCTGACGAATAAATGATTATTATGATTATGATAAAAAAAATACGGTTACTCTTTTAAAAATAATTGGCTTCTACAATATTTTCAAATAACAGTGTTAATAATAGTATGGGAGGACAGTGTAGGTCTTTCAGCAAGTACCAGGTACGTACTTAACAAAACTTTACACAAAAATAAAAACAACAGACTTAAAAAAAAACACTACAAAGTGAAAAATAACTTTAATTTTGGAAGTAAGTGTATTTGGTCTTGAATTTTCGTTTTTTGCGACCGACTTCTGAATTCTTTTTAAATGTCGGTTGTTTTTTTTTGTATAAAGTTTTTATTTTTCACTGTTTAGTTGTGGTACCTACCCCACACAAATTCGAATACCACTACCTGCTATGTAAATAACAGTCACAGGAAGTTACCATCATATCATCCACACAAAAAAAAAAGACGATTAGTGAAGCTTACTGAAAAACTAAGCAAAGTTAATACAATTTATATGGGACCAAATTGAGAGCACACCATAAAAAAAAAAAACTAAATCGGTCCACAATTTACGGAGAAATCGGCGGACATACATAAAAAAAAACATACATACGCTACGACCGGTAAGTAGGTTAAAAATAGAAGATGATCAACAGATCTACAAAAATGACATGATAATAAAAACCTATTTAAACCAAATGACATTAACCGTGAACTACCAGAAAACGGGATGCTACTTAGAAATGCCATAGAGAAAACCCTAAAAACACTGCCCGACCACACTCTGCAGACCACTAAAACAACGAAGCACTCGACCATTTTACCATTTTTTTTTTCTATATATCTAAGGTTATTCCTTATCTCCTTTCAGGTCCGAAGTAATCGAGTATAACGGAGACCTGATGGTGCCGCCCGAAGAAGCGCGCAAAGCCCGCATGCTTCAGATTCAGAGCAAGAAGACCATTCGCGGCCGACCGGACTCAGACTCCGATCTGGAACTCAGCGATTAAATGCTACAGAGGCCGTATCATAACGTTTTGAAACCATGATTGTTGAGATGGAGCTATACAGGACGGATAGCGCCATCTCTTTCTCGCATCAGAACAGTGATGGATTTAACACTTCATAATACTGTCCCAGTTTGGTTTAATACTAAATTATTTTAATAACAGAACTCGGGGATGTTACTTAGAAATATCAATATATCAATCTGCCTAGCCAATTATGTTAAGTTGGCTTCCAGTCTAACCGGATGCAGCTGAGTACCTGTATTTTACATTGAGGGACTGCTTATCTGACCTCCACAACCCAGTTACCAGGTAACGCGGTAAGACTGATTGTTAGTAACGACTGTCAAACATCTATGAATGACAGCCGGGACCAACGGCTTAATTTGCTTAGCACAGAAATATCAATAATTAACTTTAATGTGCAAGTAGACGCTGTCAGACAAGAATAACAACCGGTTTGTGAATTGAGAATTTAAAGTTGTGAACTTGGTAATCCCTACGTTAGCACGACATTATCATTTCAACCGAAAGATGTCCACTGCTGGACATAGGCTACCCCCAAGCACCACCACAACGCCGGTTCTGGGCTTCTCGCATCCAGCGGACTCCTGCGGCCTTCACAGGGTTATCGGTCCACCTTATGGGAGGCCTTCCAACTCTACGTCGTCCGGTATGCAGCCCGCGCCCTTTAGCATCTAGCCCGCGAAATTTAAAATTCCTACTGCCAAAAACATTTGGAATTTTGCGGGTGAAGTAATGCTAAAGGACAGTTTGACAAGTTCTCAACTTAAAATCTCAATCCAGTAACCAAGTGTATGACAGATCGAGAATATTTAATTATTTGTTTTTAAATAATCTTCCTGTCCTTGCCCCACGTCACTTAGTGTCGTTCCAACACGTTTTCTCTTCCACTCTCCCTGTCAACCGACGCGGTATCATTCACTCCGTTCTCTTTCATATCATTCCACAATCCATCCATCACTATTACAGTATTTGTGTTTAAATGTGCATGCATTCTGTAAATTGGTTTAAAAAAAAAAACACTTCATAATTGGACTGCGTTATGTAAGAACCGATTAAGCGCCATTTAACGAATCCTGAGAAAATGAGCTTCAAAAATTTCAAACTTAAAATGGTCGCTGTGCATACATTTAATATGTCAAGAGTATAATTTTTATTCTGAACATATAAAATATGTATAAGTTCACATTTGTTAAAAAAATATAAGGCTAAACTATACAGTTTTGTAGTTATAGCCATTTTTCCGCTTAATTTGTTAATGTGTTTTAAGCCATATTCAGACCATTTTATTTATCAATAACGTACTATACGGCATTATTGTCGTTTGATACTTTATTGCGATTTTTTTCGGGTGAAATAAATTGGAACATAAGATTAAATCCAGTTATTTTAATAAAATTTACTTAAACAAAACAAATGTTGTAACACTTCTACATCTTATTAATACTTTTATTCCTTTTTTTTCTTTTATTAATTACCTATACACTGTACCATATTATTTTTTATTCTTCATCTTCTACTTCAAAATCAATGGATCCATCAAAACCTTCAACATCATCTTCTAAATCACGAGATCCAGTTAAATTTTCGTAATATTTTCTCGCATCAGATGGTATGAGATGAAGGAGGGATTTTATATCATCTAGCTTCGGTTGAGAAATAGGTTTTCCTTGTGGCCAAAGTTGCTCATAATGCCTTGATAATGTCAATGGGTTATTTATTGCCCCTCTTTTTGGTCTTTTATTAAGATCTACTTCATGGGTTTGACCGCCATGACAGGTTGAAAGAAATATCCGACCAGGTCTATCCTTAAAAATGTTTATTTCTTTAGTTTTCAACCAGCTTATAGGATTTCCTTCTATATCTTTTTTTCTATTCACTATTGTCTTCAGCATTTTAGAAACTCCGACAAAGTCTAAACTTTCCATTTTATTAGCTATTAACTTGTTTCTCTTACGACAACTGGTCATCACATCAATGTAGTCTTGTGGAGTGTAAAGCCGAGTATGGGTTTTTAACGCTGATTCGATATCACTAAACTCGCTATCATTTTCTAAGAAGCTATGCCCAGGGACCATAAATCGTAGGGTGATTTTTTCTAGGTTGTCATTTTCTTCTAGTACTGCAAATAGTAGCAGAGTCAACTTAATATTTCGGTTCTGGCCACCACAGGAGTCTGACCATAGGATTAGTTCTTTGACTTTTGAGTCTAGATTTAAAGATATATGTTTACGTAAAGTGGAGCCTACTTCTTGTGCTCCCCTGCCTGCTATTCCTTCCCCCCAGACGTAACAAAACCCTTTACCGGTTTTTCCTGAATGCACACCGCAGTTGTAAAGCCACAGTTGGCGTTTGTAAAATACGATGTTGGTTGGAATTCTTGGCAGTGGCAGTGTTTTTTCCATATCAAATGTCAGGGTTTCAATATGATCATAAGTCTTAGCCAAAGTTATATCTTGTCTTTTCATTGCACGTGCGTCTTCGGCTTCTTTATGGTGCTGCTCTCTTTCCTTCTCTAAATTTAATTTGGTTTCTTGTGAAGTGGTATCTCTGATTTTTACAGCAAATAGGTCGCACTTATTACACGTGTCTTTCTGTGGCTTTTTCCTTTGTAGATTAAATTTGGTATAAAATATTCTTTTATACGATGCAAATGAAACTGTCTTTCTTGATTCATCAAAGCTTGCTTCCGATAAATATAAGTCGTACATTTTCGACAAAGTCATATCCGGTGGTAAATACATCCTGTCTGTTTGCGCTCTACAGTAATGGGACTTATATTTTGGGAATTTATCAATGTGTTCGATAATACTTTGTTCAACATCCTGAGGCATCTTACGAGTGTTTCCTGATACCTTTCCCCTTTTGTCTTCAATTTTTTCCGGACGTGAGCATTTTTTTAAGTATCTGTCAATCCTTGCAGATGAAATTCTTAAAGTATCGATAAACATTTTGGCACAAACAACTATGTTTTTTAAAGAATAGACACGAGTGTTATTTCTTTTATTTGAATTCTTGTTTCTTTTCCTTTTTATTGATGTCACTTTCACGTTGGAAGATATATACAAGCACTTTCCTTCAAAACATAACTCCCAAAATTTTGAAAATTCTTCTTGGCGCTCTTTTACCGATATTTTTTCATGACAACCATCATTACAGCGAACATCGATAAACTTTCGTTGATTGACTACTTCTCCCTTTTGATTTATGTATTGATTGTTAGTTTCACATAACTTTTTACGAATTTCACGTGTTTGATCAGGATATTTCCGTTTTCTGCCCTTCTTTGGTCGTCCAGTTCTATTTTCATTTATTATTGGTTCAGATATCATCGGGTTCTGTAGATCACCTTCACTATGATTGCCAGTTGATATTTCTGATATAGTTATAAGTGAATTTTCTTCAGCTAAAACACTAACTTGAGATGTAGTCATATTATTGTCTAGTATACTGGGGCTATTGTCACATAGATTGACTGTTGATATAGATAAATCGATGTTTGTAAGATCTGCATTTTCTTGCTGAGAACATTCAATGTTGTTGTAACTTTTTTCTTGTGGTTCTTGTTGTAACTCATGGTTTGAATTTGCTGTAGTATTGAATTCTATGGAATCTAAATACCTTGAGCCTAAGTCATCATTTTCCATCTGAATTAAATTTTGGTACGCATCATCTACTTCGGTACAGACGCTTATATTATTTTCGTCAATTTCTGTCGTTGTATGAACAAGATTTATGGAGTTAGATATATCTAGTAATACTCTTTGTTCATTAGCTTCCAATAACTCATCTTCAGGTAAAACATTGTAATGGGTAGCCTCAGATACTTTGGTTATCTAAAAATATAAAACAAGTAATGGTAATATTGAGCGAACCATCTACTGCAGGTTATACGTATATTATTGTACAAAAATATACAGGGAGTAACAGAATAAACGCAATACCTCTTAAGGGGTCATTGTACATAACTTTATTTTAACGAGTAAAGAGGCAAGGCAAGTCTTATCGAATACAAGAAAAATCTTTAAATCGGTACAAGTCACACATTCATACTCTCCACATGCTAGGCAAAACCTCACATACTAACACCAAACCCACAAATCACTAACATGCAAGATTTGAAAACATAAAAAAGTATTTGACAGATAAGTACCTCATCATGCAGCTGGGTGTATTTATTTTGTATCCGGGTTTTGTCGTAAATCTGAGTAGTGTCCTTAAAACAATAAAATCATGTCAATTATGATTTAGGTATTCGTTGTCGTTCGTTGATGTGTGTAATTCACCACTTAATGTTTAAGTTGGATTTCATCAAGGATTTTATTTAGTAATGTCAAAAAGCGCGCGACGATTTCGTCATTTTATACCTATTACATTAGTAGGTATAGATAGTGCAATCCACGAAGACGCGCCCCACTCTTCTCCCTAGTCGCGTACAAGTGTGTTACATTCTGTTAGTGCTTTAGTTTTGTCGATACACACTAATTACCTATATTATGTAATTACTTATACAGTAATTAGCGCGTACACTTGTACTGTAAGCGATTATAATAGGAAGAAGAGTGGGGCGCGTCTTCGTAGATTGCACTATCTGTATGTAGATAAATAAATGAATAGCTATTTATCTTTAATAGGATATGTATAGATAAATAGGTAAACAGAATTACTAGACAACATAATGTAATGTAGGTAATAAACGAGTAGTAAGTAGGTATACGATACATACCTGTAGAGAATTACTTTGCATTGCATCACTGCTTGTTAATGAAGCAATGAAACGGTAACCACGAGTATTCTTATTAAATTTATCCATTTTAACGCTGTTTTTCAATAAATTCACTTATGAACAACAAAAATGATGGATAAGTAAACAAAACATCCTTCCGTTATTACGTTAGATGCGTAATGAGACCACCCGCTGCCGCCCCACCCCGTCCCGTACGCAAAAACCCGCGAAAATAGAATGCAATAACGAATGAAACGCCAGAAGCTGGCGCTTCATTCACGAACGGATGAAAGATTGCGCGTGTGGTGATACGCATTAACGAATTAAATACCATTTTAGGTGGTTAATTCGATGCTGCGGTTTAAAAACGGTTAAATCAAAAGGCAAAACTGAATTATCTTCATCGTGGACGTGTTTAATTCGTTTATGCAATTTGAAAACTGTTTGTAACTGTAACTTTGACGCATAATTCTTTAATACAAAACGAATGTGTGCACAAATTCTAGCAAAGTTCGAAATGTCGCTTGATTCAACCCCTTATTATAAGGCCGTAAGAGTGATTTTTGAACACAAAAATAGCTGAATACATAGTTTATCATACCTATAGTCGATCTGCATTCATAACTCTTTTTTTTCGATTTCGTCGCTTAATTCGTTATTACATAACGCAGTCCAATTATAAGATGAATTACTTAAGTGACGTCTCTGAGAGCGGCAGTAAGTATTGTCGTTGAATAAAATTTTTGTGCATGGCAATAAGATGTTGGGGTCTGTGTTGCCATGTTAAAATTGGTTGAATCATGGTGAGTTTTAAAGTGCGTTTCATCAAATAGTTCTTATGCCGTAATGTAGCCTCCACCGAATACGCTACGTTGTTAAAGTAGACAGTGGAGCCAACATTACGGCAAAGGAACTATTTGTTGAAACTCACTGTAGAGAAATGTTCAGTTTTGTAGAGCGCTGTCATTGTCAGGCAGGCATACCTTCGTGACAGTCTCTTTTTAAAATTCACCTTGGACAACAACCTTATTATATCGAGAATAAGGATCATTGGGATTTTGACAGTGATCCGAAATTTAGATATGTTTAATAATAATTAAAAGGACTGTCCTGTAGTTTACGTATTCCAATATTTTGTTGACAAACATAGAATAGTCGAAATGATTGCACTGACAACCTTAAAAGAATATTTTTCTCAATAAAATCATTCCATTCCTGACCTTGCTTGCTAACAATAAAATATACTTGAAATTATGCCCTGAGAAGCCATAGCAATATTATAAGTGTAGTACAATAGTTTAGGAGAATGCCTTTAAATGTAAACATTTTTTTTATTCCTCGCCTTACCTAAGTGTGTGTGAATGGTGCTAAACGATTGTAGACTTTATTTGCATTACATTTAAAGTTGGGTATTGTTTGAGCCGTTGTGTGTAGTGTTGCCAATTATCGTTGTGGTAATGAGGTAGTTGTCGGCAGTTGTGTTTTTGTTATGATATTTTGCGTGTGAACTAAATTAAATGTATTATAATTATAACTCATATTATGATTATATTTTGAATAAAAACCTTTTTAACAATGTGGTCGTTTCCTTTTCTTATTCAAGTTTATTTGAATAATGTTTGTCCTTTAAGTCTGTAGATTTTATAATTGAAGTCCACAGCTAGAGATTAGTCACTCCCTAATTTCAAAATGTTTGGAAGTAGAGTTAAACAGGGATCTTTTGGATTGTAGCCAAAATCGGAACTAACGTCGCCATCTTGTTTTTTCGATACAATTTCACAAATTTTTACCAGCAACACCCCCTTGCCAATGCCATTCAAGCCCCAAAAGATTCTTGTAGCACTGTATGCTAACTTCTACCTAGCGGAGACGTAAAATAAAAACCAATGGGCGTGATATTTATTCGAATACCTGCATGCGTGATCTCAGTCTGGTATTATTTTAGTGGAATAATGTTCACGCCTTCGCGGGAGAACATGCTCAATGAGTAAAACAACAACACCAGAAATGTCTATGAAAACCTTAGCTAGAGTAGAAACTGTGCTTTTATTACAAACATTCTAGTTATTAGGCATTTGCAAAATGTATATCACGTCAATTTTAGTTTTACATGGAAGGGGTAAAACGCCGCGCGATGGCTCGCTAGTTAATAAAGTTTGATAACAGTGAGATGGTGGTTCAAGTTGAAAAAATTGAATGTCGTGGACTATCTCAGCGCATCCTATATCCCCTCGTCTGTTGAGCGATTCATATTCGTATTCATTTATTTGCGTTCCACAAGGTAGAACAAGATGCTAACAAAAGGCTTAGAGCTAAGAGCCGTTGTAAACTCTGTCAGGGCACAGCAAATTTATTATTAGATACATAGCTATTAGGTACTTAAAGTTAAAAATTACACCATCATTTAAAGAATTTATTCCGGAAGGTTTCTGTGTATAATATTAACATTTAACTTATGTAGATATAGAAATCTCGATGTTTTGACATGTCGCTAGATCAGTACATTGCACCCGTGCGAAGCAGGGCTTATATATAATAATAATAAAGCAAACATAATCAAACTCAAAGCATTTATTTCAAATAAACCAAATATAGGCACGTTTCACTTGCTCATTCCAAAGCGTAAGAGAAGAACGCGCAAGAAACTCCATGGACACTTTTTTTTACAACATATTGGGTGCATCATTCATGTTGAAATTATACATAAGAGAACGATGTAGAAATAAGTATATAGAATGATGTATCTTATATATAAAATTCTCGTGTCACAATATTCGTTCCCGTACTCCTCCGAAACGGCTTGACCGATTCTCATGAAATTTTGTGAGCATATTGAGTAGGTCTGAGAATCGGCCAACATCTATTTTTCATACCCCTAAGGTAGGTAGGGTAGGTAGGTAGGTACGGTAGGTAGGTAGGTAGGTAGGTAGGGTAGGTAGGTAGGTAGGGTAGGGTAGGTAGGGTAGGTAGGGTAGGTAGGGTAGGCAGGGTAGGTAGGGTAGGTAGGGTATTTAGGTAGGTAGGTAGGTAGTTGCACCATAGATAAGTACATAGTGCTACCCGTGCGAAGCCGGGGCGGGCAGCTAGTAATATATAGAATTTCAAAAATAAAACAGCAGTTGTTGGTGTAAATAAAAAATAGTAGTATTTTGAATCCCGTGCGTGAACCCCACGCGCTTCTGTCATTGCCATTTCTGCTGCCTGTCATTCATCATATGTGTCATTTCACTTTTGACAGCTGATTCAGCTAGTTGTGAAGTGCCGATTATTACGTACAGTGTTTTTCACAATTTACTTTGTAAAAGAATATTATTGACTTAACTACGAACTGTACTAGTGTCGAAACTGTTCAAATCAAATTCTTAACTTCGAAAACAACCTCATAACAGTGTACCTTAGTGTGATAGTTTTAGAAAAAGTCAAATTTTTGCGGAAATCTCGGTGGCGTGTTGAATTCATTTTTCTGGGTAAGTTTTTGTGTATCGTTGCTAGGAACATACCCTATGAATCTATTTTTAGATCAAAGATGTCGTTTATCGCTCGTTAGCCCTAAAATAATCATCTCAAGGTTACATAGTAGACTTTGAACTATTGAGGCTGATGTTATTCAAAACAATATTTTTAAGTCCAATATTGTATAAGTTACCCTTGCCCCATTTACAGTTTGTAAACATTAAAACCTGGTTCTTGTGACGTAATTTCGCGATGTGTTCGTAATTTAAAATTACGCAATTCTAGAAATCTTTAAAAGATTACAAACTTAATTTTAATTAAAAGTCGCTTTTAGGGTCTGTGTGATCGCGTTGTGCTTCTAAACACGCAACAGATCTTAATGTGGTTTTCACTATTATTTCGAGAAATTATTCTGCAGGTTTATGTAAATAATACATTAATAATAAACTTACGAATACTATATAAATCTCGATGCTAAGTTAAGTCTTATAAACCGTGCGAAGTAGGGGTGTAATACATCATAGTATCTAGTTGTGTAATACATCAAATGTAATAACTTTATTTGATGATTAATTCATTTCGTGATAAACATAACAATATTATTTATAGCTGTATCACAGTCATTTAGAACTTAGTTCTTTGATAACAAGTCTTAAACTAAAATTATAATGTTTGACAGACTTATCTGCTATAAATATTCACGTTGTTACGTCTAAACTAATATTATATTATTAAAATTATAAAGGGAAAATATTTGTTTTTTTGTATGTTTATTTGTTACGCTTACACACTAAAATGGCTGGACGGATTTGGATGAAATTTGGCACATGGTTAGACCATGACCTGGGTTAGGACATAAAATATTTTTATCTCGATATGCCCATGGGATAGAGACTTATGCGGGTGAAACCGCGGAGCGCAGCTAGTTATTATTATTAAAAAAAAAAAATGTCATTATCTACTCTCCAACTTGTGAAGGTTATCATAATAGTCTGACTGTTGATTTGCATTTTTTTTTATGAATAAATTTGAACTAAGGTTGGAGCAGTGACCCCTTGAGTTCATGCTGAAACAATGAGTGGCTGTCACAGTGAGTTCTGTTGATTCATTCTTGATTATATAAATAAATGCATGATTTACAAAAGCAAGGTAAAATATTCCACGTATTTATGAATGGATTTGATAGCTGTCTCATCATGTCATAGATATTTGCATATAAATGCTAGAGGAGGCTGTCATCCAGGACTGGGTCCATATCTCAAACATTGAAACTTAAAACTAATTTGTAGATGTAACATAACAACTAAACCACATACTAACATTTACTTTATTTAAAGTTTCAACTAAGTACTATGTAAGATAAGAAAAAAAAAGTAAAAAAAAAAGTTAAAAGTGTTAGGATTTTTAACCAGTTCTCATTCCAAATAAAATTACATTTAACAATTCAATAAAACCCTTCATTTTGATATTCCACATACGTTTTAACGCTGTTTTAATACAAATTTTAATATACCCAGTGAAACTCGCGTAATAAAGACGAATCATCCAAATCCGTTCAGCCGTTTTGTAGTTACGAGGGAACATAGAGACGGACACACGTATATACAGGTCAAACACGTAACCCATCTTTTTTGGCTTCGCCGCAGTCGGGTAATAAATAAAGCCTTTTTTTTTTGAGGATGGGAAATCATCAAATGACTTCTCCCGCTCTGGGCAGAGCGAGAGGGTGTGTCAGACTTTTACTGACTAAAACCCACCCGTGTTCCTTCCGTTGCCTGTGTGCTGGGGCTGCGATATCCCTTTCGGACAAACCCGTAACCCCAGCAGGCATTGGTCTTTCGACCCCGTCGGTTGGTGCTGACATCTCTTTGAGGCGCGCGTGGAACACAACGCGCCGTCGACACGGGCCTGGTCCTTATCGGACGGCGAGCTGCCCATTGCTCACCGTCCGCAAGCCCGCGCCTACGGTGGCCGGAAGTCGGCTCTCGACTCCCGACGCCCGGGGCGACTCCTGCGGCGACTAGGGCCGCGAGGGCGTGCAGCTTGCATCTCCCTCGCGCGCTCCGCCTCCTCCTTCGCGAACACAACTGTTTCGCAGAAGGAGGTGACGGCCTCCCATGCACTCTCGCTCCGAACCATGGCCTGAACCAGGGCCGGACGCGAGAGATCGCCGCCGTCGATCGCCTCCGTGAGGACGCGGCGGTATTATTTATGACTGGTGTACTACTAAAATGAAAAAGGCCATAAGTTACGTTTTGAGTAAGTATAAATGTGGAGGGCTATAAGAGTAGAGGAAGACCAGAGAAACGATGGATGGACTGTGTGGAAGATGATATGGATAGAAAGGGGTGATTACCGAGATGACGCGGTCGTCATCAATATAGAGAAGTATTCAAGAGAGACGAGAGAAGTGTTTTTAGAGAACTATGGAAGACAAAGACATGTTGCGTCAACCGATAATGAGACTTCCATAAATAAACAATTCGGAATAATAGCCACCATGTTTATCAAGGTAATTGGTGATCACAGTAATAAGTAACTAACAAAATGTTATCAGGAACTAATTAAAATGCCCACATACAACTGATAACAGATATTTTGTAAACATGGAACATTTTTTTTAAATTCTTAATAAGTTAAATATTTTTTAATAGTTTTAAGTTTGAAAAACAATTCTTTAGTTAAAACTTTATAATATGCCTTTACTTATTGTTCCCACTGTTGGGACACAGGCCTCCTCTCTGTTAGAGGGAGTGGGCCGTAATCTACCACGCGCGCCCAGTGCGGGTTGGTAGATGTCACATGTCTTCGAATTTTTGGTTCTAGGACATGCCGGTTTTCTCAAGTTTTTCACCGTTTTGAGAGCAGTGGTGACGAAATTAAATATACAAAGTGCCTGCCGGTTAAGGGTGGGTGTTTTGGGGGACTATCTTATGTAACTTTGTCGTTCGAAAAGTGCTGATTCTCAGCCTAGTTTAAATAAATGACTTTTGAATTTTGTGTTTAAATTCGAAGTCACGACCGAAGTTACAAGCCGCAGGCTGGTCAGGAAATTCACATGTTTTTGGAAAAATTTCTAATAGATCACTTACTCAAAATTATTGTAATACCTTTGCAAATTCAATTCTAGATGATGAGGATAATATTGTTGATTAGATAATAAACTTTAAATTGCCTAAGCAATTCTAGATGAAGATGATGATAATGATTGTTGATTAGATCTTATTGAACTTCAAAATATAACGATTGTGATTTGTAACTCTAGTTTGTTTTTCCTAAGAATAAAAGAATCTTAGATGGCAATTTTCCTAAAGCTCTAAACATCTACTTGGTGAATATGAAAATCTCGAGGATGCAGCGACGAAGTACTCGTATAATTGAAGGTTAAACAAAGTTATCTAAAGTGAAGTTTAACCGTAATTGTACGAGTCGCTGCATCCGAAGAGATTTTCGCTCGTAAGTCGGGGCCGATATAGAATCACGCAAAATTTTTAAAGCGTATTTTTCTGAATCCTTCACCATTTTAAAGATAATTTAATTATTGATGTTTTAGTATACGAGTTTTATTAAAATACCTTTTGTTTTTTATATAATAAAATTAATAAATTAATAATGAGTCTAATTTGGGACAGCGCTCCTTGA
Source organism: Agrochola lota (assembly GCA_947364205.1). Taxonomy (NCBI): domain Eukaryota; kingdom Metazoa; phylum Arthropoda; class Insecta; order Lepidoptera; family Noctuidae; genus Agrochola; species Agrochola lota. The sequence goes on along the minus strand of OX376248.1, from coordinate 11,900,300 downwards.
TGGGCGAGTGCTATTACTGGCTGGACGTACGACGTATCTACTCAAGGTCACTGGCATATATCTGTGTCTTAAGTTTTTCTATCAGTATTTTCTCAGTCCGGAGTGTGGATTTGTGCCCGGTTGGTGGCAATAAACTGTTATATGAGACTGAGACTTACGAGTATACTACACGCACATTTCGCCAGTTATGGTTACATAACTGGCGAAATGTGGCTGAAGTATAAGTACACCTGTGCCTAATCCTTCGGGGAACACAGGAGTGTTGTTATGGAGTAACCTGTGACCGATTTTAGTTCAAAGTCGTCTGATAACGACACGTCGCGTTATCAATTACTTGTTACATAATTAGCATTAGTGTGAACGTACCTCACGTACTGCTGCTAAAAATAAATTAAGTAATCACACGTGTATGTACTATCGAAGATCTTCATATCTAAGCAGTTTGAAAACAAAATCCCGTGAACAGGATGACAACATTTGTTACCGCCCCGGTTCTGTAGCCGCAGAGCGCTGGAAGCAGAAATAGTCTTAGTTTAGATATCAAGTTCTTTGATGGTACAAATAAAACGTGACCGAAGTTTTTATTAAATACTAGCAGCGTCCCGCAGTTTCACCCGCATAAGTCTCGATCCCGTGGGAATATCGGGATAAAAAGTATCCTATGTCCGAAACTACATGATGGTCTATCCTTGTGCCAAATTTCATCCAAATCCGTTCAGCTGTTTTGGCGTGAAAGCGTAACAAACAATCAAAATCAAAAAATCAAATGAAAAAAAGATTGGATTTTTCGTATGTTGGTAACGCTTTATAATATTAGTTTAGAAAAATTTAAAATTATAAAATGGGGTTTCCCATCGCGGCATCGGCGGAACTGACGAACTTCCACACAAACTAGCTCCTTTTGCTCCCATCGTTATAAAAGGAACTCTTGTGCAAAATTTCATGCTTTTAACTCCAGTGGTGTTGGCTGTGCGTTGTCTGTCAGTGAATCAATTTAATCGAATTTATACCATTATTATTATTATTGTACCTATGTTAAATAAATGAATAAATGACTTATGAATCGTTATCCTTCAATGTAGCCCACGATATTAAAAATTTACAAAACAAACATTAAGTAGATTGGTCTTTGCCTTTCATCGCTAATCCGACCTCGAGTCTGACGCTAGTTAAATATTAATTAACTATTATACTCAGTACCTCAGGACCGAGCTCTGCTCGGGTGAAAATAGAGAATGCTCATTTAATATTAAAGGATATTCATACTAATTCCATGTATAGTACATAATACTAATTCCATGCTGCCATAATAGTTGGTATTTACTAATGCCATGCTGCCATGTCATTATTCCAAGGTTGCCATCTTGTTCTAAACTTTGGGTGAAAGAGCTCTGCTCGGGTGAAAATACGATAATAATATTTTCACCTGAGCAGAGCATGAGCATTTCCAGATATGAGACCTACCTATAACGATTTTTCGCCCTCGTAAACCCCTATATTGCAACTTTCATTCAATCGTTAGAGCCGTTTGCCAGAACCTGATTACAAATATATATTTAAAGCAAATATTGCTCCTTTAACAGTATGTGATAACATCACGCCTTGTTTCCTCAGAGGATCAGGCAGAGGTGTACCTATAGTACACCCACATTTCGCCAGTTATGTTTAAGTCCCATGTAATATGGGGCGAGCATATTGCTATGAACCGGGCACAAATCCAGACATCTGTCTGCTACTGAGAAATTCCAATTACAGAAAGGCGAAGTCAATAGTAAAAAAAAATCTGCTGTTCCATATATTTTGACCGCGTAGCCGGCGTAGGTATTGCACTTTTCTATGAAATTTCAGATTTCTTTTTTAATAACCTACGGAAAATTCCAACGCAGGGGGTTCAGAATCCATGGTAACAGTTTTTGCGTCGATGTCCCTGCCACCCTGTATGTCGTAGGATGAATTGATTATTAGAATTTTCGCTAAAACCCTAGGGATATTGCGAAAACACGGATAATTAAAAAGTTCTGTGAGCTAATTGGAATTAGCGCTCGCCGGCCGCTGCCGCGGCACGCTTGCTTCGCTCATTTGACTCGCGCGCGGTTTGTCACTGTTTTAACCGAACCTATTTCACCCAGTCCAATATTAACCGGACCTATTTCACCCAGTCCAATATTAACCGGACCTATTTCACCCAGTCCAATATTAACCGGACCTATTTCACCCAGTCCAATATTAACCGGACCTATTTCACCCAGTCCAATATTAACCGGACCTATTTCACCCAGTCCAATATTAACCGGACCTATTTCACCCAGTCCAATATTATCACCATCATAGTTATTATATGTCAGTAGTTAATCTGAACGGACGTCGCCACCGGGGCAAGCCTAGAAAGCGCTGGCGCGACGATTTGGACTCGTTCCTGACCAATTGGCCGGAGAAGGCACAACACAAGGAAGTCTGGAAAAATATGGGCGAGACCTTTGCCCAGCAGTGGGACAATATAGGATAACAAAAAAAAAAAAAGTTAATCTATCTGTATTGAAAACTGCTGACTGAAATGTAGTTGACCCGATCGTAAAAATAATATTGCGTAATGTTGTTTATTGTACTCTATCATATCATTTAATCTGTTTGTAAATGGATTAAGGGTATATAAATTATTAATAGGCACTTACCTACTTGTTTAATAGCCAATCGCTGGGGTTATCAGAATACTTACTATCAGTAGTGCACTTAAAAAAAATTATAGACTGATAAAGTAATGCATTCTACAGTAGTTCGTCGCATAATGTCCAACCGTACTAAACTGGGTACCCAATAGATTCGCGCAGCACATGTAAGCGATTTTTAACTGACTTCAAAAAAGCAGGAGGAGGTTATATGTTAATAGCGTATGTTTTTTTTTTTTTGTATGTATGTCCGCCGAATTCTCCCGTCAATTTTGAAAATTCTTTTTTTGTATGAAAAAGTATGCTCTCAAGTTGGTCCCATATATATTTTATCATCTTGGCTTGGATAGTTTTTGAGTTAGCTTCGATAATACGTATTTTTCCCACTTAGTTTATGTAGATGATAATTATGATGATAACTTCCTGTCACTGTTATTTAGATAGCAGGTAGTGGTATTCGAATTTGTGTGGGGTAGGTACCACAACAAAAAAATGTAAAATAAAAACTTTTTACGTAAAAAAACGATAAAAAAAAACTACCTAAAAAAAAACTTTGACACCGACTTCCGAAATTAAAGATATTTTTCACTCTGTAGTTCTTTTTTTTTAATTCTGTTGTTTTTTTTTTTAAGTTTTATTTATGATGATTTCACCCGCATAAGTCTCGATCCACGCGGTTTCACCCGCATAAATCTCGATCCAATGGGAAGATCGGGATAAAAAGTATCCTATGTCCTATCCAGGTCATGGTCTACCACCATGAGATGTGTGATGTCATGATGTGAGATGTGCCAAATTTAATCCAAATCTGTTCAGCCGTTTTAGCGTGAAAGCGTAATAAACAAACCAACTCACTTTCGCATTTATAATATGTAAATTATAATATTTATAAGTTATGATTTTCAAGTTTATTTCAACTAGCGGCAAACGTAAGTGTTTCGTCTTTAATTTCAATTTCATTACAATAGGGATGATGCCTGGGTAAAAAAAAAAAAAACTAATTAGTCCGTCAGTCAGATAATAAAAAAATATAAGACACGTATTTTTTGCTTTATCATATTAATAAAAAATTACTTAGATAAAACGCATTTTAAGTTGGGGAGTGGGGGTCGATACGTCACTAGTATGTATAAAATCTACATACTCGTGACGTCATGGCACATTTTACCTCAATGTATCGCCGTAATCTTTAGATTACGTAAAAAAAGAAAAAATATGTGTCCAACATTTTTTTATAATCTCAAAGACGGACTAACAAAAAATTTTTAGTCATCATCCCTATTCCACACATACAAACAAGGTCATGAATCTAAATGCTTTAAAAATGAACTGATTGCTAATTATAGCGTATAGCCCTCCTACCTGCCAACAATGTGATAGCGTGATAACGTTTATATGATAATGATAACACATAATTAGATGTATGTAGTAGGATTTGTAGCTGACAAGTTCTTATGTAACCGGTAACTTAAAAAGTTGTGTGGAAATCCATGGTATGGGCAGTTGATGCGGAGGAAAATGCCGGGTTTCGGTATAGTTTCGGTTTCGGCGTCAAACCTGCCGAAACTACGACCGAAACCGAAACTGCATTCGGGAGTTCTCACGCTGTGCTCGGTCACGTTCGGTGCGGTAAATTCACCTCAATTACTCACAAACACCTCACCTATTTCAAGTATTTTTAAGGCGCAATTTTTTTTTTTCTTAATTGGGGGGTTGTTGTATTGATTATCAATAAGTGAAAATGTCGACGACTGCATAGCCGTGATTAAAAAAAAAAAAAAACTGACTGATTATAATAACGTTTTCTCAGTCTTTCCCTCAAAACCTGATCCTTGTAAGGAAGTTTTGGTCTCAGTTTCGGCCGAAACTGAGACCAGTCGGTCGATTCTGTAAAAATATGAACGTGAAGCTTAGGTGAAGTGAGCTGTCACTGCCACAGAATCGACCGGCAAGATGCTAGGGATTAACACTATTGACAGCTCACTTCACCTAAGTTTCACGGTGATATTTTTAGAGAATCGAACGGCATTGCCGAAATTCGTCGTAAAAACCAGTTTCGGTCGGACACCATGTTAAGTTAAGTGTATTCCCAGAAGCGGTGGACAGAAGTGTATAGTACACCCACATTTAGCCTTTTCATTTCGTAATGTACAGGTGGTTAGTTTTGGATATGTGAAAAAAATCACGGCAGTAGTATACAGGGTGTCAGGGACATCGACGCGATAATTTTCGTCGCTTAATATTTTATTTTAATTTTTTTAGTAGCCGATGAAAAATTTAATGGATTCAGTACATAATTCTGAACCCCGCGGTTCAGAATTATGTACTGAATCCATGGTAAAAGATTCCGCGACATATCCAAAACCAACCATTCAGCTCGCAGGGGGACACTTAACTCGAACAAAAATTAGCACTATAAAGCTTAATATTTCGCAAACGGATCCCTGAATCCAATCCACTTTAGGTGTAGGGAAGGTATCCTAAAAAAATTGCATGATTTTATTTTACAACTTTGTCGGCGTAATTAATATGCAGACCTGGTCTATTACAAATTACAGATTTCTAGTACTTACAGTCTCTGAGGTAAGCAGCGGACAGACAGAAAGACGGACGGACATGGCGAAACTACGTAATAAGCGTTCCTTGTTGACTACTGAACCGTAAAACTGATCATTTACTTGAAGATTCAGGTAACAGCTTTACATAATTGTACTACCTTCTGCCCGCGAATTCATCCGCGCGAAATATCGGCCCCAACCCTCTGCGTCCCATCGCATCGCCTAAACATCATCGCCAAACAGAAGCACTGGCTTCTGTTTTCGTTTAGCGTTATTTCTGACTTTTGTTTTTGCTCGGCTCCTTTTCTTTTTTTTGGGTGGGAAATTATCAAATAACTTCTCCCGCTCAGGCCGGAGTGGGAGGGTGTGTCAGACTTTTACTGACTAAAACCCTCCCGTGTTCCTTCCGTTGCTTGTGTGCCGGGGCCGCGATATCCCTTTCGGACAAACTCGCAACCCTGGCAGGCATTGGCCCTTACGGACCCCGACAGTTGGTGCTGACATCTCTTTGAGGCGCGGGTGGAACACAACGCGCCGTCGACCCGGGCCTGGTCCTTATCAGACGGCGAGCTACCCATTGCTCACCGTCCGCAAGCCCGCGCCTACGGTGGCCGGAAGTCGGCTCGTGACTCCCGACGCTCGGGGCGTCTCCTGCGGCGACTAGGGGCGCGAGGGCGCGAATCTTGCCTCTCCCTCGCGCGTTGCGCCTCCTCCTTCGCGAGCATTACTGCTTCGCAGAAGGAACTGACGGCCTCCCATGCACTCTCGCTCCGAACCATGGCCTGAACCAGGGCCGGACGCAAGAGATCGCCGCCGCCGATCGCCTCCGTGAGGACACGGCGGTGCTCCACCGTATGCTCCACCGTGTCCTCCGGGCGACCCACACAGTTTGCTCGGCTCCTAATGCTCGTAGCGTGTTGTTAAGCCTATAAACTTCTTCAAGAAATTGGCTATCAAATGCAATAGAATTTTTCAAATCCGACTGGTAGGTAGTTTATGAGATTAGCGCGTTCAAACAAACAAACAAACAAACTTCATCTTTATTATAAAAGTATATACATTTATAAGCACTTCCCATTATTGTTGCGTTGTGGCATCGGTTCAGATTTGAAGCGAACAGGACATAGATAAAACAATAAAGGTAACAAAGAAAATAGAGTAATGGTATGTACTCGTAAATAAATGATGAAGTCACTCAAATAGTTCAAAGCAGTTCAAACACTGTTTTTAAACATTGCGCAGCTTGCGTGGGATTTGTTGTTATTGATAAAAATAGTTAGACGCGTCGTTTTAATCGAGAATACGTATTCTCATATACTATTAAATGAGCAATATTTGTACAATATATATACAATGTCGGCCATGGGCATGTCCCCGTATTTTTCTGAATATTCATGACAAATTGTCGAAAATTTACTTAAAAATAGGTCTATCTTTAATATTTTCTTATGATTTTTTTCAATATCCTGCTATGATTTTGTGGACTTACACTTGTGTTTTTTTAAATATTTACAGATTTTCTTAGAAAAAAATGTCTTCCCCTCCATTCGATAAAATAACTCATAAGCTTTTAGAAATAATAAACAGAATCCAAATCGAGCCAATAACATAGGAGATATGTTTGCTACTCATATGTCGCCTATGTATTGGCTCGATTTGGATACTGCTACAAAAAAAAAAAAAAAAAATAACATGAAAAATATTAAAGATAGACCCCGCTTTTTAGGGTTCCGTAGTAGACAAGGCACCCTTAAAGTTTCGCCATGTCCGTCTGTCTGTCTGTCTGTCCGCAGGTTAGCCCAGAGACGGTTAGTACTAGAAAGTTGTAATTTGGCATGGATATAATTAATATAATCATATTAATCACGCCGACAAAGTGGTAAAATAAAATCAAGAATAATTAAAATAAAAAAGCGGCCAAGTGCGAGTCGGACTCGCCCATGAAGGGTTCCTTAGCAGCAAGTAACATAATATAAAAGTTCTTGTGTTGATTGAATGAAAGGTAAATTGCGGTTTACGATTTATGACGTATTAAAAAAAAACTACTTATTAGATCTCGTTCAAACCAATTTTCGGTGGAAGTTTACATGGTAATGTACATCATATTTTTTTTTTTTAGTTTTATCATTCTCTTATTTTAGAAGTTACAGGGGGGGGACACATTTTAACACTTTGGAAGTGTCTCTCGCGCAAACTATTCAGTTTAGAAAAAAATGATATTAGAAACCTCAATATCATTTTTATCACTGTTACATTACTTGACCATTATTTTTCCTCAATATTATTTTTTTTACACGGGTTTGATGAAAAAAAAAAATTTGCCTTTCAGTTGTAAGTATGGGGAACCCCCAAAATTTATTGTTTTTTTTCTATTTTTGTGTGAAAATCTTAATGCTGTTCACAGAATACATCTACTTACCAAGTTTCAACAGTATAGTTCTTATAGGTTCGGAAAAAAGTGGCTGTGACATATGGACGGGCAGACAGACAGACATGAGGAATCCATAAGGGTTCCGTTTTTTGCTATCTGGCTACGGAACCCTAAAAAATAGGGTACCTAGGGGAGGTACACTATTTTTTAGGGTTCCGTACCGTACTATAATTACTATATTATTATTTATGGCTTATGGATTTCCTTTTAATTTCGTTATATATACTACAGCCGTAAATTTTTTCACATTTCCACAACCAACCATTTAGCTGGCAGGGAGGTAACAAAAATTTGCAGTTTAAAGCTTAATATTTCTCAAACGGATCCCTGAATCCAAAAATGGTTTTCACAAACTCAATATTTTTGAACGACCTTTCCAGCGACACCCCACACCACGGGATAGATGAGAAAAATAAAACCTTCCCACTTTACGTGTAGGGGAGGTTTTTTTTCCATGATTTAATTTTACCACTTTGTCGGCGTGATTAATATGTATACCCATACCAAATTACAGCTTTCTATTACCAAGAGTATCTGAGCTAAGCCGCGGACAGACAGACTGACAGACAGACGGACATGGTGAAACTTTATGGGTTCCTTGGTACTACGGAACCCTAAAAATTAAATAAAAGATAATAATAATAACCAACAGCGCTCCTTCAACGTCATTAGAGCGCCTAAGGATCCTCGTATCAGTGTAGGTTATGAGATAATGGTAAGTGACTGACACTTTATAGCCAGTTTAACTGACTTCATTATCTCTAAGCCTCTTATCATTGCAATAATAAAACATTGTTTATCATTTCAATTTGACTTGACATTATTTTGACAATTACGTTCGTAATTCTGAAGGTGCATGAGCACACAACTTATGTACAATTTTTACAAAAATTGTAGTTAGGTCCAGTTCGATTACGGCTGGTAAGGACCCTCGGTAAGTGTGTCTAGAATTTTCTAATACCATTTATAAAATTTCCTTACTAGCTGTTATTCATAATTCCTTCTCAGTTACGAGATAATATTTTTTAAGAGTGGCCCTAGTGGGCTATTGGCCGCCCTCTTAATGGCGGCTCGGAAGTGCGCTACTTGCTGCGCAGTACCCCAGCCCTCACCCCCGCTAACCCATGAATTCGTAACTGCGCAGCGACTCGCCTCATGTTCCGAGCCGCCATTAAGTTTGAATCGCGGTACATGTTTAGTTAGTGCTTTTGTTCACGAATAAACGGTTGAACGAATGTAGATGGAACTTTTCACACAGATATACCATGACGCACCGGTTCCACGTGGAAGCGACTAGCTATCGACAATTTTCTCTCTCAAGAAACATACAATACATGTAGTAGGCCACTTCAGTTGGCTTACTCTGCAAGCTATGTCGGTAACTACGGTTCTTTTCCGGATAACATCTTTTCTGATTTATCCTTTAAAGAAACTCCGAGCATAGCCCGCTCCATAGCACGCTGAGCGTTAGTGCAACTTACCTTTATAAATATATTTCGACACTTACCCTGAATAAGGACGCCCCAGTTACGCGTCATTAAGGTCAATTCGATTTCAATTGGAACGTAGCTAATCAATTGAACGAGTTAAAGGTATTTGGAATGAAAGGGACGATAGACGGCAGCATTGAATGTAGCGCGTTTGTTATTTTTCTTACGATTGTTTTTTTATTTATTTATTTATTTATTTCTCTATCTTACGTTTATCATTGCTGGGGATTGATACCTAATGCGATGGATAACTGATAAATAATTTTATTTCCGTAAGTAGGTTTGTACAAACACTTTTACACGTCAATCATATTTTTTTTTACCGGCCATGTGCGAGTCAGACTCGCGCACTAACGGTTCCGTACACTATTTAAAGGAGTAGGAAAGAGAAATTAGGATCAAATGGTAACTAGCAGATTTCGGCGAGGTAGGTACGTGTCGATCGTAGTGTGTCTAGTACCTAATATATAAGGTTTAAAAAACAGGAAATAAAAGTGAATTAATTTTTTTTTAAACCTCCGATACAAACAAAAATATCTAAAAAGTAAAAAAAGTTATAAAACGTTTTAACCCAACTACGACAAAAAAGTCATCTAAAAGGTATTTAAAACAAGACATTACAGACAGACTACGATGTCTTGTTTACCTTTTGAGATGACTTTTTTGTCGTACTTGGGTTTTAGTTTTATATCTTTTATTTGCATTTAAATTATTTTGGGGGTAATTTATATATTTTTGTAATGTGCTAATTAAGCCCTTTCATTTCATACCCAACAAGGCATCATATTTTTTTTTTTTTTTTTTTTAGTTCAATACTTTATGTCCTCTTGAGGGCGCCATATCCCTGTTGTGTGTTATATGACGGACCATACCAGTGGACAGTCAAGTCGCTTTGAATGATACCTTATTTGTCAAATTATGATAAGTAGTTTGTAAGTTATGAGGGAATAGATGAACATACATACATACATATCGGTTAAAAACATAACCCTCATTTTTGTTTTCCGTAGTCGGGTAAAAAATATATGTATTGGCCCTTTAATCATCGCACCAACCCCGGCAAGCGTAGCTTAACCTGATAGATCGACCCGTGCGGCTGTTATTACTTAGCCACGAGCTCCTTAATAGCCCTTTATAAGTTGTAGGTTACATTTTTTATTATTCCTATTTGCCAAAAGAAGACACTTTAACTTTGTGAGGTTTGAGTTTTCGTGAGAAAAAATAATGATAATTATCGTTGTTTCCAGATCTTGAGAGTGATGTGAGTACGTGACGTCACAAGATGGCGGTGGGCGAGGCGCGAGTTCCTCTGCTGCACGGCGACCGGCAGGCGCCTGCGCATCATGCTAAGACGGGTCAGTCATCCAGTATAACATCGTCATACAGACATAATCTTATTTTTTTTCAAGATTTATATATTAGGTAAGAAATCATTAATGTAGGTATTTGATACCTTTACTAGGATAAACCTGTATCACAGTGTCGGCAGCAGCGTACAGCTGCGCGAGTTCTTGCTATTTATATTATGACAACAGATTAAAGAGCGGTGGACGCCACTAACGGCCGTTGTGACGGCTATGAGACTAATCGTTAGACTCGCCCTACCGCGTCAAAAGATAATCGCGTTTCTGTTTCGTTTTGGCACCTCTGACACACAATGACGCAGTGCCTTGACTTGATTGTCATGGAAACGGTATTAAATAATATGTGAACTCACTCTTCTCAGTATGGACACTTTTTCGCGTGACTAAATACGGTGAGGGCAAATCTACCGATTTAAATCTTTGGGCAGCGGGGTTTGACTTTAAGGTGTTAAAATTGCTAGGAAAACACACCAACTTACTTTCATGAATAATATTTCAGTGACGTCATTCGCCGGTTAATTGCGGACGTTATGTGGCGACCATCACTTTTCTAGGAAACTGTAGCTTTACCCTGTAACTGGATTGTGGCGGAGGTCGGATAGGTCAGAGAGGTCAGTTCCGGACACCATGGGTGTAGACAGAAACTGTGTGTTCTTACATAACTTTTCTTGCTTCGTCCACGATCATAATCATGCAATCCGAGTTCAAAATTGCGCTTCTAGGGTGCCGCAGAAAGGCGCAACTTGACACCGGTGGAACAATTTCCGTGAAGTTTTCATAGACATTGCCCACCAGAGTCGTATTTATTTATTTATTTATAACAGTTTTTACATGGTGTCGAATATTAAAGATTTTACAATAAAAATAAAAAAAATACAAAAATTACATGCCACTTAATTACTATGAGGGAGAGTAATAATAATAAATAAATGTCATTTAAATAACCAGATTATCAATGTCACAAATAATTTAATATAGTTATGTCATATGTTCAATGTCAATTACTTACCTATATGTCATGAATGTAATTAATCACAAAAAAATATACCAATAGTAGCAGCAATAGTAATCTTGATAAATTTTTAGTATAATATGTATGTTTACAATTTAAATGTTTTTTTTTAATCATACGTCCAGGCCCAGTTTTGCTTTTAAACGAAGCATTATAACTTTTTCTCTGGCCATCCCAAATAGTTATGTCTTTATTGTTACTTGGCGGCAGAAACACGGTACCCATAGTGCCTCAGGGACCACCGAGCAAGAGTATCACCAAAAAAAAACTGGCCAAGTGCGTGTCGGACCACGCACAATGAAGGGTTCCGTAGTTTAGATGTATTAATCCCAAGAACAAAGTTAACATTACAACAACAATATTGAGAGACTATGTTATTTTAAGACCATAGACTTCTTATAGGTTTTCCTGTAATCTATGATTAAAGAACTATTCTCTGCATTTTTTGGTTCCGTTTTTTCCTTTTGTGGTACGGACCCCTAATGAGATAAAATCTATCACCCAGAGATAGAAGTAGATACTCTACATAATGATATCGGTGACTGAAGATGAATAGTAGCTGATTACAGAAATAGTAATGTGTTATTGTAAGTGGGATATGAAATAATAATGATGTTTGTGCTGTTCGTTAATAATGTGGTGTAGTGATGGGAAAAGTTCGTATATTTTTACATCCGATACTTATCTAGGGTTACTGGGTATTACCTCTTGACACCTCAAGGAGTATCATAATACCCAGTAACTTGGGTTGTGAACTTCTGATAGGCTGTCGGTCTATGTGAAAATACTAGTATTCAGCTGCGTCCGGTTAAACTGGAAGCCAAAACCGTCATGCTGAAAATGCCTACCGAATTTTGTACAAAAACGAAGATCTAATCATTTTGTAACGTTTAAAAACGATGTTTCGTAAATGTCAGATTTCGGATTATATATTGAGCATTGTTATCAATTCAAAACTGTCATAAGTAATCTGTGTCTTTGTAAAACATTCATGTGTTTTAAGATAGTAGTATGGACGACCCCTGAGAACTCGGACAAATGTATCAGCATACTTATTTTGGGTGATTTGGCAAGCGCCGACGACGGGATCAATAACTGCAACCAAGGGAACATTAGGAAATCGTTGCCCGCATTGGACACATTTTTTTTTTACATTCATTCATTCATACATTCATTCATTCATTTTGTACCCCTACACTTCATAGGCAGAAACTACAAAATTTTACGTGCTACGATCCTTACTTACGTTACTCTCATTTTTTTTTGTATTCCTTAAGTATTTATAATTTGACGTAATTGGAAGCTCCCATAACCGAAGTTATCCGATAAAATATACCTCTATCGCATCACTATACGCATCGGTGACCGTCACTATTGCAGATAAGAGTAAATTGATAAATAACAGTTATTGCTTGTAATCAGTGATATCATACGGTACGATATACGTACAGTAGTAGTAAGTGTAGGACATTCTTCTCAAATGCTGTACTATTAAACGAGCAATATTAATACTCGTATATATGAACACATATGTATACAGGGTGGCAGGGACATCGACGCGAAGCCGGCTACCATGGATTCAGTACATGATTCTGAACCCCACTGCGTTGAAATTTTTCGTTGGTTATTTTTTTTAAATCTGCTGTTTCATAGAAAAGTGCAATACCTACGCGGTCAAAATGTATGAAGCAGCTGTTTTTTTTTAAATAACCGACGAAAAATTTCAACGCAGGGGGATTCAGAATGCTGGGGTTGCGGGTTTGTCCGAAAGGGATATCGCGGCCCCGGCACACAGGCAACGGAAGGAACACGGGTGGGTTTTAGTCAGTAAAAGTCTGACACACCCTCTCGCTCTGCCCTGAGCGGGAGAAGTCATTTGATGATTTCCCACCCTCAAAAAAGAAAAAAAGAAAAAAAAGGGGGGTTCAGAATCATGTACTGAATCCATGGTAACCGGCTTCGCGTCGATGTCCCGGACACCTTGTATATATATTTGTAATCACGTTCTCGAAAACGGCTCTAACGATTTCGATGAAAGTGGCAATATAGGTGTTTACGGGGACGAAAAATCGATCTAGCTAGGTCTCATATCTGGGAAAATTCGTTTTCTCCGTATTTTCACCCGAGCAGAGCTCGGTCGCCCAAAGTTTAGAACAAAATAGCTACCTTAGAATAATGACGTGGCAGCGTGGAATTAGTAAGTACTCTACTATCATGGCAGCATGGTATTAGTTAGTACCTACTATCATGGCAGCGTGGAATTAGTATGTACTATACATGGAATTAGTATGAACTATCTATCCAATACTTTTAAATGATCATTCTCTATTTTCACCCGAGCAGAGCTCGGTTGACCAGGTACTGAGTATAGTATATGTTCATTAATATTTAACTATCATCAGTGTCGAGGTCGGATTAGCGATTAATATGGCAAAAAAAAACAAAAATTTGGTAGATTGGCTACCTACTGTTTGTTTTGAAATCTGTATTCTCTTCCGCAAAAGCCTTTGAAAAAATTATATAACATCACGCCTTGTTACCTCGAAGGGTTAGGTAGAGGAGTACCTATAGTACATCCACATTTCGCAAATTTCAGTCTCATGTAATAAGGGGCGAGCCTATTGCCATACCAGGCACAAATCCAGACTGCTACTGAGAATTAAAACTAAGGTGTATAGGCGTATAAAATATTTATAATAGCGCCCCGCCCCTGCTTCGCGTGGATACGATCTACTGATGTGGCATGTCGCCACAAGACATCGACATTTCCGTGCGTCTAAGTAAAATACCAAGGAAAATAAAAATAACATGACGCGCTCATACACACGAGCGGCAGGCGTAAACGGCAGAGGCAGGCAACTGTGAAAACTCGGGTGAAGTGAGCTTGATGTGAGCTGTCATTGTACCTAAACCTAAGGATTGACACTACTGACAGCTCACTTCATGCTCACTTCACCTCACTCTTCACGGTGAGACGTTTACAGAATGGATCGACTGTCAACGGCCGCCATCGCGTACGCGCACTAAGGCAGAGGTGGACCTGTATGTAGTATACCCACATTTCATTCATTCGTTTTTGCATTGGTTATTAATTTTGTCTTACACATAATCCTTCCAGAATAAATTCTCTAAATCCATTGTGTTGTTTAGAAAAACTAAGCGCACACAAACAGACATGGAAAACGACTTTGTTTTGGGGCAAAAATTCAAATTCAAAATATTTTATTTCACATAAACCCACATGGGCACTTATGAAACGTCAGAAGCTAGGTGCACGGTTCCAATTGGTCGTTTCCTATGGAGATGAGTCGGCAAGAAACTCCACGGTTACTCTTTTAAAAATAATTGTTTTTTACAACATTTTCAAATAACAGTATTAATAGGTATGGGTAACAAGTACCAGGTACTTAACGAAATAGAAGATGGTCAATAAATCTACAGTTCACTAAGCTCACAGCGTTCTCACATTCACAAAATATAAAAATAAATTTAAGTACCTATAAGAAATATGAATAAAGTAAGTAATAAAAATGAAAAACCTATTTTAAACGAAATGACATTATTACTATTACACCTGTAACAAATCTGAATAATTATCATGTACACAAAAGCCACTAATAAAGTGTTGAAGTTAAATTGTAGGTAAAGTAGCAAAAGTTCCTACCATACCTAAAAAATACACAACAGCTTTTTAAAACTAGGTATTTAAGATGTATTTTTCCTCCCACAGAGTCTACAAATCCCAAGCACAAGGCGCCACTGGACCACTCCGGACTGGGCGGCGGCACCACCGTCGTCACGTCCCTCATAGCCGGCGCCACGGCCGGCGCCCTCGCCAAGACTGCCATCGCTCCTCTCGACAGGACTAAGATTAACTTTCAGATCTCGTGAGTACACCAAACTTGGCGCTTCAACTCAGAGCTTAAGAGGCCGTGCACGAAATCGACTGATTTTGATCAATTTTGTTCATTAGTTGTGAGAAAGGGAAAAAGAATTTAAACAAAACTATTTTTGATTTGAAAAGTCGAGTTCTTTGTTTTGCATGTTGCTGAAAGGGATTTTTCAAATAAGTTAAGTATTCTTGGAAAATTACAATTATTCGCAACAACTTTTCCGAAAAATTTCCCCAAATTACTTTTATTGTGAGCACTTAAAAATACCATCAAAATTGTTATATGGTCTACTTGCATGTGTCTGAACCACTTTTTTCAACTTCTATACAAAATATAGCAGAAAAATAATATTGAAAAGTCCATATATTTTTTTTACACCCAGTCAGTAATGTATTTTTCTATTATTTAGCAAACAATATTAAGACATTTAAAAATTACAAATTAGTCTTCAGCTATCCTTGAAATAATATCAAAATTTTATTTTATAATTATACAATATCTTCATTAAGTAAATCAAAGGCGAAATAAACCATATTTCGAGAGCGCAAAAGTGATGAAATGAAATGAAATGAAATTGTTTGAAATGAAATGAAATGAAATTGTTTATTCTGTAAATAGGATATAGGAATCACTTTTACACGTCATATTAAAAATATATTAAATTTTGCTAGATGAGTTCGGCGTTTCCTATCCGACTACTCTGAGAAGAAAGGCCGAAACAAACTCAGAGGTCACAGTCTCTTTTAAAGTCCAGACATAATCTTGGTCAAGCCATATGAGGACCATGTAGATTCATGTCTGAAATGGTCTTTTGAGAAAAGAACCACACAGATTTGAGTGGACCTGTCCAGTCAGTGCAAGCATTTGTCAGTAATCGTGGAGCTCAACTCAGAACAAAAGGAGCTCAACTCGACGAACAATACCAAAGAAAGGACATTTGGGTAGGCCGCATAAACTACTCAAACTGCCAGACCATCATTAAAACTAACTGAGAGAGGATAAAAAAGGAGTAATGAGAAAAAAAAAATTAAATTAAAAAAAATATCCACATAGTCCTCACATTCACAATAGGTAATTAAAATAATATTATACTTTACAAAGTAATCATGTCATTTGTTTTAATGTTTAAATAAAACTGGTATATTTTAATGATTTTACTAAATAATTCTAATGTCAAGTTTTATGGTTTTATCACAAGGTTTAGCAGAGCGAGCAGCTTAATCCCAAGCTTTTTTATCTTCTAAATAATCTGAAATTTTATAGTACCCTTTTTTACAAAGTTTGGTTTTAATACAAATTTTAAATCGTTTAATGGGTAAGTTTCGAATGTCAATGGGAAGTTTGTTGTAAAAGCGTATACATTGACCCATGAACGAGTTGCCTACTCTGTGGAGACGAGTGCGATGTACAGCAAGGTTGTGTTTATTCCTGGTATTTAAACTATGAATATCAGACATTTTCTTAAAATTTGATATATTTTTGTGTACATACATTAGGTTTTCAAAAATATATTGTGAGGCTAGAGTTAGAATATTTACTTCTTTGAATTTTCCTCGAAGGGAATCTCTCGGACCTAGGTTGTAAATGGCTCGAACAGCCCTTTTCTGTAGAACAAAGATAGAATGATGATGAATGATGATGCTACTACTAACAGATGCTGTGGCTGACACGAATGGTTTAGCTCCACGAAAAAGTACTTTTATACTTACACAGTATTAATGTTTCAATTATGTCAAGCTTTCTTACAATTAAATAAGTTTTTGATGAAAACGGTTTTTTTTTCGTGCACGGAGCCTTAGCCGCTTCCTATTTAAAAGCGATCGTCGCGTGAGCACGCGATCCGAGATATGACAAAAACATTTTTAAAATATAATAATAATGGTTTATTTATAAAACTTTACACAAAAAAAAAAAAAACAAACAGCTTCCAAAAAAATACACTAAAAAGTAAAAATAACTTTAATTTCGGAAGGGAGTGTCTTTGGTTTTGAATTTTCGATTTTTGCAAACGATTTCCGGAATTAAAGTAATTTTTACTCTTTAATTATAATAAGAAACTTTACTAAGTCTTGTATAATATAAAGTTATAACTTCTACCTCCGTTCCTCCGCAGCCAAACCCCCTACTCATGGCGCGCCGCCATAAACTTCCTGCTCCACAGCGCCCGCACCGAGGGCCTGGTCGCACTGTGGCGCGGCAACAGTGCGACCATGGCCCGCATAGTGCCGTACGCCGCTATACAGTTCACGGCACACGAGCAGTGGAAGAAGGCACTGGGAGTTGACACGCCGCAGAGTGCCAAGTAAGTCACTAGTAACATAGTCCTGACACTAGGTACTGTGGCGCAGCAACAGCGCGACCTGCGCCGCAGTACATGCAGGAAGGTATACACAGTTCCACCGGTACCTTCTGAGATCCGAGTCTTTCGGTACCAATCTTCCGGGATTAGATCCCTGCAGGACCCGAGTCTTCCGGGATAAGAGCCTTTCGGGACCCAATTCTTCCGGGATAAGAAGCTTTTGGGACCCGATTCTCAATACTCAATATCTTTATTGCTTTTATTATCTTCATTCTTCTATTATCTTGATTCTAGTATCTAATATAATCTTTATTTATTTATTTATTTAAACTTCTCGCACACAATAAGGTACAAAGGCGGACTTAATGCCTTAGGCATTCTCTACCAGTCAACCAATGGTGGTGAAGAGATAAGATAGCAGGTGCTTTATTCTTCCGGGACAAGATTCTTTTGGGTCCCGAGTCTTCCAGGATAAGAGCCTGTCGGCACCCAAGTCTTCTGGGATGAGAACCTTTCGGGACCCGAGTTGTCTGGTATAAGAACCTTTCGGGCCCAGAGTCTTCCGGGATCTGAGTCTTCCGGGATCCGCACTAAAACCCCGGACGTTAAATTCAAATGCTAATGTTAAATATTCTGTTGACCTGTTAGCACCATATTGTTAGAGCTCCTGCCGCCTGTGATACAGGATTATCCTAGTACAGGCATCTAACATTATCATTCGTAAATTATTTATCTAAGATTCATGTTGTATTATACCAATTTTGATTCAGAATAAACGATTTACTGTTTATTTATAATTATTTCCTATCAATTTAGCAAATAACTATATTAAAAGACTACTGTTCCAGAGCCAGCCCCGTCCTGCACTTAATAGCTGGCTCTCTAGCCGGTGTGACGTCACAATCGGCCACGTACCCGCTGGATGTGGCGCGGGCACGCATGGCCGTCACCAACGCTACCGAGTACAGCACGCTGCGCGCTGTGTTCGTGACGGTGGCCAGGGACGAGGGGCTCCTCACGTTGTACAGGTAAGAAGCAACGAATGAAAAATGTGGTTATTGATATAGCAATAAAAAACACTAAAACTATAAAAAGTTTTCCATAATAAACTAATTTCTCAACTAGTTTTTCTATTATAAACAAGTTTCCCACGTAATTTCTCCATCATAAACAAGTTTCCCAACTATTTTCTCCATCATAAACTAGTTTCTCAACGAATTTCTTCTTCATAAACAAGTTTCTCAACTACTTTGTCCATCATAAACAAGTTTATCAACTAATTTCTCCGACATAAACAACTTTCCCAATTATAAAGAGAGAAAAATGTCTTAAGTATATTGGCATTACAGCAAAAAAAAACACCTTAAAACTATGAAGCAGAAAACAATGCTTATAATGCTAAAAAGGCATCAGCTCCGCATAATGTCAGATGAAAACACAAGGTAGACCAGCTGACGCTGATTTTCAGCTGCAAAACACTAGTCTCATACGCTAAATAATAAATACAGAGAAGTGCATGTGCCTGTTTTAAATAAATTCAAGTGAGTAATAAAAAATCGCTCATGTAAAATCAAATACAATTTTGTAATATCCAAGTGTGTGTGTGTGTGTGTGTGTGTTTGTGTGTGTGTTTGTGTGTGTGTGTGTGTGTGTGGAGGTAATGCTCATCACCTGCCTAGCCCTCCCACCATTTACCCTTGGACTCGTAACGCGTTTAATTCTACGAATGTAGGGCGAATTTCACGAATGAAACTGACCTCGTACAGCACATTAAACCGCTGAAAATTTCAAAAGCTGTCAGTATCAATATTCCTAAGCAATGCGAACTTTTGACGCATGCTTAGTGACCATGTCTGCGCTCCAAAGGTGAGCGTAGGAAGAATGCACATGTACATGAGTTTTCTCTTCAGTGAGACAGGGAGAAATTCCTCTATTGGTGCCGATTCTCTTGTACACCGAATTAAACTATCACTAAAACTTTACTTTTGGCCATGACAATCTTAGAGCTATTCTGTAAATAAAATTCTCTAAATTAAAAAATAATTTTGATACAACTAAAATAGAATTTGACAATCGCGAATCCTCGTGGTACCCGTGGTTTGCCCTAACCCGTGTTTTTTTTTACTAATGGTCGGATTATTTGGTTTCTATAGGAAATTTCAGGTAGTTAGTAAGAAATAATTTTAACACAGATCTGCAAAGTAAAAAATCTTTATTAGTTTACGTAGAATTGAACCGGACTGTAGAACGACATCGATCAATGGGCGAGCTCTGTAATCCGGAACTTTTGTATCAAACCTATAGAATAAAGAGTAGTTGACGGATATCTATGGTAGGAGAGCTAAGTTAGGAAACGCCGGACTATTGCACGTGTCGGATTAGGGAGCGCCTACTGTATTATACTCATACACCTTCCGGGATAATTCTCTTAATGATGTCGAAAACCCACTACATACAGATTGAGTGGGTTTTCGCCATCGTTCAGAGAACTACACAATGGATTTTTGATGCGGTTTTCCCACAGGGGAAAATCTATTGTATTGTTTAGAATAACCAAGCGGTCACACAGACATTATTTATAGATTACAAGTCGTGCGCCCGCTCGATGGGATTGACCATCGGCAAAAATTACGAATTTCCTTACAAACTTAACTTTCATCCCCTATAGGGGAGTATATTTTTAAAAATCCCTCCTTAGAGCTCACTTTCGTTATAAAAGGAACTCAAGTGCAAAATTTCATTCTTCTACGTCCAGCGATTTGTGCGTTGTCTATCAGTAAGTGAATTAATTTAAAGTTTGTATTAAGCAGAGTACCTGGGCGACCGAGCTCTGCTCGGGTGAAAATAGAGAATGCTCATATAATACTAATAATATTATAATAGTACTAGTGGTCGCCCAGAGGTCGAAATTCGACCATAATTCATTTAAATTTTAAGTTGTATAGTACATACTAATTCCATGCTGCCATGTCATAATTCTAAGGTAGCCATCTTGTGTCTAACGCATGGTAGTGTGTGTAATATTTTTTTTATTAATTTAATTTATTTCTGTATGTATATTATATAAAAATATTAGCTTTCTGCACTCCTTCTCGATATAAACTTTAACTGTGCCAAATTTAATACTTCTCCGTCCGCGTAATTTTCGTAAAAAGGGTTTTTACTTCACGTAATAATATATATAATGTCTGTCTGACCCTTTGGGGATTACTGGGGTGATGTTATTTTAGATTATTGTGTGTTACAGGGGCTACACGGCGACGGTATTAGGCGTCATTCCTTACGCTGGCGTCTCGTTCTTCACTTATGACACGCTCAAACACAAGTACTTAGGTGAGTGTCACTTTTTTTTGAAATGTAATACTTGTATTCCTTAAGCTCTTGTAGAAATATAAATTATTTATAATGTATGTACGATGTCATGGTATACATATTTTTTTTTTTTTTTTTTTTTTGGATGGGAAATCATCAAATGACTTCTCCCACTCTGGGCAGAGCGAGAGGGTGTGTCAGACTTTTACTGACTAAAACCCACCCGTGTTCCTTCCGTTGCCTGTGTGCCGGGGCCGCGATATCCCTTTCAGACAAACCCGCAACCCCAGCAGGCATTGGTCTTTCGACCCCGTCGGTTGGTGCTATGGTATACCTATAAGGTGGAATTTTTCCAAATGATGTTATTTTAATTTAAACAAAGTACCTGGGCGACCGAGCTGTGCTCTGGTGAAAATAGAGAATGCTCATTTAATACTTACTTTTAGGTACTTACTAATTCCATGCTGCTATGATAGTAGGTACTTACGAATTCCATGCTGGCATGTCATTATTCTAAGGTAGCCATCTTGTTTTAAATTTGGGCGACCGGCCCCGACCGAAAATTCGTTTTCTCCGTATTTTCACCCATCTGCTCGGTTGAAAATACGGAGACAATGAACTTTCCCAGATATGAGAAACCAAGTCAAATATGTCAAATCATTTATTTCAATTAGGCACATAAAAGGCACTTTTGAACTTCGAAATTCTCCACCGTTACTTTTTTAAATGTTTTTACAATATTTTGTATACATTAATTATATAATTATATGTGAAGACGATGCATCTAGAATAAGATTACTATACCACGATAGGTAAAGAGAATTAAAAGTTAAGCAATGACAGATAAATTAATTATGTGATAGATACATGCTCACATATTTACAAACATTCTAGAATTATACGATATTCCTAACATTTTAACAAGTAATACTAATTAGTCAGTTTGTAAGTTCAAGTAATCACAGAAACTAAAATCAATGTTATAAAAAATAATAAATTATACAAACCTACCTGAGACCTAGCTAGATCGATATTTCGCCCCCGTGAATCCCTTTATTACAACTTTCATCGAAATCGTTAGAGCCGTTTTCCAGATCGTGATTACAAATATATATATATACAAATATTGCTCATTTAATAGTATAGGTTATCGAGTTTTTTTTGTGAAGATTGAGTTGATTTCTGTACAAAATAAATTTTACTTATTAAAGGTAGTTTCCCAAAGAAAATATAAGTAGTTTATATGTATGTTTGGAAACTAAATTGCGAACGCAGTATAGGTAATGAAACGCATTCCTTTGTAATTATGCACTGTCTCATCTGAATGAAAGGATATTTTTTTGCATTTCTAAACTAATATTACAAAGAAAAAAGGTTTGATTTTTTGTCTGTTTGTAATGAATAAACTCTAAAACGGCTGGACCGTTTATAAAAACTACCACGCTGATGTTACTAATTACAACTCACAGATCATCATCGCCATAATTCTCCTCGTCTTATATCAATTTATTAGTGGCAACATGTCTTACTCTCCCACACTTCTCTATTAGTAGTCATCTCGGTAGTCACTCTCTTTTTAACCGAGTTCCAAAAAGGAGGAGGTTCTATGTTCGTAGCGTATGTTTTTTTTTAAATTTATTTCCACCGATTTCTCCGTCAATTGTAGACCGATTTTTTTGTATGAAAGGGTCTCTCAAGTTGGTACCATATAAATTTTATTAACTTTGCTTGGATAGTTTTTGAGTAAGCTTCAATAATACCTATTTTTCCTACTTAGTATGTGTGGATGATATGAAAAGTTCCTGTCACTGTTATTTACATAGCAGGTAGTGGTATTCGAATCCCACAACTCAAAAATGAAAAATAATATTTATTTCGGAAGGCGGTGGCAAAAAACGAAAATTCAAAACCTAAGACACCGACTTGAAAATTATATTTCACACTGTAGTGTTTTTTTTTGGAAGTCTGTTCTAATTTTTCTTGCCAAATCATCTTTCACACAGTCCATCCATCTTTTCTAGGACGAATCCTTATCTTTACATATTGTAAAATAAAGTCCCCCGCCGTGTCTGTCTGTCTGAACGCGATAAACTCAGAACTACCCAACGGATTTTCAAACGGTTTTCATCAATGGACGGAGTGATTCATGCGGAGGGTTTTTGTGTATAATTCATTAATGTCTGTGTAAATAGGCTGAAATATGACGATTATTGTTGGACATGTCGAAAAAAATCGTGCCGACTGAGCCGTAAGAGATAAATCAAATTTATGTTCTACAGAATTGTAGATCTTGAAAAGTTCAACAATATAGACCGCGTTAGCATATGTCATCTTCTAAGGATGACGTACAGTAACCATTTTTATTTTTCAGAATTTGATAAAAATCTCATTGTTGTTTCCGAAGCTATTGTGACCGGTATTATATTTATCCTTAGCCATTAAAATATGTTATTTAAATAGATCATTTAATTTTGATTAAAATATGCCTTGACATCTTAAAGTTAAAATTAATACTTTAAAAGATATCACAGATTCAAAATTACGCGTAACAGAATAATTATGGTTGACGCAACGCGGGTGCTGCGGTAGGAGTCAATGACCTTTTCCTCGGCTAGTAGGCCCGACCTGAGAATCAAACCCAGGACCTCATGTTCAGCAGTAGCGCTTGCGACCACTAGAACAACGAGGCAGTCGTGTCGTTTCATTACAATAATATTAATTTCCTCTTCCAGAATATTTCGGCAAGCCCCAAGGCACCTTAGTGAACGTAGTGTTAGGCGGCATGGCGGGCGCCATCGCGCAGACCGCGTCCTACCCGCTGGACATCGTGCGGCGACGCATGCAGACCGCGCGCCGCCGCCCCGACGGCACCTACCCGTATGCCAGCATCGCAGACACTCTGGCTCTAGTCTATAAGTGAGTATACTGGGAAAAATAAATAATCTGCCCGCCTTTTCCCAACTATGTTGGGGTTGGCTTCCAGTCTAACCGGATGCAGCTGAATACCACTATGTTACATGGAGCATGGAGGGTAATGTGCTTTTCGAAGTATGGATATGTAATTGATGTACCTACGACCCGATCTTGGCACGTACAATACGCGCCACAAAAGATGAGACTTGACTGCGCCTCCCGTGCTCTTTCCGCCGCCCCGATGATGCCCCGCCTCCTGATACCGCTAAAGACGCTCCAGCTCAGACCTGATTCCGCTAAAGACGCCCCGGCTCAGACTTGATACCACTAAAGGCGCCCGGCTCAGACCTAATACCGCTAAAGACGCCCCGGCTCAGATCTGATACCACTAAAGACACTGGCTCTAGTCTATAGGTGAGTATCGTCTACTGCGCAAGTGAAACCACGTGGTGTGTCAACTGTCATCTTAACTGGCACGTACTGTAACTTAACCTTGATAGGGCGACCCGTGCGGCTGTTACTTAGCCACGAGCCCCTCTGATTATATATCTTTTTTTTCAGGTTGGATGGTTGGCGTGGGTTCTACAAGGGCCTCAGCATGAACTGGGTGAAGGGGCCTATTGCGGTGGGCATCTCATTCGCGACCTACGACCATATCAAGAGCACACTCAGAGATATCGCGGTACACTTCAACAGCTAGTCCATGCTTTAAGGTGTCAAATTGATTTGACAGTGACATTCGCAATGGCTTTCACTTTGACAGTTGAAAGCAATTGAGTTTATACAGGTTGTTTTAATAAACGAAATAATAGTGATAGTGGGAAAATTACATTTATGTTAAATTGCTGAAACGAAAGTCATTGCAATTGTTTTAAGTTGACAATTAAATTTTGTCACCCAACCTGTATAATGTCACGCAGGCTGTCAGAACAAGAAAAGAAATATGGTGTTTGTATTATAGACTTATTATGTAGATATTAACGATTTTCGCGAACTTAAATATAACCGCCGAAATATGGGACAGTCACATCTCTGCTTCACCTTGAGGTGACCATAGGCGTCATGTTAACTCAAATGTTTTCATACCAAGCTTTCATTGTTATAAAAGTGACTGAACTTTGACAATAATATACAATGAAAATGATATTATAGAGATATCGATATTTTAGTCTGCCGATAGTCCGTCAGATTTCAGAAAGTATTGCAATGTCTGACAACACGTCAAATTTTTAGATATTGGTTCAGACTTTTTAGTGTGGTAAGATGCTAGATAGTCAGACATCAGAGAAGTCATGGTCTGGTCTTAAGGCTGTGCAAAGTTGGCAACGTCACAAATAGTTTTCAAATACTTAATCAATATTGCTAAATGAAATTATGAAATATCGCTCTGTCTTGCACTAAAATATTGATTATAAATTGCAGTAATGCGATATTTCATACTTTCAAGGGCTCGTAGCTAAATAATAACAGCCACACGGGTCGAATGAAGGTAAAGCTACGCTTGCCGCGGTCGGTTCATGGATGGGTGACCATGCAATACATATCGAGACCCCTCCGCGCCTCGGAAAGCACGTTAAGCCGTATGGTCCCGGCTGTCAGTTGTAGATGTTTGACAGTCGTTACGGGTAATTAGAAGCCCGAAAGTCTGACATCCAGTCTTACCGCGTGGTATCGTGTTACCCAGTTACTGGGTTGTGGAGGTCAGATACGTAGTCGCTCCATGAAATACTGGTTTTAGCTGCATCTGGTTAGACTGGAAACCGACCCCAACATAGTTGGGAAAAGGCAGACAGATTCGTAATATTTGACAACTATTTGTGACATTGTGAACTTTCAAACTGCATGTTGGATTATGGCAGTCGCTCGCAAATAATGATATTCACACTTATTTCATACGTTGGCGGAATATTTTCAATTTATTGATTACTATCTGCAGACTAGAATTTAGTGTTAACGATCACGCACACTTAAGGGCGAAAACATAATTATATTCCCGCACTGAAAATGTTGCGGCCCGCAACGCAACTTTTTCGCAAAACTTTATTAATTTAGCTTACGTAGTACCAACTATAAAATGCGTCAGTTTTATCGTTGCGGGCCGCAACGCACCGCTGTGGTTTCGTCCGAACACTGCGAAACCACCATTTAAGAGTATTTTTACGCACACATAGATATTATTATTATAATTTTATCTTACAAATAGACAGTGGTTCTTATTTAATTGCCTCTAGAAGTGGCGATACGGCTAAATGTACGTGGGGCGCACCCTGTACAGTCAGTCTCGAAATTTGCTAGGGAAACTGTGCAGACGTGATAAGTATAGATATCTAAGGCGCGAGACATACACAAACGGCGAGTGGTGCGGGCGTGGCGACGGTGTGGCGCGGGCGGAACATACACACAACGCCTGCGCCGCTCCGTCGCCACGCCTCTTGTGTATGTTCCGCGCCACGTAATTCCTATACATTTTGTATGAAATATGAAACGGGCGGCGCAACGCCCGCCACACACCGTCGCCACGCCCGCGCCCCTCGCCATTTGTGTATGTCCCGCGCCTAATGACGATAAAAAAACAAAAAAATACTCTTAATTTACAAGTACCTACAGCTGACTACGGGGTCAACGGTCGCTGGTGGTGGAGTTAAAAAACACCCATCAAATATGTGGAGTTTCGCTAGGTAATTTCATGTCAGCCTGTATATGAGAATATATCATCAGTGGTAGAAAGAAATGTCAACCTGTATATGACAATATCTCATCAGTGGTAGAAAATAATGTCACCCTGTTTAAGAGAATATCCATCAGTGGTAGAAAGTAATGTCAACCTGTATATGAGAATATCCATCAGTGATAGAAAGTAATGTCAACCTGTATATGAGAATATCCATCAGTGATAGAAAGTAATGTCACTCTGTATATGAGAATATCTATCAGTGATAGAAAGTAATGTCACTCTGTATATGAGAATAACTCACCAGTGGTAGAAAGTAATGTCACCCTGTTTAAGAGAATATCCATCATTGGTAGAAAGTAATGTCAACCTGTATATGAGAATATCTATCAGTGATAGAAAGTAATGTCACTCTGTATATGAGAATAACTCACCAGTGGTAGAAAGTAATGTCACCCTGTTTAAGAGAATATCCATCATTGGTAGAAAGTAATGTCACTCTGTATATGAGAATATCTCATCAGTGGTAGAAAGTAATGTCGGGCCCTATCAGAATACCAGCGCTGCGACATTTTTATTTATTTTTAAATGTCACGGCATCATGCTGAGATAGGAGCCTTTTAGCCTCGTACAGGACTTCCTTCTTTATATGTTACTGTTACTTTGTTTTTTATTGTTTTTGTGTTTTTTCTGTGCGAGTCACAGTAAATACTTTTTCTTTCTTCTCTCTTTCTAATGTAACTCTGTATATGAGAATATCTCATCAGTGGTAGAAAGTAATGTCATAGTCATAGTCATTTATTCATAAACAAGTAACTTGTATTTGAATTTACACACAAAATTACACACAATTACAGTATACACTAAAATAAATAATAATAATAATTAAACAATATGGCCAACACCTTAAAATTTAAAATAATAACAACAAAATAATTAATTAAAGACAGATTAGCATAAATTGATAAAAACAATTAAAAAAAAAATGTGTGTGTGTCAACCTGTATATGAGAATATCTCATCCGTGGTAGAAAGTAATGTCACCCTGTTTAACAGAATATCCATCAGTGGTAGAAAGTAATGTAACTCTGTTTATGAGAATATCTCATCAGTGGTAGGTTACCGCCCGAACGACATATATAAGACTATCCGACATCAATTGTCGGGCAGTTGCCCGCCAGACACGGCACCCGTCTGGTCGGAAGATCCTCCCTTTTCTATAGAGGATGAGTGAACTTTACCCTGTTCCTCATACCTCTAAAGTTCGTCTGCATACGTGAGAATTATTTATTAATTCTTCCATGCCTTCAAAAATTATATACAACAAGTGTAACAAAAACCGAAGGTGTCCGATACGTGAGGTGTGAGGTATGAATCATACTGAGATTCTAGTTAAATTCTAGAAAAAATAAAAAAGTAACCAATTTTTTTTCCATTTTTCCGGGCTTCTAGATTACATGGTGTGCGGGCGACCGTCGGGTGTCTAAAAGTCATAAATTATAATCCCAGTTGAAAATTTACCAATTTTTAATGGAATTGGGATAATTTTGGTACTAAAAGCGTGAATTTTAAATAGCAATAACTTTTTTATTTTCAATAATAATAAGTTTTCTTATTACTTTTTGGTAATTTTATTCCAGTACCTAGGTGCCCTTTTCGGATCTGACATGGTTTAGGTAACACATTGTATAATAGAGATATGACAGTACTGTAGTGCATTTTTTCTACTTTATTTCTAAGTCCTATGTATTGAAGTTGTTCAATTTAGTTTTTAAGCATCTTTTCTTTGATTTCTCTCTCTTTCCGATTGATGGCAATAGGCTCCCCCCTACACATGGGACTTAAACATAACTGGCGAAATGTGTGTGTACTGTATGTACAGCTCTGTCTGACCCGTCGAGGTAACAAGGCTCGTTATGTTTTCCCTCTTTCCGTGTATTCTGACTTTCTAAGGCACTTTTTTATTTTGAAAGCGTAGAACCTAAGATTAATTATATTAATTATTCAGAGGATTATTTTTCTTACTTAATTTACTTCAGAGGATTTCTTTTAAAGTGCCTCTTCTTTTTTTAATTGGTTTATTTCCGAACCATTTTTTTTCTTACAATTAGATATATAGATTTGAATCTAGTAAATCCTAAGGTTTTACTCCCTTAATGAATTTCTTTTTTTTTCTTCTTGAAACTTATTGTTTTTTGTTGACTACCTCGTTGGTCAAGTCGTCGCAAGCGCTACTGCTGAACATGAGGTCCCGGGTTCGATTCCCAGGTCGAGCAAAGTTTTGTTTGGTTTTTCCATAAGGAATTTGTCAGTAGCAGCCCGGAGTCTGGATTTGTGCCCAGTTGATGGCAATAAGCTCGCCCCCCTATTACATGGGACTGAAACATAACTGGCGAAATGTGGGTGTACTATAGGGACACCTCTGCCTAACGCTTCTGGGAATAGAGTCGTGATGTTATGTTATTGTTTCTGGGAAAATATATAATACCCTTTTTCTTCAAGAATGTACGTTTAGGGCCCCTTTTTACTTAAAAGAACCGTAGCGAAGCGTTTTTTGAGAACCACTGTCTACTCGTAAGGCGATAGACCAACTCCGTCTCATTACAAAACGAGTTCTAACATTGTTCTAAGCTAACCTAACTTAAACTTCGAGCTAGTTTTTAAATTTCAAACCTTATTCTGACCGCGTTAAAGTTCTTTATACGAAATTGACAACTAAGAGCTATACCTCACTGGAACTTCATGGTCGTCGCCAGGTCGCGCTAGCAACTAAGGCCCATATCTCACTAGGCCACCAATGACGGCGCAACAACTTGCATGCTGCCGTCCACTTGGTGACGTAGCCAGCCATACATTTTGTCGGCGACGCGACCTGGCTGACCCGCCATGACGTCCCGGTGAGGTTATGGCTCTAATCCCTGCTTGCGGTACGAATCACTAAATTAATTTAGCGCTAAACGAATTTAAAACATCGTTCTGTTTTAGACAATCATTTGAAGTTGATGGAGACAGATTATTGTTGTTTTAAATGATTTTCAAAAGAATTCGAAAGAACTTATCTATTTCAGATTTTTTTAAATTACTCAGTTGTAAAGTGTCCCTTACAAGACTAAGGTTAAGCAAGATTTTTCCTTTTCTATTTCTTTTTCTCTTTCTATTTTCACGTAATTTGTGTGACAACGGCCCCAGTCGGTCGGTGACGCTGAATCGCGTATACTCGGCTCCAGTCGGTCGGTGACGCTGAATCGCGTATACTCGGCTCCAGTCGGTCGGTGACGTTGAATCACGTATACTCGGCCCCAGTCGGGCTGAATCGCGTATACTCGGCTCCAGTCGGTCGGTGACGTTGAATCACGTATACTCGGCCCCAGTCGGTCGGTGGCGCTGAATCGCGTATACTCGGCTCCAGTCGGTCGGTGACGTTGAATCGCGTATACTCGGCTCCAGTCGGTCGGTGACGTTGAATCGCGTATACTCGGCTCCAGTCGGTCGGTGACGTTGAATCACGTATACTCGGCTCCAGTCGCTCGGTGACGTTGAATCACGTATACTCGGCCCCAGTCGGTCAGTGACGTCGAATCGGCTATACTCGGCCCCAGTCGGTCAGTGACGTCTAATCGCGTATTCTTGGCACTGCATTGCGTATACGCGGTTCCAGTTGTAAGTTTTCACTTCTATCGTGTGGTCATAAGCGCACACCAATTTTTATTTTTGCATTCGTTTGAAAAATTCGTCTGCTCGACAACGTAAATAAGATAATGAATGTTGTTGAATTGTCAAAATGAAAGGCGGAGCCATTGCAAGTGTGTTACACAATTTATAGTTAGCCCGAAAGTCTGACAACCAGTCTTTCCAAGGGCACAGATTAAGTGGAGTGCTAGTCCGCGAAATTCAATTTTTCTTACGTTATTTGCAATTTGCAGGTCAGTGTCAGGTTGTATCTTGATCAAAATATGATTCGCGACTATAACAGATATGTATTGAAATCATTAATACATCTCTCTAAGTTAGATTTGTTACATAAGAACAAAAGTTCATATGTAACAAATCTTCACATGCAAATTGCAAAAAACGTAAGAAAATTTGAATTTCGCGGGCTACAACTTACCTTAATACAGATATTCTAGATATATTTTATTCACCTTAAAAAAACCATCTGTTTCATTCTGCTCACTCCGCATTTTAGATATGAAGCTACAAGTAGGTACGAGGCGGGCTCGACTATATGAATTCAGTGAGTGTAACGTAGTCAGAAGATATAAGAGTTATGCGATAGAAAGAGAGGCAACTTCTAGGTGAATAGCTTCTAGTAGCGCTGTGCCTGTATCCTGTATATATATAAGCTGTATTGCACTTTATTGTGTCGTAGCAAGAGTCGCTTTTCTTTTTTTTTTTATTGCGGAGTGGACCATCTGTATTCATCTTTCCCAAGGAGTATCATTTTACCTAGTAACTGGGTTGTGGAGGTCAGATAGGTAAGAATAAAAAATAAAAAAACCGGCCAAGTGCGTGTCGGACCACGCACAATGAAGGGTTCCGTAGTTGGGATGAATTTATCCCAAGAACAAACTTAACATTGTAGTTGAAAAACATGTTCTCCCATACGGAATGTATGGGAGATCATGTTTTTCAAACCAAAACAAAATTTAAGTTGGTAGATTATTACTCGTGTCACTTGACTCTAACAATAAATTTCAGTTAAAAGCTTAATATTTCGCAAACGGATCCCTGAATCTAAAAATGGTTTTCACAAACTCACAATATTTTTGAACAACCTTTCTAATGATACCCCACAACATGGGGTAGACGAGAAAAAAAAAACATCCCTACTTTACTTGTAGGGGAGGTACCCTTAAAAAAATTATTTTTCTTAATTTTATTTTACCACTTTGTCGGCATGATTAATATGTATACATATGCCAAATTACAGCTTTCTAGTACTAACCGTCTCTGAGCTAAGCCGCGGACAGACAGACAGACGGACATGGCGAAACTATAAGGGTTCCTTGTTTACTACGGAACCCTAACAAGTTGAGAGAAGGCGGCAGGTGATGATCGAGGTCAAAGTTATTTATTTGCTTTAATTGTTATCAGACTCTGTAGTGCTTCGCAATTTTGACTTTCATGTATTAATTTGTTCGTCAATTCTGTAAATGGCGGCTGTGCCTATAATATGCACATATTTCCATTTGATTTCGTTTATGTTTCACATGTTGTTCGCGCGGTGGTTATAATATAGGTGAAGAGATCCGTAGTTCCGGCGACAGATCCCTCTCCGGAATTCTGGATTCCCTGATCCAACTGACCTGATCCAAATGACCTGATCCAACCCTGAATTTGATCTTCAATATTGTAGTTGGCGGCCATGCCTACAATATGAATATTATTCCATTTGATTTTGTTTAGGTTCACGTGGTTTTCACGGGGTGGTGTCAGTTGAAGACATTCATTCGTAGTTCCGGCGACAGATACCTGTATTTGATCTTCAATTTTGTAGTTGGCGGCCATGCCTTTTTTTTTTTGAGGGTGGGAAATTATCAAATAACTTCTCCCTCTCTGGGTGGAGCGGGAGGGTGTGTCAGACTTTTACTGACTAAAACCCACCCGTGTTCCTTTCGGACAAACTCGCAACCCTGGCAGGCATTGGTCCTTACGGACCCCGTCAGTTTGTGCTGACATCTCTTTGAGGCGCGCGTGGAACACAACGCGCCGTCGCCGTCGACCCGGGCCTGGTCCTAATCGGATGGCGAGCTACCCATTGCTCACCGTCCGCAAGCCCGCGCCTACGGTAGCCGGAAGTCGGCTCTCGACTCCCGACGCCCGGGGCGTCTCCTGCGGAGAATAGGGGCGCGAGGGCGCGAATCTTGCCTCTCCCTCGCGCGCTCCGCCTCCTCCTTCGCGAGCATTACTGCTTCGCAGAAGGAAGTGACGGCCTCCCATGCACTTTCGCTCCGGACCATGGCCTGAACCAGGGCCGGACGCGAGAGATTGACGCCGCCGATCGCCTCCATGAGGACACGGCGGTTCTCCGCCTAAGTCGTGTCAAGTGAACACATTCGTAGTTCCGGCGACAGATACCTGTATTTGATCTTTAATTTTGTAATTGGCGGCTATGCCTAAAATATGGATATAATTCCATTTGATTTTGTTTATGTTTCACATTCTCCTTCGCGCAATGGTTCTAGGTGAAGAGATTCATAGTTCCGGCGACAGATACCTCTCCACAATTCTAACTACGATTTTTTTTAAACCCTTGTGTTATCAATCGTAATTTCAATTATTTTTCTTTGTGTTTTATTTCTTTCTTCGACTGCCTCGTTGGTGTAGTGGTTGCAAGCGCTGCTGCTGAGCATGAGGTCCTGGTTCCGATACCCTGGTCGAGCAGTTTTATTAGGTTTTTCATCCGGAATTTGCCCGGAGTCAGGGTTTGTGCCCAGTTGATGGCAATAGGCTCGCCCCCTATTACATGGGACTTAAACATAACTGTTGAAATGTGGGTGTACTATAGTCCACCTCTACCTGACCCTTCTGGGAATACAGCCGCTATGTTATGTTATGAGACATAATTATGTCTGTTGTATTTCACATTCGCTGAAATTTTAATTATTTTTCTTTGTTATTTCTCTCTTTCATATTTTTTTTCTTAATTCTTCCAAATTTATCATATTCTATGACTATGATGCATGGTAAAACTTGAATGAGTGTATGATGTATAATTTAAAAAAAAAGCGCGTTATATCGTGCGTGTAGCAGCGTGTAGATCGGATTCAACGGTGCAGTCCTACACATTTATTTTACCTCTGATTTTGCATCCCTGTCTAAACCAAAACGATCTTTATTCTCATTGTAACAAGGTTGGAGATCAAATAATTGTAATAGGCGCTAGATAGGCGAAGAGATTTTGTTCTTGTGACGTCACCGATGACTCCAGAACACATGTACTCCATATTCAAATCCTTGTTTCCAATATTGATGTTACACTTATACACATATCAACTTTATTTTAGTGTGAATTAAGTTGATTTTTGAATGACGTAGTAAAACGTCATAAAAATGGATGAAGTTGTAGCGCAAACTGAACTTTATTAAGGTGTAAATTAAATTATTATTACAAAAATGGATTTTTGTTTACATTTTTGGAAACGCGAGCCTAAATCTGGGGTTTTGCTCGGTATTGGGTTAAGACTCGTTTTGTATGGACTATGACTAAAGTCGCCGCATTAAGAATTGAGTCGTCGGGCCATACATCATTGTCACTAGTCTCTCGCTCGCACTCATGTTAGCAAACTATCGATAACACGCAAGGCGTTGCACATTCTTATTGCTACTGACATTTATGGCCCGACAACTCAGTTCATAACGCGAGTCAAGTCCTATATTGTATATATAATTGTTATGTTTGTAATGTTATTAAAAGCGATCTAATATATAGTATTTACTCTATATTGCCAATATCAACTCGTTTTCCAGAGGACATTATACAAAGTTGAAAGGGAAGGGCAGTTTGAAAATGGCACCAGTGACCGAAAAGTTGAAAGGAAATCGCTTGGCTTGGTATGTGTTGAGGAGAGAGGAAACGCATGTGACTAAAAGAGTGATGAGGAGAGGAAGGCAAAAAAAGATAGATGGATTGTGTGAGGAATGATATGGACGAGAAAGGAGTGAATGATACCGTGACAAGGGCGGGAAGATGATAATGATACTACACTCCCTGCAATAAGGATGACGACAAAAAGAAGTTTGTAGTCCGTCTTTGAGATTATAAAAAAATATAGGACACGTATTTTTTCTTTTTTTACGTAATCTAAAGATTACGGCGATACATTGAGGTAAAATGTGGCATGACGTCACGAGTATGTTGATTTTATACATACTAGTGACGTATCGACCCCCACTCCCCAACTTAAAATGCGTTTTATCTAAGTCATTTTTTATTAATATGATAAAGCAAAAAATACGTGTCTTTTTATTATCTGACTGACGGACTAATTTGTTTTTTTTTTTTTACCCAGGCATCATCCTTATTATGTCAACCTAACAACCTGTATATTACGAATACATTAATAAGAAGTGATATAATTACATTGATTTCCAACTTTAATTATTTTATAAAAAATATATTGGCAATTTTGAGTAACACATGTAATAATTTTAGGTTCTATCATATTTTTAATTTATTCACTCATTTTTTAGATTATACATTTATTAATATAATAATATATTAGTTATGTATTGAAAATAGCACCATAGTATCTCACGTTTTTAAAGCTTATAATATTATATGAAGTTTATATCAAATTAAAAAAAAAACATGAAAAAAATCTTTTAAGAAATTATTTTCGGTATTTAATTTTTTTTTATAATCAAAATTATTTTATGAGATTATTTTATAACATTTTAATAGTTTTTTTTTTTTGTATATGGTATTATTCTACGTATAATTTTGGGCATTTTTTTTAACAAATCGTACAATAAAGCTCAAAATGGCACTTGTAAATTTTATTGAACCCTAATCTTGTATTATCTAGTCCTTCTATATTATGCGGAACCCTTTACACGAGTGAAGCTTTTCTTTTTATTTTGTACAAAAGATACTTTTGTTGTTATTTTTTAAGTAAAAGTATTACCTGTATTGTACGTATAGTTTGTATTTGCAAATAAGGGTCGAAACACATCTAGCGGAATTTGAGTCACCGATTTTCTGTCGCGTTAGTATGACGGTATGTATTTAATCGAGCCTCTAATTCTCATTTTGCGCTATAATTGAACACTCGGTTGCGCCTCTTTTTGTGAACCTCATATAATTACTATTTTGTGGTCCTAAATACTAAAAAGTAACTGCTACCAACGTGGATGTAGCGCTCGCCGGCCGCTGGCGTGGCTCAGCTAGCTTCGCTCGCTCGACTCGGGCGCGGTTTGTCATTTCTAACCTAACCCATGGACGAATAAAAAATGTCGGACAGATTCTCGCTAACAACAAACTGTGTCACTCAAGTCGGCCAGCTCACTGTACGTGTGGGTGAACATTTATGTGTGAGTGTTGACGTTTGCGTGACTATTGGCTGACCAACTAATGTTTGAATGTGTGCGTGCCGGCCGGCTTGAGTGACACAGTTTATTGTTAGCGAGAATCTGTCCGACTTTTTTATTCGTCCATGACCTAACCTAACCCATTTGGTCGGGGCACCATAGCTTAGTTACTGTGACCAACTGTGCGAAAAAAAAACAGAAAGTTAAAAAGAGCCTCAATTATTTAAAAAAAGTGTGCATTATTAGAAGTTCAATAAGAATTTAGAGGATCAGTCAAATAACCAATAATAAATGGGTAACCATTTATGACTTGCATTAGTATTGTGGAAGTAGTAGCGAAGAATGTATGGTGGAAGATGTTTGTATGGAATGCGAGTGTTACGCGAGGATCCGCCAGGTGTGTATCGACTCTAAAGCTACAGTTTCCTAGAAGAGCGGTGGCCGTTACATAGCGTCCGCAATTTATCGGCGAATGACGTCACTGAAATGTGATTTATGAAAGTAAGTTAGTGTGTTTTCCTAGAGAGCGTTTTTTGACACCGTGAAGCCAAACCTCGGTGTCATCATTTTATGGCCAGCTTCACTGCGGCCGCTATGTGGCGGCCACCGCTCTTCTAGACAACCGTAGCTCAAGTCATTAATTATCTCGGAGTGAAGTTATTCCAAATTAAAACCTCGGAAAATGTTGTTAAACCGAAGTGTAAACGTTACTCTGCGTTTGTTAAATAAGGAGCTATCAGAAACAACTGAGACTTTCGATTGATTTGTTAAAGTAAATATTTTAAAATGACAATATTCTCGTTCACTGCTGAGCGTGAGATCCTGGGTTCGATTCCCAGGTCGGGCAGTGTTGTTGGGTTTTTCCATCAGGAATTTCTCAGTAACAGCCCGGAGTCCGGATTTGTTCCCGGTTGATGACAACAGGCTCGCACCCTATTACATGGGACTTAAACATAACTGGCGAAATGTGGGTGTACTATAGGTACACCCCTGCACAACCCTTCTGGGATTACAGTCGTGATGTTATGTTGTTATTTCGTTCAACCAATCACAACAGTTTACATGAAATTTGAGACTTAATCAGACTTTCAAAGATTTTAACTGAATATCAAAGTTCTTCCATAGTATAAAATAATAATAATATATAATAATATTCTTGTTAATAATAATAGTTATTTATACTGTAGCAAACAATAGTCTCTCTCAGTTGTAAGTAGCGAATAAATATGTAAGCTTGAATTCAGAATTTTAGATAATTATCAAGTTCAGACTCACTGTCATACGTGATAAAGTTCAAATTCCATTGCTACCATTTATAATCTTTTTGTTACGGTCTCTGAGACTGGGAGAAAAGGCTAGGCAGGTGATGGTGACTCAAAAATGAACTTAGATTACAGGATGCTAAAGTAGATAGTCGAGTGGCTATGAATGTAAATTACCTAAGAATCTGAATTTTAGTAAAGTTTGTTATGCCGCGAATGTTCAATGTTCTTGTGACTCGTATAGACTCAAATAAATGTTTATAAGTAATATAAATTATATGTTTTATTGTTCGGATCGACCGAAGGTTAAGGTACGCTTGCCTAGCTCGGGCCGTGCATGGGTGACCATCTTTACATACCGAGACCCCTCCGTGCCTCGGAAAGCACTTTAAGCCGTTGGTCCCGGCTGTCATTCGTAGATCTTTGAAAGTCGTCAGGGGTCGTTAGAAGCCCGAAAGTCTGTGCCAAGGGGTATCGCCTTACCACTGGGTAGTATTTTACATGGTGCGACTGCCTATCTGACCTCCACAACCCAGTTCAGTAATTGGGTTGTGGAGGTCAGATAGGCAGTCGTTCCATGTAAAATACTGGTATTCAGCTGCATCCGGTTAGACTGGAAGCCGATCCCGACATAGTTGACATAGTTGGGAAAAGGCGGGCAGATTGTTGACTGAATTTTTTTTATCATGCACGAGGTTGAGGGTTCATATCCGGACCAATGTGACTTTTTCAATTCATATGTACTTTCTGAGTTTATCTTGGACATTACTGACATCGGTGAAGGAAAAGCATCGTGAGGAGACCTGGACTTAATAATTAAGTCAGAAAATCGGTCTTGAGCAAGCGTGGTGATCCATGCTCGTGCCTACTCTGTATGAGAAGAGTCTGTTACTGTAAGAGCAGTGGGACAGTAACAGGCTGGTATAATATTATTAAAAAAAATTGGTATAAACTCGTTGGTCTCGCGGTCTAAACTGCGGCTGCTGAGCATGGACCTTTGGGTTCGCCCTTAATACGTTCAGAGCCGGGAATCCTCCTGAAGGGTTCCCCTAGTCGCATATGGGATGCCGAGAGTCCTCGCGGAGGGCTCATTTTAAATGTAGGTTTTTCTTAGCGAATATAGCTTTATAAACCGTGAAACTAAAATCTGATTTATATTTTAACAATATTTTCTAATAAGTATAAGCGTTGGTTTTAAAATGCAAGCATTTTTTTTTTGTTCACCGTTACAAATATTCGCTAAAAATTTAAAATGTTGGACACTACGTATATCGACAAGACCCCCCGAAAACACAATTTTACTTCGCTTTACAGTGTTTTATAACACGGTTTTAAACCTAATGCCGATGACCGTCCACGATGGTGAACTTTAGCGCAAACGTAATGCCGGTAACCCTCAGGGTTCACTTCCAGTAAATATGGCGGCAGGCGTATGAGTTCTAGTAAAAGTCGAAAGTGTAAGGGGACTAGAGGACCTATTAAACGAGCCTAAACGCAAGTTTTATAATGCCCAAAAGTATATGATCTACTGCAGTAAACAAGACCAGAAAAATATATGATATTCTTTAGGATATATGCTAGGAAGATCGTGTGTTGAAAACATAATATGTACAACTAATTTGATACAATAGATAAAAATCACGAAGAAACCTCTAAAAAGTTATTAAAACGATTAAAATCATGTTAATATATATGCAATAATTCTGGTATTTTGTCAGATTATTCTACAAGCAACATATTACCGTAATAGTGTTTTAATTATTTCTTTCCTTTTAAAATAAACGTTGCCCCACACTAAGAATTTCTTCCCGTATCGTGGGTGCGTTTACAAACATAGAAACTCGCATACACTAACACCCAGACTCGGAACACCTATTTGCAGATCATACAAATATTTGCTCCGTGTGGGGATCGAACCCGCGACACGTTGCGCAGCAGCCCATCGCTCAGCCACTGCGCCAACCGTGTCGTGTCATGTTTCTTAGTCCAATCAATGGTTTTTTTGTAAATAGATAATAAGGGTGATGCCTGGGTAAAAAAAAAAGAATTCTAATTAGTCCGTCAGACAGATAATAAAAAATATATTAGACACGTATTTTTTGCTGAATCATATTAATAAAAAATTACTTACATAAAACGCATTTTAAGTTGGAAAGAAGAGTGGGGGGTCGCTACGTCACTAGTATCAATAAAATCTACATACTTGTGACGTCATGGCACATTTTACCTCAATGTATCGCCGTAATCTTTAGATTACGTAAAAAAAGAAAAAATACGTATCCAATATTTTTTATAATCTCAAAGAATTAAAGATATTTTGAATTTCAGGGCTACATTAAAGGAGTATGGACTGCGAAATGAAATACCTTTTATTCATATTATTAGATACTTATATTCACAAGATTGCTTATATTTTCATATTATTTTTATAATCGTAGCTACATCACTAATAATAATATTGCACAATTTTAACTTAATAGTAACAATTATTGACTAGAAATTCTTATTATTTAGGTACTTAATAAATACCACTAAAATGTATCTTTTTGGTTCAATTTGAACTAACTAAAGCATCGTTTTCGGAATGATCAATGGCGCTGAAAATATCTTCCTGATAACATTTTGTACAAATAAAAAAAGTAAACTTCTATATTTTATCATAAATTATTTGAGGATGCCGAACTTTGCGCAAAATGGTGACATGAGACGAGTGCGAGTGAGAGAACATACGCGAAAGTTCTTGGAGCCTATTTTCAAACCGGCCATGATTAAACGGCCGTATTGTATCTCAATTTGGTGGAAGCAATCATAATGAAGTACCTGTTGACTGAGCTCTGCTCTGGTGAAAATAGAGAATGCTCATTTAATAGTACAGGATAGTTATTACTAATTCCATGTATAGTACCTACATACTAATTTCATGCTGCCGTGACAGTAGGTACTTATTCCATGCTGATGTATGTCAATTATTGTCAGTTGTATGTCAATTATTCTAAGGTAGCCATCTTGTTTTAAACTTTGGGTGACCGAGCTCAGCTCGGATGAAAATACAGAGAAAACGAATTTTCCCAGATATGAGACCTAGCTAGATAGATTTTTCGCCCCGTAAACTGTAAAATATTGTAACTTTCATCGAGACCGTTAGAATGTGATTACAAATAAATACGTATATATATATACAAATATTGTTCATTTAATAGTATAGGATACATATTTATTTGGCTGAATCGTGGAATACTGCCATTATTTATATTTTTCTCTGTACTCTTTTATTTGTGTTTCTTTAATTATATGTAATCGGATTTAACCGTTTTATATTAAAGTAAATAATACATTTTCAGCGCCATCTACATAATTTAACTATTATTATAGGCAGTATAATATCATCTAGGTATCAACGAATTAAGACAATAAGGTTTTTGAGTATTTTATTTGTGAAAAACAGTGCCAAGTCAATTTTTTTTATTTTACTGTACATTATAATAAGTTAATTACTATCAGGTTAATAACTGACCATAACATAGAAGGTGTAAGAAATGGAATAGGACCTTCAAATGTTGAAAGTGGAATTTGAAAATAACCCATTGCTGACTCCAAAAACAAAACAATATTTTCTACTTTTCTGCAAGAGTAGGTAATTACATTAACGAAAGTAACTTCTTATTCAAAAGAGAAATTTCACGCGTATTCAAAACGAAACGCAAAAACGTGGGTAAAACTTTGGTTTCCTAAGGCGCGGGCCACACAGATGAGCCGTGTCATGAGGACGGGACGCAGACGTGGCGTCCCTTTCACATATATATTCGTTATTCTATACAAAATTAGCTTCCGTCAGCGGCTTCGCCCGCGTGGAAGAATGTTTAAAATCGTTCCAGTCGTTTTTGAGTTTATTCATTACAAACAAAATTCAAATCTTTTCTCTTTATAATATTAGTGTAGATGTATTAACGCGCTCTGGCACATAACATACAGAAAGGACAACGCGCAGGCGCTTCGCGTTTTCGTCTGCGTCCTATTGTTAAAATATACTAAAGCGACGAGACGTGGACATGGCGTAGATGTAGGGAGGTGTGGAGAGAGCGTGGGGTGCGGTGATCGCTTAACTCAAAATATAAATGTCGTAGCTCAGAACCACACGCCATCGCTGCTGCCCTCGTTTGTTTTCGTCCAGTCCGTGTTTGCGTCTCGTCTCTTCTGTATTATTTGAAAAGTTGCATCCGCATGTCGTCCGCGCCGCGTCTGCGTCCCGTCCTCGTCTGATGTCCCTTCTATGTGGCCCGCGCCTATGAAAGCGGTGAACGGTCACATAATAACGGCTGTCTAAATATACAGCGTTGTTTGACCTCAAATGTCAAATACTGGTGAAAATGACAGATTTTCATGACGGCCGTAATAATATGCCGGAACCGCTCTTCAAGGAAACCGAAGTTAAACTACGGTCATTACAGACAGATGGGGATGTACCTATCTAGGCTTTTCATTAGCTGGTAAACGTCGCCTTGGCGTCATAAGTGTGTAGGTACCATGTCCGCTTGATATTGAATGCCGCCATATTGCTATTAATTGACTTTTAATGGCGGCCATATACACGCTACGGTCCAACAGAGAGGTCTGTCTGTGTGCCTGCGCAGGTACACCGAAGCGTGTATTGGAATAGGTCTGTGCAGTTCTTGGAACATACGACATGTGGTTGATCTGCGCAGAACATCTTCACAGACCTTTACGGAAGACCGTAGCGTAGATAGCCCAGTTCACGGCCTCGAGCGATGATACTTGCGTCAAGCGACATGCGCACGCGTCACTTGTTTCCGTCCGTCGCTCCGCAATTCGCGTCGCGGTGACTCGTGGCACGCTCTAAACAGCTTCCGTCATTTGATTTCTCTGCAGTCACTGTCACTTGCGATTGAGCATTGTAGATCGTGGCCACGGGGAAAAACTCAAAATAAAACACGACTAAACTCGTCTCCTGATCTACGTATCATAGTGACCAGTATGGTTGATATGGTGGTAGTACCGCCGCTGGTAGTCTCCCTGCGGCGCCTGCAGGTACTGCGGGTACACGCCGCCGTACAGTGACGTCAGCACGTCGTAGGGCGGCGGGGGCGGCGCGGGCGGGGAGCGCGCGCGCGCCGGCGCCGCCATGCTGAACAGGGCCTCCGGGTCGCACACGAACTTGTACACGTAGCGCTCACCTGGGGCACATGGTAGAATTGTATTTAGTTTAATAAATCAAATCAAAAGTCATTTATTCAAAAGCTGAGAATCAGCACTTTTTAAACGTCAAAATTACATAAGACAGTCCCCCGGCACGCCCGCCCTTCACCACTTCCTAGTGGTTTAGCTGGGAAGAAGAAGTGGCGCAACAAACTGCCAAGCAGCACAGCTGTCTGTTCAGTTAGAAGAACTTGACTCTATACAATAGTTTGCTGAACAATCACGCCTGCATTTCCAGAACACTCACACACTTCGTCAAACTCTAATAAAATCCAACGGAGCATACATACAGACTTCGGGCGGCACCTGAGACCAAACCAGACCAGAACTGAGATCAAACCCAGGTCCCCA
Organism: Agrochola lota; assembly: GCA_947364205.1. Taxonomy (NCBI): domain Eukaryota; kingdom Metazoa; phylum Arthropoda; class Insecta; order Lepidoptera; family Noctuidae; genus Agrochola; species Agrochola lota. The sequence goes on along the minus strand of OX376248.1, from coordinate 11,857,834 downwards.
GGCTAGGCAGTCACACTTGCAACGTCTTAAAACCAACGAAGCAGTTTTGATGGTATAGTATTGTTGGCAGCGGAAGACGAGCTGAGATCTTAAAGAAGACAGGCGATCAGGTGCTCGGAACGGACGTGCTACTTCACCATTATCGTGTGCTTGGTTATTTTTGCTTTATATTTATGCTATGTACTGATTATTCCTTTTGGTTTGTGTCATTTCTATTTGATTCATATTTACAGTGTTTTTTTTGATATTTTCATAATTTTAGTAAACTGTGATTTAAAGGAATTAAAGATTGTTTATTTTATTCATTTTTATTTCACTTCTGATTCCTAACAGTATATTATCGTTTATTATGATCAGTTAAACATGAAATTAATTTAGTAATCGGGGGCTTTCTGAAAAAAAAAAAGCGAATGAGCCTTACAGTAGTCGCATATGATGTGCAACACCTGACATCTTGGCTGACAGTAGGTACCAATCATCATCATCTTGTTTTCAACCTCTCGGAAAATGGGTTGGTCTGACGCCACCTCTAGCACCGTGCGCGCTTATTGTTCAAATAAAATAGCGCGCGCTTCCCTGGCTTCCTGTTACATACTTCCGTCCCTTTATACGAAATCACTCCCACAGATTGCAGGAAAGCGAGATGAAAGATGTTACACATCAAAAAGTACTTATTCAAGTAAATGTGAATCCACTAACCAGCACTAGGTCTGCGTGGTTGACAACTTACTGTCCACTCCCTCTCAAAGAAAGAAGGCCTGTGTCACAGCAGTGGGAACGATACAGGGTGATTGTACATTAATTTAATTTAATAACATTATTTCAGATTATCCATTACAGAATCAATCATGTTAGTAAAACACAAAAATAAAACAAACAACTAATGTTGTTAAAAGCATTATTATATTGTACACATTAATTTAAGTTTTTTATTCGTAGATCTTTGACAGTCTTAACGACTGTAAGGGTAGTAGAAGTCCAAAAGTCTTACAACTAGTCTTACCAAGGGGTATTTTGTTACCCAGTTACTTGGTTGTGGAGGTCATATAGGCAGTCGCTGCATGTGAAATACTGGTTTTCAGTTGCATCCGGTTAGACTGGAAACCGACCCCAACATAGTTGGGAAAAGGCAGACAGATTCGTAATATTTGACAACTATTTGTGACATTGTGAACTTTCAAAATGCATGTTGGACTATGGCAGTCGCTCGCAAATAATGATATTCACACTTATTTCATACGTTTGCGGAATATTTTCATTTTATTGACTAGAATTTAGTGTTAACGATCACGCACTCTTAAGGGCCAAAACGTTATACTTAATACAAACGTTATTCATCAGCTGCATCTGGTTAGACTGTAAGCTGACCCATACTTAGTTGGGAAAAGGCAGGCAGATTGTTTCGTACCTGCGACTTTCTGCATGATTCCTTTTTCGTAGTAGTACCGAAGTGACCTCGATAGTTTGTCGTAATTCATCGCGGGCCGGTTCTTCTGAGCCCCCCAACGACGAGCCACCTACGAACAAACCACTTATTAATATCTGAATGAAGAGAGCAAGGAGGGCTTCATGGAGTTCATGGTGTAATGGCATAGCAACTAAAAAATTTGGGGATTAACCATCAAGGGTTATAGATAAATGGATTAACATTGTCTCAACCACTGAGTCCACCAAATGTGATATAGTTCTCCAGACCGTTTTCGGCGATGGCGGCCAATTTCAGCGGAGACCAGCCATCGGCGCGGGAGATATTATAGTGCACAAGTGTGCGCGCAGACACAGGTGCACTCTCTCTTCCTTTTCTCTCATAGTGCGATGGGACGGCAATCCGACACGACCGGAGAGAGATCAGGCGCAGGACCAACGGCTTAACTTGCTTTCTGAGGCACTTATTGTAAGAACGTGCCATATATTCAAAGGACTCTGGTAAGAAGCCTTTCGCACCAATTGAACTGTCCTTTCTTTTGCAGAAAGCGATTTTTAACGTGAAAACTTGTTTAAGCGTGCAGAGAGTTTTTTGGTAAGGGACAATCTTATGGGTTCACGTCACCGACATGCTAATGTTAACTGTTTGCTGGTGTTTCGCAAGAGAGCGTTTTTTGACGCCGCAAAGTCAAACCCCGCTGCCATCATTTGCATGACAGCCGTCACTGCGGCCGTTATGTGGCGGCCACTGCTCTTCCAAGAAACCGTAGCTGAAGTTTAAAGCCATCATGATTCTCTAACTTCCTCAGGCTCATGCAGCTTGAACTCCAATCCCCTGCCGGTCCAGGCAACGCAGCGCGCTCCCTCGGCCAGCAGAGAGACCAGGAACTGCCACAGTTGCAACGCCCCTCGTCGACCTCCACCTAGAAACGTCCAACTAAATGCTGTAGAACCTTCCTATCAAGTACTGGCGGCCACACACGCTACGGTCTACCGGAGATGTCTACCTGTACCTGCACAGGTAGAACGGAGCGTGTATTGGAAAATAAACTATATAGTCAGGCCGTGTAGCTTTTTGAAACTGCCCAGGCGACCAGTGCAAAATAAAAATCAATTTTTTGTCACCGTACAGTGAATAGGACCTTTTTATAAGAAACGGTCACTCAAAAATCAACTTAGTCTACTGAACGCTGCGGTAGATAGATGATTAAGAGACAATACATCTAAGATTGTGTTATATTACACAATGACTAGTGATATACCGGCGTGTGTAGTGGTGACGTGTTGGTGCGGGGAGGCGGCGTCCGTCCTCGTTGACGGCGTCGGTGCAGACGTCGAGCAGAGAGAACTGCTTACTGTGGGCGAAGGGAACAATGTATGACGGCCTAGTGTAGTATCTAGTGACTCAAATAAAACACCGTCTCTGAATGGGGAATTATTATTTTGAGGAAAGTTCTTACGATGAATCTGAACTGTATTAGAATAATTAGTGAAAGCATTTGCTATCAATACCATGGCATATTGCCTTCTGGTGCAGTCAGGCAAAAACCGTTAGTTAAATAAATTAAGGATATTTATGACTTGTATCTCTAACCCACCTATCTTCTCGTCCCAGTGCTGATGGTGCTCGGTGCTGGTGACGGCCTCGTCTCTCTCGCGAGCCTCCTCCGGCACTTCTTCCACACATTTCCCGTAGGAACTGCATCTAAAAAGAAGGACATACAGTTTTGTAACAGCCTTCAGAGTGCACTATAGCCACGGTCTACTCGCAAGTCACAAAGTACGGCGAAGCCTCGACGGCACTGCGAATTTTATTAGTAGTGCCTTGGTACTTCCTCTAAACGCTGCCGCGGCGATCCCGTGCTGTGTTACCGACAGCAGCGCCGTCATAGGATATTTTTTTTGTGAATGTGGCATCTCGCAGATGCACCTAAGACATTGTTAAATCTTAATAAATTAAGGCCTCCAGACAGGGCATGAAACTTATAAACTATACGATTACACGCACAAGGACGAATATAAAGCTAGCTAAGCAAGGCCCGGGGCGGGGTCACCGAACCAGATAAGCTTGTTATAATGGCTCCTACACACTATGCCGGTGGCATGGCCGCCGGTTTTTGCCACGCGGCACGTACCCCCGGCTTTTGCGCCTTCATTTCCTTTGCGATCCTTTGTGCGGCTTTGTGTGTAGGAGCTATAATATACCTGTGCAGCTGCTCCGTGTAGTCCCTATATTCCGATCTCGTCTCTTCTCCCTCGCCTTTACATCTGTTGACAACAAATACGATAAATAGTTGAGTGTACTAGATACGGCACAATTGGAATATACTCGTATAGGGGAATATCGTGTTACCCTGCAATGGTTGCCGGATAACGGTAAACTTTGTTGTGGAGGTCAGATAGGCAGTCGCTCCATGTAACTAGTACTAAGTTGCATCCGGTTAGACTGGAAGTCGACCCCAATATAGTTGGGGCTAAGCCAGGCAAACGGCAAACTCATTAGTCAATGCAGCCAAATATCAATATTACGTATAACGACTAATATTTCTTACGAGAGCCAATCCTTTCTGTGTGTCTGTCCTAACTGTCTCAATACACTTTTCTTAATCATTAAAACTCCAACTCCCATCCTCCTTCACTCCACAACTCTCCCTAAAATTAACTTGTTAAGAAGTAGGATGCCTTCATCATCATCATATCGGCTGATGAAGGCATCTTACATAATAACAAGTTAACCTTGGAAAACTTTGAAAAAGTAAATGATTCATTTTCGATGTTTTGTAATTTTTTTGTGAAAATAGGTACTTCAGAAATAAATCGTTGAAATATAGTTTGAAGTTTCAATAAAACTCATCTTGCTTTAATGGCCGAACACCCCGAGCCCCGCAAGTATCTACGCTCGCACTCAGACATTTGTACGTATACAGACAGAGATATTTCGTTGTATAATTTTTCTAAAGACTAGGTATTCTAAAGACATATTCGGTTGCGGGTTATCTATCAATAATCATTACCCAACATGCTAGGATCGCCTACGCACTTTGTATCTGACCTCCACAATAGAGTTTACTGGGTAACACGATACCCCTTGGTAAGTCTGGCTACAAAACGTGATTAAGATAACCGGTGGTACTTACGGTTCATGCTGGTCTATCAAGGTGTGTGCGTGTGTGTGTGCATGCCTCGCGTACAGCTGGGGGTGTGTGTGTGTGTGTGGGTGCTCGTAGGGACGCCCCGTCGATGTTGGGGTGGCAGAGTCTCTGGAAAGAAAGAGGATGATCAAGGTATGTGGGATCCTGTGGCATACCTTACATAAGTATGGGAAAAGGTTTTTGCGATTTCTGACTTTCTAGCACTCAAACCTGTTGGTCCATTTTTTTTTTGATCCTTATAAGAAACAGGATCGACTGGCATCAAAAATAGCTTTTTGTGAAAACTGCCCATTTTCTTGCAGACTATATTTTTTTCAAAATCTGTGAATGCAGATCAAAAAGTCTGAAAAAGTTAACGTCAGTCTCCTTAGACCGTTTTCCTGTAGCTACAACGGTTAAGGTAGCTGTCCTTACTGCCCCATCTCAAAAATCCACCTGTATACCATCTAACAAGGCATCTTTCCACGGCAGCCCATGGCTAAGCTACGCACGCTTTGCATAAAACTGTATGCGGGATCTGCAACTGTGACCCACGCCCACGCTACGCACGGATGCGTGGCTGGCAAATGAACCGCGCAGCTAACGTGGCGAACCTCTCCGTGCACATTCCGTACGGTAGACTTAATTTTTAGACATATGTATATCGTGGATGGATGGCGCCACAGTACAGTGGACAGCGCCATCTAACAATTTGATTCGTAAATGAATAATCATGTGATCGGAAACGCAAGCGAGCCCTACCGTTTGGACACGATCGTCGGTGGAGGGGATGCAGCGAGGACTGGCTGCTGGGAGACCGAGTGTTGCGGCAGTCTACAGTCGAGTCGACAGTCGAGCTCGGACAGTCTTGGCAACCTCTCAGTACCAACGCAAGTGTTTGTATCGTTCGCTATAGTTTATTAAAGTTATTTTAAATTCTAATTATCTTTCCGTTCGACTTCCCACTACAGTGCCCACACCTACTTAAACTGTGTCGGATCGTGAAGAAGACCCGATGTTTCGCATCTTGGCCACCCAGTGATGCGACATATATAAGAATCGGACTCCTTCGTTAGTTTTAGTGGTCGCAAGTGCAAACTGTAATTGGTTTTTGCCATCAGGAATTCCTCAGTAGCAGCCTGGAGTCTGGATTTGTGTCCGGTTGATGACAACAGGCTCGCTCCCTAGTACATAGGACTTAAACATAACAGGCGAAATGTGGGCCTCTGCCTAACACTTTGGGGAATAAGGGCGTGATGTTATGTTATGCACACGAATAGCTCATAGCATAATCCTATAACGTGCCCACTGCTGGGACTCAGGTCTCCTCTCTGTGAGAGGGAGCGGGCCGAAATCTACCACGCGGACACAGTGCCTGTTGATGGCTTATAAGCTCATGCCGCTGCGAAAATGTTACCCAGTCAGCAAATTCAAGAGTGATAGGACTTAAGATATGGCTTTCTAGAAGAACGGTGGCCACCACATAACGGCCGCAGTGACGGCTGTCATGAAAATTATGACAGCGGCAAATATAAAAATCGTTAGATTCGCCCCACAGAGTACTTTATAACATATTGATTCGCCCTACCGCGTTAAAAGATAGTCGCGTTTCTGTTTAGTTTTGACATACAATGGTGCCGATTCTCTTTTACACCGAACTAAACTATCACTAAAATTCCTTACTTTTGGCTATGAGAATCTTAGAGCTATTCTGTTAATAAAATTCTCTAAACTAAAAAATAATTTTGACACAACTAAAATAGAATTTGACAATCGCGAATCCACGTGGTACCCGTGGGTTGCCCTAACCCGTGATTGTTTTTAGAGCCGGAGGCGCGCAGGTGGTGCCGCTTCGACGTGTTCTATATGTAATTTTTCACTTTTTGTATGGAAAACATGAAAAAATATTGCCTACATGTTCAGGTTTATGGTTTAAGGGTTTCATAAAGGGGGTCGAAATTTTCATTATTTTTGCGATAGGACGTACCATTTTCGAGATATAAGCAAAAGAAAAAAAAAATACAGTACTGTTTTTTGCACGTGAAGTCGAGATGTTGGTGTGAATTTTAGTTCATGACAACTTATTTTATCTCACACCTTTTTAATCGCGATTAAAAATACAGAATGGGAAATCGTCGTTTGACAGGAATAAACTAAATTTTTGTGATTTTTTGTCTAGTTTAGAGGCATTTGTGACAAGAGAATCGGCACCAATGACGCAGTGACTTGACTTAATTGCCATGGAAATGCTATTTAATATTGTGTGAGCTCATTCCTTTCAGTATGGACACTTTTCGAGTACGGTGAAGACAAAATCAAACGATCTAAATTTTTGTGCAGCGGGGTTTGACTTTACGGTGTCAAAAGCGCCCTCTAAGAGAACACGACAACTTAAATTACTTGCATAAACAACGTTTCCGTGACGTCATTCGCCGGCAAATTGCGGACGCTATGTGGCGGCCACCGCTCTTCTAGGAAACCGTATCTTTACCTGTGTTGGTAGTGAAGGCCCCAGGGTATGGGGTACGGCTGCCCCTGCTGCGCCATATCACCACTCCTCAAGAGCTGCCTTCCCCGAGGTGATCATCGCGAGGACCTGTAGACGAGCATATTATCAGGATCACATGCATCTCCTAACTGTTACCAATGTGTAGGTACTGGCGGACTAGAGTAAATTTTTTTATTTTTTTTTGTTTATGGATTCTTTCTCTTAAAGACTAGCGCAAAGAAGGGCGGGCCGCATCGCAACCTTCTTCATCACTTTCATACATTTTTCTATGAACCACCGCACACTACAAGCGGGCCACAGCGCACTTTTTTAGGGTTCCGTAGTAAACAAGGAACCGTTATAGTTTCGCCATGTCCGTCTGTATTTTTTTTTTCAAGATGGGAAATCATCAAATGACTTCTCCCGCTCTGGGCAGAGCGAGAGGGTGTGTCAGACTTTTACTGACTAAAACCCACCCGTGTTCCTTCCGTTGCCTGTGTGCCGGGGCCGCGATATCCCTTTCGGACAAACCCGCAACCCCAGCAGGCATTGGTCTTTCGACCCCGTCGGTTGGTGCTGACATCTCTTTGAGGCGCGCGTGGAACACAACGCGCCGTCGACACGGGCCTGGTCCTTATCGGACGGCGAGCTGCCCATTGCTCACCGTCCGCAAGCCCGCGCCTACGGTGGCTGGAAGTCGGCTCTCGACTCCCGACGCCCGGGGCGGCTCCTGCGGCGACTAGGGCCGCGAGGGCGTGCAGCTTGCATCTCCCTCGCGCGCTCCGCCTCTTCCTTCGCGAACATAACTGCTTCGCAGAAGGAGGTGACGGCCTCCCATGCACTCTCGCTCCGAACCATGGCCTGAACCAGGGCTGGACGCGAGAGATCGCCGCCGCTGATCGCCTCCGTGAGGACACGGCGGTGCTCCGCCCAAGCCGGGCAGACCTCCACCGTATGCTCCACCGTGTCCTCCGGGCGATCCACACAGTGGTGACACCCGGGCGTTTCCTCCCGCCTTATGCGGAACAGGAACCTCCCGAAACAACCGTGTCCGGTGAGGAATGTCCGTATGTCTGTCCGCGGCTTAGCTCGGAAACGGTTAGTACTAAAAAGCTGTAATTTGGCATATGTACGTATACGTACATATTAATCTATTTTTTTAGGGTAACTCTACACGTAAAGTGGGGATGTTAATTTTTTTCTCATCTACCCCACGGTGTGGGGTATCATTAGAAAGGTCGTTCAAAAATATTGTGAGTTTGAGAAAACCATTTTTGGATTCAGGGATCCGTTCGTGAAATATTAAGCTTTTAACAGATTTTTTTGTTAAATTCAAATTCAAATTTTTATTTCAGACCAAGAGATCCATATAGTGTTAGTATGAAGTTAGCCTATGTTAGTAAATACAAAAATTCAAAATACAATAAAGTTACAGGAACATTAATTGGCTACATGAACATGTGCACGCACATGTCTGCTAGCCCAGAGCTTGATAAATGGTCCATCAACCTTGTCCGCCAGTGTAGCTAAAATACTGTTAGGGCTACCCCTGAATCGCCGCAACATCGATGCACACCGTTTGCGAATGATGGCATGAAAGTCGTCTATTCGTGCTTCCGCAAACATGCCCGATGCACTGCAAAACCGAGGCAGCCCCAGCAATATCCTCAGCGCATTATTATACTGCACACGCAGCGCGTTTAAGTATCCCCCCTGCCAGCTAAATGGTTGTACTTGGATTTGTGTAAAAATTCACAGCAGTAGTATATACAGTATGTTAAATAACAGAGGGCGTTCCCTTAGACTCGTTAATCTATATCATTAATAGATAAAAATAAAAATATCAGCATAGAAAAATAAGCATAAAAAAATCCGAATTCAAAAAATTTATTAATTGACAATAAATTCGAAACGTCCTGTTTAAAATCAAAATAGTACCGCGGAATAGTGCCTAGCGTAGTAGCATTGCCCAAACCGGCAACGTCGGAATTTTTGACTCGCGCACGATGCCGAACATCTCACGAATACTCACGATGTTGTGCGACCCGGCCGCCGCGCTCCGGCCGGCCGGGTGGCGGCGGCGGCGGGGGGCGTTGAATGGCGAGCGGCGACTTTGATAAAGGCGGCAAAATGAATTAGAAAGACAGTGAAAAACACGTCGTCGGGTTGTTATCAGTAAAATTAAACATTTAACTATGTTTAGTTTTAGCAATAACATTTAACAACCTGTCTCAAATGCCCGGCTGACAAAGGAACGCGTCACTGAGGCCCCTTAGGCTTGGAAGGACCTATTCACCTACACATGTACCTACCTATCTAAGCCACGTTTCAATAATAATTAAAATTAAAATACAGAGAATTATTCTGCACGCAGCGGCCGAGTAATGGACGCGGGGTAGCGGCGCACAGTGGATCGTCCCCATACAAGAGGTCGGACATAGAATTTAAAATTGAAAAAGTATTTAATTGAAAAAAATGAAATATACAGTTGCATTACTCTATTATGGAACTACAAAAAATGTTACTACAATTTTTTTATTTGACCAGTACTTTATGAGCAATTCGATGAAAACTGTTATTTTTCTATGGAAATGGTCACAAAAATGTCTGTATCTCATGATTCCCTCCTTGTTTCGATTTGCGGTTTTCACTACTGTTATTTACCCATTTTATGCCACATTTTCTTCAAGGACACATGGTGCCCCCAGCGACCCCCTTCCGAGATATTTTGCTTTTAGTAACTATACTTTTTATTGTATAACTGATGAAATGGAGGTACATTAAGTATATTCATTACTGAGAATAAGTCATCCCTAAGTAGTTCCTTAAATAACAGGTGTATTTGCGATTACTTTAATGACTTATGAACGCTTCTGTTGCCATACAACAAAAGCGTTAATGAGTCCTTAAGTAAAGATTACCAGTACTTGCTTAATCTAATTAGTTATTGTAATTACTATGTTAACAGCCCTTAATCTCTGCATTGTGATTGGATAATGTCATCATTAGCTTAGTAATGACTGAGTCGAATTTACAATAACACATCGAAAAGAAATAGAGTTTTATGATCAATAAGAAAATATGTAGGTATAAAAATATTTTTTATTTAAATAATATAACACTTTAAAAATAATTTAAAAATAAAACAACTATGTACCCTAAAACAAACTAAAAAATTAAACAACTACTAAGAACTAAATTATAATAGGAAATTAATTAATTAACACGACCATTTAGTTACTAACAACAATAGAAAAGAAAGAAAAAAAAGAACATTTATTGGCCGATGGGTGGCATAACACAAAACAAAAAAAGAACAGAATAAAAAAAAATACACAAAAACAAGAAATTAACAAAGAAACTGCTTGTTAATAATAATATTAGGTACTATAAGACTTAAACTATATTTTCTTCATCTTCATCAATAACGACATCATGATCATTATTATCGTCATCATCTTCTTCAACGTCACTACATGCAGCAAGTGTATCAGTTGAAACGTCAATGAACTCCAATTCACTCTGATCAACTATGAGTAAATCGTCTAGTTCACTAAATGAAGACTTTTTGGCTTTATTTGCCATCTTCGGTCGTAAGCTGGTGAGAAGAGGATCGGAAGATAATAGCAGATTATGAAGAATGTCTTCATTAGTGGCGATGCTACTATGCTTTCGTGTATGATATTCTCTAAATTTACGAAAATCCTTGTTTCTTGCTTCAGATGCTTCTTCAGACAAAAAACCTATAGGTACTACTGATAAGTGGTCCACTATCTGTGATCCATGAATCAGCAATTTGTGTAAACTTGCTGGCATGTTATACCATGGATATAATTCCACGAATAAATTTGCTGCTTCATCACAATATAATTTAAATTTTTGGACTTGAATTTTTTCGCCTGAGGAAATGCATTGCAAAATAACGGCGAGTCTTCTAATTAAATTAACGTCTAATTTAGTAATTTCCGCAGTCGTTTCAGGGTTTGCAAAAAACCTTCTTGCAGCATTTCCAGCGTTTGTATTGCCACTACCCTGCTTAACAACGTCTAGAAGTAAGCCTGTGTTTCTTCGGAAAGCTTCTTGAATGGCTTCTTTCTTATCTTTAACTTTTTTTTTTTTTTTCGTCACCTATTGCTTGCCATGATTTTATGTCCATTCTGTAAGCAATGTGTAATAAACACTCCATAGACCGAATCCAAGCATGCAATGAACTAAATCCATGCTTGTATAAATCTGTATTCACGGGTTTAGCTCTCACTTCTTCCAAGTTATTCATTTCGCTTGGGCGAGCTTTGCACAAATCACACACTGCTGCCGATGTACCAGATATGATTGAATGTACCTTACCATCAATCATGGTTAGCCATAGATTGTGAGTAACAGTAGCATTGCCGCAATCAGTCGGGTTCAGTTCACGGATCTCGGTCTCAAATATTTCCATTTCAGCCTTAACATTCGCTTCCGTTTCTTTCATAAATGTAAATGAAATCGGGCGACAATATGTGGTTGACGATGGCCGATCATTCTGCCACACTATACTTCCACTAGAAGTCACTAACTTAAGCGGTACAAGACTTGCCATAAATACACTGGATAAGTCTTGTTCACTTGTTGTTGTCGTTTGATGGTAAATGCTTTGACTTGAAGCTCCATCAAAACCCCATTTACTGTGAAGCACAAGTGGTTCACCAGCATCAAAATTTGATTCAAGTGAATCGATCAGCCTCCTAACTGTGAGATCAAGGAGGGCTTGGATCCGTATCTTTGCGGAAGTTTCAGTCACAGTTATGTCTTCTTTTGCCGGGTAGCATTTAAGCTTTTCTTTAACTAACAAGTAGTAGCTTGGGTATTTCGCATGACCTTCTTTTAAACTAAAGTCCCGAAGTGTGATGTAACGCCACTTGGATAACTGCAAGTAAACGTAAAGAGCAAGTGCTTTGTGAGTAGGAACTTCACGAAGCGAAGGATTCTGCTTAGTTTCCAGGACATTTAAAACTGTTGAGACGTGTTCAGGATTTTCCAGCAAATTTTTCATTATTCTGGCCATATCATTTTTTCCGGCAGACTTAAGTATACTTTCAACAGTATGCAAAAGCTCATCCGGACGACTGCAACTAGCAACATTTTCATTAACACGTCTTCTTTTGTGTCTAGTCGATAAATCTTCAAAGCGTTTGCGAGGAGATGTATATGTTGAAGTTGATGCATCTGATTTTGATGGACTGACTACCTCTTCTGCCTCATTTTCATTTGCTTCTTCAGTGTCAACAACATTTTCTTTAAAGCAATCTGGCCAAACGATATCGGAATTTAACCACTCTCCGTTCTTGTTAATGAACCTGTCGACTGTCCTTCTTGATTGCACCCATTTGGTGTAAACCCTATAGCAAAATCGTCGACACCAGTTCTTGAGATCCGTCACATCACTTTCACTTAACTGGACGTTAGTACTCGACTTCAATGTGTTAAATAAATTGTCATAGTCACGAAGATCTTTATGATTACGAAGAGCAACGTAAAGATCTAGATAAGTAGAAAACCCACGGAAAGCCATAATGACAACACTTGATAGAAGTTATAATTACAACTGAATTACATTTGCTAAACACACAAATATATAGGGCAGCAAGTAGGCAACTAGCAATGAATTTGATAAGCTAATGATGACATTAGATAATCACAATGCAGAGATTAAGGGCTGTTAACATAGTAATTACAATAACTAATTAGATTAAGCAAGTACTGGTAATCTTTACTTAAGGACTCATTAACGCTTTTGTTGTATGGCAACAGAAGCGTTCATAAGTCATTAAAGTAATCGCAAATGCACCTGTTATTTAAGGAACTACTTAGGGATGACTTATTCTCAGTAATGAATATACTTAATGTACCTCCATTTCATCAGTTATACAATAAAAAGTATAGTTACTAAAAGCAAAATATCTCGGAAGGGGGTCGCTGGGGGCACCATGTGTCCTTGAAGAAAATGTGGCATAAAATGGGTAAATAACAGTAGTGAAAACCGCAAATCGAAACAAGGAGGGAATCATGAGATACAGACATTTTTGTGACCATTTCCATAGAAAAATAACAGTTTTCATCGAATTGCTCATAAAGTACTGGTCAAATAAAAAAATTGTAGTAACATTTTTTGTAGTTCCATAATAGAGTAATGCAACTGTATATTTCATTTTTTTCAATTAAATACTTTTTCAATTTTTAATTCTATGTCCGACCTCTTGTATGGGGACGATCCACTGTGCGGCGGCGCTTCTGCCGACACGTCGTCCTCAAAATAAACAGATGTACGAATACAGAAGGACCACTCACGGAACAAGTACACGAATTTGTTTTACCTATCCACTCAGTACCGTACCACCGTACGGTACAGGCTTACAGTGTTAATATGAAAGTTGATTAGAAAAAATAATTTTATCAAATAAATAACGTAGAGCTAATAAATAGTGTGCGGTTAATTTTAGGGAAAGTTTCATTTATTTAAACCACAGTTTAGGCTAACTTTTAAATGATAATGGCAGTATTGCACGTTAGCAAGTGAATGTTTTCTGAAATAACATAGAAATTAAAAAAATACTTTTACTTTATGCAGTTGCTTTCGTAATACCTAAGTACTTGCGTTTATTCATAGCAATCGTGTAACACCACAGTAGTAACATGCTCATTTAACGAGGTAAGTACTCCCTGAGTGTAAAACAGTTTTAGCAAGAAGTGGGCCTTCTGAACTTATTTATTTTGTGGCACAGTCGTTTAGTGTTATTTTTTATTTTAATGTTTTGAAAGGTTTTAGGTATTATGATACATTTACAAATGTTTAAAAACTTACCTAGATTTTGAACTGCTCAATATGGTGACCGCCTCTCTCTACACATTGGTGCAATCGCCGCCGGTTATTTTGGTGCACTCGTCGCATGAAAAGCGGGTCCTCGCGTATGTGGTTCCGGATAACACGAAATGCTGTGCGGATTCGCATTTCCATCTCCTCCCGCGAGTGGCTTTCTTTTTTATAAACGAGTTGTTTGACCCAACCCCAGAAAAAGAAGTCAAGTGGTGTCAAGTCAGGTGACCGCGGTGGCCACGCCTCGGGACCGTACCTCCCGATCCAGCGGCTACCAAACAACTCGTTTAACCGCGACCGCACTTCTGTTGAAATGTGAGGGGGTGCACCGTCGTGTTGAAACCACACATTTCGGAACTCTGCTAGCGGCAACCTGTAGAGGTAGCGTGCGACGGTGCCGTTAAGAAGTGCCAGATACCTCACACGGTTTAGAGTCCCTGGGATGAAGACGGGTACTATTATTTTGTTTCCCTTTATCCCAGCCCACACATTCAGCGACCAGCGTATTTGATGTGCTAACGGTCGAGTAGCACGCGGATTATGGCCTCGTTCTGCCCAGTGATGGCATACACGCCGATTCCACATGCCATTGCGCGTAAATAGGCTTTCGTCTGACCATATGACGTTTTCGATGAAGTGGGTGTCCTCCGCGCATCGCTGCAGTGCCCACTGGCAATAAGTTAACCGGCGCTCGAAGTCAGCTGGACCAAGCAGAGCCTGCACTTTTTGAAGTGAGTACGGATGCTGCTTGTTTTTCTTTAAAATTTTAAAGACTGAAAGAAGAAAGAAAGAAAGAAAAATATTTTATTTGGGACACGCACAGGAAATACAAACAGTAAGAAATAATAAAAAATATAAAATTAAAATACAAACAGAAAAGTAAAGACCTGTGCGAGGCCAAAAAGGCCACTATCTCAGCATAATGCGGCGATATTTAAAAATAAATACCGCAGCGCTGGTATTCTGATAGGGCCCACTATGATGTCACGGACCTTATTAATCTGTGTCACGGACACACCTACGGACATAGATAAATCCCATTAAGGGATATACCAAATAATAAAGCATTAAAAATAATAAGAAATAAAATAGTACAAATAAAAACTGAAACTAAGTAATAAATAAATTAATCTATACACGCCCGACGTTCCAACATCACTTGTCCATAGTATAGACTATTTATTATCTATGGTGACAAGCGAAGGGACGCGGGCGCACTGCTCTGCAAGTACTCTGTGGCTGCGAATCTGCGATGCATTCGACAGTATAAATGTTCTGTGATATATTTTATTTAACAAGAAATATCCATTGGAGATTGATAGAAATTATAATTTAGTGTGATTCAAAGAATATAATACGCTATAACGAAAGGTACTCGTATTAATAGAAATAAAACGGAGGGTGAATAATTTACGGCAAGAAAGCGGTGCAGATGAATAGTGTATACTGTATAGTGTCGTTGTATTGTGTTGTGACTGACTGATGTGTAGTGTAAATCGGAAGAAAGAGATTCAGTCACCGAGAAAAACAAAGCGATTGAAGCAAACTCACACTGCTAAGAATACTTAACACCTCGCTAAGGCCTAATATCAACTGCGTGCAGTCCCCGGGTGAGTTCAGAAACTGGTTTCCTTTTGTACGCGTAACAAATGTTGCTTATAGTTAGTACTAAAAGTTCCAACTGTTTTAATAGCACGAAAAGGAGGTGGCAAGTCGTTCCAGCAACGAGAGGCAGCGAATTTAAAGCTTCCACGGAATGCCGCAGTTTTGTGTGTGGAAGCCAACAGAAGGTAAGAAGACGCTCTTGTTTTAATTTTATTTATGTCACGAGACCAGGCCAGTTTCCTATAGAGATATTCTGGTTTTTTTGTGAGAATGGTGCCAAAGAGTAGGGTAGCCAGATGAAGCTTTCTGCGATCTGACATTCTCATCAAATTACCCTTAATTAAAAATGGAGTTATGTGAGATCGGGGAGGGACATTGAAACAAAATCTCGCACAAGCATTCTGTACTCGCTGGATCAGCTTTTCACTTCTTCCGAGAATGCACGCACCATACACAGTGTCAGCGTAGTTCAGCTTGGATAAAACAAGTGACTCACACAGCATGACACGCATATCCACACTTATGTAGGGCCGTACACGGTACAAAAGCTTTAACCGGTAAAAACAGTTGCGCACAGCCTCCATGATGTGTGTCTCAAAATGCAAGTGCTCGTCAAACACCACCCCAAGATTACGGGCTTCTTGCACCCTATCAATAGAACACCCGTCAATCTTCAAGTCCAGATTATAGCCTGCCATTTTATTCAGAAAATCTCTAGATCCCATGACAATGTACTTAGACTTAATTGGGTTCAGGACCAGAGAGTTTCTCACTGACCAGGCTGAAATCCTATCTAAATCCTCATTCATTCTTTTTACAGCTTCAGCAGACTGCTGAGGGCGGAATGAGAGATACATCTGCAGATCGTCAGCATATAGGTGGAATTTGGTGTTGTTCAGACAGTTGATGATGTCGGCGCTGTACAGAATGAAGAGAAGCGGGCCTAGGATCGATCCCTGTGGTACGCCGCGGTTCACCTGCTTGGGGCTGGAGGACAAACCATCTCCAAAACCATCACTTGTTACTTGGACAAACTGAGAACGGTGACTCAGGTAACTCTGAAACCATTGGACTGTTTCCGGTTGACATCCGTAGTAAGACAGCTTGGAGAGGAGAAGGGAGGTATTGATTGAGTCAAAGGCACGTGAAAAATCCAGCAGCACAAGCATGGTACCCATACCCTGTTCTCTGGCTTCCAGGATATTGCCAACGACATCAAGAAGAGCTGTGGCTGTGCTGTGCCCCTTACGAAATCCTGATTGGGCCAGTGGCAAAATACCGTGCTGCTCCAGATATGCCCGTAGCTGGTTAGATACAACTTTCTCCAGAATCTTGGAGAGACAAGGTAAAAGGCTAATTGGGCGAAGATCTTTCAAGCTGGCGGGATTAGATACCTTGGGGATGGGCCTAACTATAGCCAATTTCCATAGATCCGGAAAAGAGGACGAGCCTATGGATAGGTTGACGATGGCCGTTATAGCTGCAAGGGTACGAGGAAGAGTCATCATCAGCATCTCCAGGGAGACATGGTCAGAACCCTGAGCATTGGACTTAAGACCATGTACAAGCCTCAGCACCATCTCCTCCTGGACTGGTTCAAGCTGGAAATGAGTATTACCGAATCTGTGATGTTCAAAGTAAGTCAAATCAGCATTACTGACCCTACCACTGCCAGGCACATCCAAAAAGTGGTCATTTATTTTTTCAGGGTTGTTACAAAAATGTGGTAGACTTTGTTCTGGTTTTTTTGAAATTGCTATAGATGATTTTAAATGGTTCCATAACCTCTTTGGCTGTTTAATATTTTTATTTATATATGTTTTGAAATATGCACACTTTTCACTATTAAAAGCGGCCCTAACCAGGTATTTAAGCTCTTTGTATGAGTTTATATGTTGTTCAGATTTAGTGACTTTAGACTTGGCATGGCATTTGTCACGCAACTTCATCATTTCCTTGACAGTATATGTTATCCAAGGATAAACCTTTTCTTTGATTAAAACTTTTTTAAGGGGTGCATGTAAGTCGAAGAGATTCAAAGTATACTCATTAAAAGTTGCTACCATAGAGTTCACATCCTCCATACCCTCAATATAATCCCAGTCTATCCTATTCAAATCATCATTAAATTTGTCCAGCAGTATATCCTTAAGTGGCCTATAGATGATCCAGTGTGGGGAAGGTTTCTCTAATTTAAAATTGAGTTCAACAGATATAACTGCATGTTGGCCAAGCTCAGGTATATGTAATACAGAGACCCCACACACACGGGCATCAGTGCACACAACATCAATTAATGTCTCACTATGGTCTGTAAAATGGGTAGGCTCAGCAACAATTTGATTCAACTTGGAGCAAAGTAAAAAGTTGTTAAGTAATTTTGTTTTGTTTTCCAGCTGGTTTAACATGTTAATGTTGAAGTCACCAAGCAAGATGACCTTATCCGCGCCAGCAAATGATGAAAGAGAGTCGGTAATCGCATCCAGGAAGACATTGACATCAAGCCACGGCGGCCTGTATGCAGTACCGATGATAACTGAATGCGAGTTAACGTTAAGCCTGAGCCACATTTGCTCGACCTGCGGCGCCGGCGGGTGCGGCACGGCGCGCACGCGCACCCCGCGGCGCAGGTAGAAGCCCACGCCGCCCCCGCGCCCGCCGCGCACGGTGAGCGGGCGCGGCACGTGCCGCAGCCGGTAGCCCGGCACTGTCGGTGCGCGACCCTCCTCTCCCTGTCTGAGCCATGTCTCATTTATCGCCATGATGTCTACCGAGAGGTTCTCCATAGCAACAACGAACTCCTCATGACGCGAACCAAGTGACCCCGCATTAAACAGTCCAACTTTAAGATTTTTTGTCTTATTCATTTATGTAAATAGTGTAGTATGTAGTAATAATATGTTGATTGCAGATAATATGAGAAGTGTCATGCAGTATAGAGTTCAGTCCAATAATATGAGGTGTAAATATTCTTAAAGACATAGTATTAAGTTTCATTCGTAATAATATAAATTGAAGTATAATAAAATTTTGGGTTATATGCATAGCCAGCCAAATATATAAAATCCGTAAAAATAAATATAGCTTCGTAAATAAAGTAGACGTGAAGATAGAGAGCTGAAGAATAGAGTAAAAGAAATGCACATAGATAATCATTGATTGAGCAGTTGGGCCACCACCAGAAGTAACCAAAGTATACCGAGACATGAAAATAACTGGCCTCGCACAAGACAAAATAAAAAAAATAAAAAGTAACAAAACAGATATAAAAAGGTAAAGTTTTACAATATCATCGACTAAGTAATGGTGCCAGGCAGGAGCCACACTATTAAGCCTCCCTTTCAGTCGACACCTCACTACCAAAAACACGCGCAAAGTCCTCCTCTGAGCGGATGCAGTGGGTAGGCTTGCCATCACCATGTTTAGCCAGAATGCGGCCGAATTTCGTCCAGGTGTACCTCCATCCGAGGCGGCTGCCAGCCTCACGTACCCGGTAAAACAAATGTTTATTTGTTTTAGACAGTCTCTCGTTGAGAAAGAAGCGTCGCGAGGGCGCGGGGAGACCAAGATCCCCGGTGGTGGCCCCGCGCCGCACGCGCGCACTCTGCAGCAGGTCGTCGCGCAGTGCGCGCCGCGTCAGGCGTACCACGATGCGCCGCCCGCGCGCAGCCGCCACTCCCACTGGGTTCGTTCCGCCCACCGGACTCGCGCCACTCTCAGAAGTCCTCCGCACCTCTCGCTCAGCTCGCAGGCCCACCCGTTGCGCGAAAACTATGTCCCGCTGGTCGAGAGCCACCCCAAGCTTTGCCGCCACCAGTCCGACGGTGTGAATCACGTTCTCGCCGGGAATCTCTGGGATGTTGGCAATCTCCAGGTCAGAGCCAAGTAAATCTTGTTCACGGTCAATGAGGTCAAGCTGCAACTGCTTCACTATCTGCTCGAGCCGGGTCACCTTGCTGTCTGGCACTGCAGCACCTTGCCTGCTCTCAAGAGCCTCAATTCTGGCCTCCAGGCCGTCAACCCGCTCGGTGCATACTCCTAACGACGAATGCAGGCCTGCCATCTCCCGACGAAATTCTCGCATCTCATCCCGAACCTCGCGCAGCTCAGAACGGAAGAGCCTTATTTCCTCCCTGAGAGTCAGATGGGTATCCGGCGAGGGCTCTCCATCAGTACCCTGTTCGCTCCCCGCCTGAGACTGTTCCTTGGCCACCGCAACGAGAGGCCTGGTCCGAGAGCCCAGATCCTGAGCCGCCGCCACTGGTGACCTGATCGTAGCGCCCTGGAGCGGTGCTGTCGCAACAGTAGCTACCGCCGCTGCCGACGTTGCCGTAATCGGGGCCGCCGACACAGCTGCCGCAATAACAGGGGGACCACTGCACAGGTCCTTGACAGGTGTGGCGCTATTGTCACCCCTGGGCAACTTTTTTTTGCACTCCGGGCACAGCCAGTCCCTACTTAGCTGCGATGGATCGGGCAACAACAAGCAAGCGAGGTGATACCGGTTGTGGCAAGAGAAATTGCTACAAGTGGCGCCCCCTTTCGTAGATAGGAACTTTCCGCATGCTGCACACTTTACCATGATGGTACGGTTAGGAGTGGCTAGATGGCGCACACCTCTCTTAAGCCTCTATTGGCGGCGCTAGATGGCGCCTGCTACACAAAAATTATGGATTTCAATGTGCAGATCTGTGGTATCCTTATCGATACTTGTCAAAAGTATAACAATTGACACTTTTTGCAGGTACCGGTAACACAAAAAAACTTCCAAGTCACTTCAAAGTTATAAAAGTAATAGAAAAGGTAATTTGTTTTTACGGATTTACACTACCGAACTATAGTTTAGTATGCGTGCTAACGATCACACACGTAAGTAACACTACTGTGCTAAAGTAAACACGAAAATTACGCAGAATTATTTGGTGTTTTATTTTATAATAGTGGAGACACGAACAACTGATGTGTACCGTAAACCGTCCGCGACGTCACCCCGACTGCGACGTGACTCATGTTTAACAGGCGGCCGGCCCTTCTAGTGCTTGAACCGGGCTCCTCTTCAAAATGCCTTAGCACGTTCTGTTCCTGCCGCACAGAGATCACCGGTCAGGGGCCACCAGAACGACGCGGCACTACCGGTTCATTGTTACGGAGACGCACCAGAGCACTCACAATAACACGAGAATTCCGCGGTTGATTTGCATTGGGATACCTCTCAGCATACATCCTCAGAGCACGGGCACCATCGTAATTACACTCAGCATAAATGAGCACCATGTTCACATACTCCTGAGCACTGTACTGATAACGCGGCATTTTTCACACAAGAATGACGAAACGAAAAAATACAAGATGTTGCAAATGCGAAAATAATGCACGTCAGGTCAGCGCGCGAGATTAGTTCCGAATAAAATTAGGTGGACATTCGGGGTGAGGGGGTGGGGCACATCTATTAGATCGCCGCACACGTGGCCCGTCATTCATAAGTAAATTGCGACATTGCCGTACTTACACTTTGAAAGCAAGTGCGCGTGTACAGAGTGTTTCTTTTACGTATCAATTTAATATTTTTTGTGAATATTTTATAATTAAAAAAAATTAAAACATTTTGTTTTCGAATGGTACTATTTTTTTTTTGCATGTATGGACGCTATACTATTGCGAGTTAACGGGAACGCCCTCTGTTAGTTAACATACTGTATAACGAAATTAAAAGGAAAACTATCACAGCTAAGAAGGCTGTACAGGTTAACGAGTAATAATCAACCTACTTAAATTTGCGGTTTGAAAAAACATGATCTCCCATACATTCCGTATGGGAGAACATGTTTTTCAACTACAATGTTAAGTTTGTTCTTGGGATAAATTCATCCCAACTACGGAACCCTTCATTGTGCGTGGTCCAACACGCACTTGTTTTGTATGAAAACGCGTTGCGCTGCGGCCGGGCGGCGCCGGCGGCGCTTGGATTGAGTAGGTATTATGGGTTTAACTGAACATCCTTCGTTCATTGATAACTGAAATGTTAAAACACTTGGGTTTTGTCTCACGCCGTCTCTATCACTCAGTCTCTTTCTAAAGCTCGATGTGTAACGGACGAATACCTATTGTGTGTAACACGGCTGTGCAAACATTATTTTCAACCGGATTACGGCAAAAACAACACGCCTGGATTCCCCGAAGTATCAGGCAGAGGTGCACATATAGTACACCCACATTTCGCCAGATATGTTTAAGTCCCATGTAATAGGGGGCGAGCCTGTTGCCATCAACTGGGCACAAATCCAGACTGCTACGTCTGCTACTGAGAAATTCCAGATGGAAAAACTCAATTACACTTTGCCCTACTTGGGAATTGAGCCCGTACGTCATGCTCAGCATTAACGCACAAATCTGGTCGCAACCAGATTTGTTACAGTTGTAAAAACAATCATGTCATTTCGTTTATCTTATATCTTTCGTTTATCTTTTCTATTTTGTGAATATGATGATTTTGATCTATGCTGTAGGCTTAGTGGACTGTAGATTTATTGACCATCTTCTATTTTGTTAAGTACCTGGTACTTGTTGAAAGACCTACACTGTCCTCCGACACTACATATGTATTAATGCTGTTATTTGAACATCTTGTAAAAGTAAATTATTTTTAAAAGAGTAACCGAGGAGTTTCTTGCCGGCTCTTCTCCATAGGAAACGACCAATTGGAACCGTGCACCTCGCTTCTGACGCGCTTCTTCTTCCTATGTTTCACAAATAAACTGATTGATTGATTGACGTTTCATAATTTGAATTTTGTATCTTTAATTATTAGGTTCATTGTACTAATGTTCATTCTATTAAAAGGGTATATTGTCAATAGGAATTTGTCGCTATTAGCCACCACGCACAGTTTGCGGCATGCGATGCGACTGCGACAGCCCGACGGCAAGACTCTGACCTGTCGCACGCGACTGTCATCGGGTGTGCGCGTGCACTGTGCGTCTAGACGCTGCGACAAGTAGCGAGAGCGTGCGACTCCCCTAGCTTGTCGTTGGGACTCGAAGCCAAGTTTGTAGTGTAGAACCTTTGAACAAAATAAATATGAAAATTGTCGGCAGCAGCATGTTAATGCGCTTAGTGCCGAGCTGTTCCAGTCGCATGTCGCATAATGTGCGCCATGTCTTAAGGAAAAATAAAGTTTGATTAACATTAGATAGACTTCTATAATGTTGTTAGGAACGTTCCTGACTCTATAAACATAGATATAAAATTTGCAAAAACCTCTGACTTCGTAGAGTCGTAACGATATTTCCCGGTTAAGGGCAGACAGGTGCGACGCGACACCGGTTGAACAATTTCCGCGAAGTTTTCATAGAATTTTTTCCACTAATATTGCGTCACGGTTTTCTGCGGGAGGCTTTATAGTAGTGGCGATATTACTATACGTAGAAGAGCTGCTGAGACAAATTAGAAATGGAGCTCTATTGGATTGAGGCTAGATTTTCTTTTTGACCAGATTTTTGTGTTGACTGCATCGTTGGTGTAGTGGTCGCGAGCGCTACAGCTGAGCATTAGGTCCAGGGTTCGATTGCCGGGTCGAGCAAAGTGTTATTGAGATTTTCCATCAGGAACTTCTCAGTAGCAGCCCGGAGTCTGGATTTGAGCCCGTTGATGACAACAGGCTCGCCCCCTATTACATGGGACTTAAACATAACTGCGGTGGTCTCTAAATGTTGTCGTGAGCCGTGACGTCATATTTGACCAAAATTGCCCAGAATTGAGCAATTTAAATTGCCAGTGTAAGCGCAAATGAACAAAACAGACATACCACAACTAAATCCATGTTGAATGGTACTCGCCTCCCGGAAATAACTGTACAGTCAACCACTTTCATAGGTAACACGTGAACCACTAAAAGCACCCTTATTGCTACGAAATATCAGCGCTGTCAATTTCAAATTGTCACCTTGTGCGTGCAGGTGACTGTAGAAATCAATCAGATTTGAGACGGGACCAGCGTGTTTAAATAACTTTCGATTTACTTCAAATACTAGGGTGACGCGACGGGGAGAATTAAAAATCAATTGGTACAATATTTTCTCTGTAAGGGGCTCCTGACTTAATAATAACAGCTGTAAGGGACGATCTTCAAGGTTAAGCAACGCTTGCCAAGGTCGGTCCGTGGATGGGTGACCATTTATTACATACCGAGTAAGCAAAGTTAAGCCGTTGGTCCCGGCTGTGATTCGTAGATCTTTCACAGTCGTTACGGGAAGTCAGAAGCCCAGAAGTCTATCGTGTTACCCAGTAACCCATGTAAAATACTGGTATTCAGCTGCATCTGGTTAGACTGAAAGCCAACCCCGACATGGTTTGGAAAAGGCAGGCAAATGATGACAATGTTTTTTGTAAGATAGTCGGAGCATAATCTAAAAGACACATCCATACACATTATTACCCGACTGCCAAGGAAGGGTTATATGTGGGTTGCAGCTAGGGAATGCAAATCCGTTCTGTTTTAAAATCCGGATTTTTAAGAACGGATTTTTGGTCCAATCCGGATTATCCGGATTTTACGGATTTTCATGAAAATAAACGAATCTACCCTTATTAGTTCGTTAATATGATGTTTCTTATATTTGTGTAAATGGATTAAAATAAAAGCACATGAAAATCAAATCAAATGTTATTAGATTTTTTGTTATTTGAATTATTCCAACTATTATCATTAAATACCATAATTATGGTGTTATTGCTATAATATGTACTTATTGTTATTAAAATAATCATTGTGTGACTGGCGTGCTGACTAACGTAAGTAAAATAATTAATAGGTACTTACTAATTAAAAGAAACTCTGAAGAACAAAAATTAAGAAAAATAGACTCCTTGTCAAATTATTAAACATAAAGAAAAGTAAAACAATTCACTTCCCTTCTAAATTACTGTATCGAGACAACCTTTTGGAATCTGCTGTTGGCTGCCAACAAGGTGACCCCCTCGGGCCAGTGATTTTTAGTTTAGCCATTCACCCAATTATTCGACAGCTAAATTGCAAATTTAACGTTTGGTATCTTGATGATGGAACCTTGGGAGGCGATGTAGAAACTGTTTTAAATGACCTAAAATTCCTTAAAAACGAACTTCATTCCATTGGCCTTGATCTCAACCTTTCGAAATGTGAACTATACCTAGCGGACAGTACTGACAGACAACTGACACTCCCCAAATTTAATGCAGTAGCTCCAGAAATCAAAATTATTGAAAAAAGCTCTCTTCGTCTCCTTGGGTCTCCAATCTTCGAGAATTCCTTTCCCGTTTTTATTGAGGAAAAAATACAAAATTTCAACGATGTTTCGGAAAGATTGTTACAAATTAATATGCATTCGGCCATCACCCTAATTCGTTACTGCTGTTTCGGCCCTAAATTAATATATTTTCTTCGCGCTTCCCATTTATGGAAGCATACTCCCCTTTTAGAAAAAATGGACCAAATTATCAGACACACATTAACTTCAATTCTAAATGTGGCCTTGGACGACCGAGCTTGGGCGCAAGCTACTCTTCCCATCCGTATGGGAGGCCTCGGCGTCCGCAAAATTTCTAGTATTAGTTTACCGGCTTTCATATCCTCGGTTCACGGCACTGAAAAATTAATCAGGAAAATTCTAGCCTCCACACTGATTGATTTTGATGTGCCGTGCTTCACCGAGGCTATGGATGCCTGGAGACTCGCTTGCCCGAAAACAGATCTACCCGATCATCCATCTTCCCAAAGACGGTGGGATGAGCCGCTCTGCAGAGTAGTACAGAACAATTTACTCAATACGTCTACTACCACTGTGGAGCGTGCGCGCTTGCTGGCTGTGGGTAAGTGGGAATCGGGTCTGTGGCTTCACGCACTACCGTCGTCGAACATAGGCACTCTGTTCGACGACAATACCTTCCGCCTCGCTGCTTCCCTACGACTAGGAGCTCCTTGTTGTTCTCCTCATCGCTGTCACTGTGGCGAAGTTGTCAACAGTCTCGGACATCACGGCCTGTCTTGCAGCCGAAGTGCAGGTCGCTTAGCGCGGCACGCGAACATTAACGACATCATCCGACGAGCTCTTGTCACCGCCGGCGTTCCAGCTATATTAGAACCCAATGGCTTGGCACGCGACGATGGCAAGAGACCGGACGGTATGTCTTTATCTCCATGGAAGGTGGGTAGGCCTTTAGTGTGGGATGCAACCTGTGTCGACACTCTTGCGCCATCCCATCTTCCTGGCTCGGCGTGCTGTGCTGGTGCTGCTGCTGCGGCTGCAGAAAACCTCAAGCGGCGTAAGTATAATAACCTTACAGGTAATTATATTTTCGAGCCGTTTGGGGCCGTGGGGTCCGAGTGCTCATGGCCTGTTTAATGAAATTTCAAAACGGCTATTTGACACTTCCCGTGACCCAAGAGCTGGTTTTTACTTTGGGCAGAGGCTAAGCATTGCCATACAACGTGGCAATGCGGCCAGTCTCTTGGGTACATTACCAGTCGACAGCGATGCGGATGAATTTTACGATGCTGTATTTTAGTTTTTGAATAGTTTTAGTTAAGTTAGAATATAATATATAATTTTGCTATTTTTATTTAGTCATAAGTTGTTATGGACCCACTTGTAAATATTACACTTCACTTAAATCAACATAAATTTAACGACAAAAAAAAATGATATAATATTTTGAGAGATAAAATGTGACCTCAAAAATAATAAGGCATCTAAAGTGCTGTCGTTTAACCCGCTGCGAATTCGGTTGCACATAATTCCTGCTGCGGAAAACACACGCTCTGATTCGACGCTTGTATGCGGAATGCACTGAAGATGCTTGTAAGCGGCCTCCCAAGTATCGTCCTCGTGAAACGCTATCTTCAAGTATCTTTTTTAGTTATAAGGTGTATTTTTCTGCTATAATGCCAATAAACGCATTTATCTTCTTTTCTTTCTTTATGTTTTTCGCGCGTATATTGTATGTATATTTGTAAATTTCTTTATTACCTCGTATCTTCCAAACGGCTGGACGGATTTCGACAGTTAAGGTATCGTTATATTCGGCTTAAAAACCCAATAGTCTAAGGACACATAGGTGTTTGAAAAATGGCGGATATTTGGCGTGAAATAGTAAAACTTACATTAATTTAAAAAAAAACAAACCTCGAGTAGGGTATCAAAATAAAGGAAATTAAAAGGGGATTACAAAAATATTATAAGTTATGTTCAAATTTAATTTTGATAAAAATATAAATTGGTTTAAAATGTTTGTGAAACCGTAAAAATGGGCCGTGTTTGTGTCGGATCAGTTTTTGTTCATAAGAGTGTGCGGATTAAAAAGTCTAATATAAAATAAATAATAAAAAACATCAAAATCCGACTGCAAAATTACATAACTGAAAAGAGAAAGACAAGCATTATAATCTATAGAATTTTATGGTATTGCAGGCGAGGGGACAAACCAATAACCTGAAAATGTGGTGTAACTTTTGTTTGTCGGCCTGCAATACCATGAAATTCTATAGATGCACGTTTTACGTCGGTTTTCGTGTCTATCTGTATGACCGATTTATTTTATTTTATTCCGGTATCGCTTATAAGTTGTGTTCAATGTCTGCCGCAATCATTTTGACTGTCCGGACTTAGTTGGGAGTCTGTGTTACCTGGTTCCTCGAACAGTTCATGTACGTGAGGTACGCACTCGACGTCTATTTGCTACTCGCCTCTGTAAATCCAACGCTGGCTCGCGTTCGCCACTTCGTCGTTTAGTTGAGACATACAACAATGAGTTTAATTCAATCGACATTCTTTTTCTTACTAAAAATGTATTTAAGAAACAAATCCAAGCAACCCTAAAGGACCAGTAAATTATTAAATTATTATATAATTAACATACTTACTAATGTTTAATAATGTACGCACACAAATTTACTTAAATTCTAAAAATCCAGATATGAATTCTGCCTAGGTATTATGTGCTAGGTATTGTCTGTGTTACTAGCTAGTTTTTAAGTACTTTAAATTGTAATCTGTGGAGAACGTAGTGGGTAGCATAATTTTTATAATGTACCTAATGTTCAAAATCATAAGTGTAACCTTATTGTGCTACTGTTTGTTTTTCCTTAAATAAATAAATAAATAAATAAAAATAAATAAGTTTTATTCCGGAAGGTTTATGTGTGTAGTAATTATGCAATAAAGAAATCTCAATCATATAGCCATTGCACCATTGCAAAGCAGGGCGGGCCGTATCAAAATAGATAGGCAGTAGCCGACGGTGACTGAAAAGGTATGGTGTGGAAATCACTTGTCAGGGTACGTGCATGTGATGGGGAGGAGTGGGGAAGATGTCATGAGGAAACTTATGAGTATGAATGTGGATGGCTATAAGAGTATGGGAGATCAAAGAAACGATGGATGGACTGTGTGACAGATGATATGGATAGAAAGGGGGTGACTACTGAGATGACGACTGATAGAGAAGTGTGGAAGTAGACACGCTGTGCAAACAACAAATAAATTGGTATAAGGGCAGGAGACTGATGAAGTAGGTTAAGGTCTGTTTAAATCCTTGTTTCCAATTAAACAAACATCAACTTTATGCAAATGTAAATAAAGTTGATCTTAGACTGACTATTACTGTTGAAAGTCATAAAAAAATATAAAGTGGTTGCGCAAACTAAACCTTATGTGTATGCATTACAGTTGTTTTTCCTAAAACTTGTGTTTGTTTATATGTTTGGCAAATAAATAACGAACGTAGATTAAGTAGTATCGTCTCCGCTGGAGAAAATGTTACCTGCTTAGTATGTCACTGACTCTTCCAGATATAATACGCCATGATTGACTGACAGCTCGACAATTTGATTACTGATACACGCCAAACGTCAGGCGGAGCCGGGACGCGCGACGTGAATAGCAATGACTATATTCGCCGCAGTACCAAAGCTGGGTTCAAAAAACTCAGTCGAACAAACCATTTGGTATACAGCAGTGCAATTCTGTAAAATCTCACCGCACATCTGACATGCACTGTCAATGGTGTGCCTAGCATCTCTACCTGATGCTAGGCACACCATTGACACACCATTAACATTGACTTCCAAAAAGGAGGAGTTTCTATGTTCGACTTATTATTTATTTTTTATTTTTTTATGCATGTTCACCGATTTATCCGTCAATAGTGGACAATTATTTTCACTTTTTAGTTGTGGTACCTACCCCACAGAAATTTGAATACCAGTGTATTCAAATTTTAACATTTTATATGTAAATAACAGTGACAGGAAGTTATCATCATCATCCACATATACTAAGTAGGAAAAATACGTATTGTTGAAGCTTACTCAAAAACTATCCAAGCAAAGTTAATTAATGTGTGTTAATGTGTATTACCTATGTAATAAAAATTTTATGGGACCAACTTGGAAGCATACCCTTTCATACAAAAAAATAATTTTCAAAATCGGTCCACAATAGGGAAGATGACAAAACATTTTTTTTTAGTCCGTCTTTGAGATTATAAAAAAATATTAGACACATATTTTTTCTTTTTTTACGTAATCTAAAGATTACGGCGATACATTGAGGTAAAATGTGCCATGACGTCACGAGTACTAGTGACGTATCGACCCCCACTCCACAACTTAAAATGATATTTATCTAAGTAATTATTTATTAATATGATAAAGCAAAAAATACGTGTCTAATATTATTTTATTATCTGACTGACGGACTAATTAGAATTTAATTTTTTTTACCCAGGCAGCATCCCTATTGACGGACAAA
Organism: Agrochola lota; assembly: GCA_947364205.1. Classification (NCBI taxonomy): domain Eukaryota; kingdom Metazoa; phylum Arthropoda; class Insecta; order Lepidoptera; family Noctuidae; genus Agrochola; species Agrochola lota. The sequence goes on along the minus strand of OX376248.1, from coordinate 11,828,545 downwards.
TCGGCGGACATACAAAAAAATAACAAAAAATAATATGGTTTGTTGTTAGTTTTAATTCTTTGAAATATTTGTACGCTGGAAACAGCAGAATATTATGGACATCATATTATGTGTAACACCTTTGTAACAACAATATTCTAACAAATACAGGACATGTCCAGTTTCTGCCCTCTGGTCGTGTTCTGAATCGATAAATGTTCATGATTTAAGGTTTTACAGTAAGATTTAAAAATTAAGATTTAATTTATTATGGATTTATAAATTCAAAATATGTTGCGTAACATAATTTTCAAAAAAACATTGCTCAATTATAGCTTCCGCCTCGCCATTTTTAACGGGAAGTACTAAAAACATTTTTTACGTTCCATTTTATCCCGTGATTACCTTTAAAGAATGTGAATAATAACTATAACCCGCTTATTTTAAATCAAAGGAATGTATGTAATTGTTGTAATGTAATTGCGTATAAAATACGACAAATTACTAATATATTTTTGTGTACACATCTAAAGTGTTTTTATTTTTAAAATGTAGGTAAGTATTTATTATTTCTTTGACATGACATTGACATATAATTTTTATTTTCTGCTTGCTTTGCTTTCATTGCAGTTCCAAGTTGCATAAATCCGTTCCTTGCTAACTGTGCGATTATTTTGTAATATTAATATTTTCTTTTAACGACCTACCAAACGGACTGACATCATAATATCAGTTCATATAGAATTCTGCATAGACGTATATTATACGTCTATGGGATTTTGTTTTACTTTTCGATTTGGGTGTTATGATGAGGTGCATCGCTGTGCAGCGGATTCGCAGACATATCGTGTCAAGGCTGTCGTTACCCTTGCAAGTGAGATTCGCTCCATGGTTAGCAAATCAGGTACGCCTACTACGGTAGTCACGTAAACCATGCAGTGAAGGCAATATATTGACCAATTGTGTTATAGTTTGAAAAATATTATGATATTTGCTATTGTTCCAGCTCCCATTAGATCGATATGCTTGTCACGACTATTATGATTAATTAAATGCCGAAGCTGCTGACAATAAGAGATTGTTAGGTCATACAATGGTCTGCCGTGGATGTGATATCTCAGTTGGGCTCACAAGTGCAAGAGGCCGACGTGTATATACTGTTCCAGTGGACAGCCCTTTAGTACCCCGGGGTTATTTCCAATGATAATAATTATCAGGTAAATTATTTATTACCCGACTACGTTTTTATTATAAGTAGGTAAAGTCTGAAAGAAAATGGCAAAATGAATGGGACAGATCCCACAAAACTGGATAGACGAGCGATGGAAACGACGATCACGAAAGATGGAAGGAATGTCCTTCATGTAAAAAAACTCAACATAAACATAACATCACGCCAGTGATTCCCGCGGGATTTGGGCGTGGTGAACCTATTGTGCAGCACATTTCATCAGTTATGTCATGACATTTGTAATAAAATGTATTTTGAAAATATTTTCAGGATATGACAACAATTTATGCATGTCATGGCTATGGGTTCGAGTGAATCGACGCCAGATTCATGACTCATCAAGGGACTTACAAGAGGATGTTGTTACATCCATTGAAAATGGATCATCAACACCGCCTTCGCCGCCACCACTTCTCTACAACCAACGCCGGTTCTTGCTGTCATGTCATGACGCTAGGTACATATCTTGGCTGGGCAAGGCATCAATATAACCTATAAACGTATGTAAATATAAATAATATTAAGGGTATTGAGGATAGAAAACAAAATACGGGATTAAAGATGATAAAAATATAATTTTATGTGTATTTATGTGTACAATAAAGAATAAGAACACTTTGTGATTAAATAAAACAATTTTAAGCACTTATTTAATAGATATTGAAATAGGTGCTTTACATTTTTGTTACACAAAAAGAAATATTTAAAAAAAACTGCAGAATGTGATCTCAGACCAACAAAATATTAAATCTTTCACTAACCTCACTCAGGCATACCACCAATTAGTACCTGTGGTTTCTCACAGATGGCGTTGTAATAAAAAAAACTTAACCTTATTTTGACCAGTTTCTGACTCGCACGCAAGTTCCTGACTCCTTAAACTTATTAATTTATAAACTATAAAATATGACGAATAGAATAATATAACAATCATTACTGAACATTGGTTTTGACTACCTAGGCAATCGTCCATTGCCCCACCAGTCATTCCTTTATTATTATTAAAAAAATATCATCCGCGACGAACATAATTATATAACCTCCTCCTTTTTGGAAGTCGGTTAGAAAGTAAAGTGCCTGCTTGGTTTCGAACCTAACGGTCGTAAGTCGCGATCATTAACGATAACTACCCTCAGGGAAACTATTGGACGTCGCATCCCGAAACCGAAAGTTATTTGTATTCGTCTTTTGGAAACTCATCCTTAAGGTTTTGGAGAACTTAACGATGGAAAATCGGGCTTGTAAAGCTTTGGCTTCCTAAGAAAGCAGTGAACAGTCACGGCTGTCCAAAAACAGAGCATTTTTTGACACCTTGATGTCAAATACTGGTAAAAATTACAGTGTATTATTTTTTTATTATAACGATAACCACACTAATGTACAGACGCGCGAGAGCGTTTATACAGAAAGTTGTCAATGTCGCAAATAGCTGTCAAATATTTCGCTGTTTTGATTAATTTGGCGATATTACTGTATGGAAATAAGAAATATGGCTTACTAGTGAACTAAAATATTGATTATGAAATGTAATAATTAATATCGTAACACCGAATATTTCGTTTTAGATGTAAAAAAAGTATTTGGAAACTTTCCAAATGCCTTTTTTACATCTAAAACGATTACAACATCAAATCCAATGTTATAATTCCAATTCATTATTAATATTCTAATTCACTAGTTAGCCATATTTCTTATTTCCATACAGTAATATTGCCAAAATAATTAAAACAGCGAAATATTTGACAGCTATTTGCGACGTTATAAATTTTTTTTGAGTGATGTAGAGATAAACTGCGATAGTTTTAGAATAATGAAAATTGTGGAATTAATATGATGGCCGTTACAATATGACAGAACAGCTTCTTAGGACACTCAAGCTTTAGGCTGCGTTTCCACCAGAGATGAGCAAGGATGCGGTGCAAGGGATGTGTGTGAGACTAACAAATAACAACGCTAGCTTATGACAGTGAAGCGATGTTATTGGTTAGTTTCACACACATCCCTCGCTACGCATCCTCGCTAGAAGACGTTGGCCACCACATAGCTTCCGCAATTTGCCGGCGAATGACGTCACTGGAACGTGATTTATGAAAGTAGGTGTATTTTCCGAGAGAGCGTTTAATTTGCTTATACATAGATTTTAGGATATGATACTACTAAGAAACATTTCAGAGAAGACACTTTCCTACAAAAATAAACGTCTTAAAAATCGATCCCGAGTTCATAATCCGAGATTGTTCGAAATCTAATCGCAGGGCGGAAGTAAATCCCGCGCTCATTTCCCGGGGCGACGTCCCGGAGCGAGTCCCGGCGTGAATCCCTGGATCGGGGCTTAAATACTTTCCAATGAAAATTGAATTTGATTGGTAACTAGTTCATGGAAGGAAATATTTTATAGAGTAAATCAATTTGTAACATTGAATTGGGTCACGGTCAGGGGTGGCATAAGATAATCAGCCTAAAGTGTTCCCACTGCTGGGCCATAGGCCTACTCTCGATGAGAGGGAGAAAAGGAGAAAAAGTCTCATCTCCCATAGAAAATTACCCCACGTCTGACAGCAGAGAGATAAAAAAATACATACTTCCGGTTTCAATCCTTACTGGCGAATATACAAAAAAAAAATGCTCCAAATATTTTTTCAGGGGTACATACGTATTGCATTTCTTGTCGTCCTAAAACTAAAATCTCCAGATTTTACTAAATTATATACTATCCCTGAATTAATATTCAGAGCAATGTTTTCGTATGTCAGCAAGTAAGGATTAAAACCAGAAAAATGCTTTTTTTAACTATTTTTTTGCGATAATTTGAGATATTTCTTTTTGTGGTAGACGTGGAGTTTTTTGAAACTTCGAAGTATCTCGTGCGGGGAAGTACCATCACCATATCTGTGGTTATAACATGAAGCATTTGACGTAGTGTATTACTCTCAATTTGCCAAAAACAAGTGTTGTCTTGAACTTTGATTGCCTCTTATACAGGGTGGCAGGGACATCGACTGGAAAACTGTAACTATGGATTCAGTTAATGATTCTGAACCCCGCTGCGTTGAAATTTTTCGTTGGTTATTTTAATAAAAATCTGCTGTTCCATATATTTTGACCGCGTATGTATTGCACTTTTCTATGAAACAGCAGATTTTTTTTTTAAATAACCGACGAAAAGTTTCAACTGCTCTATATGTATACATTTTATTAACTTTGTTTTGTTTTTCAGTAAGCTTCAATAATACGTATTTTCCCACCTAGTATATGTGGATGATATATGATAATAACTTCCTGTCACTGTTATTTACATAGCAGGTAGTGGTATTCGAATTTGTGTGGGGTACCACAACTAAAAAGTGAAAAATTAAAACTTTTTACAAGAAAAAACAACCGACTTCAAAAAAAAAACACTACAAAGTGAACATTTTCTTAAATTTCGGAAGAATTTCGAAATAAAACATACATAGCAGGTTTCATAATCAAACACACCGAGTGTTTGATTTTGAATTTTAGTTTGGCTACTCCACACAAATTCGAATACCAGTACCTGCTATGTATGTTTTATTTAAAACATTTTTGGCGCCTCTGTTGATTATTGATCGATAAAATTTGATGAATATGTTGCTGCCAAAATTTTCATTTGAATTTCGCGGACTACCTTAGCGCATCCTCCTAAATGATTGTCGGGGCGGCAGACGGCAGTTTCCCCCCCCTCAAAAAAAAATCTAGATCCGGGGCTGATAAATGCTTTGAGTTTCAAGTCTGCGATGTCTCTGGTATTACAGAAGTTCACAGGTGGCGCTGAATACTTACCATTTTTCACGATTTTAAGTCGCATAATCTTCGATCAGATTCACTAGATATAATCCTATTTATCTTTCATTCGCACACAATATTCTAATAACGCCACACTTCGGAATATTCTGTCGAAGAATTGATGAAAAGATTTAATAAAATCCCACCCTGAGGTTACTCAGGAGGGGTGTATGGGAGATATTTTTATTGAATATTAAAATGTATTCAGATCAGGTTTTCAAATTATAATGACAATGGATACTTAGGTGTAAAAAACTGGTGGTTTGTCGTATCAATCAATTGGCTTGTGTGTAGCAATTTTGATGGCTAGGCAGGCAATATTTTGAGGGGTTCTTGGCTAAGCAGGAATGGATCGAAGGTTTAGCTACGGTTGCCGCGGTCGTTTCGTGGATGGCTGACCATTCATTACATATCGAGAACTCTTCGTGCCTCGGAAACCACGTTAATCTCACGTCCACACACATCAGTCGACACTTTATCAAAACCTTAAATCAATCTCCCCCCGCCTTTGTCCAACCATGTTGGAGTCGGCTTCCAGTCTAACCGGATGCAGCTAAATACCAGTATTTAAAGTGGACCGACTGCTTATCTGACTTCCGGGCTGCTAACTACCCGTAACGACTGTAAAAGATTTACGAATGACAGCCAGGACCAACGGCTTAGCGTGCTTTCCGAGGTCCGAAGGCATCTCGATATGTAATGGATGGTCACCCATCCACGAACCGACCGCGGTAAGCGTAGCTGAACCATAGATCGACCCGTTCGGCTGTTATTATTTAGTCACGAGCTTATATATATGCATGGCTACAAAAGTAAAAAGCTACAGTCGATATTTTGTCCTAACAACTGTATCTGTGTATCTGGCGTAGGGCGGGCGGGCGGTGGGCGGGGCCGGAAGTCGAAGCGCCCCCGACGTACTCTGTTTCAAATTGAGAACAGACGGGATATGACGTAGTATAGTATGATAGATAGTGATTTGATTTGTTTTATTGATGTTCGGTTTTTAAAGAGAATATGAAAACGGAAATGTATGAAGTTTAAAGCCTGCAGACTAACTTCACCAATTCATTTTACCTTAACTGCTAAAAAAGAAGGTTATTTCACCAAGTTTATCGCTATACAAAGTCAAATTAAATTAGCCAGCGAAACTTCGCAGATGTGAAGGTGAACGATATCTAATGACGCCAAAAGAAAAGAAAAAAACAACTATATTATTTCATTCAAGGGACACTAAACTATCGGCAGCCGTTGACCTCGTACTAAACTGTATGTAAGTACTTTTACAATTAAGAGATAAGCTGTCTTATTTTTTGATTCCTTTCAATACATATTGATACCCATCACGTAACAAAAAGATGTACAATTGCTATAATAAAATACCAACTATAGCGTGGATTTAGCGGAAGTAATTTATTTTGACTACTCTTTCATTTAAATATCAAGACATGCTGGGGTCAATTCATACTAATATTATAATGCGATAGTGAGTCTGCCTGTCTGTTATCTTTTCATGCCTGAACCACCTGGACCGATCGTTATGAAATTTGACAGATATATATTTTCGAGAAAAAAACAGTGGAGAGCCAATTGTGCAAAAGCGGGGGTCCCACATGACCTCTCCACTGTTTATTTGCCGAAAAAAGTGTAACATTTCGGTACGTACCGAACGTCGTGATGACACTTTTGTTACGTAACAAAAATGTCGTGACGGTCATAATGTTACACTTTTTCGGTCCAGCTCTCCGTGGCCAGATAAGGAAGTATGCTCCAAAAAAAAAATACACGCAGACGAAGTCGCGGGCAATAGCTAGCCATCAATATTTGATTTGGTTACTGGTCCCCTGGGGTTCTGAACAAATAGCTCAATATCGTTAATGAGCTCCGTCATCGTCACTATGTGGGGTGACACGGTAATGTGGCGTAGTACGGGGAAAAGGATAGTGTCAAGAAATATGAGGCTAATAAAATAATTGTTTTGTCTTTTACGTTTGTAACATACGTGTTGTTCGCTACGTCTTCCAGTACGCGGTCACCACTCCAGAACCTTACGGTCACATCGGCCATGTTCTGCGAGCGGAAGATGTAGCGTTGGAAGCTCTCCCACAAGGACCGATGACCTGTTGAAGGCCGCAGGAATCCGCTGGATGAGAGAAGCACAGAACCGGTCGTAGTGGCGGTGCTTAGGGGATGCCTATGCCCAGCTGTGGATGTCTTTTGATTGAAATAATGACGATGATGATCGCTAGATCGATTTTTCGCTCCCGTAAACCCCTATATTCCAACTTTCATTGAAATCGTTAGAGCCGTTTTCGACAACGTGATTATAAATATTTATATATATATATATATACAAATATATATAATTATATATACAAATATTGCTCATTTAACAGTATAGGATAATACAGTAACAAACATACTCCGGTATCGGCAGCTATCGTCCCCGTTAATATTTAACTACTACTAAAGCTCTGTGTGTTCCCCCGGGGGTCTCGACTGTATCCCCGGGGGGAACACATTGTGTACGGTACTTAGATCACGGTGCAGTTAAAATTTCAGATGTACACTCGTTGTAATAATAGGGCAGTGTTTAGGGTTCAAATTGACCGTGGGTAAGTATGTAAATTAATCTTCTTGTAATCTTGTAAGTCATCATGTGCCTAGTCTGTTACCAACTATGTTGGGGTGGGCTTCCAGTCTAACCGGATGCAGGTGAATACCAGCATTTTACATAGAGCGATTACCGATCTGACCTCCAAAACCTATATAGGTACTGGGTAATGCGATACCACGCGGTAAAACTGCTTGTCATACTTTCGGACCTCTGACTACCCGTAACGACTGTCTAGTAGTGTCATGTAGTTCTTTTTCTTCGTCGTTCCCTCAATGCTGAGGATCGCGATCACATACGACGCGTCTCCAAGCTATGCGGTCTTCTGAAGTGTAGACCGCTTGGTAAAAGCTGCCTCCAACAGCCTTCTTGATCGCGTTTGACCATCTTGCGTCTAACCTAGTTAGTTAGTGCGGGCAACTAGGAGCGACTGCTTATCTGCCCTCCACTACCAGTTACTGGATAACACGATACTCCTTGGTAAGACTGAATGTCAGACATTTGGGCTTCTGACTACCCGTTACGACTATCAAAGATCTACAAATGACAGCCGGGAACAAAGGCTTAACGTGCTTTCCTTGACACGGAGGGGTTTCGATATGTAATGGATGGTCATCTCCGATCGACCCGAGCGGCTGTTATCATTTAGCCACGAGCACCTCTATCGAATGAAAGGTGACAGAAAGAACACGTATTTCTTTTAACACCCTATTTTCTTGTCTATTGTGCTAAGTTTTACTCGAAACACAATGGGAATATAGCCTATTATGTTTCGACCCCAATTCATTAGCTAATTGTGTGCTGTGACGTCAGAGCACACAATACGCAGAGTACACAGAATACACAACACAGTTAACACACCTGTGGTTGTCATTTCATTGTTTCTTTATTTTACTATTTATTTAATGTAGGGGTTCTTTTTACCCGACTACGGCGAAGCAAAAAGGAGGGTTATGATTTTGACCGGTATGTACTCATGTATATGTGGCGGTATCTACAATCGCCACATGCGAACTACGCATTAAAGACCTGACGTCACACAACATCCTGACGTCACACAAATCCTGCATCGCGCAATTAGAGTTTACCGCGCGATGGACATTATATACAATCTCCCGACTTCAACCTCTGGGCAGTTGCCCGCCAGACACGACACCCGTCTGGTCGGAGGATCCTCCCTTTTCTATGGGGGATGAGTGAACTTTACTCCCTGTTCCTCATACCCCTAAATATGTATGTTCATTTGTCCCCTCATAACTTCTAAACTACTGATCATAATTTTACAAATGAGGTATCGTTGGAAGCATCTTGATAGTCCGCTGGGTAGAGGCTATGGGACGTCACATTAAAGCATGCATGCATTGCAAGCATTAAGTAAAGTCGTCGTCGCATGTCATTATAATTTTGTAATTTAGGTATTCAGGCCACGGCTTTACCTTGACCATTTTGGCATATATTTAATCGAACCTCTAATAATTCTTATTTTCGGGTCCTAAAAATACTAAATAACGAACTAACTGCGACAAACTTGGATGTAGCGCTCGCCGGCCGCTGGCGCTGGCTGACATTTATTAAAAAAATAAAAGTTACAAAACTACCCCACTATACTACGTACACTACTACAAACTAAACCCACCTACAGCAAAAAAGTCATCATTTCATTTCATTTCATTTTTCATTTATTTATTCATTAACAAATAACATTGTGTTGAACATTACATATTAAATACAATTATCACATGCAGAAAGAATACATTTAAAAGACTAATTAATTTCAATAAATTTCAAATATGTCAACAAATAAATACAATGTCAAATTAACAACAGGTATAATGTCAAATTAGGAGCGTAGTGTTCAAGTCAAAAGATAATTTAATTTAAGCTTGTCCACTGCGATTATTTTATGTTACTATTTTCATTATTATTTGACATAAATTCTGATACCGAATATAAACATTTTCCTAACAAGAAGGCTCTTAATTTAATTTTAAATGAGTGAGAGCTATAAATTAATAATTTTAAATCAGTCGGTAACCTATTAAATAACTCCACTGCTTGGTATCTGGAACAATGCTTAGCTATGTTTAAATTTGGTGCCATTTTGTGTTTAAATTCCTTTCTTCTTGTGCTTTCTCTTATGTTACGTTCCTCTTGTGATTCATACTCATGAATATACTTAGCAAAGTGATTTAGGATAACTAATATATATAAACTTGGTACATATTGTTAAAATGTCTAATTCTTTAAAGTGATCTCTGCATGAATTTATTTGTGAGATCCTTACTATGGTCCTAAATCATATTAATCATAAAAGATATAAACAAGACATTACAGACGGACAAATTAATAATAAACTGGGGTGAAACTTGTTATAAATCGAACAGATTACGGATTATTATTATTAATAGGAATTATTTTGGGGTTTTAATATAGATATTTTTGAAATGTGCAAATTAAGCCCTTTCACTTGACAACTTGGCAATATTTTTTTTTCTTTTCTCTTTTAGTTCTTGACTTTATGTCCTCCGCATCTACTACTCGATTTCCCATTAACCCCATAAATAGACACTCATCATCAAAATTCATAAAAATAAATGATCGGATCAACAAAATTAACCCTTTCACTGCCGCGGGCGGTTTAACAGGCCCCCAAAATAATTTAGTGACCGAAACAGCTCATTGTCTACTCTACATTATTTACACCGGCTATTACACGGTGTGTCGACTTACGTTGCATTCACAAGAGCTTAGCAGTGAAGGGTTGAATGGATTTAGCGAGATTTTTTATAAATGTTTAAGCGGTTAAATAATTTGTGTGTTCTTCTTTAGGATTAGAGGATAATTATTAATTGTTTAGTTTTAACTTGCAGGATGGAAAGCGGTGAATACTGGGATACAATAAGTCGTTATTGCGTTTTTTTACGTAAACGTTTTTTTTTTATTTCTTCCCCATCCTTCGCCATAGGAACCTACTACGGTTTGGAATGAGCAACTAGCTTCATCTTTCTGACTGACCGACTTCTTGACAGTTCAAAAGTGCCTGTAATTTGTTTAATTGAGATAAAATAAAAATAATAATATAAAAAAATATATATTATATAAAAAAACCGCCCAAGTGCGTGTCGGACCACGCACAATGAAGGGTTCCATAGTTGGGATGAATTTATTTATACCAAGAACAAACTTGACATTGTAGTTGAAAAACGTGTTCTCAAACATGTTTTTCAAACTGAAAATTTAAGTTGGTTGATTATTTCTCGTTAACCTGTACAGCCTACTTAGCTCTCATAGTTTTCCTTTTAATTTCGTTATATATACTACTGCTGTGAGTTTTTTCACAAGTCCAATTACAACCAAGTCCAAGTTAATGATTTTCTGACCGACTTATCTTTGTGAATGTTTGATTACTATTTTGATTGATTATTATTATTTTTATTTTATTATTTGTTTTGAATTTATATTTTATTTTATAATTTTTAATAATTTTTTCATCACATTTTTATATTATTAATTATTTCATTTTATTTCACTGATTTGTACACCAATTATGGTAAAACATGTTGAAACTAATGAAACTTTATCACCTTTAGTAAATATCTCTGCAAGGTAATTACTAATGCACACATGTTTATGCAAATAAATTATCTTTATCTTTTTCTTTTTCTTTAAACCATTTAGCTAGAAGGGGGGGGGGGGGGGAGCGACACTTGACTCTAACAAAAAATTTCAGTTAAAAGCTTAATATTTCGCAAACGGATCCCTCAATCCAAAAATAGTTTTGACAAACTCACAATATTTTTGAAAGAATAATTTCTAACGATACCCCACAACATGGGGTAGATGAGGAAAAAGAAAAACATCCCCACTTTACGTGTAGGTACTACGATTTAGGTATTACTATGATTAATATGTATACATATGCCAAATTACAGCTTTCTAGTACTAACCGTCTCTGAGCTAAGCCGCGGACAAACAGACGGACAGACAGACAGACAGACGGACATGGCGAAACTATAAGGGTTCCTTGTTTACTACGGAACCCTAAAAAGGACAGGCGATTGAAAAAAAATAAAACAAAGTGTGAAACTAGTCTAAGTAGCCTATTCCTCAGTGGCAGTTGCTCTATGTAACTGGTATTCAGCTGCATCCGGTTAGACTGGAACCCGACCACAACATAGTTGGCAGATGGCAGGCAGATTGATTGACTATCCTTCAGCACCGTTAACGTAACATAATTAATATAATAACAACAAACCGATACAAATTCGTTCATATGTGGCCGTGGCAAATTAATAGATAGTTTTACAAGGGATGAAAGAGACCTATTTAGGCACGAGACGGTTTGCCGCACGAGCGTAGCGGGGCACCAATAGTTCGAGAGCCTAAATAGGTCTTTCACCCGAGGTAAACACTCTGCTTTTCATTTCGAATATGAGGAAAGTAAAACCTAATTAGTTAAACAAATCCATATCTGAATCTGATGAACTCATTTTATACAAATATCTGTTTATGTAAATAATTAGCACTCGACAAAACAACTGAAGATCGAATTGCCGCTTCCCGCCTTTTTGTGTTTCTATTTCTGTGGCATTCTACCAGCCAGTATTTTTTATCATTGATGATGGTAAATATTTAGCTCATCTATGTAAATTAAATAATAATTTAGTTAAAAGAAACTTATAAGTTTAAAGTCATGTTACAAAATTGTTGTTAATATTTTTTAATTACAATTTTACCCCGCTATTTAACAGAGTGGCTGTATAAAAAGTTGGGAGACAGCTTGCATATTTTAAATTTTTGACAGCAAAGGAATCGTTTCCCCAAGACGAAAAGTACTGTTTTCATCTCTCTGATCAGGTAACTTCAAGCGTACTTTCTAAGTATGAGAAATTAAAAAGAATTTGAACTAAAATGAATAAATTATGTATTTTAAAAACATTAACAGTTAATCCTGCTTGAGAAAAAAAAGAAAACTTTTGTGAACGGCCGTAATTTCTTCTATAATCAATTTGAAGTTTATCCATCAATTATATATCAGACGCCCTGTATGTATATGAGAACTCAGACTGCAAGTGTGCAAGCAACGGAACAGTTAAAATAAACTTTATTGACGAGCCCCAAATCAAAATTGACGTAAAACAAACGATAAAATTCATAACATTATCGCCGCGGGCCCCGTCCCTCCCTGTTGCCGATGGGCCCCGGCCGCTTTCCGTCGGCAAACAGAGGGTTAACTAGCTTGCTCTTTTCATTAAGAGCTTTACATTCGTGTGGGGCCATTCAAACAGCGGGAATTAGTTATGCAATGGATGACCATCATTGACTGCCTCATTGTCCAGTGGTCGTAAACTCGACTGCTAAGCATGGGGCTAGTCTGAATTTGATCCAGTTGATGGCAACAGGCTTGTAGTTGATGGCATGGGACTTTATAAGTTGAAACATGACTGGCGAAATGTGGGAATTCTATACGATCCTGCTCATCTCTTCGGGAAATACAGAAGTAATGTTATGTTATATACTTTCATCATCATATGGGCCATGACTAACACTCTAATTGCGTAACACACTTCCAATTACAATCCGAGAGTTTTGAAGGATATTCCTAATCGATTGCTTCATACGTTTGAAAAATTCCCTGCTCAACAACGTAAATAACGCAATGAATGAAACCCATAGCGATCAATTGCGCAATTACCACGCAGTACTTTTAGAAAAGGCAAATTAACAATATTAGATGTAGCGATAGGCATAAAGGTTTAAGAACAGTCAAATCAGTGTCACCGTCTTTTTCTAAAGCTGGAAGGCATATTAAGTATAAACGCTCGGATATTGTACTTGTTTATAACTGGAGGTAACGTATTACCCAGTAACTGGGTTGTAGAGGTCAGCTATCTAATTACGCAACACATTTTCGTAACCGATTATGACTAATCAGTTTCATTTTCACAGTTCAACAACTTTAATTGCGTTATTTACGTTGCTGGGTAGTTTTTTTTCGAACTTCTCAAGCAATGGGTTAGCAATTTGTTTCAAAACGATTCAGATTCCGATTGATCGTGTATTACGCAACTAGAGTACAGATCGGCTGTCGCTCCATATTAAACACTGGTATTCTGCTGCATCCGTTTCAAAGTCAAAGTCAAACAATTTATTTCAATTAGGCACATAAAAGGCACTCATGAACGTCAATTTTACAAAAAATAGAATTGATTCTAGTCGCCCCTTCCAAAAGGTAGTTTTCGTATGGAGAAGAATGGGCAAGAAACTCCACCGTTACTCTTTTAAAATGTTTTTACAATATTTTCTATACATGAATTATATAATTATATGTGAAGACGATGCATCTAGAATAAGATTACTATACCACGATAGGTAAAAAAGAATGATAAATGATGCAATTACTGATAAATTAATTATGTGATAGATACATGGTGCTCACATATTTACAAACATTGCAAAATTATACGATATTCCTAACATTTTAACAAGTAATACTAATAAGTCAGTGTGTGAGTTCAAGAAATCACAGAATGTAAAATCAGTGAAATAAAAAATTACATAATTAAATAAGCAACCAGTTTTATTTTGTCTAGACTCTAAATTGCTTAGACTGGAAGCCGACACCAACAAACTTGAGAAAACGCTGGACAGATTATGATTGACTGTACTTGTGTATCACACGGCCACGCGAGTTTGGGCAACTTGAATCAGTTCTATTTTTTCCTTAAAATTTTGACGTATAAAAGTCCCTTTTAAGTGCCTATTTGAAATAAAAAACAATACTTTGATTCACAAACTCAATCCGCTTTTTCTAAAGCCCAACACAACTAGTATCATGGCGGCATTACATTAATTATTTGTTTTCTCGACTCTTCTGTTAAACGACGGCTACTGATGTAATCCCTTCATCCCTGACGGTATTCAGTACCTACCCAATCGTCTGTTTTATTAATAGCTAAAGTAACTGACAGCCTATTGTATTTGACTTCTATATACGTAGTTGTGATGAAGGGATTGACATTTGTTGCACTTCACTTCAAAAATAGAAAGAAAGAAAGAAAAAGTATTTACTGATACTCGCACAGGAAATCACACATTAAACTAAAAAAACATTAAAAGTAACATTAAAACCGAAGGAAGTCCTGGACGAGGCCAAAAGGCTCCTATCTCAGCATGATGCCACGACATTTAAAAATAAATAAAATGTCGCAGCGCTGGTATTCTGATAGGGCCCGCAGTGATGTCACGAATAGATAGATACAGACAAATAAATATAATAAAAGATAAAAAGGTGTGTGAAATACAATGAAGAGTAAAATATTATGTAATCCGCGTGTCTGCATCAGACGTAGCATCAGTTACTTGTCTATGCCTTTAGTATCTGTGGTATAGAAGCGCCAAGTCCACCAATCAATCAATCTGCCTAGCCTTTTCCTAACTATGTTGGGGTCGGCTTCCAGTCGAAACGGATTCAATTGAATACCAGTATTTTACATGGAGCGACTGCCTATCTGACCTCCACAACCCAGTTACTGGGTAACACGATACTCCCTGGTAAAGACTGCTTGTCAGACTTTCGGGCTTCTGACTACCCGTTACGACTGCCAAAGATCCCGAATGACATCCGGGACCAACGGCTTAACGTGCTTTCCGAGGCTCGGAGGAGTCTCGGTATGTACAGATGGTCACCCATCCACGGATCAACCCCGGCAAGCGTAGCTTAACCTGATGGATCGAGCTCCGCCAAGTCCACCATAATTCCATTACAATAATAACTATAAAACACGCGCTTATCCCGACTTTTTTCAAATATTACTTGTTTTCATAAGAACCGTCAGAAAAAGTTGGATATTTGACTTTCAATATCTCCGTAACCAGAAGGTTCCCAGGTTTGGTCCAGTACAAAAAAACGAGCGAAACTTACAGTAGTCGCATATGATATGTAACATCTGACATCTCACCTTGGTAATAAGCAACATTAAAGGGGCGGGGCCAAGTCTAGGTCGTTTCCGACGGCCAACTCTAGCGCCGCGTGCACTCATTGGTCAAATCAAACAGCGCGCGCTTCCCCTGCTGCCTGTGACACACTTCCATCCTTTTGCACGAAAGCACTAAGATATTTTTAGATTTACATTTTTATTGCAGGAAAGCGAGAGGAAAGATGTTACATATCAAAAACATCACAGACGGGGAGTACAAGTGACTCTTGGTTTCGTAAAGCGTGTTTTTACACCCGTTCATCATTCTCCTGTTCTTATCCCAATGTATTAGTGGTCGGTGCAACATGTCCCTTTCTCCCTCACTTCTCTACCAGTCGTCATCTCGTTACTCACCCCCTTCTATCCACATCATCTTCGACACAGTCCATCCATCGTTTCTTTGGTCTTTCCCTACTCTTATAACCATCCACATTCATACCCAAAATTTTCCTCACGACATTTTCTTCATTCCTGCACATCACATGCCCATTATCATGACAACCGATTTCCAAACAACTTTTCAGTCACCCGTTTTTTTACACCCGTTATCTCCACAAAATTCGCCATAACGCATCACGTCGCAAACAAGGGTGTACAAATACTCGTAGTGTCAACACATTGTCAACTTCGCCCCCAGGCCCCTGGGCGCCCGCGGGGCTGTCTAATTAAGTTGAGTGGTCACTATTTGATTAGTGTCGCAGTGAAGGGGTTAGGCTACAGGTGGATAATTTGTAGTAATTTGATACTGATTCTTATGTGACAAGGTGTTGCATAATGAAATTATTGTATAGAATCAAGTTCTTCTATCTGAACAGACAGCTGTGCTGCTGGGGAATTGGTTGCGAGACTTCTTGTTCCCAGCTAAAGCATTAGGAAGTGGTGATGGGCGGGCGTTTTAGGGGACTGTCTTATGTACCTAATTTCGACGTTCAAAAAGCGAATGCAAATTTTCAGCCTAGTTTGAATAAGTGACATTTCATTATGACAAAAAAAAATCGCCATCTATGAACCCTGGACACAAAATAAACTCCCCTGTAAAACAGAATTAACGCCCTAAGTCCCAAATTGAACGAAACTGACACTCCACAAATAAATGACATTATACGAAGTGTCCCTTCGGTCAGTTAAATTAGGGTGTTCTTAATACCGTGATAGGGTTAAGGGACGCTCCACAGGTGGCAAGTGGCAATAGATAGTTTGGGAGTTTGACACTTATCATAAGTGTGAAGGGTACTTTTGACCCCCACGCGAGTAAGGAAGGGTTAAGTTGTTTAGTTACCTAAATTAAAAACATCATCACACATACATCACAACTACAAAGCAGCTTAATGCGCACTATCCCTGTAGGTATTAACGAGGTAGATGTGAGTGGAAACGCTGGGAGGGGACGTCCTAGGAGGACATATAGTGACCTTGTTGGTGATGTTCTTCAGAAGGTCAGGTGCGTAGTACTCGGAAACGGTACTGACACTCATATACAACTGTCAAAGAATGATAATTGTATGCTTTTAAAAGAAAATAATAAAGTTCTATGTTTACATACAGCTTGGCAAATAAATGAAAAAGGTATTTTTTTTTGTTTTTTTTTTCACTTTTTAGATGTGGTACCTAGTTACCTACCCCACATAAATTCGAATATCACTACCTGCTATGTAAATAACAGTGACAAAAAGTTATCATCATATCATCCACATATACTATGTGGGGGAAATACTTATTATTGAAGCTAAAATTATCGAAGCAAAGTTGATAAAATTTATAAGGGACCAACTTGAGAGCATACCCTTTCATACAATAAAAGAATTTTCAAAATCGATCCACAATTGATGGAGAAATCGGCGGAAATAAATAAAAATAAAAACAAAAAAAACACGCTACGCGCCTCTTCCTTTTTGGAAGTCGGTTTAAAAATGAGGGCGCCACTATCGCACTTATATCACTTCGAATGGGAAATGAGTAAAAGAATTTAAAAAAAATGTTAAAAACGCTGCTTGTGGGTGACTCAAAACCTACTAGTAGTTGTCGGCAAAGTAGTGCCTAGGTATGGGTCGTTACGTGATCTTCGCGAAACGTAACGTAACTAGTTACTTCGAAGGCGGCACCTGTTTTGAAAACAGGTGATTTTAGTAACTAGTTATTTTTCAAATTCTATTCGGTGATTCAGTATTACAGTTATTTGCGAAACGAAAATATTAATTGTTACTTATGTAATACGTTACATATTTATAGCTCTAAGTTTTTGAACGAATAAGTTTTTGTAGCTACATAAGTAGTTACATTATTAACGTAATACTAATACAAATGAACTGCATCGAATAATGTATTATAATAATGAAAGTTATGCAGGCGTATTTAGAAGCTCATTTGATTGTTTGTGTATATACAATGATTTGAAATATTTACAATTCCATGTTTTTTTTGCACGTTTTAGTTTTTTCTCTATTTACATTTTTTCAATAGTCTAGTTGGCGTGCGTGTGCATGTTCGGATTTAATCGTGTCACCACTTGGGACTTCGGGAACTCTCGGCTCGCTTTGCCGGTCGGTCAGTACCAGTAGGCTAGTAACCTGTCACTTATTACGCGGGAAAGAAACAACATGCGCTCGCAACGTATTTTTGTTTCGTTTCTCTCTTTTCATTCGATCACTGCATTGCTATGTAACTAGTTACAAAAATCACGTGTTTCTGTGTAACTCGAAACTAGTTATTCGGTTACATGCCCCGTAGCCAGTTATTGTAACGAGTGACGTGAAATAACGCCCATACCTAGTAGTGTCATCATCATAGGTTTGCATTACTTAAGTAAAATATTTAGTTCCAAATGTCACCACGTCAGGCTCTTTTAAGTCGACCTGTAAGTTTTATTTAGTACGTTTTAGTTAATAAATATAAGCTTATTTTTAAAAAGATTTTTATTATTAGTAATCTTCATAAAACAAAATGTATTGTCGATATCCGATCATATTTTTTCAAATCACAAGTCACAATCTTCCCCTAATATTTGGTACAACATCAACAATATTGCTCTATAATTGTCACAGCGGGGCGTCGCGGGGCTGTGCGTGGTACCAGGGGGAGGGGGTTGTTGTGACGTCACAGGGCAAAGTCAGTGATCAAACGTCTCTCAAATGTCATGAGCAGGTGTGGGGTGACCGTGTTTGAGGAAGGTATAGGATATTTTCGTGTTCGTCAGGGAAACGTGCTCTTCAGCAGTTGACGGTCAATTTGCTAACCTCATTGCGCCAATTTTGTTTAAGCCCCAAGTACTATAACTTTGCATACTGTTGTGTAGTTCAATCAAGTACTTCTAACCGAACAGGCAGCTGTGCTGCTGTGTAGTTTGTTACACCACTTCTTCCCAGCTAAAGCACTAAGTGTGGAAGGGTGGGCGTTTTGGGGGACTGTCCTTTAGGGGTATGAGGAACAGGGTGTAAACTTCACTCATCCCCCATAGAAAAGGGAGGATCCTCCGACCAGACGGGTGTCGTGTCTGGCGGGCAACTGCCCAGAGGTTTCAGTCGAGAGATTGTATATATGTCTATCGCGCGGTAAACAAGCCTGGACGAAGAAAAGAATGGCTTATTCTTTGCTGGGCACACACCATAAAGCACAGCATAGCAGCATAATTAGACTGTAATGTTCCCACTGTTGAGACACAGGCCTCTTTCAGTGAGAGGGAATATGCTATTTATCTACTACGCGGGCCCAGTGCGGGTTGGTAGATGTCTTCGAATTTTTGGTGCTAGGACATGCCGGTTTCCTCACGATGTTTTCCCTCACCGTTTTGAGAGCAGTGGTGATGAAATAATTTACACAAAGTAAAGTACATGCCTAGGTTCCAATTCACGACCTACAACTCGTAAATCACGGTCGACGGGCCAGCACTGCTCTCGAAACCTTGACCACGAACCACAAGAAAAGCAAATAATATTTTTTTTAATTTTTTTTTCGTAAATCATAGACTCCCTATCCAAAGGTGACATCCCGCAGAGTGAATCAAAAATAAGTTACTTCTAAATTATAAACCAACTTACTTATACACTTACCAAACTCATAACCTTACAATTTTATACCTTAAACTCATATCGATACAGCCTACAATTTTAAATAAACTTTTTATCAATTGCAAACTAAATTCACAACTATACTTGTTATCCAGAAAATAAAATAGATTGCGGTTATGGACTTTATGCTTGAGAAAATAAGAGTCATAAGTTTTAGAAAATCGTTTTGACGATAATAAATAGGTGTGGTAGTTTGAGATAGGGCTGTCAATAATTTTGAACTGATTATAAAGATGAAAGGAAATAATTTTTGGAGTCTTCGCGGTTGTATCCGTTTAGGGGATAGGTAGACACCCTGCTGTGTGTCTGAGAGGTTCATAATATGACAGTAGTATCAAACATTTGAATGTCGCAAACGTGACTGCAGAGGGTCCTGGTCTCGATTACCAGGTCAGGTCATGTGTCCAGAATTTCCCCGTAGCTCAGTAGTCCAGATTCCAGGCTGCTACTGAGAAATTCCTTAAGGAAAAACCCAATTACGCTTTACATACCTAACTCGGGAATTGAAATTTGGACCTCACCGCACTATTAGCACCGTTGGTCTCATGGTCTGAATCGCGACTACTGAGCGTTGGGCCTATTCAATTCCCAGGTTGGTCAAAAGTGTTATTGGATTTTTCTATTAAGAATTGTTCAGTAACGGCCCGGAATTTGCAAGATGGCAGTGTGTTTTTCCCGTACCACGGTGCGCACGTTAAGCCGTTGGTCCTTTCCGTATAAGGCGGGAGGAAACGCCCGGGTGTCGCCACTGTGTGGATCGCCCGGAGGACAGGGTGGAGCATACGGTGGAGGTGCCCTGCTTGGGCAGAGCACCGCCGTGTCCTCACGGAGGCGATCGGTGGCGGCGATCTCTCGCGTCCGGCCCTGGTTCAGGTCATGGTCCGGAGCGAGAGTGCATGGGAAGCCGTCACTTCCTTCTGCGAAGCAGTAATGCTCGCGAAGGAGGAGGCGGAGCGCGCGAGGGAGAGGCAAGATTCGCGCCCTCGCACCCCTAGTCGCCGTAGGAGTCCAGGCCCCGGGAGTCGCGAGCCGACTTCCGGCCACCGTAGGCGCGGGCTTGCGGAGGGTGAGCAATGGGTAGTTCGCCGTCCGATTAGGACCAGGCCCGGGTCGACGGCGCGTTGTGTTCTACGCGCGCCTCAAAGAGATGTCAGCACCAACTGACGGGGTCCGTAAGGGCCAATAATAATAATAAATCATTTATTTCGAGCAACAGGACTCATAGTGTTAGTAACAATATACGTACTTACAAACTACGTTAGTAGTACACTTACAAACAAAACAAAACAGATCGTGCAAGGTTTCGGCTGGGCCTGTCACCTTGCAGCAATGATGCTGCAAGGTGACAGGTCCAGCCGAAACTTTGCAGCAGTGGTTCACAAACACACTATCAAGCCTACTTGCAATCATAGACAGGATGCTGTTGGCGCTGCCCCGTACCCCACGGACCAAGGATGCGCACCTTTTCCGCATCACCGTGTAGAAAGACTCTACGTGAGCTTCAGCAAGCATCCCTGATGCGCTGCAGTATCGGGAAGGATAGCGCTGTCACCACAGTAACAATAGCTCCGTCATATTTAATTCTTTAAAAATATTCATAGCAGTAATTAACATTATTTGATAGTTAATTTAGTGAAAGTGGACTATAATAAATAAGTGACATTGTTATCTAGTGACAACAATCACGGTTTAACAAGTTAAATACTGTTAAAAACCTAGTGCTCTGTGTCGATCAAAATAGAACGGAAACTGTGTTTATTATGGTGAACTAGTGACAATTATTCAACACTTAGTGACAATTAAACTATATTAACAATAATTATAAACCAAATTCAGTGTTTAAAACTAACTTTAATAAAAAAACAAAAACAAAAATATAAAAAAAAAAAATCTACCGTCAATTCAAAATTATAAATAACGGAAAGCGTTGCAACTACGCGCCTATAGAACCATAATTTGAAACCTTAAATTAATGTCTGCGTGGTCGAGTGGTTTGCGTGTTGGATTTGAGTTAAAAACACGTACAGGGCCAGTTCGAGACCAATTGGAAGAGGTTCTTTTTCCATTTTTGAATTCATTCTATTATTGATATCTATCACTTAGAATGAATTTCTTTGAGAACATAACGTTTAGAAAACCACAAAGACACTCCACAACAGAAATATCGTTTGATGGAGCGAATGCAAATAGTACAACAGTAGATGGCAGCACCAGTAGTTTACCGAATATATCAGCTGACGAGAATACTTTACTAATACAACAACTTAAATTACAAATAGAAGATCTCACCTCAAAACTAAATTCCGCACACGAAGAAATTAATAATCTTTCTTTAGAAAACGGCGATCTGAAAAATAGTTTGAGTGAAGTGACATCCAAAAACGATGTCCTTAAAAAAGCAACATTTAAACTTACAAATGAGATTACTCCCAGAAAGAATTCGCGATCGTCAACTCCACGTAGTTGCTCTCATAAGAACAAGCCTCCTAAACAACAAAGTCAACAAACAGACAACCAAACAACCGAACAAATTCGGTCTACATCGACGCTTTCAAAACAAAAAACAACTTTAATATGCGAGAGTGCACGACCGTCTCAAAATACATCGGTCCAAAAAGAAAAACCAGAAATTAGTGATATGAAAATCCGGAAAAATCAAATTTGCATCATTAGCTCTAATAAAAATAATGATGTTTTATCAATTGCCGAGGAAACTTTTAAATTTTCGCAAGTATGTCATTATGTCACACCAAATTGTGGAACCATTCAGCTTATTCGTAATTTGGATCAAAAAGTTAAAGATTTTGCAATGGACGACTATTGTATAGTCTTAATAGGAGAAGAAGACTTCAAAAGAACTGAAAATTATGTTGAGATTGTAGTAGCACTTAGAAATGAATTGCAAAAGATTCAACATACTAATGTAATATTGTGCGTACCAACTTTTAAATTAAGCAATTATTCGACAATGTTTAACTGGCGCATAGAAACTTTTAACAGCTTACTTGATTTGGATTTGCAGTGTCATAATTACGCCATGGTATTGGACTCTAATTTAGACCTATTATACGATTTTACTATGTTTTCTAAGTATGATAGAAAATTGAATAATCTAGGAATGAAAAACGTTTTTGATAATTTATTGCTACTTGTTAACAACAACAAAGCTGTCCAACCGCAAGACAATGTAATTGATCTGAATTCTAACCAGTTTTTTCTCTAATAATTTATGTATTTTTCATCAAAATATTGCTGGACTTTTAATCAAAATATTGCTGGACTTTTAAACAAGTCAGATCTTTTGACTGTATATATTCAAGAGTTGTCAAGCGAAAAAATATTGATAGATGTTATATGTATAACTGAGCACTTCATAATTTCAGGTCAGGAAAAGTTACTTTATTTGCCGAATTATAAACTTGCAGCGAGTTATGCAAGAAGTAATATAAAACGAGGTGGTTCCTGTATCTTGGTCAAAAACGGTTACGAATTTAAAGAATTACCAGAGATTATGAATTTCTCTATAGCGGGAATAATTGAGTGTTGCGCTGTTGAACTTACGCAACAAAAGTTGATTATAATTTGTGTGTATAGACCCCCCAAGTTTACAAATATAAATAAATTTTATGAAATTTTAGATGCCATTTTAAAAAAAATATGTATTAAAAATAAAAAACTAATTATATGTGGGGATTTCAATATTGATATTTTAAAAAATAATAGACATTCATTGGAATTTGAATACTTTCTCTTAAGCTACAATTTGAAGTTACAAATTAATGAACCAACTCGACTTGCTAGCAATACCTGTCTTGATAATTTTGCTCACAATTTCAAACAATGTGGTCTATATAAAATAAAGGATTTTGGATTGTCAGATCATACTGCACAAATTATAAATGTGAAAACTAACAAAACTTGCTTAATAAAATCTTGGCACATTATGCAAAGAGATATTTCCAAGGAAAATCTTGAAACTTTTAGAAATCATCTCAAAAATTTATCATTTTGTGACGTGTACAACGTAGAAGATCCTGATGAATCGTATAATAATTTCATGGATATTTTTCACTTATTACACGATTTATGTTTTCCTTTTAAAAAAGTCACAATAAAATCTCAAAAAAAGATCACTTGGATATCACGTGGCATACGTACTTGTAGCCGGAAACAACGACATCTACTTTGGCAACAGAGATTAAAACCATCAAAAGAAAATAAGATATTATACCATAATTATTCGCGTACTTTTAAGAAAATTATAAAATTAACTCAAAAATCGCAAAATAATTACTTAATTAATCATTCTAAAAATAAACCTAAAACAGTCTGGCAAATAATAAATAAAAATAAAAGTATAAGTGAACCTATCTCGCAAATAAAACACAATAATACAGTCCTATCTGATCCTTATGTCTTAGCAGAATCTTTTAATAATTTTTTCGTTGATCAAGTTGCTACAGTATCACAAAGTGAGTTTAATAATGTTGTGAAGGAAAATCCACACTCTATTTATATACCTCCAGTAATTCCTCAAGACATCATACGCATAATTAAATCTTTGAAAGACAAAAAAAGCTTTGGCTATGATGGTGTCTCCACAAAGGCAATTAAATATGTCGATAGTTATATAGCCGCACCTTTGGCTCATATAATTAATGCATGCATATCAGCTGGCAAATTTCCAGAACAACTTAAAATCGTTAAGGTAAAGCCTCTATATAAAAAGAACGCCAGAGATGAAATCACAAACTATAGACCAATTTCGTTAATTTCAATTTTTTCCAAAATAATAGAAAAGATAATCTATAATTCAATTTACGCCTTTTTGACAAAATTTAATATCCTATGTAACGAGCAGAAAGGTTTTAGAAAAAACACTAACATTAATATGGCTATTTTCGACTTTCTGAATATCATAATGCCAAGTATTGATAAAAAAATACCTATATGTGCATTATTCACGGATCTGTCAAAAGCTTTTGATTACGTAAATCATGACATCCTTTTGAATAAAATTCATAGATACGGTATACGAGGAAATGTGCATAATCTTATTACAACTTATCTAAAAGGACGCAAACAATTTACAGAAATTTCTAGAGTTTGCGCAAAATCAAAAAAAGAAGAAAAGTACACTTCTTCCAGCAGAAATATTAAATTTGGTGTCCCACAGGGCAGCGTTGTCGGCCCCTTATTATTTTTACTGTATGTAAATGATCTACCAAGCCAAATACCAAACCCAAT
Source organism: Agrochola lota (assembly GCA_947364205.1). Lineage (NCBI taxonomy): Eukaryota > Metazoa > Arthropoda > Insecta > Lepidoptera > Noctuidae > Agrochola > Agrochola lota. The sequence goes on along the minus strand of OX376248.1, from coordinate 11,803,630 downwards.
GGTCCTTTTTGCTGATGACAGCACTTTAATAATTAAATGTAACGATAAAGATAGTTATGAAGCTAATATCAATAGTACGCTTAATAAATTCGTGAATTGGCTGGATGAAAATAATTTAATTATAAATTTAGACAAAACAAAAGTAATGCATTTCTATCAAAGAATACTAGACACAAATATGAATATAAATTATAATGGACAAACAATAGAGAAGGCCAATGTTACAAAATTTTTAGGAATATCAATTGATAGCCAACTGACTTGGAAAACTCAAGCAGATGACGTATGCAAAAAATTAAGTTCAGCCGCTTACGCATTATATAGTTTATCAAAAAAAGTTAATTTACAGACAGTTTTGATAGCATATCACAGTCTAGTTGTTTCTGTATTGAGGTTTGGTATAATATTCTGGGGCAACTGCAGTGAAAGAGAAAATATTTTTAAGGCGCAAAAACGCTGTATTAGATGTATTTTTGACCTTAAAGTAACCGACAGCTGTGTACCTGTATTTAAACAAAATAATCTGCTTACATTTACATGTCTATATATATTAGAAATGGCTATTTTTGTTAAAACAAATACTCACTTATTCCCGACTTTAAAAAATACTAGAAATAGGACTACAAGTTTAAGAACCCAATACGAAGACAAGTTATGCTTAGGTAAATATAAAACTGCTTTATTGAGGAAAAGTGTTATGTGTATGGCTCCTCTTATTTATAACCATATACCTAGAAATATTAAAGAGCAACCCCTAAGAATATTTAAAAAGTACTTGAAAATATTACTAGTAAAAAAATGCTACTACTCTATAACAGATTTCTTAAATGACAAGTCTTTTTAATAACTATTGTACATATATTAAACAAATAAGTACCTCTAAATAAATTAAATAATAAAAATAGTAAATAACATTTTGTATAAGTAAATAACTTTTTATAAAGAAACTGTAATAAGTTAATAATTAATTTACATTTAAAAGCTAATAAAAAATTTTGCATGCCATGAGGCAGAATGTATAAGGATCTCAAAATATTGTAACACCTAAATGTATTCGTTACCTACATTCTATGCAAATAAATAAATCTTATCTTATCTTATCTTATCTTATCGGTGCAACCCTATCAGCACCCGGAATGCGTTATTGTATTGGACGCGAAGGGCGCTGTATGATTTTTGAGTATAATGACCCCACAGACTGCAAGTGTAAAAAGATGTGCAGTAAGCAGTAAATATAGTGCGCTTGACCTCATTAGAAGCACGCCTGAATCTGCAGGCAATCATATTAGCTCTCACACACAGCGCCCTCCGCTCCCTATCAATATCCTCATCGTCTTTGAGGTCAGTGGTCAATAAGTGACCCAGATATTTAAATTGGTCTACCCTCACAAGGGGTATACCGTTCAACTTCACTGAAGGCACTGCTTCTGGGTATTTACCCCTGGCCCCAAAGACCATGGCTACACTTTTTTAACATTATATGCCAGACCATGTCGTCTGGCATATTGCTCGCATGTGGCTACGAGTGTCCTTACCCGCAGATTGACGCACTCAGCATCACCATGTCGTCGGCGTAGCTAATGTTATTACAACACACGTCATCAATATGACACCCGACACGCATGCTGCTAAGCGTGCCAATCAGATCATTCACGTATAGGTTGAATAGCGTTGGTGAGCACAACCCCCCCTGCCTCACCCCGCACTCCAACCCATACTGCCTAGACAGGGCACCAGTCCATTTCACACTATTGACTTGGTTTCCATACCAGTATTTTAGAGTATTTGTCACCTCTGGTGGCAAATTTACCTCTTCCATCTTCCTCCATAAAATGTCGTAGGAAACCAAGTCAAAAGCCTTACTCAAGTCTAGAAAACATGCGTAAACTGAAGTGTGGCGATCCGTGTAGTACTTCACAGTATGCTTCACACTCAATATAGCGCTGTCAGTGGATAATCCAGAACTGAAACCAAATTGGTTATCGTGAACATGTATATGACTGCTACGTTGAGCGTTAAGCACACTGTCAAACACCTTCGACATGATTGTGGCAAGTGATATTGGCCTATAATTGTTCTTATCACCCATGTCACCAGTCTTATTTTTGACGATAGGTACCACTGTTGTTTTGATCATATCACTCGGCATATAAGCATGAACCAGACAAAAAGTAAAAAGCATAGCCAACAATCTTGGCAAATGCGGACCAGCACATCGGAGATGCTCAATGCTGAGACCGTCATGACCAGGAGATTTTCCTCGACGCATCGCGTTAATTCTGTTCAAGAGCATTTTAGCTGTTATTTTAACTCCTAGGTCTTTCCGTGGCTCAACATTGAGCGTCGACCTAGATGGGCCTAATGGTGAATGCCTGCCAGGGTTGCGAGTTTGTCCGAAAGGGATATCGCGGCCCCAGCACACAGGCAACGGAAGGAACACGGTTGGGTTTTAGTCAGTAAAAGTCTTACACACCCTCCCGCTCCGACCAGAGCGGGAGAAGTTATTTGATAATTTAAACCCTCAAAAAAAAGTGTCGGATTGCCGTCCCATCAGACTATGAGAGTGAGGGCAGAGAGAGTGCACCTGTGTCGGCGCACACACTTGTGCGCTATAATATCTCCCGCGCCGATGGCTAGTCTACGGTGAGATTGCCGCCATGGCCGCGATTCGGTCGCAAAGTCAAAGTCAAAGTCAACGATTTATTTGCAGAAAATATTGTTACAAAAGTTCTTACAATGGTATTATAATAGTAGCTTAACATATTTAATCATAACATAATGACATGCAAATTTTTGGTACATATACAATTAGATTTATTTTAATTTCAACTGAAGGAATTCTTTCACAGTATAGAAGGAATTCTCAACTAACCAACTGCGTAAGGCCCTTCTGAAGCGGACCATTGGAAGTTCTTTGATTTGGTTAGGAATCTTGTTATATATCTGAATACACATAGGATAGCAACTTCGCCCATAAAGTTCCGTTTTAATTCTAGGCATAATTAATCTGTTAGGATACCTAGTGTAGAAGGTTGGAAGATAGTCAATGATACTGCTGCGTTTTAAGGTAAAATAAATGTATTTAACGGACCAAAGGTTGTAAATATAAAGGAGCGAGGGAGCACACGCGATGACCGCTAATCGAGTACTGATTGCTCAGTGGATATTAATTAATTAAGTTATGTAAAAATGCTTAGTCGTCGGTAGTGTATGGTTTCACCGTACATGCTCCCGGGCAAAAAAGTTACACATCTTCTAGTCTAAAGCGACATGTTTTAGACATAGGTGACGTGGCTACGTCTCGTTTAGGGTTAGTGTCCTCACTAATTATATTCACTTCACTAGGCTGACGGTCAGCCGTACTCTGCTTTCGTGAGAACACAACACTATTCGCCACACTTTGTGATAGTAGTTCCACTGAAGAAACTGAACGGCACCTTCTCCATAAAAAGTATGACGCCAATAAAACGGCTACACCCAGCAAGCCGTAACAAATAATATACTGATGAATGTCATCTGTAGACAGAGAGTAATCTGGTAAGATAGTATTGGCAGATTTCAGTTGTTCTATTCGTTCGCCCAGGTCCACTAATGTGCTGTTCAGTGGATCTTCGTATGCGGTGTAGTGAGATAGTGATATATTAACCATATGGTTTAATTCTGCTATCCGAGGTATCGGAATATCAGAGTTTGATTTAATTGTGTTTGCTGATAGGGCATGAGAATACAAGGTAAAATCTTTACTTTTTATTACGCATTTCGGACCTAGATCAATAATTCCGACTCCAGTCACCTGTTTAAAGGAAACTTGATCTTGACATATAATCCTCACTGAGTAGGTATTGCAGCAAAAATACATGTACCTCGATGGAACATTTAGTTCGAGCCAGCTGTCTTGGCAAGGGGATTTAATTACAACGCATTGTTTTAATTTATTATCCAGCTTGCAGAATTTTTCATCGATGCTTAAGTGATTAATTGGTTTGTTAGCTTGGCATAAATATGACTGATCATTATGCAGGCATGATTGGAGCTCCATAAACGACATTGTAAAGAAAGCATCTTTCTTCAAACTAATAGCCACAAACTCCGCAACTGGTAGTACGCTAATCATATAATTTTGAACCTGCTGAGGAACTGGTATGATTTTATAAATCTTGTAGCTGTCTCTACTGGTCAATGGAAAAGTAATCTCAAATATGAAGTATTCTTCCATCATTCTCGCCTTTACCTTCAACATACTGTAAATATGTTTTAAGTCAGATTGTAGATTGTCCACGGGCAGGGTAGTATCCTTTGTTAGTTGTCCAGAAATGAACTGTAACTCACGCTGTAACTGATCTGGAGTTAACAGATGAGCGTTGAATTTTCCGTGGTAAATATCCGTGATGATATCTAACAGAGTATCCTGGATCCTTTTAAGGTTTTGAAGTAAGTTGATAGTTGTGACTGCCGACAGAGCAAAGTCTTGCGTTTTAGCTAAACCTTCAACTTCTTGTGTAATAGCAAGGGCAGCATTATCCAACTGATTCAAGTGTTTGTTTATTGTTTTATGTTGTAACTGGATAGTTTGCTCGGTTCTTTTTAATACATTGTATTCAGCCTCAATGATAGAGGTCTGATTTCTTAACAAACTATTAAGATGCTGTTCGTTTTGTTTAACAAGCTGTATATCTTTTTTATACTGTTCGGCGAATCGTTCGTCTAATACTCCGAACAAGCTATTGGCCACGTAACCGATACCGTTAATGAGTCCGCGACGCTGTCTGGTGCGCACATCAAAGTGCTGACTAATCATAAGTTGATTATAGTGCTGTATTTCTTTGAAGTCGTGATTTAATTGAAGTGTTATCATATTACAGTGACTCTTATCGTTTAGGGATGCACAGAGTCTTTGTAAATATTCCAAGAATTTTGTGGCGGCAGTATTTCCTTCCCAATAAGGGCTCATATCATAATAAACAATCAGATTCCATTTGTCTCGAATAACTTGCATGTTGTCTACTGACTCAAAATACAGCGAATTATTGCTAGGCAACTTTGATATATTAAAAGCTGCTTGAGACGATGTTATCAATGAAATAAAAAAGATTAACGACATTGCTAATGATATGAAGTTAGTTTTGATTTTGCTGCTTCTAATCCGCACGTCAGGCTCTTTCGAGGTGACGTTGTTTGCTTGATTAACATTGTTAGTAATACGGTAGTACTTGAAGCTGGCGGTATCGGCAAGATTGACAGTTTCACAATCGGCCTTTTAATTGTTCCGCTTTTTGTTTTTAGAGTTACTACCCGAACTAATCCATCTTGACCTGGATGAGTTTCTATTACTCTACCCACCATCCATTTTCCAGGTGGCAGATTGTCGTCCTGGATGGTCACTAAATCATCGATGGTAATATTTCGCTCAACGCTTCGCCATTTGCTTCGTACAGATAACTGAGTCAGGTACTCCGCTCTCCATTTCTTCCATATGTCGTTTACTATTTTAGCTGATAAATACCATCTAGTTCGAGCATCTGTTTCAGTTTCAATTATGGCAGTTCCGCTCCTTCCGGTCAAGAAGTGAGCCGGAGTCAGGACATTCAAGTCTTCGATATCTTCCGATAAGGCACATAAAGGCCTAGAGTTCAAACAAGCCTCCACCTGTGCTAAGATAGTGCTAAATTCTTCGAAGGTTAGCTTTTGTTCTCCTATTACTCGCTTGAGGTGATGTTTTAAGCTTCTAATGGCTCGCTCCCATAGACCCCCTGCACTAGGCCAAGATGGGGCATTGAAGTGCCATTCTATATTTAAATCTGCTAGCTCAGCGAAAAAGTTATGATCATATACATTTTCGAAATCGTGATAGCTTTCCTGTAGCATTCTATTAGCTCCCACAAAATTCGTCCCGTTATCGCTGTAAAGATGACGCGGCGCTCCTCTTCTGGCTGCCATTCGTCGTAATGCTGCTAAGAACCCAGAACTGGTTAAATCGGATACAAGCTCTAAATGGACAGCTTTGGTCGCTAGACAAATAAACAGCGCAATATATCCTTTAGTGGTCTTAATTCCACGTCCCTTGTTACTTTTAACATCTACATAACCTGTGTAATCCACTCCAGTGTGATAGAATGGTGGGGCCGGGTTGCTTCTGGCTACGGGTAACTCTCCCATCAGTTGATGCTGTATTTTGGGCTCATGCTTTGCACAGGTAACACAGTTTCTCACTTCCTTCCTTACAGCTTTATTTCCCGCAATAATCCAGTATCTCTGTCTAAGGTTAAATAAAGTTAATCGCGGTCCACCATGAAAGGTGAGCTGGTGAGCTAGTTGAATTATTAGAGCAGTAAGCCGGCTGTTATGAGGCAATATCGCAGGATGCTTCATGTCCATACTCATGTTTGCTTTGCTTAACCGGCCTTTAACTCGTAGAATCCCCTCGTGATCAATAAAGATTAAGTTTTAATAGATTACTTCTGCTACTTAATTTACTATGTTTCCGTAATGACATAATTTCCGCTGCAAATTCAGTTCGTTGTATGTATTTTATAATGAGTAATTTTGATTTTCTCAATTCATATAAGGTAAGATATTCCGGTAAGCTACTATGCTTGCTTGACATGACTTCATTCTTGCTAAATTGTATTGTTTTGATTGCTCGTAAAAGCCATGCCAATATTTTAGTTATTTTGTTGAGTGAACTGAACTTAAGTAACAGTTGCAATATGATGCTGTCCTTGCTATCATTTTGGACAGCATTTACTTTGTTTACTGCTGATTTTCCTTTGATTTCTTGATCAGTGGTATAAATGAGTTGCTTGGCTTCTAATTTTTCGTCAAACGATTTCAAGACCTGCGGTCCTTGCCACCACAGCGTGTGATTCTTTAGTTGTGAAGCTGAGATGCCTCTACTGGCTGCATCTGCTGGATTATCCTCAGACTTAACATATCGCCAGCAGCTTGGTTTCATTACTGTTGTTATAATTTTAGTCCTATTCGCTACAAAGGGTTTCCATCGGCTGGATTCTCCTTGCAGCCACCCTAGGACCACCATGGAATCAGTCCATCCATAAATCCTCATATCTAACTCACTGTAACAGCTAATAACTTTGTTCATTAACTTCGCTAACAAATACGCACCGCTCAATTCTAATCTCGGCAAAGATATGCTTTTGGAAACAGGTACTAATCGAGCCTTAGCAACAACCAGTACTACTGATGTCTCATTTGCTTTCCATAATCGTGCGTAAATTACTGCTGCGTAGGCTTTAGTTGATGCGTCACAATAACCATGCAGTTCTATGACGTCAGTAGGTTGATACCCTATCCAGCGCGGTATTTTGCATTGATTTAAGTATTCCATGTCTGTTTGTATCGCTACCCATTCTGCTTTGATGTTTACAGGAACTTCTTCATCCCAATGCATTTTGTTTAACCACAGCTTTTGGAATATCAGCTTCAGCTTTGTTGTGAGTGGTGACAACCATCCCAACGGGTCGAATACCTTTGATATTTCCGATAAAAGTAGACGTTTAGTTACTTTTGCGTTTGGATTAGCTATGCTGTATTTGAAATTAAACATGTCATCACAAGAATTCCAGCGAAGACCTAATGTTTTCGATGTACTTTCTGATTTAAAGTTAAAAATTATATCGCCGTTGCTGCTGCTGCTTTTTTCTATATTTTGAAGGAGTTCTGAATGATTGGCTGACCATTTTCTTAGAGTAAAACCTCCTGATTTTAATAATCTGTTGAGATCATCAATAAGCTGCTTTCCTGTTTCGATGGAGTGTGATCCATGGACCAGATCATCCATATAAAATGACTCTTCTAGTATCTTCGCAGCTTCCGGAAAATTTCTTCGTTCATCCGCGGCTAGACGTTTTAGAGACATCATTGCTAGAAATGGTGCTGATTTAGTTCCGTATGTGACGGTGGTAAGGTTATACGTTTGCAAAGGTTGATCTGATGCATACCTCCATACGATTTGCTGATATTGCTGATCTTCTTCGCTCATCAATATCTGCCTGTACATCTTCTCGATATCCGATGTATAAGCGAAACGATATTGACGCCACTTTAAAATTAGTTCTTGTAGGTCCTGTTGTAAATTTGGGCCTTTATTCATCAGGTCATTCACACTATATCCGCTTGACGTCCTTGCTGACGCGTTAAACACTACGCGTAGCTTCGTAGTTGCTGATTCTGCTCGTTGCACGGAATGGTGCGGTAAGTAACATGATAGCGCTTGTTTGTTATTTTTGCTGTTACTAGGTACCATATGTCCTAAGGCAATGTACTCACTAATAAATGCTTTATATTGTTCTGCTAAAATGGGTTGTTTGCTAAATTTTCGTTCCATATTATGGAACTGTGCTATGGCCATCTCTTTCGATGAACCTAGTTTTTCATTTATATCAGCTTTTAGTGGCAATCTTACTTCGTACCGCCCGTCTTCACGACGTTTTGTTGTAGATGAATAGAAGTCAACACATTCTTGATCTTCCAATGATAAGTTCGTATTTTCGCTTATATCTTCGATCTCCCAAAACTGCTGAATATCGTGAATATTATTCATGACGACGTTGCATTGAAGTGATGACATTTGGCCACCGCCGTATATAATCCAACCAAGCTGTGTTTCTTGTAACACTGGTTGCGATAAGCTTTCTCCTTTGATCAATCCTCCTAATAATATCAAGCCATTCACTTGAGCGCTTAGTAATAAGTCCACTGGACGGCTATGGTTAAAATATGGATCAGCTAGTTTAAGATTTTCTATGTAGGACCACTTCGATGTGTCAAAGGATTTATACGGGATATCTTTTAGTAGGTTGCTCATGATAAGTACGTCGGTATTAAACGAAAAGTCATTATGTGTAGAGAAACAACATAATGTGACCACACCGTTGCAGTTGTTCTCGACTTCCCCTACTCCGAATATCAATCCGTTGAATTTTGATCTTTGTAATCCTAACTTCTTCGCTGCACTTTCTCTTATCAGAGAAACTTGTGATCCAGGGTCAATGAGAGCCCTTAAGACATGATAAGATCCATCAATCGCTGTGACTTTGATCAAGGCTGTAGCTAACAAAACTTCATTCGTTCTTGGTTCATTTTGTGACACATGCGCAGTCATTGCGACATTGTCTTGCGAATTTGGGTCAGCTGTTGTCGTTACAACGCTATTCGATTGCGATATATTTTTTGAGCAGGCGTCATGTAAAACGGAGTTGTGATTTCCGTCACATTTGCGACATCGCCTAACGGAAATGCATTGCTTGCCATTATGGTCGAATAAACAATTTTCGCATAATTTTAGTTTTGCGGCTGTTTTTAATTTTGCTTCATTAGGCAACTGCAAAAATTTTTCGCAATTGAACATGGCATGTTGATGACCGCAAAATTGGCATTTGCTGGTCGACACGTGTAAGGCTTTTAAATGCGGCTTGTTAAATTTATTGGCGTAGTTGTATCGTTTTGCTTTTTGATTTTCAGGAAGATCGTTATTTGTATTATTGTTTGATTTCGGTGATGCTTGATCTAGCTTTCTGCGGGATGTTTCCAGGCTCGTAAATTTACTTTCTAAGTAGTCCAAAAAATCCTGCAAAACCGGTAGCTCTCTAGAATTTTTAAGGGAGTCTATGTAATCTCCGTAGGTTTCGCTATCAAGCTTCTGTGACAATAAATGCACGAGAAGTGGATCCCAGGTGCTTATATCAATCCCTAAGTTCCGAATGGCATGTAAGCTTTCTAGTGTTATGTCATGCAGTTTTTTAATATGACCTACTGTTTGCTGCTGCATAGTAGATAAACCTAGCATAGTATTTATAATTGATGAAAATATGAGCTTTTTATTGTTATACCGATGGTTTAAGATTTCCCAGCAAGTATCATAGTTACTGGAACTTATGGGAAGATGCTGAATGAGTCTTTCCGCCTCACCCTTGACCTTTCCTTTCAAAAATTGCATTTTTTGCGCTTGCGACAAGGTAGGGTTGCTGTGAATAGCTTCGGTAAAGAGGTCCTTGAATGACGTCCAATGCTGATAATTTCCTGAAAATACAGGGATATCCATTTTCGGTGTGGAGTGCTCTCTATGTGATACACTCCAAAGCTTTTTGTTGATCATTTTCTTTAGATGGATATATGCTCGCTCATGCTGTGTATAAGCTGCCTCGTAATCATCATCCTCTCCACCTATCTCGCTATCAATCTCCCAATGAAGACAGTCAATTTGTGACCAGCGTGCTTGTAGAGTTCGTAGTGCGTCCTCCATTTCCCACTTTTCGGACATGGAGTCTAGGTCGATTAAACCCGCTGATCTCTTGAACGCTTTAAAATTTGCTGCTTGTTTACGTATCATATCATCAAATTTGCTAGTTGAGCCTCTTGACTCCATAGTACGTAAACTGCTGACTTTTCTTGTCTGCTGATAACCCGATGGCCCTGCTTCTTGTTCGGCTTCCTTTTGCTCCTCTTGTGTCGCTTGAGTACTCCTAACGGTTCTCATAGGCGTTAGCTTGCTTGATAACTGCTGGCGTTGTTCGCTGATTAGAGATTTGGCGGCTGTATAATGCTTGCTAACCTTTTCATGCTCTGAGTTTATAAAGTACGAATGATCTTTGACCCCATATTCACAGATAGCTAAATGATTATTCTGATAATCTGACCAATACTTCTCTAACATCTCTAATCGCCTTTTGAAATAGTCATCAGATTTCCTATCTGCGCTATCCTTTTTTATATTTATCGGTATTTTCCGGATTAATTCGCTAAGTTCAATTTGTTGATAGTAAAGATCCTCCATGTTTCTGCTAGATAGTTTTTGAAGTTAAAAAGGAAAGATCTTACTTGAACAATAGTGGCGTTTGACTGCCCCTGGTTTGCTGTTGTCGCACTTCGATTGCTGATGCTCGGCTATAACTGGACACTGTCGTCCTGCTGCTGTAGACACCGAGTGCTGCTGCTGTAAATACCGATTCGCTGCTTGCTATTCCGGATGCTGATTGCTTCGTGCTTGAAGCGCTGATATTCCGTTGCTCGGGATGCTCAGGAACGTTGCTCGTGTTCACTAGTATTGTAACTCCGCCTTGTGCTGCTATAGGGTTTTGCTACAAATACTTTGCTAGAGTTCTGCGTTTGCGAAACTATGTCCACAGTTCACGCGTATCACTGTTATCCAATATGCTGATTTCTGAACGAGATCACTCACTAGATTCTAAATACACGTAACTCCCCAAAGAAAAACGAATACTAAAACTCGCGAGGTCCCGCCCGATAGCTCGAAGGACCATGTAGAAGGTTGGAAGATAGTCAATGATACTGCTGCGTTTTAAGGTAAAATAAATGTATTTAACGGACCAAAGGTTGTAAATATAAAGGAGCGAGGGAGCACACGCGATGACCGCTAATCGAGTACTGATTGCTCAGTGGATATTAATTAATTAAGTTATGTAAAAATGCTTAGTCGTCGGTAGTGTATGGTTTCACCGTACACCTAGTTTTGAACGTACATTTATCTCCCAGTTTTTCAAACATCTCAGGGTGAGATTTGGTAAATTTACATATTTCCTCAATATAAATACCTGTTAATGTAAGTATTCTGAGTTTCCTAAACAGTGGTTTACAGTAAGTAAGTGGGTCTAGATTACAAATCGCACGTATACATCTCTTTTGTGCGATGAAAGCTCTTTCGAGATGCACCGAGTTTCCCCACACCAGTATACCATAACGCAGTATTGAACCAACATATGCATGATAAGCCTGTAATGTGGCTTGCCTACTTGTTAGGTTAGATAAGCGCCATAGAACATAAGCAAACTTACTGAGTTTTCCACATATCTTATCAATATGATTAATCCAGGAACACCTCTCATCTAGATCTATCCCAAGAAAAGTCATACTATCTGATTGTTGTATTTGTTTATCTTTATAAGTGATGTTTAAATCCATTTCAATCCAGTTTCTGTTACGAAATTGTACATATTTGGTTTTATCTATGTTAGGTTTAAGGTTATTCTTTTCCATCCAAGTTATTACTTTGCTTACGGTACTATTTATTTCTTCATTATAGTTTTCTTTATTTTTAGGGATAATTACGGCCACATCGTCTGCAAAGAGTATGCAGGGATGATCAGTTACTTCGGTCAGGTCATTGATATATATCAGAAAAAGTGGAGGGCCTAAAATACTGCCCTGTGGAACGCCTGTGCAATTGTAACCTAATTTTGATTTAAATGACATTTCACCGTTTTGATTTGATTTATCCACAGTAATTTCTACAAATTGCGATCTGTCTGTAAGGTAACTTTTTACCCATTTATTTGCTTTACCGCGTATTCCATATTTATCACATTTTTTTAGTAGTAGGTCGTGCGATATAAAGTCAAAGGCTTTTGACATGTCAAAGAATACAACAGTTGTCGGGATTTTCTGGTCAATGTTTTTAGTAACTATGTTAATTAAATTAAATGCCGCTGTAGTTGTAGATTTCCTTTTTTGGAATCCATGTTGTTTATGTTTCAAAATTTGGAACTTATCGATAAAATTTACTAATCGCGCATGCATGGCCTTTTCATAAACTTTCGCTAAAATAGGCAAGAGGGCTATCGGTCTGTAATTATCAACAAGTTTTTTATTTCCTTTTTTATGTATTGGTTTAAAAGTTGTCATTTTCAATTTCTCAGGAAACACTCCCGTGAATAATGATAAGTCTATTAGATGTACTAGTACCGGAGTAATAATAGGGCCTATGTATTTTATATTTTTTTTAGGTATTTGATCATAGCCTGTTGAGTTTGTATCCCTGAGTGATTTTATTATTTTTTGTATTTCACCATCATTAGTCGGCATTAAAAACATACTAGAATTAATACGATCAATGTCATAATTATTAGTTTTAATGTCAAAATCGTTGTTCGTCAAATTGATAAAATAGTCATTTACATAATTGGCAATGTCCGTCGGGCTAGTTAGTGGTCCGGTTTCAGTTTCTATCTCCTTTATATTTGATTCCTGAACTTGATTATTATTGGAATTATATTTAATTAAGTCCCATGACGCCTTACATTTATTTGTAGCCCTGGTTATGTAACTTGTATAATGATTTTTTTGTGCTTTTTGTATACATTTTTTAAGTAATTTGTTATAGTTTAAGTATTTTAGTTTACTGCCTTTGTCAGATGAGAAGTAGTATTTAAAGCGCAAGCTCCTTTTAGTTTTAGCTGATTTTTTTATACATTTGGAAATCCATTTCGTATATTTTTTCACTAGGTTGATTTTGATCTCAATTTTAGGGAAGCACAAATCAAAGAACAAGACGAGTGTATCGTGAAAGTCATCAAACGCAGTGTTAGCTTCCTGATTAGAAAATATTTCTGTCCATTTTAAATTTGACATACAGCTAAAGAACTTTTCTTTATTTTCTGTGCTAAAATCACGCTTATGAATTGTGCGAAAGCGTAGAGGTGGAACTTTATTGCCTATTTGTATGGATATCATCTGAGCTGTTTCATGATCTGACAGTCCCAGTGGTATAACCTCACATATTGCATCTTTACAGTTACTTATTATTTGGTATTTGGAAAAGTATTATTTGGGGTGCTTTTATAGTTATATGATCTTGTTGGTCTGTAATTAAGCTTTGTGTCTAGGTTTGTAGTAACATATGTGGACAAATCGGAGCATTTCGACTGAGCAGTTGATTTATTGTTGAAGTTTAAATATTTATTTTTATAATCAATTGTGTCGATCAGAACGTTCAGTTTATGACAAGTATTGCTATGAATACGTAAGAAGTAACAATTTTCATTATTATTACATCATACTAGTTCTAGATTATTATTCAGTAACTTTTCATTTAGATATTTATTTTCCAATACACTTAGCACTATAATTGGACAACTATTATATTTCTTCATAAACATATATAATTCATTTAACATAGTAGTTGTAGTCATTTTCTCCTACACAAATAATAATCTGGTCTGTACGACTATCAAGTATTAGTAATCGCCATCGTGTCGAACTTTATTTTTTGTTTACATTATGAGGAAACCGGCATATCCTAGAACTAAAAGTTCGAAGACATGTGACAATATCTACCAACCCGCACTATGTCCGCGTGGCGGATTATGGCCCACTCCCTCTCACAGAGAGGATGCCTGAGTCCCAGCAGTGGCAAAATTACAAAACACAGATTTTTAACCGACTTTCAAAAGGGAGGAGGTTCTATGTTCGTCAGTATGTACACTATTTTTATATTTTCGTCTATTGTGGACCAATTTTGAAAATTCTTTTTTCATAAATAAATACTTTTAATTTTTTTTTCTTAACACATTTACTTCAAGTAACTACAATACCACCGGTCGTTAACCTAATAAAATGAACATAAAATATTATTTTATTCGTTTTATCGTGTTTAGATATCGATCCATCACGTCTGCGGAGTTTTGCTAGCTAATTTAATTTGACCCTGTAGACGACACTTAGTTAAAGCGTTTCTTTTAATTAACTTTGCTGTTGCTACACTTCATGCTTATTTGCTTACATTGACAAATTATTAGATCAATCACCGGACAATTTTCAGTCGCTATGGTTACAAAAATAAATAACGGTTGTCCAAATTAGTAATGTCCTTGTCGAGAGATAGTTATTATTACTAATTCCATGTATAGTACATATTAATACTATGCTGCCATGATAGTAAATACTAATTCCATGCTGCCATGATAGTAGGTACTCACTAATAGGGATAATGTCTGGGTAAAAAAATGAAATTTTAGTTAGTCCGTCAGTCAGATAATAAAAAAAATATTAGACACCTATTTTTTGCTTTATCATATTAATAAAAAAATTGTTAGATAAAACACATTTTAAGTTGGGGAGTGGGGGTTGCTCCATCACTAGTATGCATAAAATCTACATACTTGTGACGTCATGGCACATTTTACCTCAAGGTGTCGCTGTAATCTTTAGATTATTGGTTACAGGTTGACAGTTTCCAGCTTCTGACTACCCGTAACGACTGTCAAAGATTCACGAATGGCAGCCGGGACCAAACGTGCTTTCCGAGGAACGGAGGTGTCTCGGTATGTACCTACCCAGGCAAGCGTAGCTTAACCTGATGGATCGACCCGTGCGGCTGCTATTATTTAGCCACGAGCTCGTCCAAGTACTCGAGTAAGTGGCACTTCAAATTGGCATCCAAAAGTACGTTTTCTGAACCATTTGTTTACAAGTTCATCAGATAGTCTCGGAGCAGACTATAGAAGGACACAAAAAAATAATGTGTAGTATTTACTTACCAATTAAATGAAATAATAATTGTTATCCAAGCGCACTTTACAGGAATCTAAATCACTGAATAATTAATAATAATCACTTCACTTCACAAAACTATTTAAAGTTTAATTTAATAAATAAATGTTTTTAGAAAATAAAATTTCTGCAAATAATAAGTTCTCAATCAAATAGTGCGATTTTGCGATTAGTCGAGGAAGCGACAACGGATCTAGTGT
This sequence comes from Agrochola lota, assembly GCA_947364205.1. NCBI lineage: Eukaryota > Metazoa > Arthropoda > Insecta > Lepidoptera > Noctuidae > Agrochola > Agrochola lota. The sequence goes on along the minus strand of OX376248.1, from coordinate 11,788,127 downwards.
GTACCATTTCCAAACTATATTGGGGTCGGCTTCCAGTCTAACCAGATGCAGCCGTACAGCATTATGTTACATGGAGCGACAGCCTATCTGACCTCCACAACCCGTTACCGGGTAACACGATACCACGCGGTAAGACTAGTTGTCAGACTTTCGAGTTTCTGACTACCCGTAAAGACTAAGATTTACGAATGACAGCCAGGACCAACTGCTTACCGTACTTTCCGAGGCACGGAGGAGTCCCGGTATGTAATGGATGGCCACCCATCCACGGACCGAGTTAGACACGAGTAGCTTAACTTTTGATCGACACGTGCGGCTGTTATTTCTTAGCCATGAGCCCCGCTATCTAGTTGGTGTTGGTCTAGAGCAGTTGGAATTAAATTTTAGAAGACGTGGCGACGACGCACGGCTCCAGTTCATACATTTCATACCTGGAACGAGGCGGTCACGTCAGCGTGTCGGCCAGTGAAAATACGTTTTATAAATGGTTCCGTGTCCGAAGGGTGCCAAACGGAACCCTATTACTAAGCGTCCGCTGTCCGTCTGTCTGTCTGTCTGTCTGTCTGTCAGCGAGCTGTATCTCATGAACCGTAACAGGTATACAGTTGTTAATTTTAAAGATTTTTTTTTTATTGCCGGTTATCAATAAATAATAAAAATTAAATAAACTTAAAAATGAAAGGGGATCTCCATACAAAAAAATAATATGAAAAAAAAAAGCTATCCCTGGCATGTGGGTTGTCATTGTCTAGAGCTCATCAAGTAGAGAACAAATATAGGGCCGTAAAAGTTGACAGTTTTAGACCAATTATGTAGGACCTCTATCTGAACAACTTCACAAGTTAGAAATTTGAAACTTTTGTATATCATGTACCATCTGAATATAATCAAAAAATACTAAACACGCCGATTCATAAGGTATTTAATTTAAATATGGGTGATTTTCTTCAACTGCAAAAAATAACTATATAATTCAAAGTATTATTATGAAATACAAATGAAGCTTATAGCGATTTAAAAAAAATAAGATGAAGAAGAAGAGAGAAAATACTAAACGAAGAACATTATTAGTATTGACTAATAATGTTCTTCGTTTAGTATTTTCATTTATTTGTTAAATATTGTACGCTGGTACTCTTCGTGTGTGAGTCCGACTCGCACTTGACCGGTTTTTATTATTGTTTTATTTTATTAATTTTTTACTTGTTAGTACAATATGTTGTGTTGTGTGCCTTTTAGTCTGTGCTAAATAAATGTATTTTCTTAATTTTTTTTTATTATTTATGTGATGTGATGACGACACGGTTGGCACAGTGGCTGAGCGATCGACTGCTGCGCAACGTGTCGCGGGTTCGATCCCCGCACGGAACAAATATTTGTATGATCTGCAAGTCATTGTTCCGGGTCTGGGTGTTAGTGTATGTGAGTTTCTATTTTTGTAAACGCACCCACGATACGGGAAGAAATTCTTAGTGTGGGGCAAAGAAAGTATTTATTTTGTTTGAACAATTTTTTGGGCATGAGAACAGCTGCCGGGGTCAGCTAGCCTAATAAAAAAACGTGGTGACTTTAAAAATAACAGTTATTTGAATGACGTAATTTTAATAATAAGATTTTTTGTGGACTAATCGTAAAATCACACATTTTTGTTAAGAAGAGAGCTACACATACACACCTAAAAGTACCTATGTACCATAGTTATATAAGTATATAGTGTACTTATATGAATACAACCGCGATAAAAAAAAACACCATACTTAGTCTCAACAGTGCACAAACACACTTATCACACAAAACGCACGATTAATCGCAAAAACGCAAAATCGCACATCAGTAAAATACCTTAGAGATACGATCTTCAAGGCAGACGAAATAATACTGCCGTAAGGGATGGGGTTGTTGGGCGTGGTTTAGATAGACCGCGCCCATTTGAGGGGTGTGTTTAGACCACGCCTTTCATCCCCTGTTAAAATATTTATAGGAACATAATGGAAGGGGTTGTTTCCCTTTGTTTTAGGGGGTGTAAGTGAGGGTAGTTATATTATTTTCGTAGAAAAAGGGGTAGAATATATTATTTTTTATTTGCATCGGCTATGTTTTGAGTCCCTCTGAGGGATCGCATTCGAAAGTAGTCGACATAGTACACGGAATAAGTAAGCAGTATAGCTATTCACAACCAGACAGCAACGAGACGCTTCCGTGCCGAATCGAACCTCAATCAATGTTATCGAAGGAGTCCTTTAAACGCTGTTCCATTATTAGCCTATGACATTCCCACTGCTGCGACACAGGCCTCCTCTCTGTGAGAGGGAGTGGGCTGTAATCCACCACGAGCGCCAAGTGCGGGTTGGTAGATGTCACATGTCTTCGAATTCCTGGTTCTAGGACATGCCGGTTTCCTCGCGATGTTTTCCTTCACCGTTTTAAGAGTAGTGATGATGAAATAATTTACACAAAGCAAAGTTTTCGATCGAACCTAGGTACTCGTAAATCGCAGTCGTGGCCCACTGGCCACGACTGCTGAATTTTCAATTCTCTGGTAAACACTGTTTACAAATCAAAAACCGAAATATATTGACAGTTCAAACCGAATAGACGACCGGTATTCTGCCGACAACTTTTTTTTTGTCGGGTAATAACCATATCGAACATGTGTAATTTTCGATTCGGAAGCCTGTCGAATGGTTGTGAATAGCTATGCTGAAGTGGCAAGGGTCGGCCATATTAGCCGTAAAACTGATGACCGTTGGGGTAGACGTGTTCTTGAGTGGAGAACACGAATCGGCAAACGTAAGGTAGGACGCCCTCAGACTAGGTGCATCGACGATACAACCAGGGTGGCAGGTAAAGGCTGGATGAAAGTTGCCGAGAATCGAGCTGAATGGCGAGCAATTGGGGTTCTCACTAAGTGGCAGTACTGACACGTCGGATCCGGCCACCTGTCAAAAGTGTCAAGGCGCCTATGCTTTTTTATCGTGACTGAATGATGAACGAATGAATGTAAGGAATGATGAAAGTCATCATAATATTTTATATTCATTGTCGAAATGGAAGATCTCGACTGGAGTTAGTTTCGTGAAAAAAATAAAATACTACAATGTGAAAAATAACTTTAATTTCGGAAGTCGGTGCCTTTGGTTTAAAATTTTCGTCTTTTGCCAGCGACTTCCGAAATTATTTTTCACTCTTTAGTTCTGGTTCCTACCCCACACAAATTCGAATACCACTACCTGCTATGTAAATAACAGTGACAGGAAGTTATCATAACATAGATTAAGTGGGAAAAATACTTATTATTAATGTTAATTCAAAAACTACCCAAGCACAGATAACATTTATATTGGTCCCATATAAATTTTATTAACTTTGCTTGGATAGTTTTCCGCGCAAGCGCAAGATAGTTTTCCCGAATTTGAACATTATTTTTAATTTGGTAGAACCAAATGAAAAAGAATGTTTAAATTCGGTCCAGGGTTGACGAAAATATCGAGACACATAAAAAAAAAAACATACGCAACGATAATAGAACCTCCTTTTTGCTTTAAAAAAACCCGGCCAAGTGCGTGTCGGACCACGTACAATGAAGGGTTCCGTAGATGCGATGAATTTATCTCAAGACAAACGTAACATACAATGTTAAGTTTGTCTTCAGATGAGAAACATTTTCTCCCATACCGAATGTATGGGAGATCATGTATTCCAAACTGCAAATTTAACTTGGTCGATTATTACTCGTTAACTTGTAAAGCCTACTTAACTCTGATAGTTTTACTTTTAACTTCGTTATACATACTACTGCTGTGATTTTTTTTATTTTGTCTCCTACCTAAAACCGCTTTACGTGCCTAAAGAAGTTTTCACTCCAAAAATTCAAATTCAAATTCAAATCAAAAATACACACACTAAACTTAATGTTATGTTATACTTTTTGTAAATCTATTCTAGAAAAAAAAAAAACAATATCAGAACTGCTTGCCATAATTAGGTTTCTTAACCGCAAACGGCAGACATAAATGAATGTAGCAATATTCTTGGAATGAATAATAATAACTCCATACAAAGCCTGTATCTTTGCATAACTGGTTAGCGTCATTATGAGCACCAAATAGATAGGTGCAGAAGGCCGGGTCCATACAATGAGCGAAATCAGGCGCACGCGCACATAGACACTTATCGTCTGTTCCAAAAGTATCTGATGAAACTGTAAAAAATTAGTTTTTTTGGTTGCAAATGTTTTTTGTAGTTTTACTTGCAAATTGCGAGCTTTGATTTCATTATTTGAATGCAAAGCCGAAATTCTAATTTTAAATCAACTTTTATATAACCGGATTTTTATTACGATGATTATGTTATTCAAAATTGAAAAGCATAATTGTTCGAAAAGTTGAAATACAACACACAATAAGGTGCCGGGGAAGGTCCGTGGATGGGTGACCAATTGACCATGTTTACATACCGAGACTCCTCCATGCCTCGGAAAGCACGTTAAACCGTTGGTTGGTCCCCCGGCTGTCATTCGTGGATCTTTGACAGTCGTTACGGGTCGTCAGCCCGAAAGACTGACAACCAGTTTTACCAAGGAGTATCTTATTAGTAATAAGTTATTACCCAGTTACTAGGTTATGGAGGTCAGATAGGCAGTCGTTCCATGTAAAATTGGTATTCAGCTGCATCTGGTTAGACTAGAAGCCGACCCCAACATAGTTGGGAAAAGGCTAGGCAGGTTGAGATTGCATAAAACCTGAACAGGATTTGTTTACATTTTCATCAGATACATTTGGAACTCACAATACGTACGGCGATCATAAACAATGACAGTCTCGTGAGTGCGTTTGCACTCACTGTAGGTACGTGAACCATATTTATGTGTGCGTGCGTGTCGTTGCATGGAGCCGACCTTCTGTACCGGTCTACGGTCTATTTATAACCTTGTTTCCCATTGATGTTATTTCCACTTAAACAAACATCAACTTTATATGAGTATAAATAAAGTTAATTTTAGACTGACCAGAACTGTTGAAAAAGTCATACAAAATATGAAGTTGTAGCGCCAACTGAACCTTATGAGTAGGCATTACAGTTGTTCTTCCTAAAACTCGTGTTTGTTTACTTGTTTGGCAAATAAATAGCGAATGCAGTTTATGTGTATTTATTTTGTTTTGTGTTATTACTACCTATATTAGTTTGTATTGTATGTGTGTATTTACTGACTAAATAAAAAAATATCGTCACGGCGCAAATTCAACGTTGGTATTGATGATTATAATGTTTTTGTTTAAAATTATTAAAGGCTTGCGGAAAATACCCCACCATTTTTTCTCAATAATAATTTTTAAATGAAACGTGTTATTAGATTTGTATATTGAGATGGATGTCGATGTGGAGTGGCGAAAATTGATAGATTAAGAAATGAGTAAGGGGAAGTTTGAAAGCGGCACCAGTAACAGAAAAGATGAAAGGAAATCGTTTGGCTTGGAATGTGATGAGGAGAGAGGAAACGCATGTGGCTAAAACAGTCATGAATATAAATGTTGATGGATGGAGAGGGAGAGGTAGGCCGAAGAAAAGATGCATGAGTTGTGTGAGAAATGATATGACTGAGAAGGGAGTGGATGATAGCGTGACAGTTGACAGGGGTGAGTGGAAGATGGAAACGCGTTGCGCCGACACCAAGTGACTGGATTTGTAATTGGACAAGTGCAGGAATGACGTGTTATTTTTAGGGTTCCCTACCTCAAAAGGAAAACACGGAACCCTTATAGGATCACTCGTGTGTTAGTCTGTCCGTCTGTCACAGCCAATTTGCGCCGAATCTAATGGACCGATTAAGTTAAAATTTGGTACACATATGTATTTCTTTGACCGAAACACGGACGTGTAACGTAAATTAATGTTTTTTTTAAATATACCTATACTTATCACCTTTGGGGGAAAATAAGAAAATTGATGAAAAGGTTTTGCAAACTGTACCGTGTGACATATCAAATGAAAGGGCTTGTTGCGGAGATCTCAAATATTATTTTAATAAATTTAAAATAAATAAATACATTGAAAAATGATGTAAATGTCATGATGGCCCAGTGGTTAAGGCCTCGCCTCTCATGTACGAGGTTGTGGGTTCAGATCCGGGCAAGTACCAATGTGACTTTTTCAATTCATATGTACTTTCTGAGTTTATCTTGGACATTACTGACATCTGTGAAGGAAAAACACCGTGAGCAAACCTGGACTTGTAGTTAATATAAGTCTACAATCACCAACCCGTTTTGAGCAAGCGTGGTGGTCAATACTCGTGCCTTCTCTGTATGAGACTTTGCCCTGCAGTGGGACAATAATAGGCTGATATATAAAAAAAATATACATTAGGTGTTTTAGCAAATAGATCAAAATTTACCACTCCTCTTATATCTCCGAAACAACTGAGCCTAAAACTTACAGATAATGGTTCTTTACCCATAGATTACAGGAAAACCTATATAAGAAGTCTTTGGTCTTCAAATAACATGGTAAATCTCTCAATATTGTGCGCAGAAACTTGCATTTACAGTTGGAATTTATGGGAGAACATGTTTTTCAAGTTTTCAACTACAATGTTACGTTTGTATTTGGGATTAATTCATCCTAACTACGGAACCCTTCATTGTGCGTGGTCCGTCACGCACGTGGCCGGTTTTTCTTTTTGAGAGGCTCGTGGCTAAGTCACTGCCAGGCGGGTCTATCGATTAATGTTAAGCTGCTTTTGCCGCGGTTGGTACGTGGATGGGTGACCATACGTTTCACGCCGAAAAAAGCGGATGTCACAGCTATACTAAATGACAAGCGCTACTGCTGAGTATGATGTCCTGGGTTCGATTCCCAGGTCGGGCAGTGTTATTGGGTTTGTCCATCAGGTATTGCTCAGTAGCAGCCCGGAGTCTGAATATGTGTCCGATTGATGGCAATAGGCTCGCCCCCTATTACATAGGACTTAATAAACGTAACTGGCGAAATGTACTGTACTATAGGTACACTTCTGCTTAACCCTTCGGGAAGAAATGGCGTGATGTTATCCTAACTAATTTTATAAATGCGAAAGTGAGTTTGTTTGTTTGTTACGCTTTCACGTTAAAACGGCTGAACGGATTTGGATGAAAGTTGGCACATAGTTAGACCATGACCTGAAAAAGGACATAGGATACCTTCTATCCCGATATTCCAACGGGATCGAGACTTATGAGGGTGAAACCGCGAGAAGCAGCTAGTCTGTTAATAAATGACTTAGGTACCTACCTATACTTTATCGAAAAGTTATTCTTAGTAAAAACCTGATTCATAATTGTGGTCTCAAATAACAAAATAAAAATAAATATTACTTATATTAATACCTAAGCTGTTATCTTATCGGCTTTGAATTGGTCGAGAATACCAGTTTCGTCAACGGGAAATTTCCACCATTGTTAGGGTTTCGTACCTCAAAAGGAAAAAACTTAACCCTTAAAGGATCACTTCGCTGTGCGTCTGTCTGTCAAGACCTATTTACTCAGGAACGCGTGGAGGTATCAAGTTGAAATTAATATCAAATACGTAGGTCTAGAGAGGTCTCACTAGAGAATAGGCAGCAGCGTTCTCTATACATTTTAACACCATGCTGCGATCGCCAACCCGCCTGCTAAGCGGGGCGATTATGGCAAACCCCCCCATTTGAGGGAGGCCTATGTCCAGCAGTGGACGTCTTTCGGCTGAAATAATGGGGATGAGGTAGGTCTAGGTCCTTTGAGGCTCTGAAAAAACACGCTTTAAGGCTTGTGCAGAACAGCGCGACTTGTCGCGCGACGCGACACCGGTTATTGTTATACTGTGAAGTTTTCTTAGAAATTGTATTGTTCGTGTCGCGTCGCGCGACAAGTCGTGCTGGTCTGCACAATTCTTTAAGTCAACGCAATAAATAAAATACGGCCGTTTATGTGACAATTTTGATACTCGCTAATAAATCTAAACCTATAGGGTACCTACTTCCTGTTGAACTAGAATTATGAAAATTTGGCAGGGTGCAAGGTCTCACACCTCAAGTAAAGGACTTTTTTGCGATTTCAAACTTACATTTTTGTAGTTGGAGAACTTTATTGAGCGTGACGTATATCAATGTATGGGAAAACATTTTTTCAACAATAACTTAAGTTTTTTTTTGGTATAAGTTCATCCCAACTTCGGAACCCTTCTTTGTGCGTGGTCCAACACGCACTTGGACGGTTTAGAAAAAAGTTATTCATCGTGCAGTATAACTCTATCAGTATTTATAGCACTTTATTTATTAGTGAAGGTCGTCCGGGAAAGTCCTACCACATTACTACACACACTGCACACACATATACATTACCAAAAAGTAATAAAAACATGCGGCGCAGTCTTTGGGAACTGCCGATAGATGTGAAAACTAAGTAACTTGTGAATCGTATATTTATATACATATACTAGCATTTGCCCGCGACTTCGCCCGCTTAGAAGTCGAAAGTGGTTCTAATAGGATTTCTTATTGGTTTCTTACGTTATTAATATTGTTATATCATATAAATTATTATGTTAAAATGTTTGAATACTTATAAAATATAACAATCTTTATTATAGTTAAGGGGTTTAGGTTAAATAAACATGAAAATAAACTAAAATTTGGTTATATTATATGAACACGAAGCTGGGCCTTTGATCTGGTGAAAGTTACACGGGGGTATTATCTTTTACAACGAAATCGAAGTACTAAACCTACCGCAGTATTTCTTTGTAAACAATATTTTTAAGCTTTTAAGTGAGCTTTCCTTAGGGTGCTACAATCACCAGGCTACTCTGTGCGCTTACTCTGGAGTATGCCACATACAACTGGCCGTGGGAGAAGCAGCTTTCCCTCAAGTCTACTCCCGCTACCTTAAGAATTTGACCTTGATGGGAAACTGCACTCTCTTGAATTCGAAGGGGTAATTTAATGGTGTTAGGGGAATCGTAGGAATAAATATAGACCTCTGTAAAGCTTGGAAACCTTCAAATGCGGTACTAATATAGTACGGTAACTTTCGAGACATTCCAATTTTAAAGAGTATTTGCATTGCACCAAGCTTTTAAGTGAGCTCAACCTTTTTTGAATAAAATCGGATTGAGTTTTCAAACATGTGTCAAAATAAAATGTAATTTAAATCAAAAGCACTAAGGAGTATTGATATCAACTTCGAAGCAAATCACTCCCAAAATAACTTTCTACCCCTATTTAACACCGTTAGGAGATGAATTTCAATAAAATATGGAATACGTCTTCCATCAATTCTGTTAAAGCAAAATTTGAAGTAGATTGGATCAAGGAATCACGTTGTCCCATACAGACTTTGCCCCCCTTTTTCACCCCCTTAAGGATAGAATTTCGAAAAATCCTTCCTTATCGGATGCCTACGTCTTACAAAGAACACACCCTCCAAGTTTCAGGTCCCTACGATCAGCGGTATAGGCTGTGCGTTGATCCGTCAGTCAGTCATTCAGGACAAAGCATTTTATATGTATAGATACACAGTACATATAGCTCATGGGAAGCGTGCGGTGACGATGACGCGAGTTTCACGCTTTTTGTTCACCCAAAAAGTGCTCAACGTGCCTAGAGAAGTTTTCACTTCAAAAAACTTGTTATTATTGAAAATAAAAAGCTATTGCTATTTAACTCACACATTGATTTATTACTATTATTTGTTAAAATGTTAGGAATATCGTATAATTTTGCAATGTTTGTAAATATGTGAGCACCATGTATCAAATTCAAATTCAAAAGTCATTTATTTAAAATAGGCTGAGAATCAGCACTTTTCAAACGTCAAAATTACATAAGACAGTCCCCCAAAAACGCCCGCCCTTCACCACATCCTAGTGCTTAGCTGGGAAGAAGAAGTGGCGCAACAAACTGTCCAGCAGTACAGCTGTCTGTTATCTATCACATAATTAATTTATCTTTAATTGCTTAATTTTTCATTATTTTTTACCTATCTTGGTATATTAATCTTATTCTAGATGCATCGTCTTCACATATAATTATATAATTAATGTATACAAAATATTGTAAAAACATTTTAAAAGAGTAACGGTGGAGTTTCTTGCCCATTCTTCTCCATACGAAAACTACCTTTTGGAAGGGGCGACTAGAATCAATTCTATTTTTTGTAAAATTGACGTTCATAAGTGCCTTTTATGTGCCTAATTGAAATAAATTGTTTGACTTTGACTTTAAAATTCACGCTTTTGGTACTACAATTATCCCAATTCCATTAAAAATTGGTATATTTTCAACAGGAGTCATAATTTATGACTTTTATACCATCTGCTAAACGACGGACGCCCGCGCTCCATGTAAATAACCCGGTAAAATTACCCAATTGAAAAAAAATGTGGCCAATATTATTTTTTCTTTTGCCAGAAAATTACCACAAACAGACTCTCAGTATGATTCTGAGCAACACCCTCACGGATCGGACAGGGATTTTGTTACACGTAATGAAGGCATTTTTAACCGACTTCCAAAAAGGAGGAGGTTATATGTTCGTCGCGTATGTACAATTAAAAAGTGAAAAATAAAAACTTTTTACAAAAAAAAAACAACCGGCTTCTATTATTTTATTTATCTTATATATTATTAAATCATATTAATAACTATTTACACTAGGTACTAAATATAATAACTAACTATACAAATAGACACAAAAAAAAAAAAAGCAAAAGGACACTTAGGCGTCGAAGTATTCGTCCGCATCGCTGTCATCTGCCCAGAAGACTGGCAGCATTGCCACGTTGAATAGCAATGCTAATTCTTCAAAAAAAAAAACAATCGACTTCCAAAAAATAACACTAGATAACTAGTGTTGTTTTTTGTTTTGTAAAAAGTTTTTATTGCAGTCAAGCAGCGTGGCTGCATTCCGTGTAGTTACAGTCACATGAGACATTTCAGCTTTTTGTCTGGATGGAGGGGCTCGTGGCTGAATAAACACAGCCACCCGGGTCGAGGTCCATCACACCATACAATTACAGTTACAGTTACATTAGAGTTACATACCGAGATTCCTTCGTACTTCGGAAAGCACGTTAACCCGCGGGTCCCGGCTCTCATTTGTAGATCTCTGATAGTCGTTACGCAGCCCCGGATAGATCTAGATTTTTTTTGAGGCGGGGCAAAAACTGCCCTCGGCCGCCCGCCGCTCTATGTGGAGATTGAGTCGGTTTCGGGTCATACATCCATAACTTCCATGTTTTGATAGTTAAACAGCAGATTTTTTTTTAGATAATCTATTATATACTTAAAATAATACTTATACTTTAAAATAATATACAGTTTATGGATGATATATATAAATATTTAATAACCATAAAAAAAAACAAAATATGAAATATTGAAAAATGGTCAGAAATTTACGAATCTTTAAATAATGTTATAATTAATACAAAATAAACTCTTAAAAATACTGTTATTATTTTATAAAATAAGAAAAAAAAACATTTCAATGTATTATTCTACTAGCTCCAAAGCTTCATCTATAAGTTCCATAGACTTTTTATTGGTAGGTTTTCTTAAACTTGTTATATAAGGGTCCGAAGTGTTGGGCACGCCACAATTGTGGCGATAAGTCTCCTCTTTGAGGAGTGGCTTGAGAGGCGCCACGGCGTCCTCACCTTCCGCCTGACGCAGGTCCTCACCGGACACGGCTGTTTCGGAAGGTTCCTATTCCGCATAAGGCGGGAGGAAACGCCCGGGTGTCACCACTGTGTGGATCGCCCGGAGGACACGGTGGAGCATACGGTGGAGGTCTGCCCCGCTTGGGCGGAGCACCGCCGTGTCCTCACGGAGGCGATCGGCGGCGGCGATCTCTCGCGTCCGGCCCTGGTTCAGGCCATGGTTCGGAGCGAGAGTGCATGGGAGGCCGTCACCTCCTTCTGCGAAGCAGTTATGTTCGCGAAGGAGGAGGCGCAGCGCGCGAGGGAGATGCAAGCTGCACGCCTTCGCGGCCCTAGTCACCGCAGGAGACGCCCCGGGCGTAGGGAGTCAAGAGCCGACTTCCGGCCACCGTAGGCGCGGGCTTGCGGACGGTGAGCAATGGGCAGCTCGCCGTCCAATACGGACCAGGCCCGTGTCGACGGCGCGTTGTGTTTCACGCGCGCCTCAAAGAGCTGTCAGCACCAACCGACAGGGTCGAAAGACGAATGCCTGCTGGGGTTGCGGGTTTGTCCGAAAGGGATATCGCGGCCCCGGCACACAGGCAACGGAAGGAACACGGGTGGGTTTTAGTCAGTAAAAGTCTGACACACCCTCTCGCTCTGCCCAGAGCGGGAGAAGTCATTTGATTTCCCATCCTCAAAAAAAAAAAGGGTCCGAAGTGTACAAAAGTGTATGTATGAGAACATCTTCATTTGTAGCTACTCTAGAGCATTTTCTAGCACGATGAAGTCTGAATCGTTTATGGTCTTTGTTCCTTGATTCCTGAGCATCTTCGGAGAGCTGTCCAAGAGGTAACACTGAATAATGCCGAATGACGCTTTGGCCGTGAATTAGGACTTTATGGACAGATGATGGCATATAATACCACATATATTTATTAACATATCGTTGTGCTGTATCGAAAGCATCTGTCCGAATTTCGTAGCATTAATTACTTTTCCGCTTGACATAACTTGAAGTAAAACATAAAATCGTTTTATCAATTCCTCATCCACACCAGTAATTTCTGCACTGCACTGATAATTTTGAAAAAATCGTCTAGCTGTATTACTGTCATTGCTGTTACCAGTATCTTGCTTAGGTTTATCTATATTTAAACAAAGTTCTTCTCTGAACCTTCTCTGTACGTATGTCTTCTTTTGTTTTTTGCAGTCTTTATTTTCTGTTGTTGTAGCAGACCATTTTTCGAAGTCTAGATTACTTCATCAGGTGCTGTATGGACTATTCGTGAGGTCTTGCACCACAAATAGTCCATACAGCACCTGATGAAGTTTCTGACAAAACTTGAGCCACTTTCCCGTCAACCATTGTTAAAAATAATGTATGTTTGATTTCAATACCTTCACCATTTATATCGATTAAGCTTGGTGTAAGAGCGTCTTTTTGAACTTTAATTTCATTAACTACACTTGTAGTCTTCTCAGGTCTCTTTTGAAAATTCTATTAAAATGAGCCTACAAAATCTTACTGATGATGGAGCAGGGTTTTCCCACACAGTTTCATTTGTATTCATATTTACTAGTTTCAGAGGCACTAATGAAGATATAAATAAATTTGTGTCAGAAATTAACTCACTCTCTTCAGCTAAGACTTGCTTGTATTCACTTTGTCCACTTGAGCCATCACAGCCCCACTTAATACACCAACCTACCAACCACACCAACTTTTAATACACCATCGATTTGTAAAATTTGCAAGAATTTTGATCCAGCAAATCTTGAAGTTTTACTTTCGCTATTATTAATTTCTATGCTTGATCTTGGTGGGTAGCACTTTCCTTTAGCTTCCTGAATTGACTTATACATATGATGGAAATAATAAGCAATTCTTCGCGATTAAGTAATTCCTCATGTTTTCATACTGTGCCATATTAAGGTCCAACTCTATGAAAATACTGAGAGCTTCATCTTTAGAGTACGCTGTTAAATGTCCCGGTTCATTTAAAAGATTTTGACGTATTTCACTTTTTTTTTTCTATGGGCAATGTTCGTAAAATTTCGACAGTGAATGCTTCTTCTGTTTCTCCTTGAGATCTCAATCCCTGAAGATATGAATTCAGTATAAAATCAAGGCCACATGTTTCAAGCAACTCCTTGTTTTTTCGTCTTTGTGTTCTATCAGAACTGTCTTCGTAGGTTTTAGAAGAGCGTCCTCGCTTCCCCGTCGATGTCGAAGGTTCAGATTCACAAGTAGGATTTTCCAGATTTACAGTGAATATGACGTTCAACCACACGCTATTCTGATTTAAAATTCACTTTAATCTCATTTTATCGATCGATAATGCTCCAATCCAACAGAGGCGCCAAAACTGTTGTAGAAAAGAAAGAAATAGCAAGATTATTATGTCCTGCGCGTCTTATGTATTGCAGAGTTGCGGTGTGCTGGGTGGTGCACTTGTCTGCTAAGCTTGAATTCGCCCCCTGAAGTTGGCGCCCGGGGCACATGCCCCGGTTTGCCCCCCCGTAGATCCGGGGCTGTCAAACCCCACCTGGCAACCAGTCTTACCAAGGGGAATCGTAGTATCAGTAACTGAGTTGTGCAGGTCAGACAGGCAGTCGCTCCATGAAAAATACTGGTATTCAGCTGAATCTCGTTCGTTGCTGTTTTCCGATAATTACAAGCATATTTCAGTTTTGAGTGCGTCGTTGGTCTTGCAAGTTCTGGTTTCAATTCCCAAGTCGCGCCAAGTGTTTCGTTTGGGTTTTTCTACCAGGAATTTCTCAGTAGTAGCCCGGAGTCTGGATTTGAGCTCGATTGATGGCAATAGGCTCGCCCCCTATTACATCGGATTTAAACATAACTGGCGAAATGTGGGTGTACTATAGGATCAGCTCTGCCTGACCCTTTGTGTATTGCAGGCGTAATGTTATGTTATGTTACTCACGCACTAGATGCTGTGGAGTGGGAGGGTGCAGTTTTTTGTAGGAAGTGTATAGAGTGCCGCTATTTGCGGCACAATAGTGGCGCTGCCTCGGCCCGGCTAAACTGCCGTATGCATTGCATTGTCACTGTCACTGAGACACTGTCACTTGTTGTTATGTTTGATTGTAGAGGTTAGTTCGTTGTAAAACACCACATTCCCACATTATATTTTCTTGTGCCTAAACGGCCAACTCGCTCGGCTCGTGCGTTGTGGTCACAGTTCTAACTTAACCTAACTTACCCTTCAGCCATTTTCATTTGCTACTAAATTTTTTGTAAATTCAGTCATTGTAGTGACTTTCGATATATATTTTTATTTTTGAATTATTTAAAACAAATACGATCAAAGGGCGGCGAACTAACCTCAACAATCAAACAAAAAACAAGTGACAGTGACTCAATGACAGAGACAAAGCAGTGCATACCTACGGCACTTTAGCCGGGCCGAGGCAGCGCCACTATTATGCCGCTAGCGGCACTTAATCCGATAGGGGTATGCCGCTACCGGCACTCTATAGACTGCCTTTTTATTAACAAGTGTGTGAACCAAAAGAAGTATGTCAGGACCGTAGCAGGCTGCGTTGTAGTTTTTGCCTCCTATTCCAAGAACGCGCGAGTTTATGTATGTATAAATAAAAAGTCAATAACAATTTATAATTGAACAAAACACAAACCACAGAAAACATCCTTGAAATTAGTTTGTTAATAACCTCCTCTTTTTAGAAGTCGGTTAAAAATAATTCTCTAAAATCGTAAACACTTTAGAACGAACACAAAAAAATTACAGTCCAATGACCATATAATAAAAAGGCCATTCGCAACGACACACCAACGAAACTATACCCATTTCGCTCTAACTCAGGTACAATTGTGTCTTCTATCTCTGTCACACGTGGAGTTATGTTCAAGTTGTGAGTTTAAAAATCGACTCACGCGCATCGAAGCGGTACTAATGTCTGGTAATGTCACAGCTAAGTAAATTAAGTGATACAATGCTTAACTGTTTATTATTTAACTATAAAATGTTGGTTTATTTTAACTTTAACAGTTTTACTTACAAATCATCACTTCTATTTCCGGGAAGAGTAGGCAGGGCAATATACCTACTTTTTAACCGACTTCCAAAAAGGAGGAGGTTCTATGTTCCTAGCGTATGTATGTTTTTTTTTTATGTATGTCCGCCGATTTTGCCGTCACTTGTGGACCGATTTAAAAATATTTTTTTGTTTGAAAGGGTATGCTCTCAAGTTGGTCCCATATATTTTTTTATTAACTTTGCTTGCATAGTTTTGCGTAAGCTTCAATACTACTTATTTTCCCCAGTTAGTTTATGTGGATGGTATGATGATAACTTCCTGTCACTGTTATTTACAAAGCAGGTAGTGGTACAACTAAAAAGCGAAAAATAAAAAGTATTTACAACAAAAAAACAAATGACTTAAAAAAAAACACTACAAAGTGAAAAATGCGTTTAATTACGGAATCCGGTGGCAAAAAAACGAAAATTCAAAACCGACTTCCGAAATTAAAGTTATTTTTCACTTAGTAGTGTTTTTTTTTTTAAGTCGTTTGTTTTTTTTGTAAAAAGTTTTTTAAGCTGTATACTGTGTTGTGTGACTGCCTCGTTGGTGTAGTGGTCGCAAGCGCTACGGCTGAGCATGAGGTCCTGGTTTCGATACCCAGGTCGGGCCGCCCCCTATTACATGGGACTGAAACCTAGCTGGCGAAATGTGGGTGTACTATAGGTACACACACCTCTGTCCAAGTTTTGGGTTTATGTAAAGTATAAAGTCAACCTCGTCTTTTTTTAAATTGGCTTGAGTATCAAAATATGCGGCATGCTATGCATGAATGGCCGTATTTTTTTTATTGCGTTGACTTAGAAACTCGGTATTTTTACAACTCCAAAGGACCATAGATTTATTGTATTTGATATCAATTCCAACTTGATTCCTTCACGCGTTCCTGAGGAACAGCCAACAGGGTCTTGACGGTCAGACGGACAACGAAGTGATCCCATAAGGGTACCGTTTTTTTCCGTGGAAAGCTTTGAGCATGAATGTGGAGGGCTATACGAGTAGGGGGAGACCAGAGAAACGATGCATGGACTGTGTGACAGATGATATGGGTGGAAAGGGGGACACTACCGAGATGACGAGTAATAGAGAGAAGTATGGCAGGAAAAGACATGTTGCGCGGACCACTAATACATTGGAATAAAGGCAAGAGAGATGATGACGGGGCCTATCAAAATACCAGCGCTGCGACATTTATTTTTTAAATGTCGCAGCATTATGATGAGGTAGGAGCCTTTTGGCCTCGTACAGGACTGCATTAATTTTTAATTTTACTTTGTTTTTTTTTATTGTTTTTTCTTTTTTATTTATGATTAGTGTGTTTTTAGTTTTAACTTGTGATTTCCTGTGCGAGTCTCAATAAATACTTTTTCTCTCTATGATGAACGGAACTAAAAAAAAAAAACAAGATGGCGGCATTAGTTCCGATTTCGGCCAGCTATACTGTAATCTGCCTACCTACGTCCTCAGGCCGTGAGGTTTTGAAAAACCAATGTTCTTTTGTATTGTCTCTCTGTTACACCCACGCACAGTGTTGTGATCAATCATTATGCTATTGTTCGCGACACGATATACATCCCGTGCGCACACGCATACTAATCATTAGAAAGGATCTATATGAGAGCAACGGTATTATTCTATCTAGATTAACACGAGACTGTGTCTGCGGTTCTTAAGCAGTAGCGGAGAATGGTGACAACCACGAAATAGTTTAATTAATATCAACCCGTTCGAAATAGACACAACAATAGCAAACTTTGCATGATCCCTAGATCCAGGATAACTCTGCGTAAAAGTATATTTTGTATGGCGCCAATTCTATAAAATATATATTATTCCCTAAATTATTATTATTATATTAATACGTGAAGCAAAAACTTTGTACCCCTTTTTACGAAAATTACGCGGATGGAGGAGATATCGAGAAGGAGTGCAGAAAGCTAATATTTTTATATAATATACTTTAGAAATAAATTAATAAAAAAAAACATTACACACACTACCATGCATTTGACACAAGATGGCTACCTTTTTTTTTTTTGAGGGTGGGAAATAATCTAATAACTTCTCCCGCTCTGGGCGGAGCGGGCGTGTCAGACTTTTACTGACTAAAACCCACCCGTGTTTCTTCCGTTGCTACCTTAGAATCATGACATTTAAATGAAATAAGGTCGAATTTCGACCTCTAGGCGACCAGTAGTATTAATAATACGTTGCCAAAATATTGGAGGGAATATACAACGGAAAAATTAAGAAGTAGGCTATAAAACCTTCTTTTAGAGAAAGTCTAACTACAGCACTGACGAATTACTGAATGATAAATTAAACTAATTCGTGTATTCCTAATTACTTTGACATTTAATTTGACATTAAATTATGTCTCTGGGATGTACAGTTGATTAACGGATTTAATGCTAATTAGTTAAGTATTAATTAGTTAATGAAATTAAGCTTTCTGAGTGCGGTTAAACAGCCGCGTAAGTTAGGTAATTTATTAATTAAGTTTCTTATCTATTATGAGTTGATGACACTATTGTGTAGTACATTTTAATTTTTTTGGATGGTTAACTATTTGAATAATGGATAAAATTATAATTATTTGATGTATATGTAATAAGTGTAATAAATAACCTTCCATACATGCATTCAGTTAGACTGGAAGCCGACCCCAACATAGTTGCCAAAAGGCTGGCAGTTGATGATGTCTGTGGATGTTAAAACAAGTCAAACTGCTCTGTAAATGACTATTGTTAATGTATACAAATAACAGCTTGACATAGCTGTTATTTGTTTTAAATGTTTATGCTATACTAGCAATATTTGTAAAAATATATAATCATGTTCTTCAATATTTGTTTATTTTATGACACCGTTCGGTGTCATAAAAAATACGGTTACCGCAGTGGCTGCGTAAATGTATTATAAATTCTAGTTGAAAGCTCGAATCCCGCATAGCACAAAATCATCCGCAACGCTGTCGAAAGTGTCGACTGGTAATGTACCCGACTGGTCGTATTGCCACGTTGTATGGCAATGTTTAGCCTCTGGCGAAGGTAAAAGCCAGCAATTAGGTCACGGGAAGTCTCAACCAGCCGTTTGGAGATTTCATTCACAGAGCCATTTTTAACCAACTTCAAAAAAGAGGAGGTTCTATGGTCGTTCTGGTATACATTTTTTTTTATGTATGCTCACCGATTTCTCCTTCAATTGTGAACCGATTTTGAAAATTATTTTTTTGTTTGAAAGGGTATGCTCTCGAGGTGGCCCCGTATAAATTTTATTAGCTTACTTTTTGAGTTAGCTTCAATATTACGTATATTGCCCCGTCTTTATGGATGATATGATAAGTTCCTGTCACTGTTATTTACATAGCAGGTAGTGGTATTCGAATTTGTGTGGGGTAGGTACCACAACTAAAAAGCGAAAAATAAAAGGTTATTACAAAAGGAAAACAACTGACTTCAAAAAAAAAATATACTACAAAGTGAAAAATAACTTTAATTACGGAAGTCGGTGTCAAAAAAACGAAAATTCAAAACCAAAGACACCGACTTCCGAAATTAAAGTAATTTTTCACTTTGTAGTGTTTTTTTTTGAAGTCGTTTGTTTTTTTTTGTAAAAAGTTTTTTAAGCTGTATAATGTGTGTTGTGTGACTGCCTCGTTGGTCTAGTGGTCGCAAGCGCTACTGCTGAGCATGAGGTCCTGGTTTCGATACCCAGGTCGGGCCGCCCCCTATTACACGGGACTGAAACCTAACTGGTGAAATGTGGGTGTACTATAGGTACACACACAAGTATAAAGTCAACCTCGTCTTTTTTTAAATTGGCTTGAGTATCAAAATATGCGGCATGCTATGCATGAATGGCCGTATTTTTTTATTGCGTTGACTTAGAAAAACCTCTAAAAACTTTTTACAAAAATCAACCGACTTCCAAAAAAAATAAACACTATTAAGTGAAAAATTACTTTAATTTCGGAAGTCGGTGGCAAAAAACGAAAATTCTAAACCAAAGACACATACTTCCGAAATTAAAGTTATTTTTCACTTTGTAGTGTTTTTTTCTGGAAGCCATTTATTTTTAATTTTTGAAAAAAGTTTTTCGTGTTAGTAAAAATCATGATAAGTACCTAATTCATCTCGTCCTAGGACAAATTTCTCTAACGATTCTATATCGGTATTGCTCAGTAATTTTGTTGTGGAGGTCAGATAACTAACCCAGCCCAGTCGTTAGGTATATCTACACATACTGGGAATCAAGCTAAATTAAGAAAAGGTTAATTGGTTATAACCAAAATCTTGGAAAAAATGATGCCCCAATAGATTTTCCAATTTGTAAATACTGAGATGGTTTTTACGTGTTAAATATTCAAGATGGCCGACCAATATGGATTTTAGTTTGTGATTTTGCAAACCAGTACACAAGGACGAAGTCAACGTAGCTGTAGTAAGAAAGACCTCAATACTATACGAAGAACCCGTCTTGCATAGACTTCTTGCAATACTTACCATTCAGACGAATCTAAACTTTATTTCTACTAAGCTAAGGATCATAACAACTGCAAATTGATGTGGTAAAATCATTCCAGTTACGTTAGTGACAAACTTATCGAATTGAAGAAATAAAGGAGAATAGTCTTTAGCACGTTGGAATAGAGGCTTCTCTAAATGTAACAGTAACATGGTTGTGTTACATCCGTATCAATTTGCTTGGATATAACCTGGTGTTGCCAGGATAATAAAATTTTGCCTGTTTCTTGGGAAGTCAGTCGAAAGTTGGGGCAATATATAAAATTCCAATTTTTGCCAAAATATTATGCTTGGTAGTTTATTATGAAAAAAAATTCATTTCTCTGATTTTGCAATCGAAATTATAGTAAGTATATAAAGGCAATTTTTCCAATAATTAAAATAATATAATTAAATATCATTGACATTTCACTGTAAACTTATATAGCACTAGTGGAAAGTGTTACCAAATAACAATTTAATAAAAGTGAAAACTATTTTAGGCAGTGATTTTAGGTGGGGGAAAGTTTTATGGGGTTACGTCACCAATATGCTAATGTTAACAGTATATCTTGGGCTCTGAGTATGACGGGTTGCGCACAACCACTGTTATTTCATAGTTTTAAGTAGGTAGGTATTCACTTCTTTCGGCAGTCCCCATGACTGCATATGTTTTTTTTATTAGAACATAGGGCTAGCCCAAACTATTCCACAGCTGAGTAAAAGACTCCCACCATTCCTTTAAGCGGTCACAACTCTGCACAACTTCTGGATAGCCAACTTCTAAGAATGACATCCAAGTCATCCTGCCATCTTCAACGTCTATTGCGGCATCTCCTTGCTTTTTCTATGTAAAAAAATAACTTAACTTCATGCACTCCAAAACACCCATTTATCTATCATTCATTTTCATTTACATCTCATCAATCGTCGGGCATTTATTCTGGACTGGGTCTATTAGGCACAACCGTGAGGCACACGATACTGTTCTAGTAAGTCTTTTCTATATTTTTTGGGTGTTTTTTGTTTGCCAGAACCTGGGTCACATAAATTTCTTCTCTTTCTTTTCTTTTTAAAATTAAAACCGGCCAAGTGCGTGTCGGACCACGCACAATGAAGGGTTCCGTAGTTGGGATGAATTTATCCTAAAGACAAACTTAACATTGTAGTTGAAAAACATGTTCTCCCATACGGAATGTATGGGAGATCATGTTTTTCAAACCGCAAATTTATGTTGGTTGATTATTACTCGTTAACCTGTACAGTCTACTTAGCTTTGATAGTTTTCCTTTTAATTTTGTTATATATACTACTGCTGTAAATTTTTCTAAAATCTAAAAATTTAATAAAAAAGAGTTTTTGACACAACCGTATAAAATAATCACTATTTATATACCGTGCTCCGTGCGAATTTCAATGATAAAACGGCAACACTGAATACAACGAAGTTATTGTCAGTCTGTGACGTAAGTTGACGTCGTCACTTGTGGTGTGTCGATCAGCATTTATCTAATAAAAACAAACTTTTTACGATAAATTCACGGAGAAATTATGTGATGTGTTATAAAATGATTAAATAAGTGTTTTAGTGAACTGTTTTAGTGTTAGTTTTAAGGTTTTTGGCAGCTAAAAGTGCATTATTCAATCATTTCATTGGGATATCTACATTTTGTCGAGACGCTATAAGGTTGGTTATAGACTTACGATTATTTGGTCGTATTTTTTTTACTACTTATGTATTTTAGCTAATAATTTATTGTGGTGTAAATTCGTTAGTTTATTAGCCTTTTTGTTGACTATGTCTTACAGAACATTATTATTTCATAAACATGCTTGGAAATTCGGAAATTATTTTGACAACTTTATTGGAGATAAATCGAAATTGCGGTACCTACTTACTGGTCGAATAAATACGAGCGCCCGGCCGGCAATGTTTGTATGAAAATCCATACCTGTCGGGCTCCACTGTACTTTAACACCCGCGCGTGCGAAGCTAAATTTTTTTTTAAAGTGTAGATACCGTCATTTAAAACGCTTTCTCAAAATTTCACCCTGCGCAAACACCTAGTTTTTAAGAAAAAAATAATGCTAGACTTCAAAAAAATTCAAAATTCAACTTTTTACGTAAGCAATTTGACATTTTACCACAGATATTTTATAAATTTCACTCCAAGGATGTTCCGTTTTACGTTCAGACAAAGTGACAGCGGATTTTAATGGTTTTTTGTATAAATATTGTAAGTTTTTAACTTTAATTCATTTTTTAATTGTTGCTACCACATTGAACTCAAATAAGAAGCAAATAATATAATTCATGAAATTAAAAATAATAAAGATTTATTTGTACTCTTAAAATATCGTGGGTTACGAAATGTAAGTGACGCTATCGTAACTATCGTTATTCGTTTGACAATTCTACTCATCATACCATAGGTATAAAAGGTAATGGGCAATACTTTTACTATAAAAACTTGGGATGCAAGAGCGAGCAAAGCGAGCTCGGAACATGGGGCACCCCGACTCGGGCGGGTTAGGTTCGAAGGGCGGTGGTGGGGCCTAGTGAGCGAGCGAAGCGAGCGAATAAAGACCACGCTATCCCTTTCGTGGTTATTTTTTTGTAACCTTTCAGAAACAGGAGGAGCCCGCGAAGCGCGCTCCGTTGACGTATTCGTCGTATTATTGCTAGCAAACAAATTTAGACCCAGTACGTGATCTTTCCCAACCTTTAAAAGCCACTATCCCACCTATCCCGAAAGAAATTGGCGATTTTTTAGGCACTTTGGGGTTACCCAAAAAAATTGCTTAAAAAAGCGTCGGGTGTTAAAGTACAGTGGTTACCTATATTTTCATTTCAATACAAAATGGCGAAATGAACGCCAGTATTAATCTCATAAAAGCTGAATAGTGGCATTTTGCAATAAAACTTACAAGACACAAAAAAAAAACCCGGCCAAGTGCGTTTCGGACCACGCACAATGAAGGGTTCTGTAGTTGGGAAGAATTTATCCCAAGAACAAACGTAACATTGTAGTTGAAAAACATGTTCTCATAAACATTCCAACTGCAAATGTAAGTTTCTACGCACAATATTGAGAGATTTACCATGTTATTTGAAGAGCAAAGACTTCTTAAAGGTTTTCCTGTAATCTATAAGTAAACAACTATACACTATTTTTTTTTTCAAAATTTTAGGCTAAGTTTCGGAGATAAGGGGGGAATGGTAAATTTTCATAAATTTTCTTAAATATCTTTAAAACGTATCTTAAAAAAAGTATTTTTTTTAAATTGAGAGCCTCACAATAAGCCCTTTCATTTGATATGTCACTCGGCATAATTTGCAAAACTTTTTTGTTTCAATTTTCCCATTTGCCTTTTTTCAAAATTCATTTATTTACCTTACACATCCGTGTTTGGGTCACAGAAATTGTGTGTACCAAATTTCAACTAAACTGGTCCATTACATTCGGAGCAAATTGGCTGTGACAGACGGAGAGCCAGCCAGACAGACAAACAGTCAGACACACGAGTGATCCTATATGCTATATGGCTATGGGTTCCGTTTTTTCCTTTTGAGGTATAGAACCCTAAAACATGTTAATAAAGGCTCAAAGTAGCAAATAATATGCATTTAAGAAATAAAATATTTTTGAAACATAGTTACGTACAATTTTTCTTTTGTCATTGGCTTCGAAAATACTATATTCGATATAACAAAAAGTTGGCAACCTTTGGCGCTAGTGATTAATCAAAGAAAAAAAAAAAACCTAAATAGATTTAATAAATAACAATAAATAACTAACTAACTACTTTTGCTACTTCTTGACTAGATAAAAGATGGCGTAAGTATAAAGAATGCTAAAATTAAATTGTTTACATTGAAAAGTGACTCAGGAGGCGAGCCACATTCATGCACCCTGATTGGTTGGTTTTGAGTCATACGTTTTTCGCATCTCGGCATAAAAATTGCAGACAGAACTGCGTATTTTTAGACACAATTCAGTCCAAAGAAAAGATGGATGTATTGTGTGAGGAATGATATGGAACAGAAACTACTTCTACGATCCTTACAAACTCCTATTGCCTTGTTTACTTTAATACTTCGGGAACGGGTTTTGTCGACGGAAGAATAGACAAAATGACAGATTAACAATCACAATCTGTCATTTTGTCTATTCTGCCGTCGACAAAACCCGTCGGCTTCCAATCTAACTGGATGCAACTGAATATAAACGTGAGATCAGGGTGTTAAGTGAAACTAAATTTTATTAATTCAAACTCAAAGCACTTATTTCAATTAAACCTTTCCAAAGCGTAGTAAGGTTCCTATGGAGAAGAACGGGCAAGAAACTCCATGGAAACTCTAAATATGTATATCAAAATTTTGGTTACATCATTCATGTTGAAATTATACATGTGAGAACAATGTAGAAAGACGTCCAATTTAAAAGCGTCCGTAATAAAAAGCCAAAAAAACAATTCAAAAATTAAAATAAGCCGTGGCAGCTAAGAGATGATCAGTCTCGTTTGATGGCGCCCGTTCACGAACGTGACGATCAGCCCCATTCAATTTCGTCTTCCATCTTAATTTACCTACATAGGTACTTATTTCCCTTCGCGTCATTCGTCAAACTCAAACTCATCACTTTCACTTCTACTTCTGCTCAGTTATCATGCCGATCGTCTAACATTCCACATTCTAATAATGTTGCCAGTCGTTCCACCTCACATTCCCATATAAATATAACGAAGCTGTTAGCCTTTACCAGAAGTGGTCATCGTATTAGTGGTTCAGCAGCTTCAATATCATCAGGATTGCGCTGGAATATAACAGTTCGTCGTAGACGTGGTACGACTGCGGCTCCCCTGACATCATCTGTCATCAGAAGACAGCCGCCACCTTAGGCCGCCACGCAACCATCAATGCGACGCGACGCTCTGCTAGAGTGACAGTCACCAGCCAGTGTTACTCTTATGCAGTGTTGCCAACCCTACCAAATTAAACCCACCCACCCACCATAAAAAAACAGTAGTAAATAGTAATTTCAGAATATTAATTCTACTGATTTGCTAATATAGCATAAGATAAAGAATAAAAAAGTTTGAAAATCGGAAAATGCAGCACTTATTTTTTTAAATATAAAAAAAAAGTTACTATACGTACATACTAGTTGAAAAACGAATACTTAAGTAAATACTGTAAGTAGTCATACAAGTTTGGTTAAACTCCTCACTAAAATACAAAACAGGGATGAAATTGAAAAAACTGTAGATCTACTTGGTTAGCAACACTGCTCTTATCCGATCTTTTCGGTGATTCCAGAAACTTCGTAACAGAACTAGACGGCGCCACTTGCTGTACCGTCAAATATGTTACACGGAGCGACTGCCCCGACTGCTTTATGTTCTTCATTTGAGTCCCCAGCATTGCAATTCGCAGTCGCTAAGGTTTCTCTTTGGGTACTCGTATCCAAAAGATACACACATCAAGCGGCAAGTGCGTTCGATATTCAAAATTGCGGGAATGAACCGAACGGAATGGTGGCGCCGTTTTATGTATGAAGGTGATATGTTCAGCACATAACATCTTCATTCACTGAAGTGCAGTGCAAATTATGCCACTTAACTCCTTAGCTTCCGCTTTATAAAATTAAACTTTATATTTTTTGACTCCTATGTTAAGTATAAGTACCACCTTCATCCGAAATTGATTTAAAAAAATAGTGTACTAACACCTTCATCAAGTAGTAAATTTCTAAAATGGCCACAAATATGATTGTTTTAAGGTTTAAAATTGTTTGTATCTACATAACACCATCCACGCATAGAACAGCGAAAATTCGACATATCGCCTTCTTCCATTCATGTCTTCAATTCACTGGTCATGTGATGAAGGTGGAATTCTATAAATTCGTAAAACCTGTAGGTATACCAAGTCTCCTCTAGATTGGTTGTAAAATACGACCTGTAGAGGAGTACGTACAAACTGACACACGAAAGCAAATTTGGCCAGACTTGAAGCAGAGACGCTTCGCTCACTCGGTCATAAATATAAATCAAAAGTCTAGGCTGAGAATCAACACTTTTTGAACGTCAACATTACATAAGACAGTCCCCGGCACGCCCGCCCTTCACCACTTCCTAGTGCTTTAGTTGGAAAGGAGAAGTGGCGCAACAAACTGCCCAGCAGCACAGCTGTCTGTTCAGTTAGAAAATTGAATTTTTATTCAAGATACATTTTTGTATCTTGTTAAAATTACCTCATTCGTTAAGCGGTTGAAAGAGCAGCAACCTTGACTCATTGAGTGTTCGCGGTTGATTCACAGAATTGGCAAATTGGCTTGTGTAAACATGCTGCGAATGCTCAGAAATTTTTAGATGTAGATGTAGCCGGAAATTTGAGACTTATCGGTAATAATGGAGGAAAATATCGCGAGGAATTCGACATGTCCTAGCAAGCTGCAACGAGCCCTCGTGGTGGATTATGGCCCACTCCCTCTCACAAGAGGTGTCTTCTCATACAGACGGAATGAGAGAGAATCACCAATGCTTTGACTGCCTCGTTGATATAGCGGTCGCATGTACTACTGCTGAGCATGAGGTCCTGGGTTCCATTTCCAGGTCGGCTAGTGTTATTGGGTTTTTGTATCTGGAATTTCTATGTGGTAGTCCGGAGTCTGAATCTGTTCCCAGTTGATGGCAATAAGCTCGCCCCCTATTACATGGGACGTAGACATAACCGGCGTAATGTGGGTGTACTGCCTGCCCTTCGGCGACGACTGGCGTTATTTTATGTTATAACCGGCATGTCCTACCAACGCTCACTGAGTTCGCGTGGTGTTTAATGGTCCACTCCCTCTCACTGAGAAAGAGTGGACCTCTTCTCATACAGAAAAACGAGCATCGCACACTTGCGATTCATTTCAGACTATTAAGTTCAGAGAGCATAGACAAAGTGACGTCCTATCCGCGATAACGATGATGGAAGAGTCCAAACCGACTAAGTTTTGCTACGGACCCCTAAAAAAGTATTGGATTGACAATTTAACACAAGCTTCAGAAAGGTTTATGTCAATTCTATTGAAAATCGTTGTAGACATCCGAAACAACATGGCGCACACTATGCGACTGCGACAGTTCGGTGACTAAACGCAACGACAGGCCGCGGTAGACAATTTTCATATAAACTGACGAGCAATAGAAAAAAGCCATTGACTTGAAATATTTCCAAATGAATACAAAGGTACACAAAAAAAAAAATACGTTAAAAATACGGTAACTTTTTGTTCAAGAAAATTGAATTGTTTGTATTCTAAATACACTATTATTTATTTATCATAACAATTAATTCTCTCACTTAACTCAAGTTAAATACCTAATGATCCGTTTTTTGATACATCGACACATTCATTTTTTTAATCATCTCACAGATTCTAGGTGGGATGGAAATAGGGTGGCCACCCGTACTATATTATATACCTAGTATCTTACTATATTTTAATTAATTGTACTTTATATTATTGAAAAATAATGTAGTACGAAAAATACTATATTTTCATGTGACTAGAATGGAGCGCACCCGTAGCGCAGCATGGGGAATTTCCTTATACGTCAACTTTTTGACTGTCATTGTTAGATTTTCGATAAACGCCGCCCTTCTTTCCATTCCTGTAACTTCCGCTTTTACGGAAAAAAAATCCGTCATAAATATAAAATGGAGAGAAGAAAGATCAGAATCAGAGCATCTATTAATCTAATTAAAAATAGATTCCTATAATTATTTAAAAAAATAATAAAATCTTGATTGCCAAAGCACGAAGTAATAACAAATACAAATTGAAAAATAAATAATGATTAAAAAATTATATAAATATGTATTTCCTTTTTTTTTCATAAATTTTACAAGTGTACTTCCTATTTTTTTGCAAGTTTTTGTGAAAAATACTTACTATTTTTCTTCAAAAAAAAGGTGGCAAGCCTAGATGGAAATCAGCACAGTTTTTGCCATGTCTCATAATAACCTGTTGCGCGAACAGGTTCCCAGCAATAGATTTTGCGGCCAACTGATTCCTTTTCTTCATCTTTAAGTCAGTAATATTATTACAAATTGCGTTAACAGTCTGCGTTTGAATGCGGCAGGAATGCTTCCCATCCTGAAAAAAAAAAAAAAAAAAGGGATAGCATTCCTAACATAAAACGTGCCAAGTTAAAGAATGGCGGCGACTCTTCTTTGGTTTTTATCTCCGATATAGTGTATGCCAGTATGGCTTAATTTAATTACCATGCAGTTACAGTGTATATCCTAGATATTTATGAACTTCGTAATTTGGTCGCATAAGCTTTGTCATCTTGTACACAAGTCAAATCTTGGGGACTCCCCTTTTCCCCATTGCAGTGTTGCCTAAAGTAGTAATATTTTATCAAAATTAAGTGTTGCCATTACTTATAGAAATGAGGCCACGGACGAAATTACGGTAGAATGCGGCACCGTAATAGCATGTCTATGGTAGGTGGTTGATCTAGAAAAATTACGGTCGCGTGGTTGGAGACACTGGCACATGCAAACGACAACTCTTGCGCCTTGTTGCAGCGACTGGGCGTACAGATTGCGCTGGCACTTGAATGTCTATGGCCTCAGGTTTCTTCACGATTTTATCCTCCTAATTAATAATTCAGTGACGTAAAAAAACAAGACGTGCTCCGGTTTGTAAACTCTATTCATCTATTGTCAGTTCTCTCAAAGGGCTCATGGCATATTATTTTAAATCTTATTTTAATACTATTAGCATTGACATGTGGTTGACCAAACCGCCATTAGCCGCCGCCGACTGCTACTGAGGAATTTCTAACAAAAAAATAACAGTGACAGGAACTTATTATAACATCATCCGTATATAAACTAAGCGGGAAAAATACGTATTATTGAAGAATTTAAAAAACTATCCAAACAAAGTTATTTAAAAAATTACTGGACCACCTCTGAAGTATGTACTTATTACCAAAAAAAAAAGAATCATCAAAATCAATTCATAATTGGCGTAATCGCGTAACATATAAACAAACAAAAAAAAAACATAGTCGAATTGAGAACCTCCTCCTTTTTGAAGTCGGTAAAAAAACCGAAGAAACTGGTCCGGGCCAGTACAGTCAACCGAACGTCCACGGTAACAATTGATAGCGCGTTTTTCGCAGTTCGAGTGTTACTCTGAAGTGCTGGTGACCATACCACCATATCCATGTTCACTGCCAAGCTTTGCTGTGTTCTAGTTTGAAGGCTATGCGTGCCGGTGTAAATCAAAATAAATTTATTTTTCACTTTTTAGCTGTGGCACCTACCCCACACAAATTCGAATACCACTACCTGCTATGTAAATAACAGTCACAGGAAGTTATCGTCATATCATCCACACATACTAGGTGGGAAAAATACGTATTATTGAAGCTTACTCAAAAACTATCCAAGCAAAGTGAATAAAAATTATATGGGACCAACTTGGGAGTATACCATTTCATACAATTTTTTTTTTTTTAATCCGTTCACAATTGACGGAGAAATCGGCGGACATACATTAAAAAAAACATGTATACGCGACTAACATATAAACTCCATCTTTTTTGAAGTCGGTTAAAAACCATTTATTCAAATTAGTTTGAGTAGGAGCACTTTTTGAACGTCAAAATTACATATGACAGTCCTCCAAAAAGCGTCACACCCGCCCTTCACCATTTCGTAGTGCTTTAGCTGGGATGAAGTGGCGCAACAAACTGCCCAGCAACACTGCTGTCTGTTCAGTTAGAAGAACTTGATTCTATACAATAGTAATCAAAGTTATTAACATAACGAAACACAAAACATTAAATTAAATTATTTGCCATATGTCCAGTGGTAACAGTCCCGACTTACCTACGTAGGTCCTGTGTTCGAACCCAGACAGGCGCTTTTCTTTTTGTAAATCATTTCATCACCACTGCTCTCAAAACGGTGAAGGAAAATATCGTCAGGAAACCGGCATCTCCTAGAACCAAAAACTCGAAAACATGTGACATCTACCAACCCGCACTGAACTCGCGTGGTGGATTACAGCCCACTCCCTCTCACAGAGAAGAGGCCTGGGTCCCAACAGTGGGATTGTCATAGGGTGATTATGTTTATGCAGCCAGTACATGTCATGATACCAACAAAATGGACATGAGACATTTCAGATTTCTCTCTGGGATGATATTGCAGATGACTATAGACGTCTTGACCACTTGACATCATGTAGGTCGGCGCTTATTTCATCGCACGCGTACCAAATAACATTAATAAATGATTTCGCGCAACGTTTTCCTTAACCTACTAATGATTCCGCTAAAAACAAGACATTAATTCATCTGCGAACCTAATCTATGAAGTTTATATGACCACAAGATAATGTTCATACATAATTAAACCCATGATTTTAACAAATCAACTGCCTAGCCTTTTCAACTATGTTGCAGTCTTCTTCCAGTCTAACCGGATGTCTCTCAAATAGTATGTTACATGGAGCGATTGCCTATCTGATCTCCGTAACCCAGTTACTGGGTAACACGATATCTCGCTGTAAGATTATTAGACTTTCTGGTTTCGGACTACCGACCCGTTTAGAGGAATGAGGAACAGGGTGTAAAGTTCACTCATCCTCTATAGCAGGGCTGTCTAAGCTACATACCTTCGCGGGCTAATTAAATTTATTACAAAAGCTGGAGGACCGCAGAAACAAATATATTCAGTTTTCAAGTAAAAAAAAAATAGGGTAATGATTTCTTTATACGTTTATTGGTTCTTCGTTAATTTATCTTTAACAATCATATCGATACCAACGTCAACATTCGTTGTTGCCAGACGCATTGCATGAAGAAGTGACTTATCTGACAGTGAATATCTATACTTAGATTTTATAAAGTTCATTGTGGAATACGCACTTTCACATAAATGCTGCCTATCATCATCAAAATACTTTCCGGGAATTCCCCTAATAATAGTAAAAGATAGCTTCACTTTTAAATGATGTCATGCGAATGGAATGTTACAAGAATAAAGATAAATGAATTATACCAAATATAGATTATATATTTGACATAAACATATCCAAACTATTTATGTCCAAAACTATTTTCTGATTAATTTACACTTTAAAGGCTTGTGCAGACCAGCGCGACTTGTCGCGCGACGCGACACGAACAATACAATTTCTAAGAAAACTTCACAGTATAATAATTACCGGTGTCGCGTCGCGCGACAAGTCGCGCTGGTCTGCACAAGCCTTTAAACATACGTCGCGGGCCGCATGAAAACACGCGGGCCGTTGTCTGGACAGCTCTGCTCTATAGAAAAGGGAGGATCCTCCGACCAGACGGGTGTCGTGTCTGGCGGGCAACTGCCCAACGATTGATGTCGGATAGTCTTATATATAATTTTGTTCGCGCGGTAAACTCTAATTGCGCGATGCAGGATTCCAGGGGCATTTTGTGTGACGTCAGGTCTTTGATGCGTAATTCGCATGTGGCGATGTAAATGCCGCCACACCTGTAAGGACTGTCAAAGATGTACGAATGACAGCCGCGACTGACGGCACAGAATCATAACGTGGTTTCCGAGGCAGGGACGGATCTCGATTTAAAATAGATGGCAGCAAGCGAAGCTTTACCTTATTCAATCGACCTGTGCGGCTGTTCCTGAGCCACGAGCCCCTCGTTCTAGACTGACTGTATTAAATCACAGTTTGATCAGCCTGTTATCGCCATCAGAGCTCACACACCACGGCCACACCTGCGGCGGCCGCTGCTAGAGCCGGCATTATCAACAGATTCCATACAAACCAAGCGTGTCACCGTCCTCACACTATGAGTTCCACTACTAGTGTTGCATAGAAACTCAAGAAACCGCACACATGAAGTCGTGCTCAACGCACTTTCGACGCTTCAAATTTTAATAGGGGAAATATTTAATTGATCCTCTAAAAACATTTTGAAGTATTAATAACGTAAGCTTTAAAAAAAAAAGCCTTTTTTTATTACCCGACTAAGGCGGAGGGTTATGATTTTGACCGGTATGTATGTATGTTCATCTGTTCCCTCATAACTTCTAAACTACTCACCATAGTTTGACAAATGAGGTATCGCTGGTTAGGATGTGATGTCACATTAAATTGAATATGGCGCCATCTACAGGACCCAGAATGCTAGGTTAGTTAACAAATGAAAGGGCCTAATAAGCACATGTAAAAAATATTCGCATCCCTAAATGTTTTCACAAACTCACAATATTTTTGAACGACCTTTCCAACGATTCCCAACACCATGGGATGGAACGAAAAAAACAACATTTTTACAAACAGCTTTACGTCTACGGGAGGTACCCTAAAAAAAACAGGCCAAGTGCGTGTCCGACCACGCACAATGAAAGGTTCAGTAGTTGGGATGAATATATCCCAAGAACAAACTTAAAACATTGAAGTTGAGAAACTGCAAATGTAAGTTTGTAGGCACAATATTGAGAGATTGACCACCATGTCATTTTAAGACCATAGACTTCAAATTTTTTGAATAAAGAACCATTATCAGTAAAAAAAAAAAACATTGCCATTTTTCTACATACGTCATACTTATGATTCTACAAACCCCAGTTGTAAATTTTAGTGGGAAAAGTAAAATTTTGTCAGATCGGCATTCCCCGCAAGTATCATTAAATTACCTCCAATTAATTAATAATCGGCTTTTACAAACATAGTTGACCTTTTTATTCAATATTTATTTGGGTTTTCCGTTTTCGATAGGTTTTTATAATGGCCGTTTGCGGTTATTAGTTCGATTGTCACTCGGGGCACTATCGACATGATCCCAATGTTAGTTCAAGCATATGACCTACTAAAATGAGTTTATTATTGACTAGATTTTGCCCGCGGCTTCACCCGCGTGGATGTTGGAAAATATCCCACGGGTATGTGTACTACCGGGATTACATACCTAATAGCCGAGGAAAAGGTCATTGACTCTTGCCGCTGCGCCCGCGTTGTCGTCAACCATAATTATTTTGTTACGCATAATTTTGAATCTGTGATATTTTTTAAACTATTCATTTAAATGACATGATGCCAACTATATTTTAATCTAAATGAAATGCCCAATTTAAACACTACTAACCCCCCCCTTTTTTTTTTTGAGGTTGGGAAATCATCAAATGACTTCTCCCGCTCTGGGCAGAGCGAGAGGGCGTGTCAGACTTTTACTGACTAAAACCCACCCGTGTTCCTTCCGTTGCCCGTGTGCCGGGGCCGCGATATCCCTTTCGGACAAACCCGCGACCCCAGCAGGCATTGGTCTTTCGACTCTGTCAGTTGGTGCCGACATTTCTTTGAGGCGCGCGTGGAACACAACGCGCCGTCGACACGGGTCTGGTCCTTATTGGGTCCTCACCGTCCGCAAGCCCGCGCCTACGGTGGCCGGAAGTCGGCTCTCGACTCCCGACGCCCGGAGCGTCTCCTGCGGCGACTAGGGCCGCGAGGGCGTGCAGCTTGCATCTCCCTCGTGCGTTCCGCCTCCTCCTTCGGGAACATAACTGCTTCGCAGAAAGAGGTGGCGGCCTCCCATGCACTCTCGCTCGGAACCATGGCCTGGACCAGGGCCGGACGCGAGAGATCGCCGCCGCCGATCGCCTCCGTGAGGACACGGCGGTGCTCCGCCCAAGCCGGGCAGACCTCCACCGTATGCTCCACCGTGTCCTCCGGGCGATCCACACAGTGGTGACACCCGGGCAACAACCGTGTCCGGTGAGGACCTGCGTCAGGCGGAAGGTGAGGACGCCATGGTGCCTCTCAAGCCACTCCTCAAAGAGGGGACTTATCGCCGCAATTGTGGCGTGCCCAGCGCTGGGTTGCGATAATCGCACACTCCATGCCGCCATGAGATACTAACCCTTAGTTGATGTTTGTTTTTTGTACTAACCGGTGGACCAACGTTGTCAAATTAAATAAATATAATAAAAAAACACATTTTATGTTGTATAAGGATTAATATGATACTGGACAAAATAGCTTCGGAAATAACAATAATTTTTTATCAAATGATCTGTGGTCTCATCATCAGTTCCACTTCACCAAATGGTGCTTTTCAAGAGCAACTGCACGAGTTACTATTTAAAAAAAACCCAAATCGCTATAGGGCCTGTGGAGAAATCGAGGGAACTCTCCAAATATTATTATTTGGAGAGTTCCCTCGATTTCTCCAGGATTCTATCATCAGATCCTGACCAGAGACAACCTCGGAAATATACCCTTTCAAACAAAAAAAATGTCGTTAAGTATATGGCGGAGTTATGCCCGAACATACTTAAAAAAAAAAAAAAATATAATAGTATAGTAACATCCGAATTGATAACCTCCTTCTTTTGGAAGTCAGTTAAAAATATATATTTATTGTCTACTCGATGAGCTCTAGACCATAACATATGCAAGGGTTCGGTTTTTTCTTTTCTAAATCTTATGTTTGTTGTGTCCGAAGATAAAATTAAAAGGGGGTCCTTTTAATTTTATCTTAATAAAAAAATAAAAAATTGTTATACCGGCAATAGAAATACATAATCTGTGCAATTTTCAACTATCAACCTATTACGGTTCATGAGATACAGCCCGCTGACTGACAGACAGACGGACACCGGAGGCTTAGTAATAGGATTCCGTTTGGCACTCTTCGGGTACGGAACCCTAAAAAACGATTTAAAAAATCAACATCATTGTGTCCATGTGTTTTGATTGGATCGGCCATCTTTTGTTATTTCTATTTTTAAATCGCTGGGAGTAAAAAAACGTCACTATTAAAATGTGCCTCGTACAAACTGAACTTTATGTTATTTTTCCAAAAACATTTATTTGTTTACATGTTTGGAAGCTGAAGTGCCTACGAGCGCAGGATAGATCTCCTAAAATATTTCGTATGTAAAGTCAAAGTCAAATAGTTACATTTCAATTAGGCACATGAAAGGCATTTATGAGCGTCAAAATTTACAAAAACAAAATAAAATTGATTCTACAAAAAAATTAACAAGTAATAAGTACTTACCAATAAGTCAGTGACTGAGTTAAAGTGATCACTGAACGTAAAATCAATGTAACGTGTTATGTGTGCAAAGTGCTATTGAGTTTTCCATCCAGAATTTCTAAGAGCAGGATAAATCTTGAGTTATGCCCGTTTGATGGCAAAAGGCTCGCCCCTTATTACAATCAATCTGCCCACCTTTTCACGACTACAGTGGGGTCGACTTCCATTCTAACCGGATGCAGCGGAATACCTGTATGGTACATGGAGTGACTGCCTATCTGCCCTCCACAATCACTGGGTAAAAAGATACCCCTTGGTTATAAAACTGGTTGTCAGACTTGTTGGCTTCTGACGACCCGTAACGACTGTCAAAGATCTACGACAGACAGCCGGGACCAACGGCTTAACGTGCTTTCCGAGACACGGAGGAGTCTCGGTATGTGAAGATGGTCACCCATCCACAGACCAACCCCGGCAAGCGTAGCTTAACCTGACCCGTGCGGCTGTTATTACTTAGCCACGAGCTCCTCACCTCGTCCCCTATTACATGGGACTTAAACATAACTGGCGACATGTGAGTGTACATGCTGAGGTACATCTCTGCCTCACCCTTCGGTAAAACAAGGCGTGATATTATGTATTCGTGGCAGATGTAAGATTATATTAAAACTCCGTGTTACTTTATCTTCATATCGATGAGTAATACAAACAGAACAGGCCATGTGTTGCGAGTTCTACGAATTTATACTTACCTACCTACTACCACCAACTAGTCTTTTTACCCGACTACGGCGACGCACAAAGGAGGGTTATGGTTTTGAACGGTATGTATGTATGTTCAGCTGTTATCTCATAACTTCTAAACTACTCATCATAATTAGACAGAAATGAGGTATCGTAAGAAGCGTCTTGATATTCCGCTGGTTATTTGCTATGTGACACATTCAATTGAATATGGCGCCCTCTAGAGGACATAACGTCATGAATAACAAAAAAAAAGGTTGAGTTGTGCTATATTGGGTATCAAATGAAAGGGCTTAATGAGCACATTTCAAAAATAAGTATACATATAATATTATAAAGCCCAAAATTATTTAAATAAAAATAAAAGTTATAAAACTAAAACCCAACTACGACAAAAAAGTCATCTAAAAAGGCAAGACATCACAGACAGACTACGTTAAGCCGTTGGTCCCGGTTGGCAATCTTTGACAGTTGCTACCAGCACGCGTAGCATGCATGAGCACCGGTTTGTCGACGGAAGAGTAGACAAAAGTGACGTTCCATGTAGACAGTACGACGGCACCAAAGTCGAAAGACAAAATCGACTCAGAATTCATTCGATTTTTAACCGACTTCTCAAAAAGGAGGAGGTTATCAATTCGGTTGTATTTTATTTTTATTTTTTATGTTTATTACCTCATAACTCCATCATTTATGAACCGATTTGGAAAATTCTTTTTTTATTTGAAAGGATATACTTCCCGATTGGTCCCATTCTTATCAAAATTCAGTTCTGATGACGGAATCCATGAGGAATTGTGGGAACTCCTCAAATATTATAGACATACACATAGCGATTTTGGTATTTTCAGCAATAAGTTAAGCATATGCATTCAGAAAGTATCATTTGGTGAAGTGGAACTGATGAAGAAGACCACAGATGGCCACCGGAACTAAACAATGATAAGTATTTTACGAGTGGCGATAAGATATCTCGATTAAAATAGTTAGCGATTATGAAGCACATTCTGATGAAAATGGTACCATTGAACTGATCTGAAGATGAAGCCGGAAGGAAGGCACCGGAACTCCGTCATAAAACAATGTATCCTAGCCGTGTTTGGGCTTATTGGAATTGCCATGGGGTGCACTCTGCCTATAAATGAATAATGGTAGTATCCTGGCATCAAATTGCGCTACTTGAGTCATCTGCTATGTGTGGCCTTGATTGTTAGAAGACAGATTTCGTAGCCTCGTTATTTCCATCAATGATCCTGTCATCGTGTGGTCGCTTTAATAATTTGTTCGCGTCCAAATCTGATAAAACTATGCCTTCCAAACTTCTGACACGACTAAGCACGACGTATATATTTTTTTTTACCGAGGTAGATCACAGATCTTTCGAGGATGGTAACCCTATAATTTATGGACTGCGACCGCCCAGCTTAATATTAGAGGCAGCATACGACACTCCACATCTCCGTAACCTCTTGCCGCCTGGAACGTAGTGCTTGTTGGTGGTATGGTATGGGTATCACTTTGAAAACTATAAATTAGCATATCTTTTTATTGGATGAGACAATTGCAATGAAACCAAAACTAAATGTTACATCGTGATTTTATTCTATTTACAATTTTAATAGGACTGTATATATTTCAAAAATATTATATCTGCTAAATTGTATGTAGAAAAATGCATTCATTAGTACCATTTTGGGTCAATAGATGTCATTGAGGTGCGAAAAAAAATGTTTTTATTTTATTTCCATTATTCGAATGGTATACTAATTTGTATGGGGTCGGTACCACAACTAAAAAGTGAAAAATAAAAAGTTTTTTCAAAAAAAACAACCGACTTCAAGAAAAAAAACACTAAAATAACTTTTTTTACAAAACAAAAAACACGAATTCCACAAAAATACACTTAAAAGTGAAAAATAGCTTTAATTTCTGAAGTCGGTGGGAAAAACGAAAATACAGAACCATATAGTATTACAGCTCCTACACACTATATACTACACTGCCGCCGGGCCCTGCCGCCGGGCAAGCCGAGGCGCAAAAGCCAGGGGTACGTGCCGCGCGCCATGCCGCCGGCATAGTGTGTAGGAGCCATAATACATTAAGATGGTTGAAGCCGTGATATAGTTATATCCTTAGGGATATAGGTATATTTTGGTATATACTTAGTATAAAATATTTTCGTTTTTGCCACCAATTTCCGAAGTTAAAGTTATTTTTCACTTTTAAGTGTATTTTTGTGGAATTTGGTGTTTTTTGTTTTGTAAAAAAAGTTATTTTAGTGTTTTTTTTTTTTGAAGTCGGTTGTTATTTTTGTAAAAAAGTTTTTTTTTCTGTTTTATTGACAATTTTTACTGATATTAAGTCACGTATATAAAGGCAACTGCAAAAAAATTTTTTTTAGGTCTCGAATTACCATAATTTTGGAACAAAAAAATATTACAGTGATATTGGCCTTAACCATTTCCTTGGTAATGCCCTATTAACTAAATGATGAAAAAATAGAAGATGATAGCTTTGTTCTTCTATTAACTAACATAGTTCTGCGTTCAAAACGCTCTCCTGTAAAATTATGATTTTGTAGATAACCGTTTATAGGTACCTTTGTGGCCGTCAAGTAGAAAGTTTTCTACTGTCTTTAGCATGGCGATTACAAAATCAAATTGTCTTCGCTACCTTAGACAACTGTCAGGTTGTCAGTGTGATTTTGACAGTTGGGATAGAAAACTTTCTTCTGCAATAGTCTACATAGAAAAGTACCTAGACAAAGATCGATAAAAACGAAAGACAAAACGACAGATTGTAGAAAGATTTCTACGGTGCGATGTCAAAAATGGAGAAACGAAATGTCAGTTTGTATAGGAAGAGCTGTGTCTATTCTTCGTAGAAATAGAAAGCGTCACGCTACGCGTGCAGTAGTCAGAAGCCTGAAAGTCTGAAAAGTCTTACCGCGAAAGCTTACCGCGTGGTATCCATTTACTAAGTAACTGGATTGTGGAGGTCCGATAGGCAGTCGCTCCATGTAATATACTGGTGTGCAGCTGCATCCGCTTAGACTGTAAGCTGACCGCGAAATAGTTGGGAAAACGCTGGCAGATGATGATGTCATGGCATAGCCATAGGTCATGGTCTAATAATTTAATGATTTGATGGTGGGGTCAAGGTCGCGGCTTTGAGTTCAACTCTTTTTCGATGAAACTCGCAATTGTATTTTTTCCTCTGAATCTACCGACATATTGCATGAAATTCATTAAGTGCATAACTTAACATTACGCCCTACGTTATCAGACGCGGTTGGATGTGGGGTTCCCACCTTTATCTTAACTAATATTAAAAAATAAAAGTTATAACTAAAAAAATATAAGTTAAAACTAAAACCCAACTACGACAAAAAACGTCAACTAAAAAGGTCAAGACATCACAGACAGACAAATAAAAAATCTAGAGTCACATGTCACAAATCGAATAGATTACGTTTGTTATTTTTATTTTTATTATTTTGGGGTTATACTATAAAATTGTTGGAATGTGCTCTTTCATTTGATATCCAACAAGGCAAAAATTTAAATTAGTTCATAACTTTGTCCTCTAGAGGGCGCCATATCCATGTGACGTCACATAACCTATAACTAGCGGAAGATCAAGACGCTTACAACGATACGTCATTTGTCAAATTATGATGAGTAGTTTAAAAGTTATGAGGGAACAGATGAACATACAAACATACGGGGTATAATCATAACCCTCCTCTTTGCTATGCCGTAGTTGGGTTAAAGTCGTAACTCCCACACGTCTTTATTACCGTAATATACTGTTACATAGACATATTATGTATATACGCTTGTAAACACACAAACACACATAAGTAATATAGCAAGTGTAGTGACGGTAAAAATGTTACCCTTTTTTCGATCTAGCTCTCATTCGCCAAGCGTGCAGAGTATAACGTGCGTACCTTATCCAAGAACCATTTCCGTCCTCTATAAAAGTACTTACTTACAAATACTCGTAGAAAGTAATCTATTACAAGTTAACTTGTAATACCGGTTTCATTGATATTTCCCAAGAAAATGAACATCGTTTTTCCCAGCAAGATTACGATATCAACAACTTTTGCTACTAACACGAAGATTCATAACATCACGCCCGAAGGAGAGGCGGATGTGTCAAGATCACCTACATTTCGCCAATGATGGAATTATCAGTCCTTCCATCAGCAGTTTGTCATCAACTGGACACAAATCTATATTAGGAGCTGCGTGAAACCAGAAACAGGCGTTATCCTATACTCGTACAATTAAACGAGCAATATTTCAAGTATATATATACAATTGTAATCACGTTCTCGAAAACAGCTCTAACGATGTCGATGAAAGTTGCAATATAGGGGTTTACGGGGGCGAAAAATCGCGATCTAGCTAGATCTCATATATATGGGAAAATTAGCTTTCTCCGTATTTTCTCCCG
Organism: Agrochola lota; assembly: GCA_947364205.1. NCBI lineage: Eukaryota > Metazoa > Arthropoda > Insecta > Lepidoptera > Noctuidae > Agrochola > Agrochola lota. The sequence goes on along the minus strand of OX376248.1, from coordinate 11,747,643 downwards.
AGCAGAGCTCGGTCGCCCAAAGTTTAGAACAAAATGGCTACCTACCTTAGAATAATGACATCGCAGCATGGAATTAGTATTTACTATACATATAAATGAGCATTCTCTTTTTATAACTGACTTCCAAAAAGGAGGAAGTTATAAGTTCGTCTCGTCTGTATGTTTTTTTTATTTTTTTTTATGTATGTCCGCTGAGTTCTTCGTCAATTGTGGACCAATTTTAAAATTTATTTTTTTATATGAAAGGGTATGTTCCCAAGTTGGTCCCATATAAATTTTATTAACTTTGCTTGGATAGTTTTTGCGTAAGCTTCAATAATACGTACTTTTCCCAAGTGGGAAAAGTACGTACGTTACGTTACGTCACGTCGTACGTCATCATATCATCCACATAAACTAAGTAGTTTGATGATAACTTCTTGTCACTGTTATTTACATAGCAGTTATTGGTATTCGAATTTGTCTGGGGTATCAACTAAAAAGTGAAAAATAACTTCTATTTCGGAAGTCGGTGGCAAAAAACAAAAATTAAAAACCAAAGACACCGACTTGTTTTTTTTCGAAGTCAGATGTTTTTTTTTTTAAAGTTGTTATCACCAGGTCAGAGGTCGGTCGCCTAGGTACTAGATATTATATAAATGCTTTGAGTTTACCACTGACGTGACTGTACATTGGAGATAAAGAAACGATCCGTTACTCATATAGGAACTGAAATGAAATCCAAACTACGCCATTAATGACGGATTCATAATATAATTATTTTAATTGCTTTTACGATTAAGTATTATCAGTTTATTATGGACAAACACGTGAGAATGTCAAGACTTTGTAACTTCTTGACAAAATGGCGTGACGCATATCAATCTGCCTGCCTTTTCCCAACTCTATCGGGGTTGACTTCCAGTCTAACCGGATGCAGCTGAATACCAGTATGATAACGGAGCGACTGCCTATCTACCCTCCACAATTCACTGGGTAAAAAGACACCCCTTGGTAAGACTGGTTGTCAGACTTGTTGGCTTCTGACTTACCCGTAACGACTGTCAAAGATACACGAATGACAGCCGGGACCAACGGCTTAACGTGCTTTCCGAGGCGCGGAGGGGTCTCGATATGTAATTAATGGTCACCCACCCACGATCCGTCCGCGGCAAGCGAAACTTATTCTTCGATTGACCCGAGCGAATGTTATCATTTGGCCTTTCTCAATGAATATTTCCCAGTGAAGTTACAGCCATTGGGTTTATCCATAATAAATTAATAGTTGTTTGTGTAAATACGGATCTTGTGGGTTTAGTTCAGACCTATTGCTCACTTGATTTCTTATGCAATTGCTACAGGCTCGTCAGTTCATAAGAAAGCGGTGCCGTCCATATTTTGAAACGACTTTAAAAAACCCGCTAAGTGCATGTCGGACCACGCACAATGAAGGGTTCCCATACGGAATGTATCGGACAACATGATTTTTCAACTGCAAATGTAAGTTGGTCGATTATTACTTGTTAACTTGTAAAGCCTACTTAGCTGTGGTAGTTTTCCTTTCAATTTCGTTAGGTATTATACTACTGCCGTGCCGTTTTCAACTACAATGTTAAGTTTGTTCTTGGGATAAATTCAATAAACCCAACTACGGAATACCCTTCATTGTGCGTGGTCCGACACGCACTTGGCCGGTTTTTTAATAACTAAGTACCAAGTATATTAGTAAAATATACGAAAAATTTATACGAGAAGTGGCATTTTTTAACCGAATAGAACTTTATTTTATTTTATTAAGTACCTATTACATGGGATGGGACATAAGAGGACTCAATCTAAACGTTGACAACATCGCTAATTACTATCAAACTTGCACTGACTGGACAGGTCCACTCAATCTGTGTGGTTCTTTTCTCAAAAGACCATTTCAGACACTAATCTACATGGTCCTCATATGGCTTGACCAAGATTATGTCTGGACTTTAAAAGAGACTGTGACCTCTGAGTTTGTTTCGGCCTTTCTTCTCAGAGTAGTCGGATAGGAAACGCCGACCTCATCTAGCTTATTTTTAATATTTTTTATATGACGTGTAAAAGTGATTCCGATATACTATTTACAGAATAAACAATTTCATTTCATTTCATTTCTTGGCAAAAAAATGAAAAAGGTTTTTTTTTTGTTTTTTTTTTTCACTTTTTAGATGTGGTACCTACCTACCCCACACAAATCCTAATATCACTACCTGCTATGTAAATAACACTGACAAAAAGTTATCATCATATCATCCACATACAGGGTGGCATACATCGACGCGAAGCCGGCTACCATGGATTTAGTACATGATTCTGGACCCCCCTTCGTTGAAATTTTTCGTATATATGACCTGTAAAAGTGATTCCTTTATCCTATTTACAGAATAAACAATTTCATTTTATTTTTTTTCAAATATATAGCTGTTTTGATTAATGTATCAATATTACTGAATTAAATTATAAATAAAAAATCGCTCTGAAGTGCATTCAAATATTGATTTTGAATCGCATTAACATATGTTAATAACACTAACTATTTAGTTTTAGGTGTACACTTAATCTGTAACAAGAACAACACCTAATTCAGTGTTATTATGAATGACGAAATGTGGATTTACGGCTGCCTACCTATGAGGCATTATAGGCGAGATAATTAATGTAATTAATTAAGTTACCTAGATAAAAGTTTGTTTCCATGATACAAAAGTATTTTTTCCTACTTTATTCTGGGTTTTTTATCTCCAAACCTTTTAACCACAAACCGCGTTCAAACTGATATAATTATAAGAAAACAATATTTTTTTGTTGTTTTGGGAAAACCCGTTCGGATTTTTTTTAGGCGCTGTTGACATGTCATGTTATTATGTGCTTGTGGCTAAATAATAACAGTCGCACGAGGCGATCTTCAATGTTAAGCAACGCTTGGCAAGGTCGGTCCTTCGATGGGTGACAACTGCGCATCAACTTTTACAAAATATTGCTGTTCCCGATGCAGGGACGTTAATCGTTAAGAAGTACTCTTGGTACTTCACCATCAGCTCCACTTCTCCGTATGCATTGTGAAGAGCATAAATTGCTTGGCAACCATATTACAGTAATCAAATCGCAACCCGTGAAATACTTATTATTGAGTAGTTCCGGTGGCCATCTGTGGTCTTCATCATCAGTTCCACTTCACCAAATGGTGCTTTCCGAGAGCAACTGCACGAGTTACTATAAATAAGTTTATAAAAAGTTTTTTTTTTTTTAAAGCTTTAAGTAATCATGCATTATCACGAGAACCAAACACGTATGCCAAATTTCAGCCCGATAGCTTCAGTGGAAGTGGGTGAAATAGTGATTGCAATACTCCAGGACATACATACAAGTGAAGTAAAATAAAAGCTTTTAAAAATACCCAAATCGCTATAGGTGCGACTTTAATATTTGAAGAGTTCGTTCTATTTCTCCAGGACCTGATTATCAGATCCTGACCTGATGACAATGGGACCATCTCGGACGTATACTCTTTCAAACTAAAAAAAATATTTGAAAATCCGTTTTTTATATGTCAGAGCTATGACCAAACTGACATAAAAAAAATATTATAAACATCCGAATTCATAACCTCTTAGAAGTCGGTTAAAAACAGATCATAATAAAATATCTTTGCTGGGGAAAACCGATATTTACTGATAACTGTGTGCCGGACAGACACAAAGTTGTATGTATACATGTAATCTTCGTTCGCAATTTATTTGCCAAACATGTAAACAAACACGAGTTTTAGGAAAAACAACTGTAAAGCTAACACATAAGGTTCAGTTTGCGCTACAACTTAATTTGTTGCTTGTAGCAAAACAATTGTGCATGCAGCCAAAATGAGAATGCTATGAAGGGATGTGTGGTGTTACGCCAATGGATAGAATAAGTAATGAGTATCTATGAGGAAGTCTAAGTGTCACCGGTGATTGAAAGTTGTGTGGAATTCAGTTGTCACGGTATGGGCATGTGAGGAGTGAGGAAAATGACATGAGAATAGTTATCGAGTTAGAATTGATTTTTGGGCTATAAGAGTAGGGGAAGACCAAAGAAACGATGGATGGACTGTGTGACAGATGATATGGATAGAAAGGGGGTGACTACTGAGATGACGACTGATAGAGAAGTGTGGGAGAATAAGATATGTTGCGCCGACCGGTAATACATTGGTATACATAAGGGCAGGAGAATGATGATGAGCAGTTGTAGCTACCAAGATGAAGTACTACTGATAATTAATCATTAGTAAATGGATCATTAAGCACCCAAAGTACGCTCACCAGAGTAACAAACTAAGTGAAATGCAAATAATAATAAAGAATAAAAAACTTGTTTACTTTCTTTAAAAAATGTCTGCGGCTGACATTCGATTATTAGATGATCACATCATACGTCATTATTTTGATGCGTTAGTTTAAATTTAGAACGCTCGGCATCATACGCAGTGTGGCCGCTGTCGGGAACAGACGTGTGTGTAAACTTTGCATTTATTTACTTATCTGTGTTTTATAGTTATGTTATGAAAAATAAGTGCTATTGTTATTTTATAAAAGTGATAGTTTTGGAGTACTTACCTACATTTTTAAATGTAAGTGGTTTTAAATTATAATATTTGTGATTAATAAATGAAATAAAATGTAGCAAGTTGTTATGGAACTCGGGCTGAGTAGATATCATAATTTATTTTATTATTATTGTATCAACTTTTGACCTATTATGTTTGGCATTTAATCCCTATCCGCTGCTGGATAGCGAAATATTATCTCAATTAGGGAACGCTAACGAATAATGATGCGGTATCACGGGCAACTTAAATTAAGGGAAATATTTAACTGATCCTCAAAATCTAAATAAAAATACTAAAATAATTTGTTGCACATAAACCTACTTGGGCAGTTATGAAACGTCAGAAGCTAGGTGCACGGTTCCAATTGGTCGTTTCCTATGGAGCAGAGCCGGCAAGGAACTCCACGGTTACTCTTTAAAAAAAAAATTGTATTTTACAATATTTTCAAATAACAGCGTGAATAGATATGGGAGGACAGTGTAGGCCTTTTAACAATTACCAGGTACTTAACAAAATAGCTAAGTGAAATTATCTTAAAATTTAAAAAACCCCCGACAAACTTTTCATCATTCCTCTTTCCTACTCCATCACCAGACCCTGTTCACCATCTATCTATAACCTATTCATTGAGACCATTCCAATGAGCCCAAACACGATACCCGTGCTGTAAGTTGGTAAGGGAGTTAGGTATTATAGGTAGGTAGTATTTGGCCTGTAAATTCCAGGTGATGCTGCAGCTTCAGTTCAAGGTTACTATGCCACAGGTCTGATCGATTAGAAATTTTTGATATTCTGTTACTTCAATGATATTAGAAGAAAAGACGCTCACATCCATTCATCAACTAGAAATGAGCTGATAATCTTTAAACGGCTGAACCGATTTTGATTAAACATGTCTAAGAACCATCGCTATAAAAACGGCTTTCAAATATAAAAAAAACTGCTTTCAAATGGGTTCACCTGTTTATGAGCTACGGTGTCACAGACAGACACACACATAGCGGTCAAACTTATAACACCCCTCTTTTTGCGTTGGGGGTTAAAAATGGTCAACAAATCTATAGTTCACTAGCCCTACAACGTTCTCACATTCATAAAATAGAAAAGAATCTATTATAAAGATAAATAACATATTATAAACCTACCTATTTAAACGAAATGACATGATTGCTATTACAACTGTAACAAATCTGAATAATTATCATGTCCACAAAAGCCACTAATAAATACTTGAAATTAAATTATAGGTATAAAATATCAAATAATAAGATGATTATGTCAAGAAAAATGTAAAAAATAAACATTGTAACTTGGGAGCAGTTAATAGACACTTATACAGGGTAGATTTTTGAGATGGGGCAGTAAGGACAACTACCTTAACCGTTGTCGCTAGAAGAAAACGGTCTTAGGAGACTGTCTTTAACTTTTTGAGACATTTTGATCTGCATTCACAGATTTCGAAAAAAAAACACAGCCAGCAAGAAAATGGGCAGTTTTCACAAAAACCTTTTTTCGATGCCAATCGATCCTGTTTCTTATAAGCATCAAAAACTCTGCCAGACCAACTGGGGTTTGAGTACTAAAAAAGTCAGATATCGCAAAAAAAAATCCCATACACGTAAGAAAGAAACTCCAACATACTTTTACTATTATGATAGACAGATTAGCCAAACAGAAACAAAAAATTTGAACTTCGAACCGATACGTGTTATAATTATATTTACTAAAACAAGATTGTTTGTTGCTTGTGATGTCCGACGTTCTGAGAAAAAAAACAGCCAAGTGCGTAACGGACCACGAACAATGAAGGGTTCCGTAGTTGGGATGAATTTATCGAAAAAACAAACTTGTAACATTGTAGTTGAAAAACTTTTTCTCCCATACATCGATATAAGTTCAGACTTGTTTTAAAACGTTAAAAAAGACTGTCCTCTACAAAAGAGAGGAATTGAAAAAAAAACTACCTATGTAAAAAGATTTTTCGAAAGCAACAATGGTTCTAAATTTTGTTCTCTATTCGTTCGAAATTTAAAGTTCAGTTTGTTTTAGTTTAGTTTCGGCCAGTCCATCGTCGTAAAATAGTAAGTTGGAGTCACATTTCCTATGAAATGTATGGGAAAAGTTTTTTTGCGATTTCTGACTATTCTAGTACTCAAACCTCAGTTGGTCCGGTAGAGTTTTTTGATCCCTATAAGAAACAGGATCGATTGGCATCAAAAAAAAGTTTTTGTCAAAACTGTCCATTTTCTTGCTGACTGTATTTTTTTTTCAAAATCTGTGAATGTACATCGAAATCTTTCAAAAAGTTAAGGACAGTCTCTTAAGACCGTTTTCCTGTAGCTACAACGTTTAAGGTAGCTGTCCTTACTGCCCCATCTCAAAAATCCACTCTGTATAATTATGCCATTAATGAGGTACCATGGAAGCAAAATCCTCTTAAAACTTATTGACCTTCTAATGATGCACACTTTTTTAAATGATTGCACATATACTTTTTGCGCTTGTACATAGCACATAATCATCTTATGTTTCCACTACTGGAACACAGGCCTCCTAATTTCCGTAATAGCTGGACTGATTTTGATGAGACTTTCACTGGCAGATAACTGATGTTATAAGGAGCTACTTAGGCTACTGCTAAGGAGTAACTTAGTTTAATTTACAAAAATAATGAGGGTCTACGCGGACGAAGCCGCGGGCAGCATCTGCTAGAAAAGTATTTACTTGTCGTTTTATGACGAGCAAGTGACATTTAACCTCATATAGTTTATATACACCGTGACATTTTAGTCCTCTTATAAAAGCAGCCCACTTCATGTATCCAATGACAACAAAATTTCATAAAAAAGTGAAAAATAACTTTAATTTCGGAAGTCGGTGGCAAAAAACAAAAATTCTAAACCAAAGACACCGACTTCCGAAATTAAAGTTATTTTTCACTTTGTAGTGTTTTTTTTCGAAGTCGGTTGTTTTCTTTTTGTAAAAGTTTTTATTTTTCACTTTTTAGTTGTGGTACCTACCCCACAAAAATTCGAATAGCACTACCTGCTATATAAATAACAGTGACAGGAAGTTATCATCATATCATCCTCTAAATGGGAAAAATACGTATTATTGAAGGTTACTAAAAAACTATACAAGCAAAGTTAATAAAATTTATATGGGAGCAACTTGGGAGCATACCCTTTCATACAAAAAAGAATTTAAAAAATCGGTCCATAATTGACGGAGAAATCGGTGGACATACATAAAAAAAAATATATACATACGCGACGAACATATAACGTCCTCCTTTTTGGAAGTCGGTTAAAAAGAAATTGATATATTGTAACAATTTTTTAATTGCTCCTAGAGGTATTTTATGTCGGGTTTATTGAATGGCCCTTTGTAAGACGACTAATATGTCACGGTGTAAAAATCGAAATTTGATTATTAAACTCGATGTATTTTTATATTTGATAATCAAATATAAAAATATATCGAGTTTTATCACCAGGAATTTCTGACAATAGTTTCGCCCCCTATTACATTACATGCGACTTAAACATAACGGCTATCTAATTACGCAACATATTTTCGTATACGATTACGATTAATGTTTCATTTTGACATTTCAACAACATTCATTGCGTTGTTTACGTCGTTGAGCTGATTTTTTTTTCGAACTTATGAAGCAATGGATTAGCAATCTGTTTCAAAACGATTTAGATTCTGATTGATCGTGTATTACGCAATAAGGGTACTGGTGTAATGTACTACAAACCTCTGCGTATCGCTTCGGTGAATGCAGTCGTGATGTTATTATGTTTAAAAACTTATCTGCACACATGTGCTGCACTGGCTCGTTTTATCATGACAGAATGCTATATTTAAATGTTAGAACGTCAATATTATCTTAGTTATTGGTAATGGCTTGTGCGATTAATTGTGAAGCTTAAACACAGAATACTAGCTACAGAAGGGACAGTTACCAGTCTAACCGAATGTAGCAGAATACCAGTATGTTACATAGAGCGACTGCCTATCTTACCTCCACAACCCAGTAACTGGGTAATACGATACCCCTTTGTAAAACTGGCTGGCAGACTTTCGGGCTTCGGACGACCCGTTACGATTGTCAAAGACCCACGAATGACAGCCGGGACCAATGGCAACATGCTTTCCGGGGCACGGAGGAGTCTCCTAATGATTATGAAGAAAGGTTTATGTGTATATACATTAAGTACTCTGCTCTGGTGAAAATAGAGAATGCTCATTTTATAGTACAGGAAAGTTCATACTAATTCCATGCTGCCACGATAGTAGGTACTATTAGTTGCAGTAAAAATATGGCCCGGTCAGGGCACCTTGAGATATTCGTGTTCTGACGAATTAAATACATAAAACGGTGTTATCATATCACTGATAACATAAAATGTTGTATCCTTGCAAATAAGAGGAAATGGATGACTCAATTGTAGAAAATATGTGACCTAAGAATATTATTACAATGTCTACAGTTATACGCTGAAGAAATATGACATACGGACATAACATCACGCCTGTGACCCCCGGGGGGTCAGGCAGAGGTGTACTTAGAGCAGGTACACACACATTTCGCCAGTTACGTTCAAGTCCCATATAATAGGGAGCGAGCCTATTGCCAACAACCGGGCACAAATCTCCGGGGAGCTACTGAGAAAAACCTGATGAAAACCCCAATAACACCCAGGACCTCATCCTCAGCAGTAGCGCACTTACAAATGAATTGAAATAAAGCAAAGTTATTGTAGATTGTTGACTATAAATCGCCGTTTTGCAAAGGGTAAATATTCGGGTCGACATAATTCGGCACACCCGGGCGGCACAATCGCATACAATTCACATATAAGTACAAGTATGTTCTGGAAAAACCCGCTCGGCTTAGCTGGAATTGTGCCGAACCGAGCCGAACATGATTCAGGGAGGGTAGATCTGCAAGAGCCGAATGAAACCCTAATATTTGTGTAGTAATTGCTACGGGTCGGCTTTTTTAATCAACAAATGCTGTAAATCAGCTGCCATAATGAATCAATCTGCTCAGCCTTTTCCCAACTATGTTAGGGTCGGCTTCCAGTCTAACTGGATGCAGCTGCATACCAGTATTTTACATGAAGTGACTGCCTATCTTACCTCCACACCTCAGCGAATTCTGTTCGACGAAAGTCAAAAAGCATAATTATCTCAAATTCAGACGGATTTCATTTTAGCTTCAAACGTATTTTTTGATTGATTTAATTTATTGATTGTTTATCTTGACATGCAGTGAAATAAATAAATAACGTTTGATTAATATACTACTTCGTAAATACAACAGGCATATAATTTAATCTATGTAATAAAAACCGGCCATGTGCGTGTCAGACCACGCACAATGAAGGGTTCCGTAGTTGGAATGAATTTATCCCAAGAACAAACTTAACATTCTAGTTGAAAAACATGTTCTCCCATGCGGAATGTATGGGAGATCATGTTTAACAAACCGCAAATTTAAGTTGGTTGATTATTACTCGTTAAGGCTTGTGCAGACCAGCGCGACTTGTCGCGCGACGCGACACGAACAATACAATTTCTAAGAAAACTTCACAGTATAACAATAACCGGTGTCGCGTCGCGCGACAATTCGCGCTGGTCTGCACAAGCCTTTAACCTGTTCAGCCTATTTAGCTCTGATAGATTTCCTTTTAATTTCGTTATATATACTACTTCTGTGATTTTTTTCACAAATCCAAGTACATCCATTTTGCTGGCAGGGGGGCGGGACACACTTGACTCTAACAAAAAAATTCAGTTAAAAGCTTAATATTTCACAAATGGATCCCTGAATCTAAAAATGGTTTTAATAAACTCACAATATTTTTGAACGACCTTTCTAACGATACCCCACAATATGGGGTAGACGAGAAAAAAAAAACATCCCCACTTTACGTGTAGGGGAGGTACACTAAAAAAAAAAAAATTTTTGATATAATTTTACCACTTTGTCGGCATGATTAATATGTATACACACGCCAAATTACAGCTTTCTAGTTCGAACCGTCTCTGAGCTAACCCGCGGACAGACAGACGGACAGACAGACAGACGGACATGGCGAAACTATAAGGGTTCCTTGTTTACTACGGAACCCTAAATACCGGCCAAGTGAGTGTCGGACCACGCACAATGAAGGGTTCCGTAGTTGGGATGAATTTATCCCAAGAACAAACTTAACATTGTAGTTTAAAACATGTTCGCCAATACGGCATGTATGGGAGATCATTTCAAAGTACAAATTTAAGTTGGTCGATTATTAACCTGTAAAGCTTACTTAGCTCTGATAGTTTTCCTCTTAACTTCGCTATATATACTAATGCTGTCATTTTTTATTATTATCTCTAAGTGCCTCGTTGGTGTAGTCTTCGCAAGCGCAGCGTCCAGGACGTCATGCTCAGCAGTAATTCAGCATGAGGTTCTGGGTTCGCAGCTCGGGCAGTGTTATTGGGTTTTTCCATCAGGAATTGCTTAGTAGCAGCCCGGAATTTGGAATTGTGCCCGGTTGATGGCAATAGGCTGGCCCCCTATTACGTGGGACTTAAACATAACGGGGGTTTTACTACAGGTACACCTCTGCCTCACCCTTCGGGTATTCCAAGCGTCGTGTTATGTTCTGCAGTTTGCAATAAATTCTGATACCGCGATGTAGGATACGTCAATCGTAGTTCGCATGTGGCAGCATAGATGGCGCCACACTCCTGAAGTTGTCTAAAATAACCTATTCATCTCTCTGTTTGCAGTGATGTCTGCTCCAAGCTAACACCATGCGTCTACTAGTCTTAGCGGTCTGTCTGTCCGTCTCGCTCGCACTACAATGCCCAGAGCAGTGTGCTTGCGGGACCGGTGACGAGTTGGAGTACTATTGTACCGTCGGCAGCGCCACGGTGATCTTCAATGCAAGGATGAACGAATATGTCAATATTAAGTGTGAGGTTAGTATTTAGGTTTCAAATTCAAACCTCTCGTCTGATGCTAGGAGCACGGTTCCAATTGGCCGTGTCCTATTGAGAAGAGCCGGCAATAAACTCCACGGTTACTCATAAGAAAATCTGCCGCCGTCATGAAACCGTTAATTTTCACCTGTAATTGACATTAAGGTGTCCAAAACGCTCTGTATTTGGACGGCAGTTAAGCTACGGTTTCCTAGAAGAGTGCTGGCCGCCATATAGCTTCTGCAATTTACCGGTGAGTGACGTCACTGAAACGTTATTCATGAATGTAAGTTAACGTGTTTTCCAAGAGAGCGTTTTGACACCGTAAAATCATACCCCGCTGCCCAAACATTTAAATCGCTTGGTTTGCCCTTACCTTACTTTCTCATGTGAAAAAGTGTCCATACTGTGAAGAGTGAGCTCACAGATTATTAAATAGTGATTCCATGTGTGTCAGAGGTGTCAAAACGAAACAGAAACGCGACTATCTTTTGACGCGATAGGTCGAATCTAACGATTTAAACCTTTGCCGCTGCCATCATTTTCATGACAGCCGTCACTGCGGCTGTTATGTGTGGCCACCGCTCTTTTAGGAAACCATAGCTTTAAGGTACAATTCCGAACCCCGCTGTACGCGGCAGTGCTGCCGTAGCAGTTCTGCCGTGTCACTACTGGTCCCCATACGTTTTCTATAGGTTTATATAAGATTACATTCCGAGCACGGCAGCAATGTCGCGGCGGTACTGCTGCGTGGCAGTGTTGACCTGCCGCCACGTCAGACCAGTAGTGCGGCGTTACAACAGCGACACACCGCAAACAGCAGGTGCTCGGAATCAGCGGCCAGCGGCAGCGGCAGGCAGCACTGCTGCGTGTAGCGGTGTTCGGAAACATACCTTAAGTTTTGTCTCTGTGAGACAATTTTACTGAGTTCTTATTACTATTTCTCCATGTTCCAGGGTACAAACTTCACCTGCACTGACCTCCCGGTGGTCAACTTCACCAATGACCGGCCGCTACGATCTCTGAGTATAAAGCGCTGCTCGCCCACCCTGCTGGAGTGCGTGCCCTCAGTGTTGCGGACCAGCTCAGTGGACTTCGTCATCGTGAACGAGGGTGTGGCGCCGCTGCGGGCACAGCACGTGGCCGGCTTGGGCGCCGTGCACAACCTCATGCTCGGGAGAGGTGAGCGACGACTGGCAGTGAGCTGCGGGAGAGGGGCTGGGGTTGAGTGGCTGTTATTCAGGTGTGGAAGAGGATGGGTGGGGTTAAGTAGGTGGCAGTGAGGTTTGGAAGGGGATGGGTGCGGTGAAGTGACTGTTGGTGAGGTTGACAGTTTGATGGGTTGAATTAAGCAACATTAAATGGAGTCGGGGTTTGGATGGGTCAGGTTTAACAGCTATCGGTGAGGTTAAAAATGGATGGGGTTAATAAGTGACAGTAAAAAAAATGAATAAGTGACAGTTCAGTATACTTTAGTTTTAATCGTGAAACCATCTACGTTGATGGGAAAACTAAACACAAAAACTGCAATGATCACCCAGTGCTGTGGCACAGCATTATGCTAAGCGATGGCCATTTTGTGCGGATCTTACAAATATTTCCCCCTTCTTTTTGTGTTCCGTTTTTTTCACTCAGACGTGAAAAAATATAGTATTGCGCATAATAAATCAATATAGTACATTACTGTCGCGGCCTGCAACGTGGGCATTTATGGACTAAAGTGAGAATTTGGGCCGAGGCACACGTGAGTCCATCAACGCCTGGGTGCGGCCAAGGCTTGTATTGTAGTTTTCTCAAATAATGCGCGGAAATTCATACTAAGTAAATTCATTATAAATTCCAGAATCAATGATGAACAACGATAATTTCTCATGCGCCAATGTGTTCATTTGTTTCTTCTTTACTTTAAACAGCTCTATTTGCAAGGCAAATCGAAATTTTTATAAAATCTTTGACAACATTTCCATGACATGTGTTGAAGTAAAAATTTTGTTCCATTCTTAAATAGCACAACAGATATGAGTTTTCATAGTCATTTATTTGGTCGCTAATCACGACCGATATGGATTTTTATACAAACATGGCTCGCATGTATTCGACCAGTACTACAATTTCGATTTATCTCGAAGAATTTTGGCAAAATAATGCTAGAATTTCCAAACATGTTTGAGAAAAAGTATTTTCTTTATATCACTTCTGATGTGATGCGGAGTAATGAGGAGAATGTTGTGAGGAGAGTTTTGAGTATGAATGTGGAGGGCTATAAGAGTAGGGGAATACCAAAATTTCTGGTGTTAATGTTATGAATATCACTGTTTTTAGTGTATAAGTGTATATTTTGCCTAATATATAAGATGTTGGCGAAGATGAATTGTGATGCCACCGAGAGCATACCAATGTCTTTAAAAAGATCTCTTAAAGAAACTCTGGCACCTAGCTGGTAAATTGATCGACAAGCTCGTTTTTGAAGAACAAATATATTTTGAATATCAGCAGCTTTGCCCCTTTGCTAGAAGAATGGCGAATAAAACTCAGGGGTCTCTACTAAAGTCCAGACATAATCTTGGTCAGCTCATGTGAGGACCGTGTAAATCTACAATGTCTGTGAATATGGTCTTTTGAGGGAAGAACCACACCGCACAGCTCATCAATAGCGCTTCCGACCATTTTTCCATCGAAGATTGACCATCATATTCTTTTTAATTTCAGGCCCTGAGAAGACGATCCCCATTTCAGTGGTTCATGCCCTTCCAAGTCTTCGGACCCTCAGGATCTCCAACGGCAATCTTGCTTTGGAAAGCAACGTTTTCAATAACTCGACACAACTGGAGTTTCTAGAACTTGGCCAAAGTGAAATTAATGAAATACCGGAGGATACCTTCAATGGACTGTCGAATTTAAAAACTTTAAATACTTGGGGAAATAACATCAATCAAATTGGTGTTAATTCATTTAGAGGTATGGTTACAAGCGTCATTCTAATATTTGGCAACGTCGCAAATTGTTGTGAATTTCATGTTGTAAATTCAGTGTTATAATTGCAATTTATTATTAATATTCTAGGTCACTAATTAGCGATATTCCGTATTTCCATACTCAATACTCGTGAACTTAGGTGGTAGGTACATAAAGACATACATTCGTTTTGGAGCATTGTGGGCCCTGTCGGGCATAACAACATAAAAATACAGTAATATTGCTAAAATATTTTAAATTAATAAGTAATATTGTTAATGAAAACAGTGAAATATTTGACAATATTTGCGTCGTTGCCCACTTTGAGAATACACGATCTTAAGTATTTTTATATTTAGGGTGGATTTTACCACTGTCAGATATCTTTTACACGAAGGAGCTCGTGGCTAAATAATAAAAGCCGTACAAATTGATCTGAAGGTTAAGCAACACTTGCCGAGGTCGGTCCGTGGATTGGTGACCATCCATAACATACTGAGCCGTTGGTCCCGGCTGTTATTCGTAGATCTGTGAGCCCAAAACTCTAACAACTAAGCGTACCAAGGGGTATCGTGTTACCCAGTAACTGGTTGTGGAGGTCACTAGCAGATTGATTGATTGACAATCTTAGGAAGTAAAAACATTTTTATATTTTTTAGGTCTAGATTCCTTGCAGAGACTGTCGTTGATCACAAACCAGATATCCTCCATACCGGCCGGAGCGCTGGTCCATGTGCCGAAACTACAATCTTTAATGTTATTACAAAACCAGTTAAAAGAATTACCACCCGGCTTACTGTATAACCTGACGCAGCTAGAAAATGTAAGTAAATATAAAACGAATATAATAATATTAGTTTGTTAAGGTGGATGCGCAAAATAACCCCCGAAATTCAAATTTTCTTACGTTTTTGCAATCTGCATGTCAGTTGATCAAAACATGATTAGCGACTATAACAAATATGTACATATTTACAGTAAGTACCTGGCGACCGAGCTCTGCTCTGGTGAAAATAGAGAATGCTCATTTAATCGTATAGGATAGTACATACTAATTCCATGCTGCCATGTCATTATTATAAGATTTCATTATTATTGTTCAAAACTTTGGGCGACCGAGCCTTGCTCGGGTGAAAATAGAGAATGCTCATTTAATTGTATAGTACATACTAATTCCATGCTGCCATGTCATTATTATAAGATTTCATTATTATTGTTCAAAACTTTGGGCGACCGAGCCTTGCTCGGGTGAAAATAGAGAATGCTCATTTAATTGTATAGTACATACTAATTCCATGCTGCCATGATAGTAGGGTACTTACTAATTCCATGCTGCCATGATAGTAGGGTACTTACTAATTCCATGCTGCCATGACAGTAGGGTACTTACTAATTCCATGCTGCCATGTCATAATTGACATTAGGGATGGCAATTCTTTCCGAAAAACATCGATTTTTGAATCGATTCGAATCGTGACGTAATGAATCGATCCACAAAAAAATCGAGGCCAATAAGATCGATTTCTGAAAAATCGATCTTTTTCTCAAGTTTTTGTTTATAATATAAATCTATTTTATTAAAAACAAGATACGTATTATAAATTTTAATGAATGATGACGCAACAAGAAATGTCAATCACAGATACAAAAAGTCAAAGATTACAAACAAACGTAACGTTTTTTTATTAAAGAGAGGCGAAGGAATCCAAACACAGCCATCTCGCGAGTTTTTGAATAATTAACCCTTTAACCGGCAACCGGCAGCACACTTATAATACGGGTACATTCAATTAATTGTAAATACTTTTTTGGTTTATACCGTTTATACCAAAAAATAAAAGAAAATCGAATGTCCATTTTCAAGGATGAAATATCGATTCACTGAATCGATACAGTACTACATATCGATTTAAAAAATCGATCTTTTTGGCTCCAAAAATCGATTCTTCGATTAATCGATCTCAGATCGCCATCCCTAATTGACATGTTATTATTCTAAACTTTGGGCGACCGAGCTCTGCTTGGGTGAAAATACGGAGAAAACTAATTTTCCCAGATATGAGACCTAGCTAGATCGATTTTTCGCCCCCGTAAACCCATAAATTTGCAACTTTCATCGAAATGTGTTACAAATATGTATATACCAATATTGCTCGTTTTTAATAGTATTGGATAGGATACGATATGAATTATCAAAGTTAGAATTGGTCTCAAAAATCAAGATTTCATGAAAAAGTCATTCAATAAGCTAATTTGAACTTTAAGAGCGTTAATACAGAAAGTGGTCAATGTCGCAAATAGCTGTTTGAGTAATTTGGCGATATTACTGTATGGAAATAAGAAATATGGCTAACTAGTGACCTAAAATATTGATTATGAAACGCAATAATGAATATCGTAACACCGAATATTTCGTTTTAGATGTAAAAAAAGTATTTCTGATTTGGAAGCTTTCCAAGTGCGTTTTTTACACCTAAAACGGTAACAACATCAAATTCAGTGTTAAAATTGCAATTCATTATTAATATTCTAGTTTACTAGTTAGTCACATTTCATATTTCCATACAGTAATATTGCCAACTTTTTGGATTAACGCTCTTAAACCACTACCTAGCTAAGTGACTACATAATATTAACAAAACTGCTTAAACTTCAATCAAACCATAGAGTATCATGACATATTTTCTTTCAGATCACCATACAAAGCAACGATGTACCGTTAAAGCTACACAAGCATTCTCTCTCCAACCTACCATCACTGAAGAACTTGATCATAGAGGATTCGGCCACGAACCTTCCTGAAGAGCTGTTCACCGGATGTGACGAATTACTGACGATCAGTCTCTCTGGGAACAAGATTACGTCACTTCCAGCCGCCATCTTTAAAGACTTGAAGCATTTGGAACGATTAGATTTAAGTCGAAATAAAATAGCAGTATTAAATCCTGGAGTGTTCTCGCCTCTGCAACAATTGACTTATCTTAACTTAAATAGGAATTATTTGGAAATTCTGCCTGAGTAAGTATTTTTATTAATACACACAATACATAAATAAAGTCACACCTTCCCATACAATCTATTGGACGCCACCTGCTACGATTTGCTTCACGTCATACACGCGCGCGTGTTGCGAGTACTACGCACCTGACCTTTCTGAAAAACATCACCAATAAGGTCACTATATGACCTCCCCGCGTTTCCACTCACATCTGCCTTGTAAATACCTTTTGTTAGTCGCCGTTCATTGATACTCTCAACATGACCAAATCATCTAAGCATGCTCTTTTCAATTTAAATTTTATTTTGTCCTTTTTTTTACTGAACCGTCACCGACCCGAGCGGGCTCCAGTCGGTCGGTGACGCTGAATCGCGTATACTCGGCTCTAGTCGGTCGGTGACGCTTTATCGCGTATACTCGGCTCCAGTCGATCGGTGACGCTGAATCGCGTATACTCGGCTCCAGTCGATCGGTGACGCTTTATCGCGTATACTCGGCTCCAGTCGATCGGTGACGCTGAATCGCGTATACTCGGCTCCAGTCGATCGGTGACGCTGAATCACGTACATTCGGTTTCAGTCGATCGGTGACGCTGAATCGCGTATATTCGTTTCCAATCGATCGGTGACGCTGAATCGTGTATATTCGTTCCCAATCGATCGGTGAAGCTGATCGCGCATACTCGGCTCCTGTCGATCGTCGACACTGAATCGCGTATACTCGGCTCCAGTCGATGTGACGCTGTATATTGCGTACTTTCCGCTCCAGACGTAACTTATGACTTGTATCGTGTGTTTTTAACAAATTTATTTTTTCAGGTTCTTATTCGCTGGTCTTGGAAACCTGAACTATGTGTCCATAGACGAAAATCTTCTGAACTACATCAGTCCACTAGCCTTCCAGGGAGCCATAGGATTGCAGACTATCTCGTTAAAATCCAACAGATTAACTTTTGAATCAAAAGATAAATATTCTAACTTTGAACCACGTTCTCCGTTCGACGTGCTGGTGGAGTTAAAAAACTTATATTTAAATGGAAATCAAATAAATACTATGTTCGCGGACTGGCGCTCGGTTCTGACGAAGTTGAAGGATTTGAATCTGTCTGGGAATAATTTTACTATGCTAGCGGTAAGTAGTTTTATTTATTACATAACATAAGGCATGTATTTAATCCAACCTCTAATAATTCCCATTTTGCGCTCTCAAAAATATTATTGAATACTCGAATGTAATTATTGCGCTTCTTTTTATGAACTTCTAATAATTCCTATTTTGGGGTCAAACATCATTGTTGTTGGTAATTGTGACCAACTTGGATGTACCGCTCGCCGGCCGCTGCCGAGGCACCGTTCGCTTCGCTCGCTCGGCTCTCGCACTGTTTGTCACAGTTCTAACCTAACGTAAAGTTGGGCAGAGACGAACCTATAGTAGATACACCCACATTTCACCAGTTGCGAGGATACGAGTCTATTGACTTTGTTGATAAACAATTAGTGAGATTGTTTATCCCTCCTCATCTCATGCTTGATCCAAGCCAGATTCTTGAACAGCAATATTTTCAGAGTCAGTAACTCTACTATTGTTTTTTTTTTCAGGCCACAGACTGCCAGTTTCTGAGTAACGATATCGTAGTAGATTTGCGACACAACCAAATCTCCTACTTAATGTTAAACTACGCGACTGTTTATGCAGGTGATCCGATGTACAAAGAATCACCCAACTCCATTCTACTGGATGATAATCCCTTGGAATGTGACTGTGGATTATATAACCTCGCTATGAGACTGAAAGGAGCCAAACCCGTTTCTGTTGAACCCAAATTCGTTTTAAATAACGCTAAGTGTGTTTCACCAACACGCCTAAAAGGGGATTTGTTCGTAAACGTGTCGCCGGAGGATCTAAATTGTGACCTAGATCCTGATAACTGCTCCAAATCTTGTTCTACTTGTGAAATGAGACCGGCTAAAGCTGATTTGTCTTTCGATTGTACAACAATTCCAACATCACTTCCGAACCCGGAGGCTTTCAATGCAAAATTTATGTCTTTAAAGTTAAAAACCGCTCCGAAAACTATAGAAAATTTACATTTACAATTACTTAACCTGTCTAATATAGGTTTGGAAGAAATCCCGTTTTCTCCATCAAAATCGGTCAAAGTAATCGATTTCTCAAATAATAACTTGACTAAAATACCGATGAAGTTTTTAGAATCGAATATCACTTTGTATTTATCGAATAATCCCTTCGAGTGCGACTGTTGGCATTCTAAAGAGTTGCAGGCACTTAAAGTAAGTCAGAGAGTCAAAGATGTGGATTTAGTGAGCTGTGGAGACAAATTACTATCTCAAATGGATCCGTTAGAACTCTGTAATAAGTGGCAAGCTGCTGCTGCAGCTACTGGCACTTTCATTATCCTGGTCATAATTGTTGCTATCATAGTCACGATTATATATAAGAATTCTCACGAAATCATAGTGTTCATCATCAATAATGGACTCTGTCCTTGCTGCTTCGTCGACGACCCCGATGATATGAACAAGGAATACGATGTGTTCATCTCTTACGCGCACAAAGACAAACAGTTCTTAGAAAAGATTATGCCGAAGTTAGAAAACGAATTTGGCTTAAAAACATGCGTGCATTACCGCGACTGGTTCGTTGGTGATTTCATTCCGGATCAAATAAATAGATCTGTTGAAAAATCGCGTAAAACTATCATTATTTTATCTAATAATTTCTTAGATTCTGCGTACGCTAATATGGAGTTTAGGGCGGCACACAATTTGGCCTTAAAAGAGGGAAAAAATAGGATTATTTTGATATTGTTAGAAGACGTCAGTAAACACGAGAAGTTATCGGATGAGTTGAAAGCTCATATGAAAATGAATACGTTCCTAAAATGGGATGACGCGCGGTTTACTGAAAAACTGCAGAGAGCAATGCCCTTGAGAAATAACAAGAAATTCGTGTGGCCCGACGCTTTCAAACAAGCGAATGAAAAAACTATTAAAAGTGGTTTAGATGTACACTTGAATAGTGATGGACAATTGGTCAATGTGGCGATGAAAGATGCTGTCTGAAGTGTTATCTTTTTATGACAAATATTCGTATCAAGCTTTCTTTTTGCGGCCAATAGTAATGGCAAGTTATCATTTTACGGCCGACATTGATGTCAAAGTATCTTGTTATGGCAAATAATCATGTCAAACTATATTTTCACGACCAAAATTGGTATGTGATAGCTATCTTTTGAGTGTAGCTTTTATTAAAGTGCTGCTTATTTATTAACGGCAGTCTTTTAAGTAAAGATTCGTTTTAAAAGCGGCTTTTGCTGAATCTCTTTCAATAATTTAGTTTTAAATAAATGAGCCATTTTCTATTTTTAAGTCTTATTTAAGTTTTTGAAGTAATCTCGGAAAGCAATGGATGAATAATTCTGATTAGATTATTTTTACCTGTATTTATACAGACTCAAATTAAACTAGCTAGCTAAACCCCGCAGACGTGACGGGTATCGATATCCAAACACGATAAAACAAAAAAGATTTTCTCAACTCACACTTCAAGTACCTAACAACACTACATGCGATCCTGACAATTAAAAAAAAAAACATCGAATCTAAATTATTGTTATATTATCGTGTTTAGATCATATCGATACACGTCTGCAGAGTTTCGCTAGTTCATTTAAAATTACCATGTATATTGAATAACCCCCGACGAAAAAAGAGTGGTGTTATAATTTTAACGTGTGTAACTGTGTGTCTGTCTGCGCCGTCGTAGCTTCCAAACCGCTGAACCGATTGTGTTTTTGTTTTTTTTATTTGAAAGGTAACTTGATCGAGAGTGTTCTTAGCTATGATTCAATAAAATTGGTTTAGCCGTTTGAAGAGTATCAGCTCTTTTCTAGTTGATGAATGGATGTAAGCATCTTCCACAGGTCTGATCGAATTGAAATTTGGTATTCTGTTACTTCAATTATATTAGAAGAACATAGTAACCTTGAACTGATGCTGCAGCATCACCTGGAATTTGCAGGATACCCACCTTACAGCACGGGTATCGTGTTTGGGCTCATTGGAATGGTCTCAATGAATAGGTTATAGATAGATTATGAACAGGGTCTGGTGATGGAGTAGGAAAGAGAAATGAGTAAATGTTTGTGTGGGGGTTTTTAAATTTATGCTTGTACAGGTAGGAATTAAAATCATTGCATATTCTAGGTTTAGTACTCATGTAAATGAAATCCTTTTACTTTGGTGCGGTCAGCAAAGAAACTCGATAATACTTAATTTTAAATATTATCAAATTTTACAAATAATAAATAAAAAGTTATCCCGATTATGTTAAATATAAGTGGGTTAATTGCGGGTAATTGCGGAAGGCATTGCCATTGATTGCCATTTTAAGCATGTGACGCAATTACCCCGCAGATTAAATCATTATGATTTAGAATACTGAAGTGTGAATCTAATCGAGTGTCGTTGCTTACCGCACTGCAATTTGCATTTGCTATTTTGAGCCTCTTTTGCAGCATATTATCTTTTACACAGGGTGGCAAGACATCGACGCGAAAACTGATATTCAGTACATGATTCTGAACCCCCAGCATTGAAATTTTAGGTCGGATATTAAAAAAAAAATGCTATTTCATAGAAAAGTGCAATACCAACGCTGTTAAAATGTATGGAAAAGCTGTTTTTTTTATAAAATACCGACTAAAAATTTCAACGCAGGGGTGTTCAGAATCATGTACTGAATCCATAGTTTCCGCGTCGATGTCCGTGCCACCCTATATAAAATAAAAATGTATTTTTTTACCTACAGCTACATCACAAATGTTTTATACCTGATTATGTTATAAGTTTTTCCTGTATCAAGACTATTTTGACCCAAAATGGTGGCTTATTTTGACTTTTGGTGCTAAACGTGACCATTATAACATTTTACTGCCAAATTAACAATGTTTTTTTTTTTTTAAATAAACCGTATCTATGGGTGAAAGGACACAAGAAAATAGGCTCGGCCTGATGAGAAGGTCAAATTAAAGTACAGACGAAACTTCACAGATATGAAGGGTGTCGTTTAATGGTGAAAATAAAATTAAAAACATTGTCTTGAAAAACACAATAGACGACGTATATTTAGTAACTTAATCCGCTTAACTGTTCTAAAAGAGTTATAAAGAACCCTGTAAGAAATCGACGTGTTTCACCTCTCAACGAGGAATCCTCAGGATGACGATTGACTTATTGAGATCCCGGACACGACGTGTTGCCACATCAAACGCCGAACGCAGAGTAAATTAACTACATTATCTTAATTCATAATTTAATGTAAACTCATTACCAGCGGCCGTTGACCCCGTAATCAGCTATGTAGTAGTAGTAATATTGTTTATAATATGAGTTTAAAAATTCAATTTTATATATATAATACATAAACTCACGCCTTCTTCCTATGGGGGCAGGCAGAAACTACAGCACGCCACCTGCTACGATCCTTACATACTCGTTTTGGTTCGTTAACGTTCATACATCTGGTCATACACGCGCGCCTGTTGCGAGTACTACGCGCCTGACCTTTCTGAAGAACATCACCAAGAAGGTCACTATATGTCCTCCTAGGATGTCCCATCCCGGCGTTTCCACTCTGCCTTGTAAATCAAACCTTTTGTTAGTCGCCTTTCATTTATCCTCTCAACATGACCAAACCATCTAAGCATACTCTTTTCAATTTCTATTTTATTTTGTCATATTATCATCACGTCTGTGAGGATTCGCCAGTTAATTGAGTTAAGACCTTGTAGTTATATATCCTAATAACGATGTAAGGGCGAGCCTATTGCTTAATACCGAATGGAAAATGTATAATAATAGTAATGTAAATGAAAAAAAAAAAACATAAAATTTAAATTAACACGGTTAATAATAAAAAAGAACTGTACTGAAATAACACAACACACATAACATACACCCACACGCATACACAACACAAATGACACATACACACACACTCGCACACACAACACATCCACACGCACACACAACACAACACAACTGAAGAAATGTGTGTGTACCTACTATGGGTACACCTGTGCCTTACCCTTCGCGGACACACGGCGTTATGTTGTGTCTGTACGTAAATTTTATGTTTTTTTCAATACCTACTTTATTATGTACCTACCTAAGTGTTCTTGTAATTATCATACGAAATGTCACAATGGAAATTGGCCGGTTCTGCGCCGGGCAATGTTCAAGAAACAGAAGCAATATTTCGATATTTTAAACATTAATAATGTTTTAGTTGTAAGTTTTGTACACCGATCTGATTTTTTTTTTATATAAAGTTTTTATAAATATTAAAAATGTATAAATACACAAAAGCATCACAAGATAAATATCTCATTACAACTTTTAAACTCTGGCCAAACTGAAGCGAATCCCGCGCGGGATGCGGAACGAAATTCCCTCGCGCCGATTGTGTCGACTAACTTGTATGCAGATGTTCAAACTGACGCTAATAGTCGCGTGACTTTCTATCTATTTAAAACAATGAACGCACGCAGTCACGTCCCGCGTGCCGCGCAGCTTTCGCCTCAGTGTGGCCAGAGCTTTAAGATAGTAAGTTAAAACGATTACTTTCTCCCAATATACACAACATGTATCAGAAAGGTGTGTTCATTGAAAGGTGTGGTACATGTCGTCAAACTGAACAACTTTGTCAATTAAATACTTGTCAACTGTTCCATACAAAACTCAAATGTATGTGATGAGTTGATAACTAATTGTTTTGTCGCGATTAGAATGTTGATCCCATGGTGAAAGTTGATCAGTTCACCCTTAAATATGACCACACCATATACAGTATTTTTATCTCACGACGCGACGCGCGCTTTACTTGTGGTAACCAAGTGTACAAACACGCTGTTAAAGTGCGCGCGTCGCTTCGTGAGATAATAATACTATACACATTGTAAGAACTGATCTGCAAACCTACAGTACCTAAACTACCTAATTTTAGTTTATTTTTTAGTTTTTTATAATGTCGGCAGTCTAATTACATATATTCTCATTCTAGTCACACACATAATATTTTCTGACAGAAAACGTATCTCAATTATGAACGTTTTTCATCAGCATACCTACATACTATTGTTATTAATTCACTGAAGAAAACTGACAGGTGCTAGCTGTCACTGTGCAAAACAATATGTCAAAATCAATCTGCCTAGTCTTTTCCCAAATAAGTCGGGGTCGAAATTCTGACGGAGTGCTTTATTTGTCATTTACTTAGGTGTCGGGCTCGTGGCTAAATAATAACAGCTGCACTATCTGCCCAGTCCTACCGCGTGATATCGTGTTACCAAGTAACTGGGTTGTGGAGATCAGATAGGCAGTCGCTTCTTGTAAAATACTGGTATTCAGCTGCATCCGGTTAGACTGGAAGTCGACGCCAACATAGTTGGGAAAAGGCTAGGCAGATTGATTGTGTATATAAATACATATTAATAAAAATCAAATTTAATTTACTGAGAACTTGAAATTATGAGTTTTTTTTTGTCTTCATCATAAATTGTAAAGTTTCGCCACACAATTTAATCTGAATTTGTATACAGTTTGTATTATTTTAGAAAGATGTGGTCATATTTAAGAGTGTGGTCAGACCATCAAACTGAATAACTTTCTTCATTCCACCACTATCATAAAATTATGTGAAAAAATAATTGCCTTTCGGTCGAGTAGGCATTGAAGTTTTGTATGGAACAGTTAATATTTGTCTTGCGATTACGATGTGTTGATGGCCTGTACCACACCCTTAGATATGAGCACACTTTTGTGATACGCGCAGAATATTATTTGAATTGTGACAATAATTCACAAAATTGCGACAATAATTTTAAAAGAGTTTTTAGATGATTGTTAGAAGTGAATTAATTAAGGTCTAAATAATATAAATAAGCTAAGTTCTTCCATTGCACGCAGTTATCTTGACAACATTATATTTTATAAATAAAATGTATTTTTTATTACATTGTAGTTGCTTTTTTTTCATTGCTAACTTCCTTATGCATAAATTCAAACACAAACTCAAAGCATTTATTTCAATTACTTAAACCATTTACAGGCACTTTTGAATTGTCAAGGGGTCGGTCAGTCAGAAATATGAAGCTAGTTGAACATTCCAAAGCGTAGTAGGTTCCTATGGAGAAGAACGGACAAGAAACTCCAACCTAACTAAATCAGCCTATAATATTCCCACTGCTGACACACAATGGGAGCGGCAGAAATAACGCGGCACAGTGAGTGTTGGTGGATGTCACATGTCTGTGAAACTTTGGTTCATGAGCATGCCGGTCTCACCGTTTTAAGAGCAGTGGTGATGAAATAATTTACACGACGTAAATAAAGTCTTGTCTGTGTTCCAACCCTCGACCATACACATCGTAAGTCGCTACCGGTCCCACTGGACCACAGCTACACCCAAGGCATCTGTCCCACCGTGCACCTCCAGCGATCAAAGAGAAGCGAGTGCGCAACGGCGACGAGCTATTACTCGGTAGTTCTGTATGTACCAAATGTGAGTCTCTGAACGAGTGTTCTGCCCGCCAAGCGAGGGTCGCTGAGCGAGTATTCTTTGATAGCTGTTTTCGCTGCGACAAACGTGTACTCGCCGGCGGTATGAACAGTCAGCGATCATCTAATCTCTGATCGATCTCTTTTACTTATTCGCTACTCGGGACCTACAATCTTTTATACTTTTAGTCTCACACTTCAAGTAACTAACTACAATTGCAGAGACCGCGGACTCAAAAAAAATATATTTTCCTGTTTTGTATTGTTTAGTTATACCTGTTTGTGCCTGTATCTGTACACTGTCTCTCACTCCATTGTAACTATGACATTCATAATATTAGACGACCTACTGTGGTTCCATACATTTTGGCGTTAATGTATGTTTTGATAACCCAGAATGAATTTCAAAGATGTTTTTTTAAGGACAACAAAAATGTTTTAATAAAAACATAGGGTGGGGGAAAAATAAAGGGTGTCTTATTTCATTTAGGATAATAATTTAAGCATCTTGAAAATGAGTGCTGTCAATAAAATTTCGAATGTTTACCGACGTGCTCGATAGATGGCGTTGTCTCGTCCGGCTGAATCGCGCTATGGTTTCGTTACAAGCGATTGGTTGGGTGCCTCGAGTGTGAAGCTTCATCAGTCGCCTTTTACGACATCCTACGGGATTTGAATATTTTTGAATAACCTATGGGTTAACAGCCATATGGTTTATAATGAGTTAAGAACTTATATTAATATAACTACATTAGAAATAAGTGTTTCTCATCTCTGTAGTATCTTATACTTATCTATCTTTATAAATAAAAAAATATGAAATCCTGTTAGAGAATCTATTCCGAAAGGTTAATAAGTATAATACATAAATATTAAACTACGAGTACAGTAAATTAATAAATGTTTTGTCAAGTCGTAAAAACCGTGCGAAGCTGGAGTTGGTCGCCAGTAAGCGTATACAAGTCGAAGATTAATATTTATGGGGAAGTCTGAGAGTGGCATCGGTGCAGCGGTGACAGAAAAGTTGTGTGGAAATCGGTTGTTATGGGCATGTGATAGGGAGGAATGAAGAAAATGTAATGAGGAAAATATCGAGTATGAATGTAGTTTTTAGAGTACCTAGGGGAAGACCAGAGAAACGATGGATAGACTGTGTGACAGATGATATGGATAGAAAGGGTGACTACCGAGATGACGACTGATAGAGAAGTATGGAAGAATAAGACATGTTGCGCCGACCGCTAATAAATGATTCGATTGATTTGATTTGTGTGCACCAAATAAACGATATAGCCATGTATCTATCGGATTAGGGCTGGAGAATGATAATGTTGCTTGTTCTGACAATTTGTTTATTTTCCGTGTTGTTACATTTGTAACTACAAACATGCTACATAATTTTAGGGTATGTGGAACAGGGTGTAACTTCACTCATCCCCCATAGAAAAGGGAGGATCCTTCGACCAGACGGGTGTCGTGTCTGGCGGGCAACTGCCCAGAGGTTGAAGTCGGGAAGCTTTTATATATGTTTATCGCGCGGTAAACTCTAATTGCGCGATGCAGGATTTGTGTGTCGTCAGGATGTTGTGTGACGTCAGGTATTCGATGCGTAGTTCGCATGTAGAGATGTAGATGCCGCTACATAATTATCAAGCTATACATTTCCAGCTGACCTCAAATTGTATGGAAATCCTATACAATGCGAGATCAGCTTATACTGGGAATGTATAGCTTGATATGTAGCCGTGTGTATAACGCCTCGTATACAAGGTGAAATTGAATCCATGGGGATGCTCGTTTTTTTTTTAACTATGGCATCTCGCAGGTGACTACCAAGGTCGTAGCTGCTTAACCGGGCTTTCCTGTGGCTACCTTAAGCTTCTACACTTACAGCCTCCAGCCGGGGGCATAAACTATACTAAATTAATACTAAGCGAAGGCTCGCTAAGGGCACCCCCTGTGGGGTACGAACCTCGGCTTAGGGCGTTGCTGGGGGGAGGACAGCAAGACGGGA
The DNA here is from genome assembly GCA_947364205.1 of Agrochola lota. Lineage (NCBI taxonomy): Eukaryota > Metazoa > Arthropoda > Insecta > Lepidoptera > Noctuidae > Agrochola > Agrochola lota. Next base: position 11,719,513 of record OX376248.1, on the reverse strand, counting down.
CAGGCTGGATCAATGATATATTATGATTTATAGGGGAATTTATAACTACAGGCTCAGCGTCGACGCGGGCTGGCGCATCTACGAGCAAGGGTCGGGGGGGAGTATCATTTCATTTTATCATTTTGAGGTCGAGATGGAGGATCTCATTCCTAACATACCAGGGGGATCCCGTGGCCTTACGAAGGAAACGGTTTTGAACTGTCTGCATTCTATGGATCGAGTGGGGTTTTGCTTGTGCAAACACGGTGCCCGCATAGGTCATGATTGGCCGAATGCACGCCGTATAGATGCGCAATTTGCACTTGAGTGACAATTTGCTACGTGCATCTATGTTCTGTGTTCTATGATATGGAGTTTGGTTTCCGCACTTAGTCCTTCAGTGGACCATTGTGCGTGAGCAAAGCGGCCGTTGGTGGTTATTCCAACCAGCCCACCTCGATCCATAAGTTGATTAAGTCTCCTGGTCTGTTCAGAACATCTGTGTAAGATCTGGGTGTCCCGAGGGTCTCTGTTCTGTTGAGTGTGGGTGAACTCCTGTAGCCACCTTCGTATCTGGGTGAAGGGGATGGGTACGATAGGCTCGGGTCCACAGACTGCGGTGCTGGATCCTCGTCTAGCAAGTTCGTCAGCTGCGTCGTTACCCAGCGATCCGCTGTGTCCTTTTATCCATTGCAGTGTCACCGTGTTGCGACTAGATACCGTTATTTGTTCTAGTGCATTGTGTCATTCTAGTGTTAGCTTTGTGGTAATATGTTTTTTCCGTAAGGATTGAAGAACTGAGGCGCTGTCGGAGAGTATGCGTATGTGTGTTTCCGTAACTCTCCTGGCTTTTAGGGTGTGGACCGCTTGTATAATACCTACACACTCCGCCTGGTAGACGGGTGTTGTACATTCCCAGCGGGCTGGATATCTTTATGTTAAAGTCGTGTGAGAAGACTCCAACTCCAGTTCCGGAGTCGGCCTTCGATCCGTCGGTGTATACTCTCATCTCTTTCGAGCCTGAGTAGTCACACTGTTCTTCTGTAAGTATTATGTTGTAGTGCCTATGAAAGTGGTATGTTTTTGGGGCTTTATCACAGGGTGATGCCATCATTGGTCGTCGTTTGATCGCATCTTCCTTTATGTGTGTGTTTAACTCTAGAGTCTTTGCTTAGTGTGCCGGATACATAAAGCCTAAAGGCGGCTAGGGCCGCCTCCTCCCGCACGATGAGGTGCAGAGGAGGTAGTCCAAGCATTGCCTGTAGGGCGGCAGTCGGTGCAGTTCTCATACTGCCAGTGATTGCAACACAAGCAAACCGCTGCAGTTTTTCGAGATTCTTTTGGGCTGTGCTCAGGTCTGTCCTGGGCCACCAGACCAGTGAGCCGTATGTGATGACTGGTCGGATGACTGTGGTGTATAGCCAGTGAGTAACCCTGGGGCTAATTCCCCAGTTCCTGCCAAGCAGTCGCTTGCACTGCCAGAGGGATATGCTGGTGTTTGTGATAATATAGTTGGTGTGTTTCGCCCAGTTCAGCTGTTTGTCTAAAAATATGCCCAGATATTTAGTTTCAGTTGATAGGCTTAGGGTTGTTCCGAAGAATCGTGGTAGCTGTAGTGTTGTCAGTTTTCTCTTTTTTGTGAAGAGAATCAGTTCAGTTTTTGTAGGGTTCACTGAGAGTTTGTGCCTTTTGCATCATTCCTCTACTATTTTTAGGGCTTGACGCATTAGGTTGCATAGTGTTTTCGTGGGTGCCGTTTATTACAATGGTTATGTCATCGGCGTAGCCTACTGTGAAGTAGCCTTTGTCATTAAGTGTTTTGATGAGGCTGTCTACTACAAGGTTCCATAGGAGCGGCGAGAGGACTCCTCCTTGCGGGCAGCCCTTCGCAACGATGGCCCTTGTAGTGTCATTTACTGTGACTTGTACAGCTCTCAGTTTGAGCATGTTCGTAATCCAGCCACTCAAGGTCGGGTCTATGTTGTGACAGTTGAGTGCCATGTTAATGCTGTTGAACATGGTTTTGTCAAAGGCTCCCTCGATGTCAATGAAGGCGGCCAGTGCTGAGCATTTGTGGTCCACTGCGCATTCAATTTTGGAAACCACGCTGTGCAGCGCGGATTCTGTTGATTTGCCTGTGGAATACGCATGCTGGTATTTGTGGAGTGGTTTTACCCGAAGAGGTCCGTCTCGGATGTGCCTATCACAGAGCCTCTCGAGGGTTTTCAGAAGAAAATATGTGAGGCTTATAGGTCTATAAGCCTTGGGTTGCGTGTAATCAGTTTTTCCTGGTTTGGGTATGAAAATGACTTTTACCTCGCGCCATGCGAGAGGTATCTGTCTAAGTGCTATGCAGGCTCGATAGATCTCCACCAGCCATGGTGTTAGATAATCTACCCCCCACTGCAGCAGAGCTGGGAAAATGCCATCCAGCCCTGCCGACTTGTATGGCTGAAAGGTGTTGATAGCCCACTTTATTCGGTCTTCTGTTACTATATTGCGGGCACTTGACCAGTCTTGATCCGTTGTCCTGTCCTCCAGGATTTTACAGTCTGGGAAGTGAGTCTCGAGAAGGACCTTACTGGTTTCAAAGTCAGTAATTGTGTATGAGTTATCGGGTTTTTTCAGCGCGCCAAGAGTTCGGTCCTGATCAGCTGATAGCGTCTTCCTTACCCTTGCGGCTTCATTATTAGTTTCGATGGATTCACAGAATTTACGCCAGGCGGTCCTCCTGGCGGTTCTGATCTGCTTTTTGTATGTATATTGTGTCTCTTTGTATATCTCCCAGTCGTCCGGGAGCCTCGTGTTTTTTGCTCTGTTAAATTGCTTACGTAGCGCCACCAGGGGTTCCTCTCCTTCTTGGATTGTGGCGCTCTTAGTTTACAGCATGCGTGGTATGCTTCAGTAAGGTATTCTGATATTTTTGTTACGGTGTATTCTAATTGTGCTTGGTCTCTTATGGTTACTTGTGTTAGGTGCCTAGTTAATAGGGAAGCCAGGAGGCGTTTGAACCCGGGATCATTGGTGCGCCTCGGGTTACGCCTTGGTTCGGGTTTCCTAGTGTGGGTAGTTAGTGTAAAGCGGATCCTTCTGTGGTCCGAGCAGGAAGGCTCGTCCGATACGTGCCAGTTTGTGATAAGGTTTGTCGCGTTTTCTGTAGCAAGTGTTAAATCTATAATCGTTTGTCCTCGGATTGTGACCCAAGTGGATTCGGAGCCGCGGTTTACGATGTTAAGATTAGTAGAGAATAAATAGGTGGATAGTACCTCTCCTCTGGGGTTTGGTGCCTCGCTGCCCCACAGCGGGTGGTGGGCGTTCGAGTCGGTGCCGATGATCAGGTCTAGTTTGGCGCGTTCGCAGTGCTGTACCAGGTCGGCCAGCTCTTTTGGCGGGCAGTCCGTGTCCTCGCCTGGCATGTATGCCGAGGCCAGTACAACATCTGGAACACTACCTTCGGTTTGGAGCCTGACAGCTGTCAGGTCTCTGGAACAGAATTGAGTGAGTGGTGTGATAGGAATTTCTTTGGGTATGTAGACGCAGGTTCTTGGCTTGTCTGAGCTGTGTGTGTTAAGGATTAGCTTACCTGCGATGTTACCGAGGCCGCATATTCTGTTGTTTCTGATCCACGGTTCTTGGATCAGTGCGATAGTTCGGGGCTGCACCTCCAGCGCCCTGCGTAAGCTAGCCGTGGCAGTCTGGCTATGCTGGAGGTTGGTCTGGATGATGTTTAGGGGTGATCGAGGCGGTGGAGAGGAGCTAGTCGGAGATGGATCCATCGGACAGCTTCTCCACTACCTCCTCTCTGTATGTGTCGTTGTGACGTTCGCCCGGCGACGAGGCGAGTAGACATTCGCTCCAGCCAGGTGATTCGGGCGGTACAACGTCCTCGTCGTCAGCCATTGCCGCTCGTGCCATTACCTCCTCTAGTTGGTCAATGTCGGAGTCGGTCGTCTGTGTCAGAGTCGTCGGTTGTACAGTCTTACCGTCTGTGCTGTCGGTCTGAACGTCGGAGGGTTGGGTCGTGGGCCAGAAGCGAACGTATATCGACCCAAGTAGGTATGATATACGCCGCTCCTGGGCCCGGACCTTTACGGCTTCCTCCGGTGGCACACCCAGGGTCAAATAAGTCCCGTAGTTGTCGCCACCGACGGTAGTCGCCCTGTAGAGTGACTACTTTGCAATGTCATACCAAGTATTCTGACGAATCAGAATACCCTGGAGTCTGGCTATGTCACCTGTGTACTGAGGGACAAAAAGCGAGACTCGGACACGCGTGGGCACATCAGTCTATCGCAGTACCGTGAGTGTTTGGTCGGTCGTTGGGAGTCTGATCAGGGGTGCGTTCTGAGTCAACCAGATCAGGGCATAGTCGTCCTCGCACCACATCTGCACGGTACCTTCCGCTACCCGTGGGTATCCGCGGAAGGCAGGGAGTGGCGTTGGCGTGTCGGTTTCCATAACCCGATTTACTAAGTCTGTCTTTATGTATTCGGCCTCTTCCTTGGTTAGGTCCCTAGAGGGGGGAGGGAGGCAGATTGCTACGGCCAGCCGCGCAGGAATATCCTTTGTGGCCCGCGCATAGGTCCTCTGCTCCCCTTGAGCGGAGTGGATCCTCACCCGTTTGGCGTCCCCCTGAAGCATACTCGGCGAGGCCGTGTCGTCAGGGCGCTCCCTCTTCACCGGCCCTGAACAGCTCGGTCCAGGCTGCGGCTTGGAGGTGCCTGGCTGGGTATTTTTTGCCGGCAACGCCGGGTGTGGTTTTCCACCTCGCCTGCCCCTTTTGTGCCTAGGAGGAGGTCGGTCGTGTGATCCGTCTGTGTCAAGGGGTCGGATGTCGGTCCCGGTGGACTCCGTCATGTGTGGGGGCGTCTCGCGCTGAGTCGCCCCTACGCAAGCTTGCCCCCGCTCGTGCGGTTCTGCGTCCGGCCGCTTTGCGCGCTGGGTTTCCCCTTCGCACTCTTGCGGTCGGTTGCGTGCTTCCGACCCTTTTTCGCACCGGGTTTCCCCTTCCCGGACTCGAGGTCGGTTGCGCACCTTCCCTTCGGCGTCCGATCGCGCTTCGCGCTGGCTAGTGCCTTCGCGGATATTGCGCTTTCGGTCGCCGATTCTCTTCTTCCGGGCCAGGATTTTTTCGCGCTTTGTCAGCAGGCGTACTTCACCACTGGCAACCGGAAGAGTATTAGAGCCGCCAGGTCTGTCCTCTTTCCCCGTCCCTGTCTGTCTGTGCTGGTCTTGGTTTTTGTCCGGGTTCGTCTTGCTGTTCCGCACGATGCTCTGTTGCCAGAGGCTCGTGGGAGGCATAACCCGTGTCGTGGGTGTTGGCGCGTGGGTCGCAGCCGTAGTGGTAGGTAAGGGCGCGTTAGTCGCAGCCAAGGTCGTGTTTGTGGGCGCGTTAGTCGCAGCCTGTGTTATGGGCGCTAGATCAGCAGCCGGCCGCGCTAAAAAGCGCGGCATCAGTTTCTCCATAAGAGAGCAGTTTGAGCCCCCCCCATATTACGTTGGGGGCTAACCGCCGAAGCGGTGTAGGATTCCCCGGCTTGGCCGGGACCCACCTGGGTAGACAATTCATCATCCTGCTTTTTCATTTTGGTGGGGGTGGGCTGTTTTGGAATCGAGGTTACCCTTCCTCTTGGACCGACGGGATAAAGTGATAGGAGAGAAGGCATTTGTTGGATGGAGGTGTGGGTTCTTTGGGGGGTCACCCTAGGCCTGGGAGTTGGTCTAGGGATTTAGGATCGACGGGGTATGTGTGTATAGTGAGGGATGGCTTAATTTGGTGATGGGTAGCATAGGAAGGGGTATATAGGTTACCCTAGGCCTGGGATTTGGCTTTTGGGAACTTCTCTTGTCCGGGATCCTTTAAAGAGAGATGCTCCGAGTGCGGGATCGCTCACTAACAGTCAATGTAATCGTTAGTGGTCGGTCCCGCAGCCGGAGTTGGGCTATCCGCAACCTGCCCAACGCTACGTGCATTCAGGACATAGTGGAGTCTACCGAGAGCGAAACCGGCTCGCGAGCGAACCGACTTTGCACAAGCAAAACCATGCATGCTCTGCGAAGGAGATATGCTGTTCGAGAATTATACCTAGGTATTTGGCTCGCTTCCCCCAAGGGATCGGCTTGCCGAACATGGTGACTGGTCGGGAAATGAAGCGGTCCCCTTTTCGAGATCGCGTCACTCACCCAGCGACGCGATCTCGAAAAGGGGACCGCTTGACTTTTGTCAGGATTTACATCGATTCTCCATAATCTAAACCAGGCACCAAGCTGGTTGACTGATGGGCATCCTCTTATGGGGCCATTGTACTTATCATTATGAACAACTTTCACTTTAGGGCCAGAAAGAAATCGCGAAAAAAAAAGTATGAATTCAATTTTACTTTGTATACTGCCGGACGAATGGATGGCCCCTATAACACAGGATTTTCCTAGCATACGGGTCATTATTCACAAAATTGAGCACAAATGTTATACCATAATAACGTAACATGCATTGTTTTCTTCTTTTTGCTAAATAAATTATTATTATTATTTTAAATCTCTTTGACATATCTCGGAACCCTAGGGTCCCGGACCTTTGGAAGGCGTACGAGGGGCCGAAGCCAACTCGCAGAGGCCCCTTAGACATTTTTATGTATTGAGGCACCAACCGACGATTATCCCTGTGTGCACTACGCAAGTGCACCCAAGGACAACCCCAGGTTGGTGCAGGACTATTGCAGAACATGGAAACAAAATAAATTGGGCTATGGGTTTGGGTGGCTAAAGTTTACTGGTGACCTGGAACTATTGAAGGACTATGGCCCCTGCCCGATCAATGTTTTTTATGTACACGGAAAAATGGCAGGGGGTGACTTGCACACTCAATAATGGGCCCCCGAAAAACTGTCGCTAGCACATAGTGACGTAGCAACAAGGGGGCAACACGTCCTGAGGTGCTTGAGGAGTGGAGAGGTGTTCCACGGCTTTCAGAACAATCCCAGAGCCCGGAAGATGGTCAAGATCCCTACGAACATTTACTGGAATATTTTCTTCCTCCGAGCACGTTTGCTCTTGCGAATCTCCACTCAAGCCGGCCAATTAAGGCAAGAATGAGGTGGGAGCTCTGTTCCTCGTCAGTGTTCACTCCAGCCGGCCAATAAAGGCAAGCCAGAGATGAGGAACAAGATTTCTCCCGGGAGATAGGGTCCGTGGGGTCGCTACTGCCCAACAGCTCGCCACATGCTGCCCTGCGGGTTTCTGTATCTCTCTTGGTCTGGCTCCTCATCCTAGACCTGTTCCGGCAAAGTAAACTATCCCGGTACAGACCCAGAGTTTGGAGCGCGCAAGCCCCACCACGACGTCAACGTAGAGATACGGCGGTGGGGTTATTATTATTTCCTTTATTCAACTATATACATATAAATTATATTTTCAAATATTAGAATAAAAGAATATAAAAACATTTAAAAATATAAAAAATAGTAGCCCACCGGTATCGGGAACAGTGTCCAAGCTACCGGCGGTCAGGGCTCCAGAGAGAGGAATCTCCTGACAATGCGAGCCGTGTCCAAGAGTACCGATCTCTGAATCAAGCCCTTGATCCAGCTGCCCCCAACGAGAGCCTCCTTAGGTGTTGGTCGAGGCTCTTGGCAATTAAACCATTGGCTGATACGACTATCGGCACAATGATCGCTGAGTCCACATCCCACATGTCGACAACCTCGCGAGCCAAGTCAAGATACTTGATTTGTTTATCTTTCTCGGCTTTCACGAGGTTCCCGTCATGCGGAACCGTTATGTCAATAATCATTGTGCGCCGCTATACTCGATCCACCACCACTATGTCAGGTTTATTGGCAACAATAGTCCTGTCAGTGATGATGGATCGATCCCAGTACAAAGTGATATTTCCATTTTCGAGAACTGGGTCGGGCGCATAACTATAGTACGGCACTTCAGATTCCACAAGACTGTACTTCAGAGCAAGTTGCTGGTGGATAATCCTGGCTACAAGGTTGTGTCTATGCAAGTACTCTTCGTTAGCTAGACGAGAACAGGCAGAGATAATGTGTCGGATTGATTCTCCCGGACGGTGGCATGCCCGACAGATGTCAACCGTCCCGTCCTTCACAATGTATCTCCGGTAATTGTTCATCATCATAATTTCGTCCATAATTGCGCAGATAAAACCTTCGGTTTCCCCAAAGAGGTCACCAAAACGCAGCCAGGCTACAGACGCTAGTAAATCTACATCGGGTCCATGTAGGGCCCGAAAGTAGCGTCCGTGAAGCTCCTTACTCTGCCATACCTCCTTGCGATCGTTAGTGTCAAGCACTACAGGTTTACGCCAGTTCTCTTTAGCCAAGGAGAGCGGGGTGAGACCCTTGTCTACCGCGACCACATCTCGATGCATCCCCACGTCGGCTTCTAAGAAATATTCCCTGAGACTGCATATCTCGCGATTGTGGAGGGTCTTAGAGTTTAAAAAGCCTCGACCTCCACACTTTCGCGGGATATACAGTCTCATTACCGATGACCGTGGGTGATGCATCCGATATGCAGTCAGCAGCGTACGGACCCTCCTATCCAGGGCGTCGAGTTCGGTCTGAGTCCATTTGAGTATGCCGAAAGAGTACATCAAAACCGGCATGACCCAACCGTTGAAGGCTCGCACCTTGTTCCCGCCTGATAGAAAACTATTAAATACTTTCTTCAGGCGGCCAAAGAAGCGCTCCTTTATTATTATTATTATACTATCTATCTATAAAAATGAATCGCTAAATGTATTGCTAAGCACAAAACTCGAGAACGGCTTGAACAACTGAGCAATTTTTTTATTTTATTATTCCTTTAAGTTCGAGGAAGAAGATTCTTATGGAGAGAACATTTGGAAAAATTGCCGGGAAAAACGAAAAACCCCACTTTTCTTTCTCCAATACAAACTGTGCTAAAAAGTCAGCTAGTTAGGCTAGGTAGCTAGCTAGGTAGGGTACCTAATAAGTCGGTAGGGTAGGTAGGGTATGGTACGGGCCAGAGCACTGGCCAGCGAGGAGTCGCTGGAGACTCTGAACAGAGACCCGTGGGGACGCCCATACGAATGGGTGCGAGATAAGCTCCGCCCATGGGCTCCCCCGCTGACGCAGAGTCAGGCCCCAGCTCGTGGAGGAGGTGGTGAGTGCTTTGTTCCCTTGCCGAGGGGAACATACTACCTCGCCCATGTCTCCGCCTCCTGCGGTGCCCGATACGGACCATACTAGTGACGACGACGACGATACTCCGGAAGTGACCGTAGGCTGAATGCTAAAAATACCGCCCCAGGACCCGATGGCTTACCTGGAAAAGCTTGGGTTCTGGCCTTGGAGGCTCCGGGCCTCGACTAAGCTCGCATGCTTGGAAAGGGGCCAGTTCCATCACAGTCCTCATCAAGAAGGCGGACTCTCCGTCCACTTACCGGCCCATCGTGCTGCTCGATGAGGTGGGCAAGCTCTTTGAAAGAGTGATTGCAGACCGCCTTGTCGGGCGGCTGGTGCGAGTGGGACCGGATTTGGCGGAGAGCCAGTTTGGTTTCCGCAAGGGGCGTTCTACGGTGGATGCCATCATGCGCGTTCGAGCCCTCACGACGGGGGATGCGGTTGCCCGGGGTGGGGTCCAATGCCTTCAATACCCCGCTCGGAGGACACGGTGGAGCATACGGTGGAGTTCTGTCCGGCTTGGGTGGAGCACCGCCGTGTCCGCACGGAGGCGATCGGCGGCGGCGATCTCTCGCGTCCGGCCCTGATTCAGGCCATGGTCCGGAGCGAGAGTGCATGGGAGGCCGTCACTTCCTTCTGCGAACCAGTAATGCTCGCGAAGGAGGAGGCGGAGCACGCGAGGGAAGTTGCAAGATTTACGCCCTCGCGCCCCTAGACGCCGCAGTTGCCGCCCCGGGCGTCGGGAGTCGCGAGCCGACTTCCGGCCACCGCAGGCGCGGGCTTGCGGACGATGAGCAATGGGTAGCTCGCCGTCCGATAAGGACCATGCCCGGGTCGACGACGCTTTGTGTTCCACGCGCGCCTTAGAGAGATGTCAGCACCAACTGACGGGGTCCGTAAGGGCCAGTGCCTGCCAGGGTTGCGAGTTTGTCCGAAAGGGATATCGCCGCCCCGGCTCACAGGCAACGGAAGGAACACGGGTGGGTGTTAGTCACTAAAAGTCTGACACGCCCTCCCGCTCCACGCAGAGCGGGAGAAGTTATTTGATAATTTACCAAACTCAAAAAAAAAAAAAGTTAGGGTATGGTAGGTAGGTGTAGGTAGGGTAGGTAGGTAGGTACTTAGTGCAGCTAAGCTAGTCTATATAAATAAAAATGAAATTAATTTATTATCATTCGTGATGGCCCCATGGTTAAAATCCGGGCAAGTACGATGTATTTTTCACTTCATATGTACTTTGTTTAGTTTATCTTGGACATTACTGACATCGGTGAACGAAAACATCGTGAGGAAACCTGGACTTATATAGTTCATATAAGTCTGAAATCACCAACCCGTCTTGAGCAAGCGTGTTGATCAATGCTTATGCCTTATCTGTATGAGAACCGACATTAGCCCTGCAGTGGCACAATAATAGGCTGATATTGTTATAATTATAATGATTAGGTAGCCCCTAAGGATTCTAGTCAAGAGTTGTAGATAGCGTTAAGAGCGTGACAGAGTCCATTGTGTGATGCTAACGAAGCATGTTATTCAATTATTTAAACATTTGCTCTATTAAAATAACTAAGTATATATAACTATCACTTAGCTTGCGACTTCGTCTATGTAGAAAAAGTCAGGAATAGGCATGTATTTATTTAATCAAACCTATATTTAATAAGTCCCATTTTGTGCACCTAAAAATATTAGCATAACATATGCAGAATCAGCCTAGTTCCCACTGCTGGGTCAGAGGCCTCCTCTCTTCGAAAGAGTGGGCTGTAATCTTCCACGTGGGTCCAGTGCGGGTTGGTAGATGTCACATGTTTTCGAATTTTTGGTTCTAGGACATGCTGGTTTCCTCGCGATGTTTTCCTTAACTGTTTTGAGAGCAGTGGTGATGAAATTATTTACACAAACTAAAGTGCCTGCCCTCTTAAGTCGGGGCTGTTACCACTGGGCCAAAACTGCCCTAAAAATATTATTGAAAAATCTTATTTAATGAGTACACTTTTTGTGTACTTACCTCAAATAATTCCTATTTTGGGGTCCTAAAAATACTAAATAGCCAAGAAACTGCGACCAATTTGGATGTAGCGCGGGTGGTCACAGTTTTAACCTAACCTATCCCATTTGGTCGGAGTACCCGGTTACCAGCTTAGATACTGCGACCAACTGTAAGGAAAGACCAGAAAGTTAAAAAGAGGTTGAATTATTTAAAATAGTGTGCATCATCAGAAGAGCAAAAAGTTTTAAGATGTATCCGCAGTGCTAGCGCGCGAAATTCAAATTTAGATACCGTCTTTTCGTTCGGAGTACTGGTAGTACAATCAATATATCTGACAGTGAAAAACATGTAAGATTTCAATCGCTAATAACTACGAGACTTTTATTGCTAGAGTAATGATTGAGCACACAAAAGATAGGTTATATTTATAACAATTTTGAGTATAATTAATAATATAAAAAATAAAATAATATAATTTGCCTATGGCATCACATCGCGAGGGTAGGCGCATGCGTTCGACCCTCTACTTTTTAAAAGCTTTTATTTAACTTGCAATGTATGTATGTTTGTTCGCGTGGAATCTTGCTACTCAATTTTGAAGCAGATATCTTTAACCGATTGAGCTGAAATTTTGTATACACGTTTAGTTTGGATGACAATACACGATAAGCTGTGTGACGTCATTCTAAATCCAATATGGCGGACCATCCAAGATGGCGGAATAGTTATTTTTTATGCACTTCTGCAATATGGGTATCAAATGAAAGGGCTTGTTAAGAGTAACTCGAAAAATAATGTGACGTCATTCTAAATCCAATATGGCGGAACATCCAAGATGGCGGAATAGTTATTTTTTATGCACTTCTGCAATATGGGTATCAAATGAAACGGCTTGCCGAGAATAATTAGAAATAAATAAAAAGTAAAAAATAAATTAAAAGCAAAAAACCTTCTAAAAAAAAAGCGTTTAGTTAAATGCTCTAAAAACAAGAAAATAACATTTTTCTTTTAAAATTTTAACTATCAACTTATAACCTCATTATACACAATTTATATGATCATAAAGCTTGTCTCGAGGTTTGCGTAAGTGCCATCTCGCCATCCCTTGACTTAGCAGATTAAGTTACTCAAATAAATAGGTACTAGTTTATTTACACAAGTAAATCGCGCGACAAGCTTTTATGATCATATAAATTGTGTATAATGAGGTTATAAGTTGATAGTTAAAATTTTAAATGAAAATTTTATTTTCTTCTTTTTAGAGCATTTAAATAAAAGCTTTTTTTTAAAAGGTTTTATTTCTTTAATTTTTTTTCAATATATTTCTAAATTCCAAATCGTATAGTGCAAAAACGTGTTCGGCTTGAACGGTGATGCTGGTGTCGTTCCCAAGAGTTGACAAAACACTACCAGAACCTACAGAGATACAACAAAAATATTTCGTATAATAGGACTATGCATACCGCATGTGAACTTGACAATAGCAAAATAATTTCATATATAGACTCACATCGGCCGTAAATCTGCTCAGAAAAAATACCACAATCGATGAAAGCTTGCATCAAGTCTCGTGTGGACTGGCGTGACGCGATGCAATTACGGTAGAACAATTACCGGTGTCCCGTCGCGCCAGTCTGCACGAGGCTTCATTAGGAATGCAATAAACATATTTTTTTGTAATTCGTTTACTATTTCACCACTCGTTTTCACGAAACTCTGCGGCGCGGGCTCGAACTGCGCCTAACTCAATTTTTATTACGTTTTTTGCAATTTGCAGGTCAGTGCCAGACCTGGGAATCGAACCCAGGACCTCGTGCTCAGCAGTAGCGCTTGCGACCACTATACCAACGAGGCAGTCAAACATACAAACAAACAGACAGTAGGTATTTCGTTTACCAGACTGTAATGGTACAATTAATAATAAGAACACGTCAATTTAAATAAAATCTTGTAGTAATAATTTAATCTGTAACAATTTCACGAAGGCGTTAGGAATTTAATATATAAGGCCAACAACAAATCCTCCATTGTATACTGACGATAAGCATCATGAAATTGTTAATAGCTCTGTTCGCTCTAGTGGTGTTGGTAGCCAACGTAGCTGCCTTGACAGGTAAGTCAAACCATAGTATTAGAGATGCCTCGAATATTCGGCTAATATTCGTTGGCCTATTCGCTAACTTTTTTAGTAAAATCAATCCTCCCGACCGAATTTCGGCCACGGAGGCCATTCTCAACGGAGATTGTCCAGGTTCCTAGGAGATATTATAGTGCACAAACACAGGTGCTCTCATAGTCTATTGTTAAAGTCCTTGTGACGATTCCGTGGGTTACCTGCCGAGACCAAGCTCATCCAAAGATCTGGACTTGGATTCCGATTTTTCAATACATGACTGCAACGAAAATAAAATCGGTTAATTTATTGGGCGAGCATTGATGTTACCGACCGAAAAGAAGAAGGTATTGCTTGAAAACTGTTGGTCCCCCTTCCGTGACGTATGATTTTGCGGAAGATACCAAACATCTAAAAAGAAAACTCAGTTACTCAAGGTTGGAAGCGTTATCTCCATGGTTGGCCTATTCCAGGCGCCAAGAGGCATCTTGTAAATATTATACTTTGGTCGCATTTACCATAAGGCCATTTTGTAAGTTCAAACATTTTCACGAGCAGTACAAACAGCACATGGAAACCCACTTCCATAAGGCGGCATTGGAAGCTGCTAAATCATTTCTTGGAAGTGTGGCTGTAGATTTGCAACTCAACAAATATTCCCAGGGCTTGATTGAAGAAAACTGAACAATTATAACATCTATTATTTCCTGCATTACATTTTGCGGGTCGCATGACTTAGCTCTGAGAAGTAAACATTATGGCGAAGGCATTCTTGAGGAGTTATACAAGCTGCGAATTGACGCGGGATATTTGGTTTTGAAGAAACATATTCAGCATGGGAAAAAGAATGCAAGCTATCGATCGGTTGATATTCAAAATGAAGTTATCGGCATTTGAGAAGATGTTATTAAGGCAGATATCATGAAAAAAGTAAAAGAAATAGAAGCATATAGTGTGTTAGCGAACGAAACAGCTGACATTTCTGGCGCTGAACAATTATCGATTGGGCTGCAATATTTTGATGAAGAAACCAACGAAGTCCAAGAAATCTTTGTTGGATTTGTTAAGCTGAAAAGTCTGGATGCGAAATCTATTGCAAATAGCATCGATGAGTTTATGATAAAAGAATACCTTAATCCAGATAATTGCGTTGGTTTTGGATTTGACGGTTGTTCGACGATGGCTGGAAAAGACGGTGGGTTACAAGCAATCCTACGCAAAAAATACACCCAAAGCTTTGTTCTTTCATTCCTCGTCCCAAAAACTGAATCTGGTAATCAATGATCTCAACATTCTTCCTGAAATTCGAAACGCCTTTTATTATTTTTTATTTTTTTCGGGAATCAGTTTAGAGAAGGAAGTTGATACCTAATATTTCGAGGCTCTGCGAAACAAGATGGAGTGAAAAACACAAAACTATCAGAGTTTTTAAGGAGAATTTTCCTATTATATTGGAAAAATCTTATCGCGTGAAGCAAATTTCATTTATTCTTGGCATTATTTTGATAGCCAAATACTCGGCTTTGATGGAAGCTGTTGTTAATATGCTCCAATCCATAGCTTTGGACGTGGTCAAGGCCTCGCAACACATTAAACGCATTTTGCAATTGCTTAAGCCACCGTGACAATCCTGAAAAGTCACAGACGATATTATGTATAAGGGATGCTACTGTTGTTGCGGAGAAAGTAGGACTGGAGCAGGACATCACATCAATGCCGCGTATTTTTGGGAAACAACGTCATCGAAGCAACCACCCAGCAGAAACTTCTTCAGAATTCTGGAAGAGGTCTTTAATAATACCTTACTTGGACTCCATTATTACAACTCATGAAAAACGCTCCATTGTTCGCAATATCCAAATTACACCCGGCGCAGATGCAAACGATGTAATTTGAAAATATCACAGAAACTTGCGAAACTATCGTCCAATTTTATGATTTACCGAATATAAAAAATTAAATAAATATTGTCAGCAATTGTGGTTATGATACACCCAACCCAACAAATCTCACCGTCTTTGATGTTATAAAAGGGGCAGAAACCTTCTTACCCGCAACGAATAAAGCGTTAAAAAGTTGGAAACGATCGCTTAGCAGCCTCAGGAGACTTAAAACCTGGTTAAGGAGCACTATGGGGGAACATCGCCTCAATGGTCTGGTCATGATGAGTGTGCATAGAAAACTCATTAATGAAAACTTGCAAGATTTTCATAATAAGGTGGTAGAGAGGTTTGCAAAATACCCCCGACGATTATGTTTGAATTAACTTATTCTAAAAACCGGCCAAGTGCGTGTCGGACCACGCACAATGAAGAGTTCCGTAGTTGGAATGAATTTATCCCAAGAACAAACTTAACGTTGTAGTTGAAAAACATGTTCTCCCATACGGATTGTATGGGAGATCATGTTTTGCAAACTGCAAATTTAAGTTGGTTGATTATTACTCGTTAACCTGTACAGCCTACTTAGCTCTGATAGTTTTCCTATTAATTTCGTTATATATACTACTGCTGTGAATTTTTTCACAAGTCCAAGTACAACCATTTTAGCTGGCGGGGGGGAGACACTTGACTCTAACAAAAAAATTCTGATAAAAGCTTAATATTTCGCAAACGGATCCCTGAATTCAAAAATAGTATTCGCAAACTCACAATATTTTTGAAAGACCTTTCTAACGATACCCCACAACATGGGGTAGATAAGGAAAAAAAAACATCCCCACCTTTACGTGTAAATATTTTTCTTGCTTTTAATTTACCACTTTGTCGGCATAATTTATATGTATATATTTGCCAAATTACAGCTTTCTAGTAATAACCGTCTCTGAGCTAAGCCGCGGACAGACAGACAGACGGACATGGCGAAACTATAAGGTTTACTGATTTACTACGGAACCCTAAAAAGGGTCTCGCTCGACCCTTTTTTCATAAAAACCTTGTCATTTTCAAAAAATTATCTGCACACGCAAATTTTTCTATTAATTTTTTAAAAATAATTTTGTAACTTTGTTTACAAGTTTTATTTATTATACAGTCAAGAGCTCTTGAAGCTTAAAGGCTTGTGCAGACCAGCGCGACTCGTCGCGCGACGCGCCTGTTATTGTTATACTGTGAAGTTTTCTTAGAAACTGTATTGTTCGTGTCGCGTCGCGTAGGTCTGCACAAGCCTTTACACATTTGACGTTGTACCGTTTTTATTACCACCGCCCGCTGTAGAGATAAGACTCGCACTACAAGTGTAAAGCTTCATTTCATTTGCTGTTGACTACCTACAATTTCATACTTTTCCCATCCTCCATTTATCAACTTGCCCCCCCCCCCCCCAGCCCATCGGCTGGCGACGCCCTTGATCACTGTCAAACCACAGTGATAATTATTGTCGTTACAATATTATGTCGGATTATGATGCGGTTTTCACCATCATTTCAAACGTTTATTCCACAAGGTTTACTCGTATGTATAAATATTTATACTATTAATTTATTATCGTTATTCCTATTAACATTTAAATTAATAAATTGTAAATTATAAGTAACTACTTAGTATAGTAAATAGTAGATATGTTATAGCACAGAAATCTCAATGTTTAGACATGTCACTATATCAGAGCGGCAATTCCCGTCATTTTTAAGAACATTCTAATCTCATTCGCAATCTGTCAAAAATAAATCAATTTACCAACATTTTTGACAGATTAAGACTAGAATGTAAACGTTTTTTAAGTGCGAGAATTGGCCTTCAGTAGAGTGCACTCGTGTGACCCCATGGCCACAGCTTAGACGCTCAAGCGACACGCATCTAGCGACAGCGACTGCGGGGAGAACAAATGTAAGAAGTTGTTTAGAACATGCACGCATGCATGAACGTCGCACGTCACATCACTCGAGCCGTCAAGGGGGCCTGCCAATCTATCCTGGAATATTCTTCCTTGAAGTGAGCTGTCAATAGTGCCAATTGCTAGAATTAGCTGCCACCTTAATTCTAGGAATTGTCGCTATTGACAGCTCATGCCAATAACAGCAGACTTCATCTTAAGTTTTCAAGATGAGATTTTTACAAAATAGTCCGGCTCAGCAGGGGCGGGTCGCTAGTTAAGTTTATAAAGTTTACACAGCCTCACAAGACATGCTGTAAAGTTATTTTACAAGTAACGGTTTATTTCCAGATTCGGAGAAAGTACAGCGATCGTTGTGCACGGCTGATTACGAATGCAAAGACGACTGTCGCTGTGAGAGCCCCAAGGAAACCGTGCCCAAGATGTGCTTCTGCTACTCTATCGCTCGCAAACAGTAAGAATCGTTGCCTACTAACTGTGGATATGTCGCAGGCAGATTGTATGATTCGTCATTTTACATACGGCGTCATCCGTTTACAAACGCGCTGGCGGTTTTCCAAAATGCCTATGGCAAATTGGCAATTCGTTCAATTGTTGTAATTTCGACATTGATTGTTATTGTAGGGTGACCATCATAACACACAGGTTGGACATATCATACTTTATTCCAGCAATCAGGTACATATTATGTTACCGTAAAATTTGAGAACCGTGAGTTTATAATTTTTCGGTATTATTTCCGTTAGATTATAATTTATAAACAATCGAAAAATTGTAAAATTGGTTAGGTTAGAACTGTCTGATAGACCCCTCTGCCTACCCCAGGGTGGAGGACATCCATGAGGATTTCTACCCCGACAAAAAAAAAAAGGTTAGAACTGTGACCAACCGCGGCATCGGCCGGCGAGCGCTACTTCGCGCTCGCGAGGCAGGCTATTTGTATTAGCGCAAGGTGCTTTACGTCCCACGCAAGCTTGATACCAGTTTGCAATTTGTCGGTATTATTTGTTAGATTACAAACTATAAAAAAAAATGCGTTATATTCTAAATTGTTTGTTGCAGTTCATAATTTTTCTACAATTTTGTACCATTAATATTCCGCATGAGTCCTCCAAGCCAGATAACTAAATACTTAAATTTTCCGCGGCATTTTGCAATCGGCGTTTGAATTGTCCATCAAAAGTTGCGGCATATTATAAATTGACTAGGCTATTTATATTTTGCCTTAGGCTTTTACAAACGCTCGCTGTTTTGAAATTTTCAAAACAGCGAGCGTTTGTAAACGGACGACGCCGTTTGTAAAAAGCGGAATCATACAAATTGCCTGCGCTATACAGCGTGTATCAGAAAGGTGTGGTCAAATTTAAGGGCGTGGTACAGACCACGAAACTGAACAACCTTCTCCATGGGGCCGATATCGTCATAGCGAAACAATTATCAACTGTTCCATACAAAGCGTCAATACCTACTCGACCCTTTTCGTTGAACCTTTTCGCAACACCTTTCTGATACACGGTGTATAATCTGCAATAAATAAATAAATGTTCAACAACTCCCTGAAGGAAGTGTAAACAGACCCTGTTGAATTCTAAAGTCATCATAACACTAAAGAATAAGGAACACATAAATATCTGTATTTATCTGTTTCAACTTTATATCTCACTACATTTTCCAATAAATATTGTTTGATTAACATTATTCAATTTTAATTATAAAGTCATCGACAACAATTTAGATTATAAAATTAAACTCCATTATCAGTTGAAAAACAACCAATACAGGCGAGCCGCACCGTAGTTTTTTGTATGAAAATGCGTTGCGCTGTGGCCCGTTGCGATTGGTTTTAATCTCAGAGTAATAATTTTAATAGTCATCGTGACGTCGTCATTACGTGGCATTAAGTACAGCACCATGTTTTCATTTTCTAGGCAATATCTGGTTTGTCGAAGAAGCGAGTTCCTGTAAGATGTACCCACGTTGAAGAACACATCAGCATGTAACGTTCCAGATACAGCGAGCCTTTAAATCGAAGTTATTTTGTTGTATGTGCCCATAATAAAATACATTATGTAATCTTGCCAGTGTTTACATACATTCAACCAACTCCTCAAAAAACTTTCAGGACTATGCAGGATAATAGCATCGTAATTGCATAACACACTTTCATTCACAATGTGAAGAATTTTTGAAAGAAATTGGTAATCCATTGCTTCATATGTTTGAGGAATCCGTCTTCTCAACAATGTAAATCACGTAATGAATGTTGTTGAATTGTCTTCTAAATGAAAGTCGTTGCCGTTGTAGTTATTAATACTCGTAGTTGCATCACTTTTGCGCTCTCGAAAATATGGTTTATTTCGCCTTTGAAAATATATATGATTATACAATATCTTTATGAAGATATTGTATACTTTCCTTCAAGGACAGCTGAAGACTAATGTGTGATTTTTAAATTTCTTGATATGGTTTGCTTAATAATAGGAAAACATTCATTACTGACAGGGTTTAAAAAAGAAATGGTTTATTTAAAATTATTTTTCTGCTATATTTTGTATGGAAGTTCAAAAAAGTGTTTCAGCCACATGCACGTAGATCACAAAACGACGTTGATGACCTTGTAAAAAAGTGATCAAACGTCAGTCTCGCGTCATTTGTCGGAAAACTTGTTGCGAACATTTGTGATTTTCCTTGAATATTTAACTTATTTGAAAATTCCTTTTTAGCCACGTGCAAAACATAGAACTGGAATTTTCAAATCACAAATAGTTTTGTTTATTTCCTTTTTCCCTTTCTTACAACTAATGAACAAAATTAATCAAAATCTGTCGATTTCGCGCACGGCCTCTTAATCTAAATTTAGGTATCACGATTTCATGTTTATTACATGTATCTATGTATATTATGAAAATCGCTTCTTATTTTGAAAAGTCATACATAAAAATACTTGCTAAGAGAAGAAAGAAGTGATAAGAGAAGAGAAGGCAGAGTTAGTATATCATTTTTATTTTTATTTGTTTCTAATGGACTCGCGAGGACCCATTTTATAGATCGTGCGGATGTTATATAAAATGAAAATTGAATACCTACCGATAGGTACCCACAGAACGCCATAGGACATAATACTGTGGGAATAAGCAAAGTATACTAAGGGGCACCGGGCTGCTTTTATACTTAGAAATTCCTGATGGAAAAACCCAATAACAATTTGCCCGACCTGGGAATCGAACCCAGGACCTTATGCTAGGCAGTAGCGCTTGCCCTGCGGACTCGCCGTCCGCGTACCGGCCCATAGTGCTGCTTGACGAGGTGGGCAAGCTGTTTGAGCGTATAATCGCAGCCCGCCTCGTCGGCCACTTGTGCAGAGAGGGGCCGGACCTGGACGACAGTCAGTTTGGGTTTCGGCATGGGCGCTCCACGATCCACGCTGTGTCGCGGGTTAGGGTCCTGGCGGAGGAAGCGGTGTCCCGGGGCGGGGTGATGTTGGCGGTGTCCTTGGACATCTCCAACGCCTTCAACACCCTGCCCTGGAGTTGTATTCGGGAGGCACTGCGCTATCATGGGGTGCCTCCCTACCTCCGCCACATCGTTGGGGCTTATCTGTCGGAGAGGTGTGTCACCTACATGGGACGTGATGGCGGAAACCAGCGCCGCATGTCGTGCGGTGTTCCACAGGGCTCGGTTTTAGGACCGCTCCTGTGGAACATCGGGTACGACTGGGTGCTGAGGGGCGAGCTCGGTGCCGGGGTGGACCTGACGTGTTATGCGGATGACACGCTGGTCACTGCCCGGGGGAGCTCGCACAGGGAGGCAGCGTTGTTGGCGACGGCTGCGGTCTCACAGGTGGTGGGTCGCATACGTCGCCTAGGCCTGCAGGTGGCCCTCAGCAAGTCGGAGGCCATGGTGTTTCATGGCCCCCGGCGGGCGCCGTCACCCGGCTCACACATCGTGGTCGGGGGGGCTAAGATCGCTGTCGAGTCTACCATGAAGTACCTAGGATTGGTGCTCGACAGCCGGTGGGACTTCGGGCCCCACTTTCGACGGCTGGCGCCCAAGTTGCTGGGCGCTGCTGGGGCGCTGTCAACGCTGCTTCCCAATCTGGGGGGCCCGAGCGCCGCTTGTAGGCGGCTCTACGTGGGGATCGTGCGATCGATGGCCCTGTACGGGGCCCCGATCTGGGCGGCTGATCTGACGGCCGGTAGCATTGCGGTTCTGCGCAAGCCGCTGACGGCCGAGGGCTATGGCCGTCAGAGTCATCAGGGGGTATCGCACGATCTCCTACGAGGCGGCTTGTGCACTGGCCGGATCCCCGCCCTGGGACCTGGAGGCGAAAGTACTCGCGTCATCGTATCGGTGGCGCGAGGAAGCGAGGGCGCGGGGCGAGCGACCGATGCAGCGACACATGGAGCTGCATCGGTCTCAGCTTCGCGAGGTCCTGGTGGCGGAATGGCGGGACAGGCTCTCACGCCCTACCGCCGGCCTCGACATCATCGAGGCGGTCCGGCCGGTGCTCGAGCGCTGGCTCGGGAGGAGGCACGGCTCCCTGTCGTTTCGGGTGACGCAGGTGCTCTCGGGGCATGGTTGCTTCGGGAAGTACCTGTGTCGCATAAACAGGGAGCCGGACGCCCGGTGTCACCACTGCGTCGACTGCCGGGAGGACACGGCGCGGCATACGCTGGCAGAGTGTGCCGCTTGGGAGGAGCCACGCCGTGCCCTCATCTCAGAAGTAGGCAGTGACTTGTCGCTGCCGGCCCTAGTGAATGCGATGGTCGGCAGCGGCGAGTCCTGGGACGCGGTGGTTTCCTACTGCGAGACAGTCGTCTCGCAGAAGGAGGCTGCGGAAAGGGAGAGGGAGATCTCGTCCACTCACCCGGCCCGCAGCAGGCGCACCGGGCGTCGGCGGAGGGCGGACAACGCCCTCTTCCAGCCCCCCTAAATGGGTCCAGGGGCGACGGACTCGGGGACGTCCGTCGCCCCCCACACATCAGGACCCGAGGTGGCGGCGCGTAGTGTTCCACGCGCGCCCCTCTTAGACGTCGCGGGGGGAGTCAAACACTTCACTCCCCCCCCTGACCCGAGGAGGCCCGCGGTGGCGGGCCGGCACCAGCCGGGGGTTGCGGAAGATTTCAAGTTCCCGCGACCCCCGGCGTAGGTGTGAGTTGGAACACCGGGGTGGTTTTTAGTCAGTAAGAGTCTGACAGACCCCTCCGCCCGCCCCAGGGCGGGGGACATCCATGAGGATTTTCCACCCCGGAACAAAAAAAAAAAAAAAAAAGGCAGTAGCGCTTGCGACCACCAGACCGATGAGGCATTTCGAGATTTCAGGTTTGGTCTAATTGCAAAATTTGTTCATAGTTTATAATCAATCTGCCTTGGCTTTTTCTAACTATATTGGGGTCGGCTTCCAGTCTAACCGGATGCAGCTGAATACCAGTATTTTACATAGAGCGACTGTCTATCTGACCTCCACAACCCAGTAACTGGGTAATACGATACCCCTTGGTAAGACAGGTTGGCAGACTTTCGGGTGTCTGACGACCCGTAACGACTGTCAAAGATCCACGAATGACAGCCGGGACCAACGGCTTAACGTGCTTTTCAAGGCACGGAGGAGTCTCGGTAGGTAAAGATGGTCACCCATCTACGGACCAACCACGGCGAGCATAGGTTAACCTCTTGGATCAACCCGTGCGGCTGTTTTTAATTAGCCACGAGCTCCTCATAGGAGTGCGTACAATAACTACTTCAGAAATTTTCAGTTATTTCAACTATTTTGTCTACCCCTCAGCTATAACTACCAAAAACAATCATCAAAATCGGACTACTCTATTAAAACTTACGCAAGGTCAAGGTCATACTTAAAAAAACCGGCCAAGTGCGTGTCGGACCACGCACAATGAAGAGTTCCGTAGTTGGGACGAATTTATCCCAAGAACAAACTTAATATTGTAGTTAAAAAACATGTTCCCCCATCCGAAATGTATGGGAGAATATGTTTTTGCAACTGCAAATGTAACTTGGTCGATTATTACTCGTTAACCTGTACAGCCTACTTAGCTCTGATAGTTTTTCTTTTAATTTCGTTACACATGTACTACTGCTGTGAACTTTTTCACATATCCAAAACCAACCATTTAGCTGGCAGGAGGGGTAGGACCCTTGACTCTAACAAAAATTAGCACTTTGAGGTTTAATATTACGCAAACGGATTTCAGAATCCAACGACACTCGCAACGTTTTCCTGATTTTATTTTACCACTATGTCGGCGTGATTAATATGTATACCCATGCCAAATTACAGTAATTTTAGTACTCTAGAGTGTCTGATTTAAGCCCCGGACAGGCAGACGGACATGGCGAAACCATAATGGTTCCTTGTTGACTGCGGAACCCTAAAACGTCGAGAGGTGTCGCGGGGGGTGTGTCGGTTAGAATGAGGTTCCTTCCGCTGTTTAATATGTTTATAGACACAACGAAATAAATTAAGAACTAAATGAAAAGTGCAGAAATTACAATAGTTTTTGTAAATCGTAAGAAACCGACTTAAGGCTCGTGTAGACTAGCGCGCTTTGTCGCGCGACACGACACTGGTAATTGTTCTACAATGAAGTTTTCTTAGAAATCGTATTGATAGTTGCGTCGCGCTGAAGCGTCGCGGCGGTCTGCACGACGTTTCACACTGTGTACCTAGATCAGTCTCTGAGGTAGGTACGGGAGTCCATAAACTAACCCAACTAACCAATAAATTAATATAGTTTGTAAATTCATGTTCATATTAAATCTTGATATCACTAACACTTATTACCTTCCGTAGTAACATTGTTTTTATTTAGTACTAGCTGCGCCCCGCGGTTTCACCCTCATAAGTCTCGATCGTCGGGAATGTCGGGGTAAAAGTATCCTCCTAATCAAGGTCATGGTCTATCCATGTGCCAAATTTCATCCAAATCTGTTCAGACGATTTAGCGTGAAAGCTTAACAAACAAACAGACTCACTTTCGCATTAATTATTACATTACGAGTAATGTAAGTATCCACTGATTTTGAATCTTGTTTTCTATTGTATTTTATGTTTTATACGTTTTAGGGTTCCGTAGTAAACAAGGAACCCTTATAGTTTCGCCATATCCGTCTGTCTGTCCGAGGCTTAGCTCAGAGACGGTTAGTACTAGAAAGCTGTAATTTGGCATATGAATACATATTAATCATCGCCGACAAAGTGGTAAAATAATATATTAGGATTTTTTTTTTTTAGGGTACACGTGGGGTGTTTTTTTCCCTCATCTACCCCATGTTGTGGGGTACTGTTAGGAAGGTCGTTTCAAAATATTTTGTGAAAACTATTTTTAGATTCCGGGATCCGTTGGCGAAATAAAAAGCTTTTAACTGATTTTTTGTGTTAGAGTCATGTGTCAGCTAAATGGTCGTACTTGGATTTGTGGAAAAATTCACAGCAGTAGTACATATAACGAAATTAAAAGGAAAGCTATCAGAGCTAAGTAGGCTGTACGAGTTAATGAGTTATAATCAACCAACTTAAATTTGCAGTTTGAATAACATACAACGTTTGAATTACATGTTCTCCCATACATTCCGTATGGGAGAACATGTTTTTCAAGTACAACGTTAAGTTTGTTTTTGGGATAAATTCATCCCAACTACGGAACCCTTCATTGTGTGTGGTCCGACACGCACTTGCCCGGTTTTTTTTAGTTAATTACGTAGTTGTTTGTGGTGAATGCTGTGTATACCTATATTAGGCATACATACCAGTACTTGTATTATGTTATTGTTCTGTTTGAATTTCTTGTATGTACTGCTGTAGGTGTATCAAATAAATAAAAAAAACACTAGAGCAAAAGTATCGTGACGGTCAAAATGTTACACTTTTTTCGGTCTAGCTCTCATTCGTCAGAGTATAATGTGCGATAAGAAATACCGTAAAAAAAAAAATATTCGCGTCGTCTTGAAAACCTCCCCCTTTTTTCGTCGTTTCAAAATCGGTCTAACTGATTAACTGTGAAAAGTGACAGACAGACTGTGTCGCATTTATACATTACCTGCGAACCGCCCCTGCTTCGCACAAGTTTTCCTATATAAATGGGGTTGTGGGGCGGTGTATCTCACACTACGTTCGGCGCTTGATGTGGCAACACGTGTCCGGGTTCACAATAAGTCAATCGTCATCCTGAAGATCCTAGAGGTGAAACACGTGTCGATTTCTTACAAGGTTATTTATGAATCTTTAAGAATAGTTAAGCGGATCAGGTTACATAAACTACGTCGTCTATTGTACTATATGAAAGTTTAATATAATAAACCTTCCGGTACTAATTATCTAAATGATGTAGAAACCACATCAAAATTCATTGCGTAGCTTAGAAACATAACGCAGTCACACAGACATACACAAAAAGCGATTTTAATATATAATATGTTTAGAAAAGTACTTTCCCATACATTTATATTATGGTACTTGAGTGTAATAACAACACGTCAAGTTTAATAGAGGCTTGTAGTAATGTTGTAGAACTGAATGTCTTGAAAGCGTTAATAATTGGCGTTATAAGCGGATTATAATAATACCTGCCACATGCTCGATTGTTTACTGAGATTAACTGATTGTTAGCATCATGAAGTGGTTGCAAGTCGCTCTGTTCGCCGTGGTAGTGTTGGTAGCCAACGTAGCTGCCTTCACAGGTAAGTGCCAGCGCAAACTTTGTCTTGTCGCTGCGTCTAGTCGCTGCAACAAGACGCAGAGTTGTCATTTGCATCTGCGTCTTGTCGCTGCGACTTTCCGGCAGAGCTATTGTTTGCGTCAGCCAGTAGTTGTTACGACAGATGTCCAAGAGCTCTGCTACGTGACGCCAAGTGTGCGGAGCTTTGAACAAAATACTTATATCAAAATTGTCGGCCGGATGCTGTCCTTTATTGAACGGGGTGGCCTGAAGCAGTTACGACTGTTCTGATGTGTACAAACTCTGTTTGTAAAAAAATACCCAATATGTACCATTTATTTACATTAAATGAACAAGTCTCCGAAAGACTGAAAAAAGAAATTACGAGTACCTGCTCAGAGATTGCAATTATACAGTAGAAATGCCAGTTGTATGACAGTTAAAATTTATAATAACTTACCACTGAGAATGTCACCATTAAAGTTTAAATGTAAAATGTTTTATTGGCTGTTAGACATGTGTTTTTATTTCGTCAGTGAATTTTTAAATCATAATTTTTGATATTGTAATCATAGTAATGACTTTGACATTATTATGAATTCTTGGACATTGTAATTTTGATATTAGATTTATATTTTGATAACAATAATACCAGCCAGTTATTGTCCCACTGCAGGGCAAAGGCCTCTTCTCATACAGAGAAGGCGCGAGCATTAAACACCAACGCTTGCTCAAGACGGGTTGGCGATTTCAGACTTATATTAACTATAGTTCAGGTCTCCTCACGATGTTTTCCTTACCGATGTCAGTAATGTCCAAGATAAACTCAGAAAGCACATATGAATTGAAAAAGTCACATTGGTACTTGCCCGGATTTGAACCCACAACCTCGTGCATGAGAGGCGAGGCCTTAACCACTGGGCCATCACGGCATTATTTTGATATTATGATTTATATTTTGACATTGAGTATAATTTATTCCTTGACATTATGATTTATATTTTGGTCAGTATGATTTATATTTTTGATTTAACTATTAATATTTATGAAATTATAAATAGTGCATTTTTGATGAATCATAACCAGTCTAAATTAATAAACTTAATACAAGATTTCATAATTTTATATAATATTCTTGTACTGTACCCAGTTCTGTGTACCTAGCTTATTATTTAATACTATCTTTTGCCCGCGACTTTGTCCGCGTAGAAGTCGAAAATGGTTCTATTAAGGATTTGTTATTGGTTTTTTACGTTATTAATTTTGTTATAACATATACATTATTATGTTAAAATGTTTGAATACTTATAAAATATAACAATCTTTATTATAGTGTAGGGATATAAAGATTAAATAAACCTGAAAAAAAATAAAAAAAAATATTTTTTGAACAAGAAGTTCGGCTTTTGATCTGGTGAAAGTTACACGGGTGTATTATCTTTTTACAACGAAATCGATATACTACACTTACCGCAGTATTTCTTTGTAAACAATATTTTTTTGTTTTTCTTTCGGGTGCTAGAATCACCAGGCTACTCTGTGTGCTTACTCTGGAGCATGCCACATACAACAACTGGCCGTGGGAGAAGCAGCTTTCCCTCAAGTCTACTCCCGATACCTTAAGAGTTTGACCTTGAGCTTTGTATATAGTAATTGCGAAGCATACTTTGATAGGAAACTGCACTCTCTTGAATTCGAAGGGGTAATTTGATGGTGTTAGAGGAATCCTAGGAATAAATACAGGCCTCTGTAAAGCTTAGAAACCTTCAAATGTGGTACTAATATGTACAAGCAGTGACTTTCGAGACATTCCAATTTTAAAGAGTATTTGCATTGCAAGCACCAAGCCTTTAAAGTGAGTTCAACCTTTTTTTAATAAAATCGGATTGACTTTTCAAACATGTGTCAAAATAAAATGTAATTTAAACCAAAAGCACTAAGGAGTATTGATATCAACTTCGAAGCAAATCACTCCCAAAATAACTTTCTACCCCTATTTAACCCCGTTAGGGGATGAATTTCAATAAAATACGAAACATGTCTTCCATCAATTCTGTTAACGAATGTTTATACAAAATTTGAAGTAGATTGGACCAAGGAATCACGTTGGCCCATACAAACTTTGCCCCCCCTTTTCACCCCCTTAGGGATAGAATTTCAGAAAATCCTTTCTGATCGGATGCCTACGTCATATAAAGAACACACCCTCCAAGTTTCAGGTCTCTACGATCAGTGGTTTAGGCTGTGCGTTGATCCGTCTGTCAGTCATTCAGGACAAAGCATTTTATATGTGCGTATAGATTTCTACACCAGCAATGGTAGTATGTGTGAAACAGTGTTTAGTGTAAGATCTCAATGTACCATATACTGAGAAATATATAAAAAAACCAATTCAATACAATGTAACGTTTTCTCTACAGACGTGGAGATGAGGCAGCGATCGTGGTGTTACGCTGACTACCAGTGCCAGAACAACTGCAGATGTCAGTATGTGCACCCGGGCGAGCTGAAGATGTGCATGTGCCAGTCGCCCTACAATGGACAGTAAGGATATGAATACGAGAGAAAAATTATCGAACTGCCTTGTTGGTTTAGTGTTCGCAACCGCTACTGCTGAGCATGAGGTCCTGGGTTCGACTTCCGGGTCGGGCCAAAGTGTTATTGGGTTGTTATTTCTGGCGGGACTGTTGTTGGGTTTCTTTCAATGGTGCGGAAAAGAAAGAATTAAAATACATTAAAAAAACTGTCGAGAGGTGTCGTGGGACATCCAGTTGGAAGTCCCTTCCTCTTTTGCACACTTGGAATGACAGCTAGATCGAAGAAAGTGTAACATTTTTACTGTCACGACACTTTTGTTGTCATAATGGTCAAATATTACTCTTTTTTCGTTCTAGCTCTCATTCGCCAAGAGCGCAGAGTAAGGCGATAAGGAATTTCGTTCCAAAACTCTTCGTTTGGTGTGTCGGTCACCACATATATGAAGTTCGGGCCGATATACCGGTATCGGTGCGCTGTCGTTATCGGCTACTGTGAAAACGTCCATTCTTATCATGATTTTCGGCACAATTACAAACGCGCGGAGGAAAAGTCACGTACATGAAAACGATTTGAACATTTAAAATGCTCGATTTTCACACAATAGTTATTTAATTAACTGAATTGAAAGAAACTTGTTTTAGTTCATGACTTTATTATCTCTAGAGGGCGCCATATTGAATTAAATGTGACGTCACAGCCTATAACCAGCAGACAATCAAGACGCTTCCAACGATATACTCAATTGTCAAATTATGATCAGTATTTTAGAAGTTATGAGGTAACAGATGAACATACATAATACAACTTATAACACCCCTCTTTTTCCGTCGTGTTTAAAGTTGACGTGTGTATCTGTCTGTACCTATCGTGTTTTTGTTTTTTTTGTTTGAAAGGTGACTTGATCGTTTCGATTGAGTCTTTTTAGCTATGATTCAAGAAAATCGGTTGAGCCGTTTGAAGATTATCAGCTCTTTTCTAGTTGATGAATGGATGTGAGCGTCTTCCACAGGTCTGATCGATTTGAAATTTGGTATTATGTTAGTTCAATGATATTAGAAGATGATATTAGAAGAACATAGTTACCTTGAACTGATGCTGCAACATCACCTGGAATTTGCAGGATACCCAACTCCCTTAGCAACTTACAGCACAGGTATCGTGTTTAGGCTCATTGGCATGGTCTCAACGGATATGTAACATAGTCCTCCAGACCGTATTTCGGCCATGGCGGCCAATCTCAATAGAGACCAGCCTTCGGCGCGGGAGATATTATAGTGTACAAGTGTGTGCGCAGACACAGGTGCACTCTCTCTTCCCTCACTCTCATAGTCCGATGGGACGGCAATCCGACACGACCGGAGAGCGATCAGGAGCAGGACCAACGGGTTAATGTGCTTTCCGAGATACGGGGGTATCACACCGCCAACTTCCAAACTCCGGGCTGTAACTAAGAAATTCCTGATGGGAAAACCCAATAACACTGCCCGACCCGGGAATCGAACCCAGGACCCCAAGGTCAGCAGTCGCGCTTGTGACCACGAGACCAACGGGGGCAGGATATGTTATAGATAGATGGTGAACAGGGTCTGGTGATGGAGTAGGAAAAAGAAATGATGAAATGTTTTTGTCGGGGGTTTTTTTTATTTTTATTTATGCTTGGAACTAGAGACCCCTAGAATGGCGCCCGTTAACACTTACTGTCGTCATCCCATTTAGTTACTACGGTCCTATGTTTTCTATTTCAGAATGAATGTGGTCTGTCGAAGATCGGAGTTCCTGTAGAGCCGTAGAAGTATATCATCAGAATGTGATTCCAACTACAGCGAGGTTTCAAAACTGAGGCACTTCGAATGGATTCCTGTAGCTTGTAGCTAATAAAAATATGATTTATCTTGAATGTCTTTAAATGAAATGATATTATTTATTCTGTACATAAGATATCGGAATCGTCATATTAAAAAAAAAAACGTGTGCGGTCGGGCGACCCCGTCTGGTACGTAGTTCCTTCTCACGTATGATTTAAATTCATCAATGTTTAAAACAAAAACCAAATTTTCGCAGCCGCCACCTTTTTTTTTTTTTTCAGGATGGGAAATCATCAAATGACTTCTCCCGCTCTGGGCAGAGCGAGAGGGTGTGTCAGACTTTTACTGACTAAAACCCACCCGTGTTCCTTCCGTTGCCTGTGTGCCGGGGCCGCGATATCCCTTTCGGACAAACCCGCAACCCCAGCAGGCATTGGTCTTTCACAACAATTATTATCTTACACAAATTTATTATATTTAAGTATACATATACACATTGCAGTATGTAACTGATTTACATCCGTCACCTCACACTTCAGGTCTAGTTGAAAACCAGCGTCAGGCACTAGTTGTCTGGCATTTTTGCTGAACTAGGCCTATTTGGCGCAGCCGCAAGGCACACTTTCCTGCTAGTATCATAAAACGCAATTTAAACTTTATTTGTTTTCATTCTTTTTTAATTTGATTTTTGTTTATAGTATAATATGTTGTGTTGTGTGCCTTTTGTGTGCGTGTCTGTGCTAAATAAATGTATTTTCTTTCTTTCTTTTTCTTTCTTTCTTTCTTTCGACCCCGTCGGTTGGTGCTGACATCTCTTTGAGGCGCGCGTGGAACACAACGCGCCGTCGACACAGGCCTGGTCCTTATCGGATGGCGAGCTGCCCATTGCTCACCGTCCGCAAGCCCGCGTCTACGGTGGCCGGAAGTCGGCTCTTGACTCCCGACGCCCGGGGTGTCTCCTGCGGCGACTAGGGCCGCGAGAGCGTGCAGCTTGCATCTCCCTCGCGCGCTCCGCCTCCTCCTTCGCGAATATAACTGCTTCGCAGAAGGAGGTGACGGCCTCCCATGCACTCTCGCTCCGAACCATGGCCTGAACCAGGGCCGGACGCGAGAGATCGCCGCCGCCGATCGCCTCTGTGAGGACACGGCGGTGCTCCGCCGAAGCCGGGCAGACCTCCACCGCATCCTCCACCGTGTCCTCCGGGCGATCCACACAGTGGTGACACCCGGGCGTTTTCTCCCGCCTTACGCGGAACAGGAACCTCCCGAAACAACCGTGTCCGGTGAGGACCTCCGTCAGGCGGAAGGTGAGGACGCCATGGCACCTCTCAAGCCACTCCTCAAAGAGAGGATTTATCGCCGCAATTGTGGCGTGCCCACCGCAGCCGCCACCTTGAATATACATTTTGATCCCAATATCGGCTTAAGCACCCTCAAAAACGATGAAAACGACACCCATGATGAAAAAAAAAAATCACAGCCGCCATCTTGGACTTACATTTCGACCCCACTATTAGCTTTAGCACTCTCGAAAACTATGAAAACGACACTCATGATGAAAAATTTGAGAACATTTGCAGCCGCCATTTAGAATTTACATTTTGACTTCACGATCGGCTTTAACACAATTCACACTTTCTCTCTCTCTCTCTCATGCAGTGTACTCGGGCAGATGTGTACAATTTTATTACACGACACTGTAATCACTTTACTGTTTCTTTTATTTTTTTCTGCCGGCGTTCTTTCTCCCTCTCTCTTTCTTTCTCTTTGAATTAGAAGAAGACAGTCGCAGATATTAACACATTTTAGCGTGACGATTTCTGAAAGTTTGCAAGCCGCGGTAAAGAGCTTCGTTCCAAAAAAATATTTAATGGAGTAGACATTTCCTATCTAACTACACCCATTTTTTTTTTTGTTGAGGCTGGGTAGTTATCAAATAACTTCTCCCGCTCTGAGCGGAGCGGGAGGGTGTGTCAGACTTTTACTGACTAAAACCTAACCGAGTTCTTTCCGTTGCCTGTGTGCCGCGATATCCCTTTCGGACAAACTCGCAACCCCGGCAGGCATTGGCCCTTTCGGACCCCGTCAGTTGGTGCTGACATCTCTTTGAGGCGTGCGTGGAACACAACGCGCCGTCGACCCGGGCCTGGTCCTAATCGGACGGCGAGCTACCCATTGCTCACCGTCCGCAAGCCCGCGCCTACGGTGGCCGGAAGTCGGCTCGCGACTCCCATCTGACTACCCCTGAGAAATGGCGAAACAAACACAGGGGTTAAAGTTTCTTTAAAGTCTAGACATAATCTTGTTCAGATCATATGAGTACATTACAGCATTTTAACGGGGTTTCCCTGGTTTATTGCCAACCTACGTATTGAGCCATCGAGCCATCTAAGGGCACACGCAAGGAAGTGATTTCAAAGGGTCACCGTTATCGAAATCTTTATGGTGGACTGCATTGAATTATAGAATTAAAAATGATAGTTAACTAGTGTGTGGCAGTGTTGGTGATATTTATCTAATCGCGACTAAATCGACTGACACTTCGAGTAAAAATGTACTCGACCCTTATTTCTCAAAATCGAGTAACGAGTTAAATAACATCCAGCCGCATCACTATCCGACACTGTCAGATATTTCTGTTTTCCTGTGTGTAATTGAAGGATTATAATGAATATCGAATCTTCAAGATGGTATACAACACTTACTCCAGAAAGATGTTGCGTTAATTTTTAGGGTTCCATACGTCCGAGTGAAAAAAACGGAACCCTTATAGAATCACTCGTGTGTCTGGCTGGCTGGTGGGTTGGCTGGCTGTCTGACTGGCTGGCTGGCTGGCTGGCTGGCTGGCTGGGTGGCTGGCTGGCCGGCTGGCCGGCTGGCCGGCTGGCCGGCTGGCCGGCCGGCCGTCTGTCCGTCTGTCCGTCTGTCACAACCAATTTGCTCCAAATCTACTGGACCAATTTAGTTGAAAAGACATCCAGTCCAGTCCAGTTTCTGCCCTCTGGTCGTGTTCTGAATCGATAAATGTTCATCATTTAAGGTTTTACAGTAAGATTTAATTTATTATAGATTTATAAATTCAAAATATGTTGCGCTACACAATTCTCAAAAGAAAATTGCTCAATTATAGCTTCCGCCTCGCCAATTTTAACGGGAAGTACTAAAAATGTTTTTACAATGCATTTGCTCGAAAAGAGCGTTTTCCAAGCAGTCAATTTGTGCGGAAAGTGTCACTTTTTTTCACTAGTGCTTTTTACTTTTCTGTTTTTTTATTTTATTTTTGTGGCCGTCGTCAGCACGTCTCGTCTCAGAGATTTTATTATTTGAGAATTTTTTTCACAAATTAGTATTTACAAAAGCAGATGATGATGATGACGATCTCGATGATTATGACGTTGGTTAAAATCAAAAAGTCGAAGTCGAAGTCACAGTCGGAGTCGAAGTCAAAGTCAAAGTAGAAGTCGAAGTCACAGTCGGAGTCGAAGTCGGAGTCGAAGTCGGAGTAGAAGTCGAAGTAGAAGTCGAAGTCGAAGTCAACTTCGAAGTCGAAGTCGAAGATCTAAGTCGAAGTCAAAGTCGAAGTCGAAGTCACAGTCGGAGTCGAAGTCAGAGTCGAAGTAGAAGGCGAAGTCGAAGTCGAAGTCGGAGTCTAAGTCGAAGTCGAAGTGTAAGGCGAAGTCGAAGTCTAAGTCGAAGTCTAAGTCGAAGTAGAAGTCGAAGTAGAAATCAAAGTCAAAGTCAAAGTCGAAGTCGTGAATTAATTTTGTTTTTATCATTTATATACGTCGTCGTATGTTAGATGTTACACATCACAGGCGACTGCCGTAAGGCTCGCTCGTTTTTTTTTTTTTTCCTCTCACAATGTATAGTAAAACGTTGTATGATACACGTGCGTAAGATGATTTCCGACTCGTGTCGACTTATACACTCGCTCACTTCGCTCGCTCGTGAATATGCCACTCGTCGGAGATCACCTACCTTCCGCACTTATAGCATAAATAACTATTGACGTTCCATTTTATCCCGTAATTACCTTTTCAACACACTTGCTCGTAAAGTAGCTCTTATTGAACCGTTTTTAGGGTCATAATTCAGTGTATTAAAAACGCATGCTTTTTACTTTATATTATCGGACTAGTGCTGTAATGCCACAGATAACTAATCAGGATTTGGTTGCGACTCGCTAAAAACAATAACATTGGACTTGCCTGGGAATTGAACGTGGTATCTACGTGTCACTGATTAAATACGCACTAATTAGGATACACGTATTATCACACCCACTTTAACATCCTATCGTGTTTCTCATCTTTTAATTAAACTATTTTAATTAACAATAAAAGCGAAAACTGGAATAAATTTTGAATTTTTACAAAAGCCAAACAACCGACCATAGGCAACCGACATCCTTTTTATATCGTCGAATTTTATCTTGTCATTGAAATGCTAGTGATTGATATAATAAACATCGACTATTTGTTCAAGGAATATTTTATTCATCCTTTATTGAAAAAAAAAACTATTTTAATGTATTTATAATTATTTTACTGACAACAATCGTGTTTTTCGGCTAGGATTTTCAAGATGCTGTTGGAGCTAGCCGGCGTTTAAAGATGTGGTCCTATTCCTTATTAAATAATGTAGTAGGTCTAGGTGTATTATGGGGACCCCTCTCAAGTTTTAGAATATTAAACTGCTTTAACACTGAATTTGTTACGAATCATAACGAATACCTTCAAAAAGAGCACGGGTTGCCCGCCATTCAATATTGAATGTCAAAAGGAAGACTGTTTCTGGAAATTGAAACTCCAATCATATCCCCTTCAAGTGATCTTAAATCCTCCGAGCTAACTAGACGAATAAAATATATCGTTACTATTAGAAATATTATAAAATGTTTTTGTCTTTGACTTTCGACATGTCCGACGGAAGTACGAGCAGAGAATATGAGCTACCCCAGGGATCACCAATTGACTCGCGGTCCGTTTGGAAGACGTTACCTACTAGCAACCAAGATTAGAAGATGTTCAAGGACCTTGCGTATTTATGTGTTTTTTGGAAATCATTCGTTTCGATTTGTATAGTAGCAGCTAGCTCTATTACTCCCGAAAACATTTGCAGCTTCATGCGGCTTGCGCCAGCGTCGTCTGGTGTTG
The DNA here is from genome assembly GCA_947364205.1 of Agrochola lota. Taxonomy (NCBI): domain Eukaryota; kingdom Metazoa; phylum Arthropoda; class Insecta; order Lepidoptera; family Noctuidae; genus Agrochola; species Agrochola lota. The sequence continues at coordinate 11,684,250 of OX376248.1, read as the reverse complement.
TGTCGACGGCACAAAATATAAAGCGTGTGCTTAAATCAATTACTAAAAAAAAAATGATTAGGTTTTTGTGATAAATTGTTTACTTAAAGTCCGTACAAAATAGGTCGGCGGTCCGGATCCGGGCCGCAGTCCGCCATTTGATGACTCCTGAGCTACACCATATCTTTAAGTAGTTTGTGAGCCATCTGTAAGCTCGTCTCGTATTTGTCAGGTAGGTATTTGGTTAGCATAAGTTTTTTTTTTTAATCTTTGTCATACCAAACGTACGTAAGTACCCGTGCTATCTTGTTCGTTCTCACGGTTTTAACTTCGAACATATTTCAATGGATTTCTTTTTTATGTGAAAGTTACTCAATATAAAAAATACTGAGGAAACACTATCTACAAAAAAATCGTAACATCGAAAGTACCAAAACGAAAAGATCATACTACCACATCACTAAAACCATAGACAATTTCTAGCGGCCATTGTTGTTTGACAAATTTTGAAACGCGACATGGCAGTATGGAATTAGTAAGTACTATCATTGCAGTATGGAATTAGTAAGTACTATCATTGCAGCATGGAATTTGTTTATAGAAATTGACTTTGAATACATGGAACTAGTATGAACTATCCTATACTATTAAATGAGCATTCGCTATTTTAACCCGAGCAGAGATTTGTGCTTTTTTTAATCTCATCAAAGAGACTTCTTGCCTTCTATGTTCTATGTTATGGGGTTTGGCTTCCTTCAGGTGGACCATTGTGCGTGGATTCTTCTTTCCTTTTTTATGCCTACTGTGTAAATAAATAAAATGTGATACATTATCATAATATTTCATAAAATTATATATTTTTCACTACATATTAATCTTAATTTGCGTATTGAAATTATTATTTTGTGTTTATTATATTTTTATATAGGCTGTTCAGCGGTTTTGCCTGTGCCTTTATTTACAACTGCACGAGCATAGCTAGCAGAAAAAAAAACCAGCCCGCCATTTTCCGTAAATATTTGCTATCGTTTTTGTTTTGTTGTTATAAAAAATACGAAAATCTAAGGTATTGTCACCAACCGACGTACAATTTTTTTTGAAAGAAGCTCCGATTGACATTACCTGGCAACAAAGGTCAGTTGAACTTTATAAATCTAAATTATCATTTCGATAGTTACGTTATTCCAGCATAAGTTCTTACAACAAATCTGTTTTTTTCTCGCAAGTTTGTTGAAAAACGTCGTATGAAACGCGTGTGCATTGGACATTACCCACTCGGCTAAATTATCGCGCTCGCCTATGGCTCGCGCGCCAATGCCGCCTTTTGGGTAATAACCAATACAGCACACTCGTTTCATAATGTACTATTATAGAGTGTGAATAATAACTATAACCCGCTTATTTTAAATCAAAGGAATGTATGTAATTGTTGCAATGTAATCTTCTTTACATAGTATAAAACAAAGTCGCTTCGCGCTGTCTGTCCCTATGTATGCTTAGATCTTCAAAACTACGCAACGGATTTTGATGCGGCTTTTTTTTAAATAGATAGAGTGATTCAAGAGGAAGGTTTTTGTGTATAATACATTACAGTTTTGTGTTAATTGGCTGAAATATGACAATTATTGTCGAAGATGTCGGAAAAAATCATGCCGACTGGGAGCTTTACTGGCGTGCGCCGCATAAGCCGTAAGAGATACATCAAATTTATGTTTTACAGAATTGTATATCCTAAAAAGTTCAAAAATAAAGTCCGCGATAGCATATGTCTATCTTCTAAGGATGACCTACAGTAACCATTTTAATCTTTCAGAATTTGATAAAAATTTAATTGTTATTTCCGAAGCTATTTTGACCGGTATTTTATTTATCCTTATCCAATAAAATATGTTATTTAAATTGGGCATTTAATTTAGATTAAAATATGCCTTGACATCATATCATTAAAATGAATACTTTAAAAGATATCACAGATTCAAAATTACGCGTAACAAAATAATTATGGTTGCCGACAACGCGAGCGCAGCGGTAGGAATCGACGACTTTTCTTCGGATATTAGGTATGATCTAACTAATCCCATCCATCCACGCGGGCGAAGCCGCGGGCAAAAGCTAGTAATAATAATAAAAGAGCATTACCTTTCCTCTCAACTGTGAGTATTTATATACCTGTAGTATGTATGTTTATATATTTAAGCTTTATATATTTATTTAAGTATATGTTAAATTATTACGTTATACGTGTAGGTATATTTTGATATTTTAGTTTAAGACTTCGCATATTTATATTTGTCTCTTCTTGTCACACACTATTGTCTACATTTCTTTCTCATTTCTCCTTCCGCATGTCTGCTGGAAGAAATTTCTTAAGAAATAAGTAGTACCTTTGTATTCATAATTATGATTATGTCGTATCTGTATCAATTTTACTGTGTCCTACATAAATAATAAAATAAATAAATTCTTTATTTTCACCAAAAGCCATTTCATTTCAATTTCATTACAATATCAAAGACTAAGAGCATAGGTATACCGAAGGCTTATAACTAGGGCATAATCATTTTAAATACACTGACTGACGTGTATGTGCCTGTATCTTAGGAGTCAGTGATTCTCCGTAACAACAAAGCCATATTATACTTAAACAGGACGTTTCAACAATAAGCAAATAGTGTACAAGAAAATAGGATATAATTTATGTAAAACAAAACACAATATGAAAAACATTTAACTGTTTGGTGAAATAAAAGTATGGTTTGAGTGTGTGTAGTGAGTAAAGGTGGGATGTGTGTGTGTGTGTGTGTGTGTGTGTGCGTGTGTATGTAGTGAGTAGGTGTAGGGTGTGTGTAGTGAGAAAGAATGGGGTGTAACGAGTACACATCCGTTTACGTTTAGATTTAGTTATAGTTCATTATCATTGTAAATTACCCAGCAGAAGATCCTCAGTGTTGTCATAACTTAGTGTTTGGAGGTAATCTCTACGTAGGTTTTTTCATTGATATTTAGGGCACTAATAAATTTTTATCTTTTTATTTGTAGTTGTACATTTTAATGCTACTAACATAGAATTGGCGTTTGGTAAAGGCAGTTCTATGGCGTTCGTGTGGAAAAACATTATGTTTAAGTCTGCCAGTCGCTTCCTTTAGGGTGACAGATCAACATCGAGCTATGCTGCGCTGTGCTGTGCTGTGTTTCTTAAGCTAAGTTTTTTAACAATCAACATCAAGCTGTGCTGCGCTTTGCTTAGCTCAGTATTAAAAGTAATCAGCAGCTCGTGTAGTCGTTTATCTCGTCAAAAATGACTTTACTTTCCAAAAAACGTAAACATTACGACATAGTTGAATCCGATGAAGATGAAAGTGAAGAAGAAGCGGATATGGATATTTTATGTGTTATTTTGTCGTTAAAAGAGTCCAGTCACGGTAGCTTGTTACCACACACCATACGTGAAAAATACGGAGAATTTAATTTTCTAAAGAATATTGCCACTGAAGACGATTTTTTTAAATATTTGCGAATGACTAAAAATCATTTTAATTTACATTCGTTAAAAAGTCCATATATAAAAAACAAAATTGACTGTAAGAAAGCCTTAAGCACAGAAGAGAAATTAGCAATCTGTTTGAGGTAAGTAAATTATTTGAATGCACAAGATAAGGTAATTTTCTCTTTACATTTTCCCTCGTGTATGTATCATAAACATTTTACATGGTAAGATAGTGAACCTATTTTGACATATCTTTTCAAAACTTTGCATGCAATGCGGCAGTACTCTAGTATGTATGTAGTGCGTGCGTGACTTGTCAATATACATACACATATAACAATGGTAAAAACCGTTCATTAACTTTACTAATGTTACATTATATAAAAAACAAGTACTTCGCAAAAATTAAATTAAAATGGTACCGCTTAGGATTTTTAAATTAATCAATTACACAGCGCAGCATGGCAGAGCTCCATAAAAAACATAGCACAGTTCGGCACAGCGCGGCTCAGCACGGCGGGTAGCGCGCCTCGCTCAAGACTGCTAAGTTTTTAAACAGAGCGTAGCCTCACACAGCGCAGCACAGCATGGTTTGTTTGTATCCTTATTAAAATATTAGACGAGCGAGTTGACCAAACATAGCACAGCACAGTACAGCGCAGCATAGCTCGATGTTGATTTATCACCCTTGGAGGGCGGGCTTAGAGTGTTTGCGTAAGGTCGACAGGAGCACATAAAGTTGCCTGACTGTGAGTACCTCGCAATCGGAATAGAGCTGTACAGTGGGGTATCTACGCGGAAGGGAAAGCATTACCTTAAGGATAGCTCTCTGGGCTCTCTCAAGGCGGATAAATACATTTTGGGTGGCGCCACCCCAAACGGGCAAGCAGTACGTTAGGACGGACCAGGCAAAATATACTACCAGGGCAAAATACGTATACTAATTTTAGCGTTTCGTAATCGGCAGAGTTTCGTAGCTGCTTAAAAACATATATTAGCTTACGTATGCGGGACGTGACTGAGTATATGGGGGTGTCAGTTGACATGGTGATCAATGAGTACTTCTAGATACCTTACAGAAGTGGATTGGGCGAGGAAGAGGCAGTTACACTGCGTTAACGAACCGCAAGCGTGTTCTTTTACGGTAAGGTAGTTTGAGGGACACAGATTTGACCGAATGCCAAAAGGGTACGTATAGGTACTGCTTATCAACATTAAAATGAGCAAGTTATCGGCCAAACATTTCATTACGGAGGACAGCGCAGCCTCGGCGTTTTGGTATGCCCGGTCTGCCAGTCATAACCATTTACAACAAGGGCAGTGTCATCCGCGTACGTAAATATCTTACAATTGTCGAGAGTTAATTTGCAAAGTTCGTTAATATAAACGAGAATATAGGCCTCGCCGATGAAAATTTAAAAACATTTGACGGTTAACAAACAAAATGTTCTCCTTCCTACCTACTGGCAGGTTGCTTTGGGTGAAGCGCAGTTGTAGTTTTTTCTGGGCACAGAACTTTGTTTTTGGGATAAATTCATCCCAACTACGGAACCCTTCGGTGTGCGTGATCCGCCACGCACTTGGCCGGTTTTTTTTCCTAGCCACTCCTCTGCAAAGGCCTCCTTACACTCCCTCCATCCTTCGCGAGCCAGCGCGTCCTTCTTCCAGTTTGGACGGAACCTATCCAGGTCAAATTGGATAGGTTCCGTTCAAACCTTCATTAACTTAATATAAAAGGCAAATTTAGTAACTTCAGTAGGGCACAATTATTTTTAAACCTAGTTGTGAGCAAAATTAAAAAGGTCATCAACATATATGAATCCGTCACTCGTCATACGTCGTTTTTGGTCATTCTAATTTGGTTGGATTACCAGTAATCTAGGTGTTGTTTTAGTTATTTGATATTTGAAGCTGAAATTTTCAGGATATATATTTCACCAACGCTCTAATTTAAAAAATGTTTGGAAACAGTTTTTTCAAACTTGTATAACAGAGCAGGGAATGGCCCTACAGATTTGATCCCAAAGTGAAAAGTGAAGAGAATAACACGATCTAACGGAATAAAACTTTTTTTTTGTTTGGCACTTTCACATCTAGCCTAAGAATGTATGGAAGGTGAATGATCTCCTTTCATTTTCGGCGCACATTTACGCACAAATATAAGCTATCCGCCCATGTACTTTATTTCACTCTGCGGTAATTCTTTTAAAGCTTTCTTGCTGGAAAACTCTTGGTAACTCCAGCAGGATTAGTTTTTCCGTTTTTTTTCCCAAACGACAGCACGCACAATTTTTTTAATTGGAGTACAATGACAGCAGATTACGCTCTAATTATTCGTTGAACTCAATTCATTCTAGAAGAGTTTTTCTTGCTGGGGTAACGCACACAATCATGTACTGTATATTGACAAGCGAAATTATATTAAATTAAATTATAGTTTGTAAATTAGTTCATCATCTATCTATAAACTATTCATTGAGACCATTACCTACAATGAGCACAAACACGATACCTGTGTGTGCTGTAACTTGGTAAGGGAGTTGGGTATCCTGCAAATTCCAGGTGATTCTGCAGCATCAGTTCAAGGTTACTATGTTCTTCTAATATCATTGAAGTAGCAGAATACCAAATTTCAAATCGATCAGACCTGTGGAAGATGCTCACATCCATTCATCAACTAGAAAAGAACTTAAAATCTTTAAACGGCTGAACCGATTTTGATAAAACAGTTCTAAAACCATCGCTAGAAAACCAGCTTTCAAATTTACTTTTAAAAAACCGCATTCAAATCGGTTCACCCGTTTAAGAGCTACGGTGACACAGACATATACTCAAAGCGCTCAAACTTATAACGCCCCTCTTTTTCTTTTAAAAAGAAAGATGTGTTAAAACAACACGACGACACACACACTACCAAAGTCAAATAAACATTGTCATATTTATTTGATCAGTATATTGTCAACAAGTCGTTCAGTCGGTAAACAGCTATCGGAGAGGTAAGTCACGTTACATTTAATTCGTAATACACTGGCTCAGTATAATAAAGTAACAGTATTACGTCTCGGCAAAGACCTTGAAATAATTACCTACGACCACTCGATAGATAAACCTTCCGCGCCTGTGCGTAACTGCCGCGCACTCGAGACTTGTGTACTGGTTGGTATACACTGAGATTTCGAAGCGCGTCGCTTCGGCCATTTCGAAAACAAAATGCCCCGTGCTCTTCGATATGAAGTAAAGTAAAGTAAAGTAAAATTTATTTGCATAGATTGTAGGTAGTTTTAATGATGGTCTGGCAGTTTGAGTAGTTGATGCGGCCTACCCAAATATCCTGTCTTTGGTATTGTTCGTCGAGTTGAGCTCCTTAAGTTCTGAGTTGAGCTCCACGATTACTGACAAATGCTTGCACTGACTGGACAGGTCCACTCGAATCTGTGTGGTTCTTTCCTCAAAAGACCATATCAGACACTAATCTACATGGTCCTCACATGGCTTGACCAAGATTATGTCTGGACTTTAAAAGAGACTGCGACCTCTGAGTTTGTTTCGGCCTTTCTTCTCAGTGTAGTCAGATAGGAAACACCGACCTCATCTAGCTTATTATTTAAATAATTTTTATATGACGTGTAAAAGTGATTCCGATATCCTATTTACAGAATAAACAATTTCATTTCATTTCATTACCAATGGCACCGTTTTATGAATGAGCGTTTCTTTTGTTATGATGATCCACATCTCAAAGTTATTGAAAGTACTGACCAACAAATATACTTACATTCACCGCTTGAGTCCCAGCGTCGCCGATCGGCGATGCAAACACTCTCATCGACTAAATCATTCGCATACAAAAATATTAATGGACAACACTGCAAAAAAATGTTGAAACTGACAGTTTGCGCACGTCAAACGCGAGTCAAACTAAGCTTTTCGTCAGTGCGCGGTCCGCATGTATGTCATTATTTTAAATAGTCTTCTTGTGTAAATCGACGAGAAGTGGTGTTTTTTGGATTACTAAGTAGTTTTTACATCGTGGTTGATAATTATTTGCACTAAATACCATCGTATTATACCTATTTTGAACCAATCAAATAAACGTAAACAATGGGTCATTGCGAAAAGTGAATTTTGTGTTTTGTGTGTGATTTGTGTGTGTAATCGCTGGTAAGTGCATTTAATTTTAATAAAATATACTTTGTATAATTTTTTATGAACCAAAATATTGTTATGTAAACAAACAGTTAGTACCTACTCAAATGTCGTAATTTTTTGTGTTTTTATTTTCTGTGTTTGTCTGTAAAAAACCCTCTTCTTAGATAACTTATCTATTCATAAAGTACCCTGCAAAATCTCGTGTAAATCGGAAGAGTAGTTTTATCAGAAATCGTCTCATCACTAGCCGGCGCAATGGTCGCTAAAAATCTTTATTTATCAATTCTAACAAACTCACACGTCAGTTCTAAGCATTACAAAGAATCCTTTGTCTAAACACGAACCCAAATCAGTTAACGATAACACCGGAGACGAAAACAAAAAACTTTAGTGCTTTGTTTATTTATGTGCGGTCGTAAATCTGTCACCACGGGCGGTCGTTCGGTACTTAACGGGTATGGCACGCGCCGCGCGGGGGGCCTTTCGCGGTAGCTACATCCAAATGTCACTTACATATATTAAAGTATTATATTAAGTTATTAGTTAATTTTGTAATCTACTTTTTACTAAATACACATAAACAATGTAATATAGCATTAAATTAACCGTACAACCTTGTTTTCGTTTCGTCTAAATAATGATATATTAAATAAAGTATAATAGTACTGTCTACATTTTGTTTTATTGTGTGGTCACACTGCTCTATTTTCATAGGATTAAAAAAATAATATTATCTCAGCTAAGAGGTAAGAAATACACAATTTTAGATACCTATCATTTAGTAGAAACTTATTAGTAAAAGTTAAGTACACTAGACTGTCTGATATTCCACTCGTCTAGCAGCTAGCACACGCACATATGTCAGTGGAGGAGAGGATTGAGGGACCAGTTTTAATCATCGCTATCTTCAAAATGCTTCGATATTTAAGCTCCATTTCTTTTTTACAAAATGTTTTAAGACTTGTACTAAAACTTTATGTAGAAAAAGAACGGTTTTATTAATTTTATTCAGTAATATTCACTAAAATATTTATCTTTGGTATGTGGACTGAGGGACCACAGTTCAGTCGTTATATTTTTTTTATCCTTAATGCTTTGTAGTCTGTTATTTAGTAAATATCTTTCCAAATTCTTTACTAAATGTCTGTTTTCACAAAAACTTCTTTTTTAAGATACTTTCCGAGATCTGGCTGATCGTGTCTGAGAACTGGGGGACCACACTTTATGGGTCGTAGTTTTTAATATATTTGCTTACAAATTCCCAGATTCGTTCTACAATTGTTTTAAGTCTACTACTAAATTCTAGGATTTTTTTACAAGCTTTCAATGTTAACTAAACTGTCTGTTATCAAATCCTACAATTCATTGAATATTGTAGGATAATAGAAGCAACAATAATCTGCCGACTAAATTTATTTCCACTGTTTCAGATAACAACCTACACCTACTCAACCCTACAATAAGGGCATCGGCAGGTGCAGAGCGCGCAACGCCGCCGATCAGAATGGCCGTGTCGCCGCGAAGGCGTCAACCTGTAAAGATTATAACATAATCTTATGCGTAACTATTTGTTATAATTGTTATTCACCATAAAGTGCTATACTGTTACAAGCATTAATCAAGGTATCAGTTCCTTTGGAGATCAGACGCCACCTATTGCCAAGCTTGTGAACTCAGTCCAGCATTAATCAAGGTATCAATCAGTTCCTTTCGAGATCAGTCGCCATCCATTGCCAAGCTTGTGAACTCAGTCCAGCATTAATCAAGGTATCAGTTCCTTTGAGATCAGTCGCCATCCATTGCCAAGCTTGTGAACTCAGTCCAGCATTAATCAAGGTATCAGTTCCTTTGGAGATCAGACGCCATCTATTGCCAAGCTTGTGAACTCAGTCCAGCATTAATCAAGGTATCAATCAGTTCCTTTCGAGATCAGTCGCCATCCATTGCCAAGCTTGTGAACTCAGTCCAGCATTAATCAAGGTATCAGTTCCTTTGAGATCAGTCGCCATCCATTGCCAAGCTTGTGAACTCAGTCCAGCATTAATCAAGGTATCAGTTCCTTTGGAGATCAGACGCCATCTATTGCCAAGCTTGTGAACTCAGTCCAGCATTAATCAAGGTATCAATCAGTTCCTTTCGAGATCAGTCGCCATCCATTGCCAAGCTTGTGAACTCAGTCCAGCATTAATCAAGGTATCAGTTCCTTTGAGATCAGTCGCCATCCATTGCCAAGCTTGTGAACTCAGTCCAGCATTAATCAAGGTATCAGTTCCTTTGAGATCAGTCGCCATCCATTGCCAAGCTTGTGAACTAAGTCCAGCATTAATCAAGGTATCAGTTCCTTTGAGATCAGTCGCCATCCATTGCCAAGCTTGTGAACTCAGTCCAGCATTAATCAAGGTATCAGTTCCTTTGAGATCAGTCGCCATCCATTGCCAAGCTTGTGAACTAAGTCCAGCATTAATCAAGGTATCAGTTCCTTTGAGATCAGTCGCCATCCATTGCCAAGCTTGTGAACTCAGTCCAGCATTAATCAAGGTATCAGTTCCTTTGAGATCAGTCGCCATCCATTGCCAAGCTTGTGAACTAAGTCCAGCATTAATCAAGGTATCAGTTCCTTTGAGATCAGTCGCCATCCATTGCCAAGCTTGTGAACTCAGTCCAGCATTAATCAAGGTATCAGTTCCTTTGAGATCAGTCGCCATCCATTGCCAAGCTTGTGAACTAAGTCCAGCATTAATCAAGGTATCAGTTCCTTTGAGATCAGTCGCCATCCATTGCCAAGCTTGTGAACTCAGTCCAGCATTAATCAAGGTATCAGTTCCTTTGAGATCAGTCGCCATCCATTGCCAAGCTTGTGAACTAAGTCCAGCATTAATCAAGGTATCAGTTCCTTTGAGATCAGTCGCCATCCATTGCCAAGCTTGTGAACTAAGTCCAGCATTAATCAAGGTATCAGTTCCTTTGAGATCAGTCGCCATCCATTGCCAAGCTTGTGAACTCAGTCCTGTGGTAGTCGATATCACTGATAGTGTTTTTTTTTTTTTTTAACTAATCTGTCTTTTTAAGACGGCGTTATGCCCGAACAAACAAAAAAAAATGTATATAGTACATATACGTATATATCGTCACCGGAAAGCCAATAACTACTTAAGCGCCATTTTGGCCAAAATTTGGATAGGTTTTTTTTTGCAGCATCGATTAGTCGGGGTTTCATGATAATCTGAGCACTTTTTTGGCGCTTAAGCACTGCAAAAGTATGGTATTTATCATAAATTTGATTTTTTAACAAATACTTACGTAATGCAAGTTATGATAATTTTTTTGTCGTTGTCAGTTTTTTTTTTCTGTACTGACATCAGCCTAGTTTGAGTCATTGATGTCGCTATAGTATTTTTTTGCCGGCCGTAAATACGAGTTGATACGTAGTTGTGTAAATTTGCTTTACGTAGGAATTGATGAGCATGGCGCGTTAGTATATTTTGTCTTCGCAGTTTTCTGAGAGGGAACGGTTTTAGTAACTTTGCTTTTCATATCTAAATATTTGACTGTCTATTGAGAATGTTTTACATTCAATGAAATCGAATAATTACTTTATTAATGGACATGGACTATTTTACTCGACAAAATATTAATGGTTTGTCATTTAGATGTGTGAAACACGTACTAAAAATGTTCAGTTAAGTTTTATGAAATTGAATTTTGTTTTGATTATGATTCGTTGAGAACGTATAATTTACAATTCGCGCGCGAGTAGTCGGTGGTTCAGTCGATGATAGCCCGGGAAAGTTACGCCGAATTTTAAGCTAACTTTGCATTAATTTAAAACAGCGATTTTTTCATTTAACGTGTAGGGTATGGGGTCTCACCACTGTGTGGATCGCCCGGAGGACACGGTGGAGCATACGGTGGAGGTCTGCCTTGCTTGGGTGGAGCACCGCCGTGTCCTCACGGAGGCGATCGGCGGCGGCGATCTCTCGCGTCCGGCCCTGGTTCAGGCCATGGTTCGGAGCGAGAGTGCATGGGAGGCCGTCACCTCCTTCTGCGAAGCAGTTATGTTCGCGAAGGAGGCGGGGCGCGCGAGGGAGATGCAAGCTGCACGCCCTCGCGGCCCTAGTCGCCGCAGGAGACGCCCCGGGCGTCGGGAGTCGAGAGCCGACTTCCGGCCACCGTAGGCGCGGGCCTGCGGACGGTGAGCAATGGGCAGCTCGCCGTCCGATAAGGATCAGGCCCGTGTCGACGGCGCGTTGTGTTCCACGCGCGCCTCAAAGAGATGTCAGCACCAACCGACGGGGTCGAAAGACCAATGCCTGCTGGGGTTGCGGGTTTGTCCGAAAGGGATATCGCGGCCCCGGCACACAGGCAACGGAAGGAACACGGGTGGGTTTTAGTAAGTAAAAGTCTGACACACCCTCTCGCTCTGCCCAGAGTGGGAGAAGTCATTTGATGATTTCCCATCCTAAGAAAAAAAAAAAAAAAAAAAAGGTATGGAAAAGAGAGTATGTTAAAATGTATACAACGAAAAGTTCACCCCTTTTTTTTTAAAGAAAACATCTTATTTCAATTTTACGTGGTAGAAAAAAACATTAACAGATAAGTTTGTATGGAGTGTTTGTCGAAGAGATTAGGACAAGTAGGTCAAAAAAAATACATTTTCGTCCATGGTAATTTCCATAAAAATAAAAATAACGATTTTTTTTTAATTGTACTTCAAGCAAAAATATTAACAGCAGTTTTTTTGCATTAAATTACTTAAGTATTTTAATACGCTGTTCAACAAATTTAAACATAGTGTACCAGCGCAAGATATTAATCAAGGTTTTTTTGCAATAATGGTTGGGTACAAAATAACAGAATTAAAAGTTTAACTTTTATTTATAGGCTCTATCTCACTTAATTACAAGAAAATTAAACACATTAAAATAAAAGTTACTAGCGCAAGATATTATAAAAAGTTTTTTTGCAATAGCATTTCAAGCAAAAACGTAACAGAAATAAATTTAGTTTAATTTATTTCTGTTACGTTTTTGGCTTGAAATGCTATTGCAAAAAAACTTTTTATAATATCTTGCGCTAGTACAATATGTTTAATATTGTTGAATAGCATATTTAAATATTTAACAAAGTACTTTAATGCAAAAAAACCACTTAACATTTTTGCTTGAAGTACAATATTTTTTTCTTCTATTTATAATTAATAATTTTTTAATATACAATTTGTACGCCGTTAAAGTAAAACATGACTGTGATTCTTTCTACAATGTACATAAAATCTTGGATGCTTTGTATGAGTGTACACTCATGTTTCGGACAAATAAATGATCCTTCATTCATTCAAAATATCGTATTTTTATTAAAAAATCCGTGGTATGTTTAATTCTGAAATAATATATTAGTTTTACCAATATTGCCTCAATTTTTATTCACAAAAAGACGTTTTTGATTTGTTTACCTTGGTGTGGTCCGGGAAGTTCACCGTGGTATGTTTAATTCTGAAATAATATATTAGTTTTACCAATATTGCCTCAATTTTTATTCACAAAAAGACGTTTTTGATTTGTTTACCTTGGTGTGGTCCGGGAAGTTCAAAAACACGATTCAAGAAAAAAATCACTGTTAGTTTAGTGCAGGGTTCAAACATAATTTTCCCGGCCTATTCTATTTCGGGAAAAGTCATAATACCAGAGAAAAAAAAAAAAGTAACGCATGTGCACTTGGAAATTGCCAATGAATGCTATAATATTAATTCAGATAAGAGTCAAGCTATTTTGAATCATTATTGGAGTCTTAATAATGAGCGACAAAGAGATTGGTTAGTGAGCAATTCTAAAAAGACGGTAATTAAGAGAAACCGTGCCAAAGATGACCTAAGTCGTAGGCAATGCACTTTTGAATATATCATTTCGAAGGCGAGGGAAAAAGATAAGTTTTGAACACAACTATTTTTACAGAAACCACTCACGGCTCATCTAAAAAAGATTTAAGAGGGAAGCAATTTCGATTGCTCATATCAAAGAAAAAAAAAACCGAGATTTGTGGAAACTTCGTACATCAAAGATAATTCCTGAAAGTATCACTATGACTATGAAAATTTTCCTTGTGCCGTTAATGTCCAGGTCACCCTTTAAGATACGGATGTCGAAGACAATACCTAATTATAAAATATTTTACCAATAACAGTAATTATAGGTTTTGTAATTTGAATACCGTTTATGTATTATTTTACAAAATGCATAATTAGATACTTACTAGTTTTTTTTTTTCAAAATCAAAGTCAAAGTCAAATCATTTATTTCAAATAGGCCCTTGCAAGGCACTTTTGAACGTCAATAATTAAAAAAAAAAAAAATGATTCTAGTCGCCCCTTCCAAAAGGTAGTTTTCGTATGGAGAAGAATGGGCAAGAAACTCCACCGTTACTCTTTTAAAATGTTTTACAATATTTGTATATGTAGGTACATTAGTTATATAATTATTATATGGGAAAACGATGCATCTAAAAATAAAAAAAATAATTACTATACCACAATATAGGTAAAAATATTTTTTTAAAGAGAGCAAAAACAGATAAATTAATTACTTATGTGATAGATACATGGTTCTCACATATTTACAAACATTGTAAAAGTAGACGATTTTCCAAAAAAAAAGTTACAATTAATAAGTCAGTGTGTGAGGAAGTAATCACAGAATGTAAAATCAATGTCATATAATAAAATATAATAATTTATACAACTTAAATTGGCAACCAGTTTGATTTTGTCTAGATTCTAGATTATCCTATGGAGCAGGACCAGCATGTTTCCAAGCATTCTTATCTTGGATATAATCCTCTAATTTGTAATATGCTTGTTTACAAAGTGTACTATTAATATGAGTTTTAAATTTTCTTTCATTTAATTGTAAAATATCACAAGGTATTTTGTTGTAACATTTAACACAGTACCCCATAAAAGATGTATGTACTTTAGATAATCTGAGAAATGGTTGATCTATTTTATCTTTATTTCTAGTATCAAAATTAATTTAATTTCATAAAAGTATTCAAAACCTACTAGACCTAATCAATTTGATGTCTTCGAAAATTGTGCCAAATTGTTACATAGTACATACATAATATTGTAATTAGACTAATAATAAAATTGTGTTGCGTGACTTTTGCCATAAGTAACCAAGTTTTAAGACTGACGAGAAAACTGTCAACAATTTTTAGGGTTCCGTAGTAAAAAAGGAACCCAGGAAGGACGTTTCGTCATGTCCGTCTGTCTATCCGCGGCTTAGCTCAGAGACGGTTGGTATTAGAAAGCTGTAATTTGGCATAAGTATACATATTAATAACGCCGACAAAGTGTTAAAATAAAATCAAGAAAAATAATTTTAGGGTACCTTCCCTACACGTAAAGTGGGGATGTTTTTTTTCTCATCTATCCTATGGTGTGGGGGTATCGTTAGAAAGGTCGTTCAAAAACACTGAATGCGGGAAAAACAAAAATTGAATTCAGTGATCCGTTTGCGAAATATTAAGCTTTTAACTGCAAATTTTTGTTAGTCAAGTCCCCCCCCCCCCCCCCAGCTAAATGGTTGTACTTGGATTTGTGAAAAAGTTCACAGCAGTAATATATATAACGAAATTAAAAGGAAAACTATCACAGCTAAGTATGCTGTACAGGTTAACGAGTAATAATCGACCCACTTAAATTTGCAGTTTGTTCTTCGGATAAATTCATCCCAACTACGGAACCCTTCATTGTGCATGGTCCGACACGCACTTGGCCAGTTATTTATTATTTTTCATTAAAAGTGATTACTAACCAAGCTGTATTTATTTATTTTTCTCTTTCAACCAATACAGTAAAAAGATGCAACCGAAATCAAAGTAGGAATTACGCTAGTGTTCTCATTTATTTTGTTCGCAGCTAGTACACACGGCTACACATCAAGCTATACATTTCCAGTTTATGCTGATCTAGCATTGTATAGGATTTCCGTACAATGTGAGGTCAGCTTATACTGGAATAGTATAGCTTGATGTGTAGCCGTGTGTACAAATTATTATTAGCACTTACGTTATCTATGTCAGATAAGAAGAAAATATTAAAATTAAAACGTTATATCCGTTACATAATTTTTTTTGGCATAAGAATGGTACCAACTTTTAATGCTTTAACATCGCTTTTCTGTACGGTCTTGTGACATATTAAACTGGTTAAGCACTTTTATCCTGACACTACAACAACTCGTAATGCGTGTTAGTAGTTTTTGCTTTCATACATTTGAAAGGACGTGAGTTGTCAGTATTCTTCGATAACCGTACTTTAAAATTATTATGAAGATAAGTACTTTCTCCTTACGAAGTATACAGTGCATAAGTATTTAAGTGACAGCTATCTCCTGAATTATAATAAATATGCAGAATATCTCGATTCCAGTACGTAGATAATAGTGTTACAATAATTTTTTGCCTTTACTTTATCTCGATTACTTAAATTTAACCCCGGTATTGTAAAAAAAATAATTAAAATGGCTCTATTGTAAAATGATCTTTGGACGAAGTAGTATTTATTGGCTTTCCAATGACGATTAGAGTCTGTCAAGCGAGTCTAGTCCCATGAAAAAGGCGGCAAATTCAAAAATCTTTCAGGTGTCAACACTGATATAGCACGCTGAAAACTTGTTGATACTTGAATTTTGATAAAAAAATTACTTGGGATAAATTAAAAAAAAAGCATTTTAATGTACGTATTTATTCATCAGAACTAAAATCAGAATCAAGAAATTCAATGCCTTCAAATGAGAAATCACTGTCAGTAGAATCATTACGCACAGAAATGATGAAGGGTTCCAACTCGGTTTCGGATATCCTGTCTCTTACTTTATACTTATTTTCGACACTAATAGTGTGATCTGTGCATTTTTTCCAATCATTGGCTGTGACACTATTAAAGCATTCTTTTATAAGGTTCTCCATTTCTTTACCTGGAATCCCTAAGTTTTTGCTGGCTATTTTTCTTTTAGCCAAACTCCATATGAGTTCAATTGCGTTCAGGTCACAATGATATGGCGGAAGTTTCAAAACCTCATGGCCATGTTGTTTCAAAAATTCTTCAGCTTCATACATTGGAGTTGTTTTATGTTCATTCACAAGGCACATAAGCTCAGCCTTTGTAAAGAATTCTTCATAATGAATTCCATTTTCAGTTAGCCATTTCTGAATGTCAGCCTTTAAATCATTCATAGATGGTGGCTTATTTATTTGTGTTACATGGTAGCTAGCGTTGTCCATAACAATGACACTGGGCTGACTTAAATTGGGTATTAATTTTTCACGTAACCATTTCATAAAATTATTTCTGTTCATATCATCATGATAATCTGCCATTTTTGATTTAGTACTGAATACCAATAATGCATTGGGAACAAAACCTTTTTCAGATCCAGCATGAACAACAATATGTCTTTTGCCTGACGATATTTTGTCAATTACACCGCTTGTTGATGGCCCTTGCCATGATTTTTTAACTTTATAATTTTGGTGGACATAGGTCTCATCAAGATAAACTATTAATTTTCCTTGTTTCCGCTTTTCATCAATAGCTCTGAGATACCTATGTCGCCATGCAGCTAGTTCATACTTTTCAATAAGAAGAGATCTCTCATTTTTATTTTTTTTGAATTCAAATCCATTTTTGAGTAATAATTGTCTCAATGTTTCATGACATCCAGTAAATCCAATTGACTCTCTTAAATCTGCAAGCAAACTTCGTAGAGTTGGAACTTGCTTTTTCACACAGTAAAATTCATTAATTTTATTGCGTATGGCTGATAAGTCAAAATTATCCAGATTGGCTACAGTTGGCTGTCGTGGACGTTTTTTCCCCGGTGTGTTCCACTCGCCTTGGTTAATAGCACCTTCTTTTTTAATTCTTCGCAGTGTTTTCACACTTAAATCTGAAAGTTCAATATGTCAGTTCAGTATCAAACGCACAAATTTTATGATAATATTTGTAGAAAATGCAAACAATGTAAACAAATAAATATGTACTAACCTGTCATAGCAGCAATTTTTGTCAAATAGTCTGTTTCAGATTTCATTTTTTTATTCTCATCTATGGCTATGACTTTCTTAACTAAATTATCAATTGTGCTTTTTATTAATTCATCATCCAAGGTGGCTGAAAAAAGATGACAACAATCTCTTATAATACTTTTCACTTATAGGTGCCCCATTGAGATTCAATGTCATGTATACGACGTCTGAATCTAAACCAAAACCGAAATCGTGATCACATCATAGTAAAATAAACAAAATTAGACAATTGTGCTAAAAGTATCAACATTTTGTAGCCAACCTACCTGTTGTTGAAACAATTTCATCCAAAAGTCGTCGTTTTTCTGTTAACACGTCATCAGATTCAATCTTTACATGATTATATTTATTAATCATTGTAAACAGCAGGCTCCTGACACTACTTTTAATAGGTTTTGGCATTATAGCATTAAAAAATTCAACAAAAACCGGAATGCTTCGAGGTTAGAACAGAAATTGTGACAATCTGTTTGACAGATAATAGTATTGCCATTATAAGAAATCAGTAAAATGGTTGTGGACTCGACTCGCTTGACATACTCTATAATCCGAATTGACAACCTCTCCTTTTGAAAGTTGGTTAAAAATACAAATATTTTATCTATGTTGTCACTTTTTTTTTACTATAATTTTTTATTCCATTACCAAATCAAGACCTATTTTTTTTTTTTTTCAATAGTTTGTCATTAACATACGAGTTGCATATAATACTAATGATTTTCAATACAATTTTTATTCCCTTTTCATCGTATTTATACCACAGTTGTTAGCGTTTGTGTCTGGTTCGTCCTTTATACCATGCAGTAACGAATTAGGTAAGTGTTCAGATATTTTTGGTTAGTTGTTTGTATAGAAATTATTGACAAGCATCTGCTCAGATATTAATAAAGTAACGAATGTTTACATATTAATGGTAACTTATAGTGTATGGAACTTATTGACATTTTAAATTGTTCAGAAATATTTGGTCACCTTGTCTGCTACAATACGTATATATCCGACGGCGACTGTTCATACATTGCAAGTTAAATAAAAGCTTTAAAAAAATAACAAATTATAATAATTAAATTAGCAACCAGTTTGATTTTGTCTAGACTCTAAATTGTCCTATGGAGCAGGACCAGCATGTTTCCAAGCAGTCTTATCTTGGATATAATCCTCTAATTTGTAATATGCTTGTTTACAGAGTGTACTTTTAAAATGAGTTTTAAATTTTCTTTCATTTAATTGTAATATATCACAAGGTATTTTATTGTAACATTTAACACAGTACCCCATAAAAGATGTATGTACTTTAGATAATCTGAAAAATGGTTAATCTATTTTATCTTTATTTCTAGTATTAAAATGATGTCTATCACTTATTTTATTAAAGATATGTAGATTTTGTCTTACATACATAATATTTTCATAAATGAATTGGCAAGGTACTGTCGTGCCCTCGCGGCCCTAGTCGCCGCAGGAGACGCCCCGGGCGTCGGGAGTCCAGAGCCGACTTCCGGCCACCGTAGGCGCGGGCTTGCGGACGGTGAGCAATGGGCAGCTCGCCGTCCGATAAGGACCAGGCCCGTGTCGACGGCGCGTTGTGTTCCACGCGCGCCTCAAAGAGATGTCAGCACCAACCGACGGGGTCGAAAGACCAATGCCTGCTGGGGTTGCGGGTTTGTCCGAAAGGGATAACGCGGCCCCGGCACACAGGCAACGGAAGGAACACGGGTGGGTTTTAGTCAGTAAAAGTCTGACACACCCTCTCGCTCTGCCCAGAGCGGGAGAAGTCATTTGATGATTTCCCACCCTCAAAAAAAAAAAAAAAAAAAAAGGTACTGTCATAATTATTAATCTTTTTAAATAGTTCCCTGAGAGATTCGCGACGATGTAGATTATAAATGGCTCTGACAGCTCTCTTTTGTAAAATAAAGATGGATTCCATGTCAGCACCCCGACCCCACAGTAAAATGCCATACGACATAATACTGTGGAAGTAAACTGTCTTATCTTTCTAACAGCATAAGGGGCCGAGCTTAGCCACCCCGCAAGAGAATGATGCGAGGTCCCCATCGTAATTTCTCGTCTAGCGTGATTCCTAGGAAAACCGTTTGATTAATAAATTTTAGTTTTTCTCCATTCAATATGATGTCACATTCGCTACTTCTAACATTAAGTAATTTAAATATAATGCATTTGTTTTTTTTTATTTATTTAGTACCAAATTATTTACCGTATACCAATTTTGGACTTGAAGAATACAGCTGTTTACGTCGTCCAGATTTTGTGACCGTCGGTTTATTTTAAAGATCAACGATGTGTCTATCTGCAAATAACACCATCTCCGGTTGATTTTGAAGTAATTGTGGAAATCATTAATATAAACTAAAAAGAGGAATGAACCCAATATCGAACCCTGAGGAACGCCCATTGCCATTTCAGAGCCCAATACGTTTACGCCGTTTACTTGAACTTTAACCTTTTGTATCTTTCAGGTATGATCTTAGTAAATCAAGAGTTGTATTCCTAATCCCATAGTGCAACGCCTTCGAGAGCTCGCAAAAGATTCAAATGGCATCTTGTGCTTCTTCCCAGGCGTTAAAAATGTTCTTTATGAGGGTGACACCAGCGTCAATGGTACAACGCCCTTTGGTGAAACCGGACTGTTGTTCATGAAAGATGGAATTCTTATTAAAGTGACGTAACATTTGATTGAGCATCAACTTTTCAAACACCTTGCTGAGAACTGGCAGAATTGAGACAGGCCTATAATTGTTGTGTTCCTTACTATCACCGGATTTGAACAAAGGAACTACTTTACTGTGTTTCATGAGATCCGGAAAGACTCCTTGGTCTACACTGGTGTTAAATATGAAAGCTAAATAAGGCGCAATGGTTTCGATGATAGATCTATAGACTTTTACAGACATTCCCCGTAGATCTTCTGATGATTCAATTTTAATATCTTTAAAAGCTTTTATAACAGCCTGGGGGTTTGTATGCTGAAACCTCAGCTCCAAAGACATGACTTTACATTTTTTCTAAGTAAGGCAGCAGAAAGCGTGGGTGAGGAATTTAAAGTTTCCGTAGTGTAGTACGTAGTTTCCGTGGAAGAGCCAACACTGGAGGGGGCAAGTTAGGCTGAAGCTGAGGAGGTAGGGGTTGGTTGGCAAAGCTGCATGAAAGGTTGTTAGTCAGAGACTCGTACATCTCAGCATTGCACTTCACCAAGTCAAGTAGTTCCCCAGCCTCAAGCAAGCGGTCACTTAATAGCTGTTGTGAAGTCTCATATTTTTCAAAAATAACCTTCAGCAAGTGCTCCTTGTGTAGTACTCGTATATCATTATATAGGAGCTGGATATCAGTGTCATATATTTCCCTACATTTATCTAACTCAATAGTACAACAAGTATTTAAACTTTTTGATAAGACAACACGTTCTTTAATAAGTGAAAGATTTAATTTTAAGAGATTTTGTTTTTTGATTGCTCTCTGTGACCGTTTAATTAATTTTCTTGATTTTAAGGTATTTTTTTAATTTATTGTGACTCACAACAATAGGACATAATGGTATGGTGTCATCACCAGTCAAATCTATCGTTACAGCTGGCTCACACACTGGTTTTAACTTACTACCTACTGCAGCATTCCGCTGTCAAGTAGACCTCCTTTACTCGCGAAAAAGGCTCAACATGTATTTTTTTTTAAATGATGTTACGCTTGACACATTTTTGAATTCGTTTTTATCGAAGCAAAAAAGTCAGGTTTTGTTTTTGAAGAGGTCGTCATTCGAGAGTCAATGGTGTCGCTGCAAACATAATTTATCCAATAAAATTTTCTGTATTATCAAACGAACACGAAATCCCCGGATCACGAAGACGTCCGGGGATTTCGTTTCATTCGACGCCTTACCATTTAATATCATATTGTAATAAATAATTAGTTCGTGCTTTTTGTGTATCTAGGAAAAGGTTCAATCAATATTAACATAAAAGGCCTCGTTAAGGCCCAGGTCCTACCCGAGTCCACGCCGGCTGAGGCAATACGACTCGAGCTGAGCGCGGTCTGCCGCGGTGCCACCTACCCATGCGGGTCCCAAGCCCAAGTCTCCGCGTGGCCTAGCAGCCAGGCTCCTGAATTCGCACCGTCGCGTTGCGACGGTGCCAATTCAGGAGCCTGGCTACGTCGTCGACCAGCCGTGCGTCGTCTCCCACCTACTACAGGCAACAAAAAAGATCTACGGTATTAATTGCCATCGGAATTTTTTATTTTTATTTGTTGGATATCGCGTTGTATTTTTTTACCACTAGTCTCCGTTTAGTTTTTTTTTATTTGTGTGCCCGTAACTGGAAAATAGAAACAGGTACAGTCGCCGTCAGCTATATTGTACCAGACAAGGTGACCAAATACATCTGAACAATTTAAAATGTCAATAACTTTCTTACACTACAACTTACCATTAATAACTGAACATTCATAACTTCTTTAATATGTGAGCTTGTCAATAATTTCTATACTCAAAACTAACCAAAACCATCTGAACACTTACAACGTCAAGTGTAGGTATCTACGCAGGTGGGATGGTCTTAAATATCTGAGCATTTGAGGAAAAATTGCAGTAGAAAGTGCTTCCAACTTTACTATAAATACTTACAATTGAAATAGGAACTCTTTTGCTAATTTATATATTAAGATGATGCTGGCAGTTTATAACATTACGTAGTTTTCAGCCTTGTCATCACGTGTCTCATGCAATAAATAAATTCAGGCAAGCAACGCAAGATTGATTTTAATTATAGTATTAAAATCAATCTTGCGTTGCTTGCCTTATGAGTTCATACCGTATAGTTTCAGAATTAAAATATAAAATAATTCAGTTAAAGAATGATGGTTTATCAGTAACAGATATCGCCGATGAGCTAGGGATAGCCGTAAGTACTCGTATTATGGTGATGAACGCTAAGAACATTTAACAGTTACTATCAATACACATTACGACTGTTAATATAAAACTGTATTCATTTCAGAGAAATACTGTATATTTATGGCTGGAAAGATCGCAGCAAGAGGGAACTTTGAATAATCATGTTTCATTTGGTCGTCCGCGTGTAACAACAAGAAACCAAGACATGGCTATTCTAGACGAGGCCCGAAATGACAGATTCATTAATACTACCCAGTTTTCAAGTACGTTTCAAGGTTTACAAAATAGAGTACCGGCAAGAAAGCCAACTTTCACACTAAGGCACAAAATGCAACGGCTGCAATTTGCGGCCAGTTATTTAAATTACAATTTTGAAAAACTTATTTTTATGGACGAGAAAGTTTTCTGTTTATCGGATAATGGCAGATTGAGTTTGTGGAGACCAGAAAATACACGTTATTTGGAACAAAATGTGCTGCCTAATCGTCGGAGTGGTCGTATTACGATTGGATTCTGGGGGTGGATGAGCAAAAATGGCCCTGGTGAGCTTGTAGAAATAAGTGGACAAATTAATTCAATTAATTATAAGGAACTTCTTCAAGATACTTGTTCCCAACTGCTAATGTATTTTATCAAGATGAACACATAACATTCATTCAAGACAACAGCTCGGTGCATAATGCTCGTACTGTACAAGCATGGATTAATAAACAGAGACAGCTTACTTTAATCAAACTACCGCCAAAAAGTCCAGACCTCAATCCCATTGAAAACTTATGGGGTAAAAAGGTGCAAGATTGGGATAGGAATCAATGACGAACAAAGGAAGCATTAAGACGTCATGCAAATGACGTTTGGGAATCTTGCAGAGGACGAAATTTTTGTGAGAAAGTTGTTGGTTCCATGCGAAAACGGTTACAGGACGTATTAAATGCAGAAGGAGGTTACACAAAATACTAATATTTTATCTATGTCACAAGTAATAAAATATTTAAGTACAATAATTTTTAATTTCATTACAAAACCAAGATCTATTTTCTTTTAATAGTTTGACATTAATTAACATACCTATCAGTTTGATCCTGTACAAATGATTTTATATACAATTTTTATTCCCTTTTCAACGTATTTATACCACAGATAGTTAATGTTTGTTTTTGCTTCGTCCTATAAATCACGCAGTAATAAATTAGGTAAACTCAGTGTTTGTCCCAGTACTTGCCCGTGGTCCCCCAATCTAGTTCCCCTTGGGGTACCACGAGCAAATATTATTGCCCGTGGAACCCCCAAGGGGGACAAAGGGGTACCATGGGCAAATTACTTGGCCCGTAGTACCCCCGCTAACCGTTAAATAAAATGCAAATACAATCTCTTTGCTTAATGCATTAAGTGTCGGAAGACGTACGAGTTTTTTAATGAAAAATAAATTTGTCACAACGAGAGATGTTGTTTCCTGATAAGAAATGGTGATTGCATCCAGTCCTTGCCCCTTAATATATGTTTATTTTGAATTTCAATTCAACATGGATGAAAACAAAATATGAATAGGAAAAGTACAGCAACAAAGGAGTAAACAAGGAAGTTATTGTTGAACATGCTTTGGAGAAATTTGCCAATATTTTATCTAATTATTATTAATAGAACAATTCGCCATGTACTAATTTTGTTGTTTTTAAGACATAAGATACTCGACTATAATTTCGAACTATAAATAAAGGCAACTTATAAGAGAAATAAAACCGTTTACTCAAAAACATTTTTTTATTCATGCATTCTATATTTCATTCTCGGAATTAATACAATAAATTAATATCAGACCTTTTTGTAAATGAAGAATTTACAAAAAGGTCTGATATTAATTTATTGTATAGCAGCAACGTGTAGATACCTATGTAGGTACGTTCTATTTTATTTATTGTTGGTAGGTACCTACGTGCGTAACGCGTCGCACCTCAGGCTATTTATATTAAGGTAATAGTCTAGGAACAAAATAGAATAAAACAAAATTGAGTTTCTGATTGGATATCTGTTTTGCTATTTTATTAAAAGCCCCCCTATATAGTAATGTTTAGACATTTAAATACTAGCTTTAGAATACGAGTACTTAATATAAAATGATCAATAGAATTAAGATAAAAAATATAATTTAAATCTCGATTACGATTGTAAATGTAATGCTTGGCCATCCCTAGTATCGGGTGGGGTGACACTGACAGCTCACTGCACGATCACTTCCCTTATGTTTTCACGGTGAGATGGTTACAGAATAGCACAGCAGTTTAGTTGAAATAAATGCATTGAATTTGAGTTTAATCCGACGAACAAACGTCTTTGTCTTTAAACTCTAATAAATGGAGTTGGAGGATTTTCAAAACCAATATAATGGAAAACAAAAAAGTAAATGAACAGGTTGGCGGCCCACATGTATGTGTACAAGTAGTTCATTCGCTGAACTGATTCCAATCGGAGAGTTTCACTAACAGGCAATATTTTATTTCTTTGTAAAGTAATTGGGAGGCGAATTAAAATGATGTTCGTTACGACTAATCAATAACACCAGCGGAGCTCATGTGCTCGTTAGAAGAGGCAGTAAAAGTATACTTGTGTACATACACATAGATATTATCCAAATAGCGAACCTTCAATGTCAGAATGGCTACTGTTTGTGAAAGTTCTTATGAATATGGTTTGTAAAAAAACAAAGTAAGGCACTAAAAGACAAAGCTAGACATTTAGCTCAATTAGGCTTAACGTCCGGAGTTCCTCCTCTATTTCCCGGGGGCCTGTATCAGCTGGTAGCCCCTTATCGCAATCTTCATATTACGGTCCGCTAACTAAACGCTTCACATGTATTACCTACTGAAGCCATGGTATCAGTTTTCGCGTCGATACGCGGCATATTTATTATATTTTCAGGAATTTAATTAAACACTAATCTAAAGTTAACAAAGAAAGACTTTTTAATCAAACAAGTAAGTTACAATCAAGAACAGATAGGGAATAGTAAAGTGCGCGCCGCCGGGTTTGGTAATGAATCCGGGGTCGCGGTGCGCACAGTCTTATATGGACTCGATCATATGTTCCGGGCTGGCCAGAAGGGTGTAGGTTGACTAGATGACCCACAATAACCATTTTTATATTTCAGAATTTGATAAAAATTTCATTGTTATTTCCGAAGCCAGTTTAACCGGTATTTTATTCATCCTT
This sequence comes from Agrochola lota, assembly GCA_947364205.1. NCBI lineage: Eukaryota > Metazoa > Arthropoda > Insecta > Lepidoptera > Noctuidae > Agrochola > Agrochola lota. Next base: position 11,658,433 of record OX376248.1, on the reverse strand, counting down.
ATCCAATAAAATATATTATTAAAATTGGGCATTTCATTTAGATTAAAATACGGTTTACGGTTTAAGAAATGTATATCGCTCAAAAAGAATACAAATATTCATTCCTATGAGGAAAAACATAATAATTAAGCTATCCGACGATTTTGCCTGGTAACAAACTAAAATTAAGTTATAAAAAACTTACAATTCATACATGATTCAGGTGGTGCTATAATAGCCTTTTAAAAGTTGGAAGTGATTTCGATTCCTTAATTATTTTAGGTATAGAGTTAGAGTTCAGCTCCTTCATATACGTTAGTCCTTCTACCGTAGTTTGTCCTCGGTGCCCTTAAAATTATATGGTTAACCTAAATATGCCTTGACATCATATCTTTTAAATGAATAGTTTAAAAGTTATCGCAGATTCAAAATTACGCGGCTGATGCCGACGACAAGCATGACGCCGCACCGGCTACTAAGTTAGTCGAAGAAGTTCTTCTAAGATTAGAATGTAATAAATAATAATGAATATAATAAAAACGCTTTATTCAATTACCAAATAAGTTTTATTTTTGCTTAATGCATAATATGTAGGAATAAGCCGACCAAAGTAGTAAGACATCATGATGGGATGCGCAGCCTCCCCAGCCTGAATACCTTCACAGGTGTTAAATTCTAGTACATTTGCCTTTAAACCTCGCATAAATATAATAGGTAGGTATAGGAAAATATTTTTTTAAATACCTTTTACCTAATATTGAAAAAGCTTTACAAAATAAAAACAACCGACTTCCGAAAAAAACACTACAAAGTGAAAAATAACTTTAATTTCGGAAATCGGTGTTGTTCGGTTTTGAACAACCTTTTTTAAGAAAATATTTGCTGGCGGCTTCTGAACCTTAGAATGTTGAAAGTAAAGTATTTGTGGGTGGAAATCGTTCGTCCCTACTATCTCCAAGAAAGCAATTGAACACCACCTACCTTGTCTCAACTCCCGGGTCAGCAGGAGAGCTTCAGCGTGCACGGCACTTCACAGATGGGCAGTTTAGATAGATGTACTCTGGGTTCAAAGGTCTTGAAGGTTGCACACCACACGGTAGTGAGTCCACAAACACTACAGATGCTAAAACGTTTAGCTTGAAACACGATCACAACAAGAGAGGAAGAAATGTTCAAGCTCAAGGCGCAAAATCGTACTCTCCGCCACGGATGCATATCTCCGCGACGTAGGTCGTGAGCAGGTTCGGTGATGATTTACCAACTACCCTCAATTCGATAATAAGGATCGAACAGGTGTCTTTGGTTTTGAATTTTCCTTTTTTGCCACCGACTTCCGAAAAAAAAAAATGTTTTCGTACCACTTGCTCAAAAAAGTGACATTCTATGCCACAAAAAGCGAACATAACAATAGTCATTTTTAACCTGTTAAAAACAGGGAAAGAAAATTGTACTGAATTTCATTCATCCTCTAGGGGGAGAATGTGATTTAAATTTGGAATACTTACCGAAATTTATACTGAACTACATCTGTGTTTACACCATTGAGTTTGTATATATAGCATTATACATCTTTTTGAAAAAGGAATACACATTTATTATGCAGTTATGATTATTAAATAAAATTACGAAAACCGACGAGGCCGTATGAGCTTGATGCCTTTGCTTTTCCGACAAAAAAATATTAGTCTAGGAATTTGCCGCGTTTTTGTTTTCTTCAAATACATAAACGTTAAGTTTATTTTTATAAATAAGTTAATGTTCTAAAAATACGTTACGATGTTAAATCAAAGCGACAGTGACAGTGAATTGTCGGATTCCATCAGTGCAAATGCTGCCGCAATTATAAATAATTTGCTTCCAACAAAATCCAAGGAAAATTTTCAACGTGGAGAAGTGCGAAAGGCCTATCAATTTCAGAATCAGTACTTCTTGTCTATTTTGATTATTTATCCAAGACAAAGAATCCGAATACACTTTGGTGCATATACTCAAAACTGAAAGCTACAATAAGCATCAAACACAGCATTGAAATAAATAGATTCACGAAATTACTGGCTTTTTAAAAAAGAAAATCAGAAGGGCATTGCGCAAAGAAGTCTAAAATTTTTACGACTCAAAATGTGGAAAAATTTCTTAATGAAGCTCCTGACGAAATTTTTCTGGCCACAAAAGTAAGTATACATGATTTAACTATGAATATTTCGTATCTTAGTAATGGTAATTATTCTATATATGTATCCCTGTTTTTTATCTTTGTTATAGGTGACCTTAATTTTTGGACTCAATGGTGCTTGCCGCGGATGTGAACTTGTAAACTTATAGGTGGAGGACGTTGAAAATCATTCCAATGACTTGCTGCTGATTAATGTAAAGGAAACTAAGACAAAGAAAAATCGGTCATTCATTGTACAAGGATAATATACTAAAATCATTCATAAATACCAAGCATTACGTCCCACCAACATGGAAAACAATAGATTTTTTATAAACTATCGGAATGGGAAATGTACTCGACAAGCCATCGGCAAAAATAAAATTAGCAATATGCCAAAGGAAATTGCTAAATATTTAAAACTTAAAGATGTTGAACTCTACACCGGTCACTGCTTTAGAAGAACTTCGGCGAATTTCTTGGCAGATTCAGGGGCGGATATTACGTCAATAAAAAGACACGGTGGTTGGAGCTCTGATGGAGTAGCTGAGGGTTATATCGAAAGCTCAATGGCGAATAAAACCATATTAAGCAGTCAAATTAACAAAAATATAAAACTTAATCCATCAGAGCCACAACCATCAACTTCGGCATCTTATCTTCGTCCGTAACTCACGATGCACCACCACCACTATCTCCGACGTATACTATCTACAATGAAACGCAAGTTCCTCAGACGCAAGAACAGAGAAATACTCAAATCAACTCATCAACAATAAATGTACCAAACAAAAATGTAACTCTCTCTATCAATAATTGGACCAACGTTTCGAATGTTAACTTTTACTTTTAATTGTCATTATTTTTAATAAATGCTTATCTCATATTATTATTGTGTTAATTTTTTCGCAAATGGTACGAAAAGTAGAGTATTTTCCTCGGTGATAAAGCTGTCTTAGTCTTGGGTGAACTTAAATCCCTCGCTACACTCAGGACTCGCCTTAAATCCCTCGCTTCGCTCGTGATTTAAGTATTTAACACCCTCGCTACGCTCGGGAGTAAACCTCGAGTCCTTCGTTACGCTCGTGATTTAAATCGTCACCCGCGGCAGAAGACACTGCTTTATCCCCTTGGTTAATAATCTACTATTTCGTACCACTTGCTCAAAAAAGTGACATTCTATGCCACAAAAAGCGAACATAACAATAGTCATTTTTAATCTGTTAAAAACAGGGAAAGAAAATTGTACTGAATTTCATTCATCCTCTAGGGGGAGAATGTGATTTAAATTTGGAATACTTACCGAAATTTATACTGAACTACATCTGTGTTTACACCATTGAGTTTGTATATAAAGCATTATACATCTTTTTGAAAAAGGAATACGCATTTACGAGTATTATGCAGTTATGATTATTAAATAAAATTACGAAAACCGACGAGGCCGTATGAGCTTGATGCCTTTGCTTTTCCGACAAAACAATATTAGTCTAGGAAATTGCCGCGTTTTTGTTTTCTTCAAATACATAAACGTAAGTTTATTTTAATTTTATTTTTATAAATAAATTAATGTTCTAAAACTACGTTACGATGTTAAATCAAAGCGACATTGACAGTGAATTGTCGGATTCCATCAGTGCAAATGCTGCCGCAATTATAAATAATTTGCTTCCAACAAAATCCAAGGAAAATTATTTAAAAACTTATGAAGAATTTTCAACGTGGAGAAGTGCGAAAGGCCTATCAATTTCAGAATCAGAACTTCTTGTCTATTTTGATTCCTTTGATCCAAGACAAAGAATCCGAATACACTTTGGTGCATATACTCAAAACTGAAAGCTACAATAAGCATCAAACACAGCATTGAAATAAATAGATTCACGAAATTACTGGCTTTTAAAAAAAGAAAATCAGAAGGGCATTGCGGAAAGAGTCTAAAATTTTTACGACTCAAAATGTGGAAAAATTTCTTAATGAAGCTCCTGACGAAATTTTTCTGGCCACAAAAGTATACATGATTTAACTATGAATATTTCGTATCTTAGTAATGGTAATTATTCTATATATTTACCTGTTTTTTATCTTTGTTATAGGTGGCCTTAATTTTTGGACTCAATGGTGCTTGCCGCGGATGTGAACTTGTAAACTTAAAGGTGGAGGACGTTGAAAATCATTCCAATGAGTTGCTGCTGATTAATGTAAAGGAAACTAAGACAAAGAAAAATCGGCAATTCATTGTACAAGGACAATATACTAAAATCATTCATAAGTACCAAGCATTACGTCCCACCAACATGGAAAACAATAGATTTTTTATAAACTATTGGAATGGGAAATGTATTCGACAAGCCATCGGCAAAAATAAAATTAGCAATATGCCAAAGGAAATTGCTAAATATTTAAAACTTAAAGATGTTGAACTCTACACCGGTCACTGCTTTAGAAGAACTTCGGCGACTTTCTTGGCGAATTCAGGGGCGGATATTACGTCAATAAAAAGACACGGTGGTTGGAGATCTGATGGAGTAGCCGAGGGTTATATCGAAAGCTCAATGGCGAATAAAACCATATTAAGCAGTCAAATTAACAAAAATATAAAACTTAATCCATCAGAGCAACAACCATCAACTTCCGGCATCTTATCTTCGTCCGTAACTCACGATGCACCACCACCACTATCTCCGACGTATACTATCTACAATGAAACTCAAGTTCCTCAGACACAAGAACAGAGAAATACTCAAATCAACTCATCAACAATAAATGTACTAAACAAAGATGTAACTCTCTCTGTCAATAATTGGACCAATGTTTCGAATGTTAACTTTTACTTTTAATTGTCATTATTTTAGATAAATGCTTATCTCATATTATTATTGTGTTAATTTTTTCGCAAATGGTACGAAAAGGAGAGTATTTTCCTCGGTGATAAAGCTGTCTTAGTCTTGGGTGAACTTAAATCCCTCGCTACACTCAGGACTCGTCTTAAATCCCTCGCTTCGCTCGTGATTTAAGTTTTTAAAAACCTCGCTACGCTCGGGAGTAAACCTCGAGTCCTTCGTTACGCTCGCGATTTAAATCGTCACCCGCGGCAGAAGACACTGCTTTATCCCCTTGGTTAATAATCTACTATTCACTTTGTAGTGATTTTTTTCGGAACTCTTTTTTTTGTATAAGTTTTTATTTTTCACTTTTTAGTTGTGGTACCTACCCCACACAAATTCGAATACCACTACCTGCTATGTAAATACCAGTCACAGGAAGTTATCATCATATCATCCACATATACTAAGTGAGAAAAATACGTATTATTATTAAAATGAAATTAAATTCATTTATTTTCAGGTAAATAACACCCATAGCCACACATAAATTAACAAATTAATAAAATAAATTAAAATACAATAAAATCAAACATCAAATAAAATGAAATCAAATTAAAGTTATTGAAGCTTACTCAAAAACTGTCCAAGCAAAGTTAATAAAATTTATATGGGACCAATCCGGGAGCATACCCTTTCATACAAAAAAGAATTTTCAAAATCGGTCCACAATTGACGGAGAAATCGGCGGACATACATACGCGTCGAACATATAACCTCCTCCTTTTTGGAAGACGGTTAAAAATATTTGTAAATGACATCTAACACTGACAGTTGTCCCATTAAGCCCACTGACACAAAATAATGTCCCGCAGCACAAATCGCTTGAAACGTCGGGCGATGTCGACAAACGTCTCTCTATCTTGCCTCACGACCTTTTTCATCGTTTTCGATGTTGCCAGATATATCTAGGGACACGTGTCGTGGGAAGCTTTATGCATCGGAGCCGGTTTGGCCGTGTACGGTGTACGATGCACGCACTTTTCCCTTCAGTAGCCATTATTAGAACTATTCATTTCCGCTATCATAGAATGTCATATACTGGTTACTCGTTGGTTTACTGCATAATAATTCTTTGGTTTACTGCCATGGTTTCTCTGTTTATACGGAGTCACTGCTTTTTAAACAAAGTTTTTCTGGCGAATCCCCAATATTAAAAACATAGGCTGTGATTACCTTCTATCTTAATTTGACCGAGATCTATCTTTTCAGAGGGTATTTTATATTCTTCTTTGGACAGGACATCTGTCAGGTCAGCTAGTCAATCAATAAATCACTCTAGAGCGTCAAGTCCTAGTACAGCCAGCACTTCCTTAATTTCGCCTAAGACAGGCGCTCTCCATTCTCCGAGGCTGTCTTCCTTCACTACATCATGCAGTTCATCGCAGTCCTCCTGACCATTGGCGCACTTCTTCCTGAAATGAAGCATCCTGCCAAGACCATTGTCCATCACTCTGCTCCTGCAACCCGTCTTACAGGACATTGGGGTATGATTGTGCATCGCCGTCACTGAGGATACGTTGATAAAGGACTTCACAGCCCAACCTGGAGAGAGACATAACATAACACATAACATCACGCCTGTAATCCCCGAAGCATTAGGTAGAGCTGTACATCTATTATAGTTTAAAGACATGTAATAGGGGGCGAGTCTATTGCTTTCAACCGGGCACAAATCTAGACTCCAGGCTGCTTCTGAGAATTTCTTAATGGAACAACCCTATAACACTTTGGGAGGATCAAGATCTCATGCTCTGTAGTAGCGCTTGCAACCACTCGACCAACGAGGCAGTCCTGCAGACAGACGTGGATATAAATATCATAAAAACTATGGTTGATATCTACAAGGTAAAATTAAATTAATTTCCGAAACTCCGCAGACGTGATGGTATTTATTTTAGCAGCTCTAAGTCTGGATTTGTGCCCGTTTGATGACAATATTCTCGTACCCTATTACTTGAGACTTTCTGGCGAAATGTGAGTGAAACGTACCTCTGTCTTACGCTTAGGTCCTAACAGGGGATGATGTGTATTTATTGGGAAATAAACTTAAGCTATGAAAAGTCACCGGTATCTTTCCACAGGTATTATATAATCCCCCTGATCGATTTCGGTCTAGCACAAGTAACCGGGCCAGTAAACATAAATATTTGCCTTCTTAAAAACGATAGTCGTACTCACACACTTCAATCTCTCATCTGCTTTTAACCATAGAATTCTGCCTCTTTCTGCTACGCATCATTTTCCTAACAGCACCCCTTCTCTGTTGGACTTGATGATTGTGTATAATTCTAATAATGTATCTATCCACGGATAGCTCACTGCTTGTTTTTCTTACCACGACCTTATCTTTATGTCCTACAGGATTCTTCCTCCCAAACGTAAGCCGCAATATATTTTCCTTCGGAACTACAAGGCCTATACCTGCACCCTGAACAAGACCTGTACCCTCTGTATCAAAACTAACAAGCCTTGTATTACAAGCATTTTTCATGTAAAAAATGTCATTATTACAAATATCTTATACGTTTGGATTACGGGTTACAAGTGTCGTTATTTTTATTAAATTTGTGTTCGTGATTTTGTTCAAAAAAAAATCCTTTACTATTTGTAAAAAGTCATGGCAAGTCCTGAAAGTGTCCAGCGACTCTCCATTCAGTCTTACAAATTTACGACTGTCGGGCAACTGCAATACCAATACCCATATAATCCACACGAAGTTTTAAAAAAGTTTTTTGAATATGCCGAAGAAGTAGGTGATACTTGTAGCATTGACAGAACTTTATTACAATATCTAAAAACCTATAGAAAACCTAAACATCGAATAGAACTGAGTTAGCAACAAGTACCACTGTTAGAGCTGCAAGTCAGATGTTGCACATTACACCTTCAACGACAAGTGCTAGCAAAGAGGACCAGGTTTTAGATAATTTTGAAAAGGAATTAGTCTTCACTGATAACTTTTCCTTATCATTATGGAATTGAGGATACGATGCGAGTTATGAAGAATACGATGGGAATACACAGGAAACGATATACGAGGATGACGTTTTCCCAGATTTTATTAAAATGGACAAAATAGACATATTAGACGAGATTTGTTTTACTTTTCTCTAACAGATTAAACCTACGTACATCACTACCAAAAATATATTTACAACTATAAAATAATTACTAAACTTACAACACACAATATCTTATAACATATTTAACAATTCTAACAACTATTTTACATCCCACATCAATAAATTAGAACATATGTGAGAGATCAGAGAGAAAATTTAACACACGTAATCTGCAGAAAATCACTCGACCTCAGTGTTCGACCTTGTCTGAAGTCGAATACACGCTCCTCTTTGGTCCTAAATCTAGTCTTTGTAAAAGCCCCAGATCTCTACAAATTAGTTTCAATCTTTTTGTGTAATATCTGCTTTGTCTGTACAACTTTTCCTAGTCCTTAATCATTGTGCTGTACCTACATGTATTAAGGAAGTGCCGAGGTAGGCAGTAATACAAGTAGTTTTACTTTAAAAGGCGTTTAATACAGTTCTACCCCGTAACACTTCATTGGTGACCCCGACGTGATCATATGCACATAAATGGTTAAATAAATAAATAAACACGTATGGCAAAATGTAAGAACATCCTATGTTTCCGGCCAATACGTAAATTATTTTGACTTGAAAAAATTACTTCAATTTACTAGATCCACGGATCGGAAGAATATCAAGAAGATTAATAGCTTTTTCTAGAACATGCTTGGAAATTCGAGTATTATTTTGACATCCTTCTTCGAGCTAAATCGAAATTGCTGTACTGATCGAATACATGGGAGCGACCGGCATGCAATGTTTGTATGAAAATATAGTGTTTAGCGGCGAAATATCTTCCCTCACACTCATTGTCCGATGGGACGGCAATCCGACACGACCGAAGAGAGATCAGGCGCAGGACCAATGGGTTAACTTGCATACCGACGCACGAGCGCACACCGCTAACTTCCAAACTTCGGGTTGTACTGAGATATTCCTAATGGAAAAACTCAATAACCTGACCAGAAAATCGAACTCAGGACCCCACGCTCTGTATTCGCGTTTGCGGTCTTAAAGGACCAAATTGGCAGTCAAAATGACGACCGAGCCGAGATGACGACTAATAGAGAAGGGGCAGGAGAATAATGATGATGATGATGAATAGCTTTTCTTTCTTTCTAAACACAACTTACCAGGTGGACTGGGGGTCCTTGTCCTCCAAGTGTGAGCCAAGATGCGAGTAGTCGCCGGAGCCGCTAGGTCCTTCTGAGCACCGTCCAGTACGTAATAGTTCGGGTAGAACATGGCATCAAACGGCAAACCCTCCAGCTCGGCTGCTGCAACGGCCGTCTCATTGTTTATCAGGTCAACCCAGGTACCTCCTCTGGAAAGTTACAAGATAAAGATAAAGATAAAGATCATTAATTTGTCAAACATAAAAAAAATGATCTTTATCTTTATCTTTCTTTTTCTTTTTTATCAAGTAACCCTTTCAGTGCCGCTGAGTACAAATACAACGCGGGGCTTCCGCTTTGTTTTTGTAAATTCTTCCCCAGGTGCCGCAAACAAGCAACGCGTGTTTATATCACTCATGAGGTACCGCGTCTTTTTAGGGTTTCGTAGTAAACAAGGAACCTTAAAGTTTCACCATGGCCGTCTGTCTGTCCGCGGCTTAGCTCAGAGACTATACATAATAATCACGCCGACAAAGTGGTAAAATAAAAGGGTACCTACCTCCCCTGCACGCAGAGTGGGGATGTTATTGTTTTCTCTTCTATCCTATAGTGTGGGGTGTCATTGAAAAGGTCGTTATTGTGAGTTTGTGAAAACCATTTTTGGTTTCGCGGATCCCTTTGCGAAATATTAAGCTTTAGCGTCGGGTCACACCGGAATGGCAGCGGCCGGCAGCGACGCAGCGAGCACTTTCAGTGTGAAATAATTTTAAACTTTATCTACATACTTATCGCTTGAAAAGCTTGAAAGGTCTCGAGGCCGCCCGCGGTGCCGCGAGCGGCCGCGCGCCACGCGCATCTTGTCGGTGGTTCTGCCTGCGGCTGCCAGCGGCGACGTGAGGCCGCTCGCGGCACCGCGGGCGTCCGCGTGTATATAATGTAGAAACAAAACTAGTCAAGAGGAGACTAGGCACGTGGGATCTGGAGGTCGCGCAAGGCCGCTGGCGGACGCTGGCAGCCGCTGCCGGCCGCTACCGGCCGCTACTGGTCGCTGCCGGCCCACTATGTGGAAGCGCCTAAGAGAGCCTGGCCATAAATACATTTTGTAAAAATCGGCGTAGGTACTTGTATTACACCTCAAACTGTAGCTAAGAAGTTAATATACTATATTATATATAAATTATGTATGTGGTTGTTACTGGTTTATATTAAAGAGCATCTAAATACGATGATTCAAAAATTATCACAAGAACATCTTAATTTTATTTTTTTCAGAATTATTTTCTAGTGAGCTAGCAATGAAAACTATACAAGTATTATACCATTCTAGAAAGCTTATAATATACGTATACTTTCGTCTGGTATGCATAAATATGCTATATATTTGTTAATATGTATATTTACTAGAAATATTTATTTCATGATATATCATCATTTTTGCGTATCTGAAACTTTCAATTAGAGTTTTGACAGTTGCCGAAGGTCTGTAAATGATGTTATTTGATAGGAAATTTAATATTAATATTCAGGAAGAAAAACATACATATTAAATGAGGACTTAAATGATGATAGTGACATAGAAAGGGAGCGAAGAGCGTTGTCGATCCGATGTAATATGCTGGCCCGTAGGTTTGCACGATGTACTAGAGAAGTGAAACTCACTCTTTTCAAGGCGTTTTGCCAGTCGTTTTACACGTGCAGCCTGTGGGTTAGACATACGCAGAGGGCCTACAACGTTCTTCGCGTACAGTATCACAACGCTTTTAGGGTGCTGTTGGGGCTCCCGCGGTTCTGTAGCGCATCGGGCATGTTTGCTGAAGCAGATACAGATAGCTTTCAAGCTATTATGCGAAAAAGAACAGCATCCCTGATGCGAAGGATTCGGGGGAGCACCAACAGCATTCTAAGGGTGATAGTGAATAAGCCTGATTGCCCGTTCCTGGGGCACTGGACCCGTATGCACAGCTGCAGGTCTGGTGCAGCGGGAAGCGGTCATAATTATAGGTTTTTAAACTAGTTGTATTTTTGTTTCTGTTTTGTTTTGTTATATTTATTTTCATTAGAAATGTTACTAACATAGTTTTATAAGGATTACTAACAACAATATGAATCACATGTGTTCGATTTAAATAAATAAATAAATAAAAATAAAAAAATAAAAAAAAAGTTGCAACTTCATTGCACAACATATGTTAATCTGTTATAACCTCATATATTTTCCTGTTGACAGCGATGCGAATTTTTTGATGCCCTGATTGTTCCCCCCCACCCCTTTCTTATATACTTACTTGTACTTATTAATATTATTATTTTAAGTCTTATTTTTTAAATTGTTTCTAGTTAATGTAAATATTGAGAAATTAATAAACTACAATATTATAACATGAAATAGTAAAAATTTCTTATAAATACGTAGGTGATGCTATTTGATTTATTCGTTGATATAGGTTATACTTGTGGTATTTTTTTAGTTGCAGTTTATGTTTAGATAACGTATCGAGTATTTCTCACCATATTTTAGTTCACACGCACAATAACTTATCAACAAAACATATTGGAAACCGCATAACCACCTAATGATAATTCGTTCTTTCTACCACATTTTGCACACGTTTCAAATCAATTATTTTTTATAAAATAAGGCCTCTGCATACTCAATAATTACATACTGTTTTTCGTTCGTCATTGTCGTTACTAAAAGTGTACCTAACCAACTACCTTCTCGCAATGAGTGAATTCAACTGTACCAGACGCGACCTATGTCTTGTTTCAATTGAAAGTGACGGGAATTATGTTGATGCTTTAACATGTTATATACGGAATAATTTTATCAACGTTTCCGAGGCAAACATCGCTAAAATTGTTGCAAGTGTACAAAAAAATCTTATTACTAACTTTCGTCAACGCTACACTAAATCTGGCAGAAACAAGGATTTTTTTCAAAAATCAGAATAGCGTGTGGTTGAACGTCACATTCACTGTAAATCTGGAAGATCCTACTTGTGAATCTGAACCTTCGACATCGACGGGGAAGCGAGGACGCCCTTCTAAAACCTACGAAGACAGTTCTGATAGAACACAAAGACGAAAAAACAAGGAGTTGCTTGAAACATGTGGCGTTCATTTTATACTGAATTCATATCTTCAGAGATTGAGATCTCAACGAGAAACAGAAGAGGCATTCACTGTCGAAATTTTACAAGAATTTCCCATAGAAAAAAAAGGGAAATACGTCAAAATCTTTTAAATGAACCGGGACATTTTAACAGCGTACTCTAAAGGTGAAGCTCTCAGTATTTTCATAGAGTTGGACCTTAATATGGCACAGCATGAAAACATGAGGAATTACTTAATCGCGAAGAATTGCTTATTATTTCCATCATATAAGTCAATTCAGGAAGCTAAAGGAAAGTGCTACCCATTGATCTTGGTGGGTAGCATAGAAATTAATAATATTAAAGCAAAGTAAAACTTCAAGATCTACTGGATCACACTATTACAAGAATTTTACAAATCGATGGTGTATTAAAAGTTGGTATAACACATTTAATGCTGTATTCTAAGTGGGGCTGTGATGGCTCAAGTGGACAAAGTGAATACAAGCAAGTCTTAGCTGAAGAGGGTGAGTTAATTTCTGACACAAATTTATTTATATCTTCATTAGTGCCTTTGAAACTAGTAAATATGAATACAAATGAAACTGTGTGGGAAAACCCTGCTCCATCATCAGTAAGATTTTGTAGGCTCATTTTAATAGAACTTTCAAAAGAGACACCTGAGAAGACTACAATTGTAGTTAATGAAATTAAAGTTCAAAAAGACGCTCTTACACCAAGCTTAATCGATATAAATAGTGAATCAAACATACATTATTTTTAACAATGGTTGACGGGAAAGTGGCTCAATTTTTGTTAGAAACTTCATCAGGTGCTGCATGGACTATTTGTGGTGCAAGACCTACAGAAATGAACAATTTAGAAAAAGTGCAAAATGAACTAACTGGTTGATGAAAATTCTTATCAATATGGACTTTCGACTTTGCATTGCTGCATTAGATTTATGGAACTAATTTTACATATATCTTATAATCTAGACTTCGAAAAATGGTCTGCTACAACAACAGAAAATAAAGACTTCAAAAAACAAAAGAAGACATACGTACAAAGAAGGTTCAGAGAAGAACTTTGTTTAAATATAGATAAACCTAAGCAAGATACTGGTAACAGCAATGACAGTAATACAGCTAGACGATTTTTTCAAAATTATCAGAGCAGTGCAGAAATTACTGGTGTGGATGAGGAATTGATAAAACGATTTTATGTTTTACTTCAAGTTATGCCAAGCGGAAAAGTAATTAATGCTACGAAATTCGGACAGTATGCTTTCGATACAGCACAACGATATGTTAATAAATATATGTGGTATTATATGCCATCATCTGCCCATAAAGTCCTAATTCACGGCCAAAGCGTCATTCGGCATTATTCAGTGTTACCTCTTGGACAGCTCTCCGAAGATGCACAGGAATCAAGGAACAAAGACTATAAACGATTCTGACTTCATCATGCTAGAAAATGCTCGGCTAGAATGTAGCTACAAATGAAGATGTTCTACATACAGTTTTGTACACTTCGGACCCTAACATAACAAGTTTAAGAAAACCTACCAATAAAAAGTTTATGGAACTAATAGATGAAGCTTTGGAGCTGTAGCTGTGAATGTATAGTTTAATGTAACGCGTATTCTGGGCCTGTACGGTACTACGAGCATAACATGTGACGGCTGGTGCTCGCGCTGGTCCATCGGTTGTCGGTTTTTACCACGAACACAAAAGTTTTCGCAGTGCTCGTTCGCGTTGAGTTCGAATATACTATCCACATTATTTGCAATACATTACACGATACATTACACACGTCTAGACCCAGCTTTAGAGATACATATAAACCAGTCGAGTCGCCGCGGTCTGTGCTAGCGATTGGGCTGCGGTTGCCGCTGCGGTTTGCAGATGCCTTTGGGCTGAGAGAAAAATAGTACTAGACACCTTCTCCAACGGCAAGATAATCGCGGTGTTGTCACATCGGCGTCGTGCTATAAATTCTCGCCGCGATGATATCGCCGTGCGGAGATTAATTCATACAGTTTCTACTGAATTAGACGAAAAAGCGAGATTTATCGCCTGAAGCGTACTACACATTTGTTGGAGTCGGCATGATTTGGCAGAGCTAGGCGGCAAACCCAAACATTACATTCGGGGAAAAGCCGAGCTTAAAACTTAGCTCAAATTGTGCAGAGCCGACTCGAAGGTCATGTCCTAATAGAATGCGATCGCCGCGTTCCATGTCACTTTAGGAAGGCGCCTTCTGTGGGCGCGACCACGCGTTCTGGACGACCGAACAAAAAGTGACATAATAAAACGCGGCGATTGCGTATTCGCGCGGCGATCGCTTTCTAACATGCTTCAGCGAGTGTAGATGCCGTTCGGAGTTTGCCAATCGGCACGAGCTGAATCATGCCGATCCGGACGGAAGTATGCATCAAAATCCATTGTGTAGTACAGAAGACCTAAGCGGTCAGACAGACAGATATGAAAAGCGAGTTTGTTTTATACTATGTATGGCAATTGGGTTTCATTGACTTTTTACATAATGCCGAGGCATTTTACATTCTGCCTTCGGCATTTCACATTACAGGAAGCGTTTGCAAAAGGACGGCGCCGTTTGTATAATAAAACCGAATCACTCAATATACCAACACATACAGATATAAAAGAAGATTGCGAGGCAGACCTGGACGAGATTCAAACATACCAGGGAGTCATGGCACAAAGTGAGAAATAAAATGAAATTATTTTATCTGTAAATAGGTTATGGGATAGCTATATGGAGTCGGATATTTCCTATCTACTACTACGCCTACCCCTGAAAAAAAAAGCGAAATGAACTCAAGGGTCAACAGGACGCCTATACTCAGCAGTGGGGTGGGAACAAGGCTGCCACTGATGACGATGATAAATATGGTAAAGTACAACTCACGGCGCCGGCACAATGATCTCATCTAGATCGATTACCGCAAGCCAGTCGTGCCGCCCTATGTTGCGGTACAGGCAGTCGTTGAGGGGCAGCAGCTCTCTCCTCAAATCCCTGAAGTAGTCCCGGAACTCTCGGTCCTGCTGGAACCCTGACACTTGCGGCGGGTGCGACAGTTTCGTGACTATCGCAAAGCCTTCGTCTTCATAGTATTTGAGAACCTTTCTGGTTTTCAGATGCAGCTGTAACGTTCAGACCTGTTTAAATTGACTTGTGGCGGCATCTACAACGCCACATGCGAATTACACATCACACTGTGCAAGTAGTTATTACAGGATCAGCATAAATACAACGTCCTGATATGAAACATCGGCCGTCTCCCCCGTCTGGTCAGAGGATGCTTTAGAACTCTACATCCTGTTTCTCATACCTCACTGGAATTTTTAAATCGATTAAACTGATTTAACAGGTAACATGGTTGGTCCCATAGCAAAAAGTATTAAAATCCTGTTATTTCTGCTTGAGGAACACAGTCCGGCCAACAAAATCCCTGCTGCGTATGTTTTAAGTATAGCTCCAGACAATCCAGATATGAACAATTTTATACAGTATTACGAAAACCAATAGTACCCAAAAATAGCACCATCTTTCTTACCAACGTCATCGCACAACTAACACAGTGGAGGGGCACTGGCGTTTAAATGCAAGCTGCATTCCAAAAAGCCAAATTTATATACATGTTCTTTAATACAGAGTTGATATGACAGAGGGGCATTAAATTACACTACGTATTCTATACGTGTTTAGTATTAATTCGATACGGTATAAAAATAAAAAGCACCAAAAATGAGTTTTTTTTTTTCAAACAAACTAAATAGCTTACAAATCAGAGTAAAACGCAACCACCCTTTGTAAATAAATTTAACTAACCTTAGATACCTAGGTAACAAAGCGGCAACGTCGCGCGCGCGCCGGAGCGCGGCGTGTGTTATCTCGTGTCAAAGCGGCCGTCCGGCGGCGGCGGCAGCGCGGGCGGCGGCTTAGGTCTCCGCTCGCGCTGGCTTTTATGTTAGGTAAGGTTTTGAAGTAGGTACGCGCACAACAAAAACTCAAATTTTTTTAATTTTCGATTTGTCCTCCATTCACTTGAATGCACAAATTTACCGCGTTTGTTATGTTATTACGTTTATTTGCCGCGGTGGCAATCCCTCCTGTTGCGGCACTATACTTTTATTGTCCCTTAATCTTTGTACTGCCAATTGTATGGTGCGGGCGTTTCTAGGGCAATTGCGACTGTCACCATACCTCTCTCGGTATGTTCGCAGAGCTAAAGCTGCGTTTCCACGGCATTCGCCGTAAATTAAAATCATGTCAGTGTATTCTGACGCCGTGTAAGTTACACGAGGCATTGTTGAACACTTTAATTACACACACACAAACAAAACCAAAGTTTAATTAATTACGTGTCGTATCACAATAAAAGCAGTCAATCATTAAAAAATAACATTAACACGAAATAATAATAATCCCAATTTACGTGTCCTGTCACAATAAAAAAAGAAATACTGTCTTAAACTCATTTAGTGTCCTATCACAATAACAAAACAAAATCACAATTGTCAGCGCGCGAGTTCGACAAAACGAAAACGGCGCAGGTGCTTCCGTGTTACGTAACATAAGTACGTTCCGAAAGGATAGCTTCGGTGCACTGAAAAAACCAGAAGCCCCACTTACCGATCGCAAGGATCTAGGATACAATAGCAACACACTGACCTATTTCTATTTCTTTTACGCGCGGGATGTTTTGCTATGATTGTCACTCTCGTAGTGAAAGTGCAAGTGTGTGTGTATTTATTGCTTCCTTGTTTGCATTGTCATCTTTTTAGCGAAAATATTTGGTTGTACTTGTGACTTGCGTCACAGCGGCAACAACGCATCGTAGATCGTACTCAGATTTATCGTTTTAAGGTGCATGACCTATGCGTAGCATAAACAGCTGTTAGGAAAGATACATCGTGTTCAAACGGGGCAAAAACTTAAAAAATCATTTGCGACTAAACTACTGCTCCTATTTAATTGATTTTTGGTACAGAGCTTGAAAATGGTTCCTAGTATAAGCAGTTTAAAGGAAAGCGCCTCTGCCGTATCAACTTTGTATAAATTGCGAAACCAAAGTAAATATTGGGACAGAAGAATAACAGATTATTTATTTACTAACACAAAATAGATAGAAGAAAGATAAATACTCTGACAGTAAGATAAATACTTTGACAGTAAAAAGCGTAAGGAGATGACGCTACCGCATTTTTTTTTTACACAAAATTCAAATAAATTTTTGGTGACATTTTGAGACCATCGATAAATACATAGTTAGCTTTGTGGCTGTCTTTCTACTGTACCTAAAAAGTATTTGTTTTGTCTTATTTGTTTATGTTCCTTTGGTTATCACATTTTTTATTCTATATTTGTGTACATTACCAAAATGAAAATATTTATGATGTCTTAACTTTACGTTAATACTCGTATATATTTTTTTTTAACTATAATTTATGTAACAGTTATGTAAATTTAAGTACCAAAATGAAGGCATTTATGGTTTGTTTACTTTATTAATGGTTTTCGTTTAAGTAAAATTGTAAGCAATTTTTTTTTTGCGATATATCGCAAATTGTGCATTCTACGAAAGAGACATTGTTTTCTGAAAGAGGTATTCTGCGGAAGCGAGATTCTGCGACAGAGACATTATGAGAAAGAGACATTTTTCGACCCTTATATATTATGCGAAGCAGCGAAGTAGACCTTTTGCGTATGAGCCATAATGAATAATAGGTACAAACAAACAATACCTTTGCAGGCTAAAGGTAACAAAAACTAAGGTTGTTATTTGGTTAAAGGTCGAAGACACACATACCTTGATGATATACATGTACACCTTCTCAGCTCCAAAATGCTTCATGAGCTGCATCCACTCAATTACTTGCACTGATACATCATTTCTGTAATGCAGCCATTTTACGCAGACGGCAACGGATGTGCTGTTGCGATTGTGACGTGACCGAACTTCATTCTTAATGTTTAGCGGATTGTCGAAAGGAGCGTTCTGAAAACAGTTTTGTTTCATGAAAATTAAATAAAAAAATCCACATTCACTGTGCAAATTTATTGGAGCAGCTCAATCCAAAGCCTTTTTCTCCTCAATATACCTAGTCTTTGACAGTATATAAGGCATTCTGGAATGGTTTCCGCTTTATAAAAACATTCAATGTATTAAGGCTTAGTTCTTGAATGTGGTGTTCCTAGTATTTATATTATGGATATCACAGTATTTTGACGTGAAAGCGTCTTTTCGCTCGGACTACTGTTAGTAAGTTCAATATTTCTGACTGTAAAAAACATGTAAGATTTCAATTGCTAATAACTACGAAACTAATGCTAGAGTAATGGTTGAGCACGCGAAAGATAGTTCATATTTTATAACAATATTGTTTATAACAATATTGAGGCAGGATATAATTTGCCTATGACGTCACACTGAGAGGACAGTCGCATGCGCGCGACCCTGTATTTTTCACTAAAATAGAAGTTGAATAAAAGCCTGAGGCTAGAAAGAAAGAAATTATTTAAGTACTATAGTTCATTAAAAGCTTGTTTAAAATAAAACCGGCCGGGTGTCTGACCACGCAAACATTTGCGGTCGGTGGAACCCCGTCAGGAACGAAGTTCCTTCCCTCGTATGATTTAAAACAAAAACGATTTTTTTTGCAGCCGCCATCTTGGGTTTACATTTTGACCTCGCTTTCGGTTTTAGCATCCTCAAAAACTATGAAAACGACACCCACGACGAGAATTTGAAAATTTACGAGCCCAAACACATCAGGGCTATCTAGTTTAGTTGAGAAATTCCTGTGGCCACCTTCTGGCTTCATCATCAGACCTTGAGCTGCACTTTTGGCTATAGTTTTTGTCAAAACAAACGAACTCAAACACAAGGAGGCTATCTAGTTTAGTTGAGCAAATCCTATGGCGAGATTCCAGCTCCATCATCAGATCGTGGACTACACTTTTGGATAACGTACCTACTTGTCAAAACAAATCCAAATGGCCGAAACAAAACAGGGCTATCTTGTTTGGTTAAAGAGTGCCCGTGACCACCTTGCGGCTCCATCATCAATCAGACCCTGGACACCACAGAGTAATAGCACTTGTCAATACATATTTAATTAGTACAAGCACGATGGTGCTTTCTTGTTTTGTTGAGTAGTTCCTATGGCCATCTTTCGGCTCCATCACCAGACTCTGGACACCACCTATTGTAATAACACGCACGACAGAGTTACACAATTGCGAAAAAGAACGAGAAACTTATATACCAGCTGCGGTTTGCATTTTTTTTTTTTTTACAAAATATAGACACAAATTCAGCACAAAATCAAGTTGGCCGCGGTTTACTGGCTGTTTAGTATTTTTAGGATCACAAAATAGGAATTATTCGAGGTGCAATAGTGATTGCACCATTAATATAATAATATTAGAGTGATGCCGCCTCCAACATGGTAAAAGGCTAGGCAAATGATTATGTCTGAACAAATCCGATTGGTTGGTGACCCTACCTGTATATCCATCAGGTTGGTTGCTACACCGAATGGAGCAGTGACCACGGCAGCCGCAATGGGAGTTATTTCCACCTCTGGGCGGTATCTCCTACACTTGCAGCCCAGGATATAGGGTTCATTGACTCCTTGGATGGGACCGCCCCAAGCAGGCTGCCAGCCATGCGTTGCTTCAGCTAACTCAATCTTCGGCTCATTATTGTCTGGAAACCTAAGGACGAAAGGATATTTAAAAACAAAACATGTGCGGTCGGAGAACCCTCGTCAGGAACGAAATTCCTAACGATTCTCGCACGCACTCGTTTACAGGATGTCCCTGGAAGTATGGATCAAATGGAATAGGAGCGTGGGTAAGATCATTTCCCAATTTTTTTGCCCTGAGAATGTCGTTGTATTATTTTACGATTGATAAAGTTATGACAAATTTATCTTTTTCTCAATCACTTCGCATATTACTCAAAAAAAACATTTAATAAAACCTTTCAGGGCTATGCATTGGAGTGGGACTTTTCTATGGTAATACCTATACGCAGCTTGAAAACATGTGTTCAATAAGAAAAAACATTTGCAAATGGTTCGGTATTTTTTTTTTTTTGATGTTGGGAAATTATCAAATAACTTCTCCCGCTCTGGGAGGAGCGGGAGGGTGTGTCAGACTTTTACTGACTAAAACCCGCCCGTGTTCCTTCCGTTGCCCATGTGCCGGGGCCACGAAATCCCTTTCGGACAAACTCGCAATCCCGGCAGGCATTGGTCCTTACGGACCCCGTCAGTTGGTGCTGATATCTCTTAGAGGCGCGCGTGGAACACAACATGCCGTCGACCCGGGCCTGGTCCTAATCGGACGGCGAGCTACCCATTGCTCACCGTCCACAAGCCCGCGCCTACGGTGGCCGGAAGTCGGCTCGCGATTCCCAACGCCCGGGGCGTTTCCTGCGGCGACTAGGGGCCCGAGGGCGCGAATCTTGCCTCTCCCTCGCGCGCTCCGCCTCCTCATTCACGAGAATTACTGCTTCGCAGAAGGAAGTGACGGCCTCCCATGCACTCTCGCTCCGGACCATGGCCTGAACCGGGGCCGGACGCGAGAGATCGCCGCCACCGATCGCAGGTCCGCCCAAGCCGGGCAGACCTCCACCGTATGCTCCACCGTGTCCTACGGGCGATCCACACAGAAATGAATTCTTACAACCAATAACTATCCGAGTTATATCGCCAAAAGGTCTTTTATTTAATATAATGCCGGTACCATGCGCTTTCAAAGTGTCTACATTTGGTGGAGGCGCTTAAAATATTTTCGAGACTAGGGCCTGTGCAGAGCCAAGCAATACAGCAAAGTCGCAAAAACAAAAAAACACTTTGATATTGTGTTGAACTTAAAATACTTATTTACGACAATATTAGAGGATAGAAGCATCGTCGTATCATTGTTGTATATTCTCCCTCTCCCTCCTCACACCCTCACAAGTATATTGAACTCAAAACTCAAAGCATTTATTTCAATTAAGCCTTTTGAATTGTCAAATAGTCGGTCAGTTAGTCATCATAAATTAAATATAGAACTCACCACAATTGACAGAACAGCTTAGGCGCGGGAGTCACATCGGTGTAGATCAAAATCCTAACCATCGGCTCTTCAAACCGGGCATCATAATAGGCTCCATACACATACACACTTCCGTTGTCAACCTTGAGGAGTTGCCAAGAGCTTGCCGCGTACTGCAGTTCACTGACAGCAGGAAAGTTCATACAGGAGTTCTCCGTATATCTCTCTGGGTACAACGACCGGTGATTCCAGTACCGAAAAGGAAGTAGTCTTGAATTAGAATGAACAGGAATCGGAGGTGGAGGATTTGAATCGATCAATGGTAGGAGATCCCGTTTTGAATAGGACCGGAGGGACAGCCATACAGGAGTGAAGGCGAAGACTCCTAGAATCGCGAGTGCTAGACCCCGTCGCTGCTGGATGGCAGCGATCAGTCGCATTGTAGCTGTAAATAGGAAATTAGACCGATTTTAGTGGGATTTTCTGTTATAGAGTTTTGAACACACCCACCCTGTCGTCCCGTAAGCCAAGCCATCAGTCGAAGTTCCTGGTCGCAAACGCCTGTCTCGTAGCAACGTTGTGGAGTCCTCGTCAAAGAATTGTTTGGTCCTCTATAGCTGAGAGTAATAAGATCTTCCTGAATGTAGATACTGCGGGCAGATGGGTAGTGTCCCTTTGGTCCAGCGACAGCAGCATAAGTATCCGTAAGGAAGCAGCCGACAAAAACCACCCAAGAAAGAAATCTCATAGCATTTATTTCAATTAAACCATTTACAGGCACTTTTGAATTGTCAAGGCACTGCACTGGGGATCGAAAAAAGGCTTTTGAAGAAATAGGAGCTAAAATTTTTAAAGTGTCGGTTTTTTGCTTAAATAGATTCTAATAGCCTATTGTGCATAAATATATCATAGGATACAATCAGGTAGGCAAATAAGCAACTTATTTTTTTTTGCAAAAAAAAAAATGTATTGAGCTAATGCTTATATTTCCGGAACAGAGAGAATAACCGATACACCCTTGCACACAATGGTGTAACTATTTATTTATGATTTTATGACTTGTCGTATAACGAGATTTAATGCTGTTTTTTTTTTCAAACCGGCCAAATGCTTGTCGGACCACGCACAATGAAGGGTTCCGTAGTTGGGATGAAGTTATCCCAAGAACAAACTTAACATTGTAGTTGAAAAACATCTCCCATACGGAATGTATGGGAGATCATGTTTTTCAAACCGCAAATTTAAGTTGGTTGATTATTACTCGGTAACCTGTGTAGCCTACTTAGCTCTCATAGTTTTCCTTTTAATTTCGTTATATATACCACTGCTGTGAATTTCTTCACAAGCAAGTACAAAGGCTTGTGCCATAAACTATTGGTATAGTACAAGAAGAGATTATCGTAAAGAAAACTTAGTTAAATTCAATCACTGCATGCAAAATATTTCTTTCTCAGATATACACCGTGACATTTGAATCACAGTTTTGCTAGAACAAACGTTGTTCAGACCATGGTTCACTACCATTCTATAGCATCCAATAAAAAGACAAAGTAAAAAAAGTCGGGATTATCGTTTAAACATAATCTCCCATACGTTCCGTATGGGAGATCATGTTTTTCAAATCGCAAATTTAAGTTGGTCGATTAGTACTCGTAACTAACCTGTACAGCATACTTAGCTCTGATAGTTTTCCTTTTAATTTCGTTATATATAGTACTGCTGTGAATTTTTTCACAAGTCCAAGTACAACCATTTAGCTAGAAGGGGGGGACACACACTTGACTAACAAATTTCAGTTAAAAGATTAATATTTCGCAAACGGATCCCTGAATCCAAAAATGGTTTTGACAAACTCACAAAAAAAATCAGTTAAAGCTTAATATTTCGCAAACGGATCCCTGAATCCAAAAATGGTTTCGACAAACTCAAATATTTTTGAAAGACCTTTCTAACGATGCCCCTACATGGAGTAGATTAGGAAAAAAAAAACATCCCCACTTTACGTGCAGGGGAGGTTACCCTAAAAAAAAATTTTTTTCTTGATTTTATTTTACCACTTTGTCGGCATGATTATTATGTATATGCCAAATTACAGCTTTCTCGTACTAGCCGTCTCTGAGTTAAGCCACGGACAGACAGACAGACGGACATGGCGACACTATAAGGGTTCCTTGTTTACTAAGGATTCCTAAAAAAACGGCTCTCAATCTGATAAATCAAGTACGAACAAGTACGTTCCAAAGCCTTCGGCTGATTTGGGGGTCCGAGAATGCAGCGCGACCCCTTTTTAGTAGACTCCCCCGCTCCTCTAAAAGTCCATTGTCTACCGCCCTCATCACATCACTACGGGCGGCACAACAATCCGCGCCGCCATGGCAGTCAGTCGCAAACACCCGATAATAGCGCTCGCGCTTGGCGAACGCAGACTTGTTTCTCGTGAGTCGTCTATTTTGCTATCAAGTATCCAGTTCTGTTAAATAATAAGTACCTCACAGTTATTATGCACATTTTTTTAAATACAATGTATTACAGAGTTTACACGCACAATAGTTGGAGTTGTGTTTGTGTCAAAATACCCTGACTACTACTATTTCGTATTAGTTGCGATGTTTACTTTTATGACTGATTTATGTGCCATTGTGAATTTATTGCAATTTGAAATTGTTTTTTTATTAAGAGCGTTTATTCTGAAGGTGGGCAATGTCGCAAATAGATGTGAAATATTTCACCGTTTTGATTAATTTAGCTATATTACTGCGTGTATATTCTGCGTGTGTGTGTATGTCCTTATTTCTATTCAGAAAAATTGCTATAAGAATCAAAACAGGTAAATATTTGACAGTTATTTGCGACGTTGCCAACTTTTAGGATAAACCCTCCTAATGATTTTGTTTTGAACACAAAGAAGACTGTTTGTTAACATTTCATCACTACTGCTCTCAAAACTGTGAAAGAAAACATCGTGAGGAAACCGGCATTTCCTAGTAATCTAAGGGTAATGGTAATGGGTAATGGTAAGGGTAATGTAAAGGGGCCATTATAGTTTTAAGATCATACATTTGTAAACCTACATTCTGGCAAATAAATGAATTTGAATTTGAATTTAAGTTGTTCCTATGAGATACTAGTCTATTGATGGTACTTAGTTTAGTACGTGACCGGTTAAGACAAAGGATTCTTTGTAATGCTTAGTTAGAACCGGCGTGTTGAGTTGCGCCATGTAGTGATAAGACGAATTCTGATAAAACGACTGTTCCAATTTACACGAAATTTTGCAGGGTACTTTATGAATAGATAAGTTATCTAAGAACAGAGTTTTTTACAGACAAACACAGAAAATAAAAACAAAAAAAAATTACGACATTTTAGTAGGTACTAACTTTTTGTTAGAATATCGTCTAAAACGATATTCTCACTATTTATAGATAATGTTAAATGGACTTACCAGCGATTACACACACAAAACTCAAAAAATCACTTTTCGCAATGACCCACTGTTTACGTTTTTTTGGTTGGTTCAAAATAGGTATTAAGAAATGTCTAATTCACCCTTTTTTTTTAGGGTGGAAAATCATCAAATGACTTCTCCCGCTCTGGGCAGAGCGAGAGGGTGTGTCAGACTTCTACAGACTAAAACCCACCCATGTTCCTTCCGTTGCCTGTGTGCCGGGGCCGCGATATCCCTTTCGAACAAACCCGCAACCCCAGCAGGCATTGGTCTTTCGACCCTGTCGGTTGGTGCCGACATCCCTTTGAGGCGCGCGTGGAACACAACGCGCCGTCGACACGGGCCTGGCCCTTATCGGACGGTGAGCTGCCCATTGCTCACCGTCCGCAAGCCCGCGCCTACGGTGGCCGGAAGTCGGCTCTCGACTCCCGACGCCCGGGGCGTCGCCTGCGGCGACTAGGGCCGCGAGGGCGTGCAGCTTGCATCTCCCTCGCGCGCTCCACCTCCTCCTTCGCGAACATAACTGCTTCGCAGGAGGTGACGGCCTCCCATGCACTCTCGCTCCGAACCATGGCCTGAACCAGGGCCAGACGCGAGAGATCGCCGCCGCCGATCGCCTCCGTGAGGACACGGCGGTGCTCCGCCAAAGCCGGGCAGACCTCCACCGTATGCTCCACCGTGTCCTCCGGGCGATCCACACAGTGGTGACCTCCCGCCTTATGCAGAACAGGAACCTCCCAAAACAACCGTGTCCGGTGAGGACCTGCGTCAGGCGGAAGGTGAGGACGCCATGGCGCCTCTCAAGCCACTCCTCAAAGAGGGGACTTATCGCCGCAATTGTGGCGTGCCCAGCGCTGGGTTGCGACAATCGCACACTCCATGCCGCCATGAGATCCCGCCGAAGCTCTGTCCGCTGTGCCGTGATTTCTCGCGGCAGCGGAGTTACAACACCCCGGCGTTTCGCCTCCTCGCGCAACTCCCACATGTGCGCGAGGACTTTCGCCTCCAGATCCCATGGCGGTAGTCCGGCAAGGAGGCTCGCCGCCTCACGGGCCATGACCCTTTGGGACGCGTTCAACCGCTGGGCCGGTCGCAGCCTCGATGAACGCGCCCACACCGGTGCCCCGTAAAGGGCCATGGACCGCACGACCCCCGCGTAAAGCCTCCGGCAGGAGGCGTTTGGACCCCCTAGATTGGGCAGAAGCCGCTTCAAAGCAGCTCCAGCCCTATCCAGTTTGGGAGCCAAACGTCGGAAGTGCTCCACGAAGTTGGTACTTCATCGTCGACTCGACACCGATGTGAACCCCTCCCGCCGTTATCTGGGAACCCAACAGTGGCGCGTTCCGAGGACCATCACATGGCCTCGGACTTGTGCAAGGCCACCTCGAGTCCCAGTTGCCTGATCCTATCGACGATTGTCGCAACCCAACGTGTCGCTAGTTCGGCCGCCGCCATGTCTAATTCACCCTTAGTTTTATGTTTCAATGACAAGATGTCATTAAGGCGGATGCGCAAAAGTAACCCGCGAAATTCAAATTCCCGTATGTTTTTTGCAATTTGCAGGTCAGAAAATGCAACAATATTTTTAAAAAAACGCCCAAGTGCGTGTCGGGCTATTAACATTGTAGTTGAAAAATATATCTATATAGGTATGTCACGGTCAATTCTCCAACTGCAAATGTACGTAATATTTTAAGAGCTTCAAGGGACCATAGATCTACGTATTTGATATGAAGTTCAACTTGATACCTCCACGCGTTCCAGAGAAAAAGGTTCTTGGGACCAGTGTTGCCAACCCGTACGATAATTTGGCCTGTGGTACGATGTACGATAATGAATGTCTATCGTATGATAATTTTGAGATTTGCTGAAAAAACATTTTTTAGTTCCATTAACAACACGTATTTGTCAAATGAAATTAAAAGCAGAAAAAATTCAAAAAAATGGCAATGTCAAGTTTGTCAACATCAACAAGTAAGTATCTCTATCTCTTTTCGGTATCTCTAGTTTTTTATAGAATTTTACAGTGAAACAAAAATATCAACTAAAAACAACATGTTTACAGTTTGTGCTGCTAGCGCCACTACCGGTGAAACTTGGCATAATAGGTACTTCCCCTTTGACCCTAGTATAAAACTATTCATTGTCTTTTGATAGCAATTTGATTTGAATTTAGCCCAACTTTTTTTTTTTTTGCTTTTGGACGAATATTTTGCCCAACAAACGATAATTTCGACGTGGGAACTCGATAATTTGAAGTTTTGGAGTTGGCAACACTGCTTGGGACGGACAACGCAGTGATCCTATAGATGTTCCGTTTTTCTTTTGAGATACGCAACCCTAAAAATAACCAAAACTAAGCCGAGTTCCCGCAAAGTTCTCTTCGCGTAATACTACTTACGTACTAGGTACAGCTGCAGAACCTTCAAAATCGAACATTCTACATAAATCTACACCTTTTTTTTTTTTTTTTTGAGGATGGGAAATCATCATCAAATGACTTCTCCCGCTCTGGGCAGAGCGAGAGGGTGTGTCAGACTTTTACTGACTAAAACCCACCCGTGTTCCTTCCGTTGCCTGTGTGCCGGGGCCGCGTTATCCCTTTCGGACAAACCCGCAACCCCAGCAGGCATTGGTCTTTCGACCCCGTCGGTTGGTGCTGACATCTCTTTGAGGCGCGCGTGGAACACAACGCGCCGTCGACACGGGCCTGGTCCTTATCGGACGGCGAGCTGCCCATTGCTCACCGTCCGCAAGCCCGCGCCTACGGTGGCCGGAAGTCGGCTCTGGACTCCCGACGCCCGGGGTGTCTCCTGCGGCGACTAGGGCCGCGAGGGCGTGCAGCTTGCATCTCCCTCGCGCGCTCCGCCTCCTCCTTCGCGAGCATAACTGCTTCGCAGAAGGAGGTGACGGCCTCCCATGCACTCTCGCTCCGAACCATGGCCTGAACCAGGGCCGGACGCGAGAGATCGCCGCCGCCGATCGCCTCCGTGAGGACACGGCGGTGCTCCGCCCAAGCCGGGCAGACCTCCACCGTATGCTCCACCGTGTCCTCCGGGCGATCCACACAGTGGTGACACCCGGGCGTTTCCTCCCGCCTTACGCGGAACAGGAACCTCCCGAAACAACCGTGTCCGGTGAGGACCTGCGTCAGGCGGAAGGTGAGGACGCCATGGCGCCTCTCAAGCCACTCCTCAAAGAGGGGACTTATCGCCGCAATTGTGGCGTGCCCAATCACAATCTACACCTGCCTCCCAAGATCCTGCTAGTGTATCGAAAATTCTAGGTGATATTTATTTACTTATTTAATACTTCAAGCACAGAAATGTACAGAGGCGGACTTAATGCCATAGGCATTTTCTATCAGTCAACCTTTGGGTGATGCAGAGACAATTAGTGGTAGGTGCAATTACGAAAAATTGAGGAATAAAAAATATTTAAGTAATATATAAAGATACACATACATATACCTATTACAAACTATAAATATAAAATATATTATGTGATATTATCGAGATTCCGTAGGGATACTAATATCACCTTAAATTTTCGATTCACGTTGTATATTGTTAGTTCGATGTTGCGAGTTTCTACAGCTGACACTAACCCAGGATGATCGTGCATTTAACGTGAGAATGAACCTACGACAATGGTCCGTCAGTCACGAAATCACTCGAAATCTCATGAATGTGTTGAGGAATTAGTACTCTATGATTGTGTTGCCTAGCAATACTTACTGTTGATGAATGTCATTCGTAATAATAAGTTTTTTTTCATACATCAATACAGGGTCCAGTGGTGGGATGCCACAACCCTGTGGCACAGTGTGGGGCCTGTGGCTCCCACATCGACAGGAAGACGGCTACCATGGATTCAGTACATGATTTTGAAACTCCCTGCGTTGAAATTTTTCGTCGGTTTAAAAAAGAAACTCTGCAGTTTCATTAGAAAAGTGTAATAATACCTACGCGGTCAAAATGTATGGAACAGCTGTTTTTTTTTTTTAATAACCGACGAACAATTTTATGCAAGTGTGAGCGCGACCTCGTAGCTATTGGGTTAACTGATCTGCATGTGTAGTTGTGGCGAGATGGTGGGAAGATGGTGGGTGGAGACATTGGGTTTCGATACATTTTCAACTACCGGACATACCTCCTTATTTCTTATATCTATGGGTAGACCATTTAAAAGATGGAGTGTCGACATAGTAGAAATAGCCGGAAACTTATGGCCCAGACGGGCAAAGGATAGACCCACCTGGAATGGTTTGGAGGTTTTCACCGCACAAGGCGGTACAAAACTACGATTACTTACAAATAAATAAATAAGTAGACAATAGAAAACAGTAGATAAGAACTACATGTCCCAAAGGATTAAATAAAGCTAATAAATAAATAAAAATAACCAAAGTTAACCACAAGAGCTGAAACTCTTTCCTTGACTATATATAGAACGTAAAATTAAGCTATTCTTATTCTAAAGATTTTCTATAGAGTAAACTATAGACAAATTATCGCCATTTTCTCTTCTCTTTTTTTCGCTAGCTTATTTAATTTGACCCTGTATATAAAGATATATATACGTATATGTAGTATGTATAAACATGCTAGCGACCCACCCCTGCTCCGCACGGGTGCAATGTATTGATGTAGCTACATGTGAAAACATCGAGAGTGGAGTGATTTATCGGATAAGGATTAATAATAATATACGTAATACTGGTCAAAATAGCTTCGATTTTTTTTTTTTTTTTTAAAGGAATTCTTAAAGAACTTATTCTTTATCTTTAAGAATTTCTTACAAAAAAAAAAAAACCACACACACAGTAACCATCTTTATGGTTACTGTGGGTCATCCATAGAAGATAGACATAATGCTATCGCGGACTTTTTTGTTGATTTTTTAAGATATACAACGTCTACGGTTTAGCCAGCGCACGCCATGTAAGCGCTCAAAAAAGTGCCCTTTTCACTGGACTGGACAAAACGTCAAGTTTCAGTACTACGTTTACGCTTAATAGAAAAGAATTATATTTATAAACCTTCCGTAAAACATTTTCTTGCAAAAAGCGACTTTGTTTTATAATATAGAAGAAGACAATGGATTAATTGATTTATATTAGAGATAAAAACAAGACAATGGATTCATTGATTTATTTAATAATTGGTATTTTTCAATATGTGTAGTAAGTACAGGCATATTATAATGGAAACAAACGTCTTCGTATTCGGAACACGCTGCAGCTCGGCTTGCAGTCTGCTGGTAATCGTTTAGCGTAGATACATACTTCTCCTGCAGTAAGGCCCATATCTAGAGGAAAAACATGATACTGTTTACTATAACATACACATTAAACCACCACTGTATTCCCAGAAGGGTAATGCAGAGGGTTACCATTGATCTGTGAAAGTTCTGCTGTGATACGTCTGAGTGAAGCGAAGTTACAGTGATAAAAAATAAAAAATGTTGAAAAAAATCTAACGGCCGTGGACACTACCTACCTACGACAACCCGCAGCGCGCTCGATACTCCCCGCACTTACCGCCTCTACTCCCCGTCGCCGCCTGAGTACGACTCAGTGGACATAGCGAGCAACAATTTCGGCAATTAGGGTAGTGCCTCGGTGGCGTGGAGGAACAGCGCAATCACTGCGGTTTGTGTGGTGCTGCTGGTTCAAATCTCATTGAAGCAAGTAAACTTTTTGTGAATTAAGAAATTGTCTTCAGTAATTCTAATTTACCTTAGCCGAAGTATGTGTGATACGATATCAAGGATCAAAATGAATTTCTTCGAGAACATTACTATGCGCCGTACTCTTACTAAATCGGATTCCAACACCGTTACTAACGAAACAATAAATAATAGTACATTCGAAGACACTGTTTCCAGCCTACCTGACTTATTATGACATTAATGATGCAAAACAACAACAAATTATAAAGCTAAAGAAACAACTTGACAAGCTTGTGTTAGATTTGAATAGTGCACATCAGGAAATCGAGTCTCTTTCTTTAGAAAATAGCAACCTTAAGCAAATAAACTTGGACTTGCAAAGGAAAAATGATCTCTTCGCAAAACTTAGCAGCCCAGTTAAGAAACACAAAGTCTACTCCCATAAAGAAATCCTTAAATAAGAACAAAGGAACCCAAACAGAATCTTTAATTATATCGGATCAGGAAAAAGATACGTCATCATACCCTCTCGCATACAAAATAAAACTAGCAGTGTTGAGACAAAACTACAACAAATCCCACAACATAAAAATGACAGTAAGATCTGTATCCTGAGTACCAATAACAGGAGCGACATTGGAAATATTGCTAAGCAAACCCTTTACAAACATTCGATAAATATATGCCATTACATAAAGACACATTGCAATACACAGCAACTGGTGCACGACATAAAAACTAAATTAGAAACGTTTACAATGAAAGACTTCTGCATAATTCTAATAGGAGAGGAAGATTTTAAGACTACATGTGACTACCTCCAACTGACTCTTCACTTACGAGCTACTTTACAAAAAGTGAACTTTACGAACAAAATTATTTGTACACCGTTATATAACTGCAGTTATCAAAGAAATATGTATAATTGGAGAGTAGAGCATTTAAATAACTTACTGTATCTGGACACATTGACGTATGAGCATGCATATTTTTTGGACTCGAACAAAAATCTAGCACGCGATTCTACAATGTTTATTTGGTAAACATTGTAGAATCGCGTGCTAGATTTTTGTACTAGTAAATAATCATGGAATGCAGACTATTTTCAAAGACATTGATGAGTTTATTGACGGTATAAAAAATACGACTTATTGATGACAGACGATGATATAATACCCGATAGTCAACAATTGGAAGAACAGTTTTTTCTATGATACCTATATAAATATGTTACATCAAAATATTGCAGGACTATTAAATAAAGCTGACGCATTCGCTATATGTATAGAAGAACTCATGGCCAAAAATGTTGACGATGTAATTTGCATAACGGAACATTTCATGATCGCTGGTTATGAGCAGTATCTCTCAATCCCGAACTACAATCTAGCTACTTGTTTTAGCAGGAAAGATACAAAAAGAGGGGGTTCATGTATCTTGATAAAAAAGGGACACCATCGGAAAGAAATTCCTGAAGTTCTGAACATAGCAATAAGTAGCACATTCGAATGTTGTGCTATAGAACTGACACATACTGGTACATTGTAATCTGCATCTACAGTGTTCCTAATGCAAGCAATTTAACTTGTTTTTTTGAGCAACTGTACAAATGATGTCAATTAATAACAAAGAAAAATAAGCGAAATGTTGTAATATGTGGTGATCTTAACATTAATATTTTGAAGCGTAGTAACATTACATTAGAACTGGAATGTATGCTACTCAATTTCAAATTGGCATCTAATCAACCGGCTAGACTCTCTAGTAATCACACTTGTATAGACCTTTTTGCGCATAATCTGGGTAAGAAATGTAATTGTGACGTAATAGATTTTGCTCTTTCAGACCACACCTGTCAAAATAAAAGAGCTCTCCTGTGGCGTTACAGACGGTATCACCAAGAACAAGACAAAAAAGCCTTTAAAAAGTACTCAGTAGTGTATAATAAAATAATTAAATTAACGCAACGTGCTCAGAATAACTACAAGATCAAATCGTCATCCAACAAGTCTAAAACTACGTGGGAAATAATTAACAAACTAAACTGAATATGCCCAATAATAATTTAATTCATAGTATTAAGATAGGAGATAAAATAGTGACGCATCCACCAGATTTAGCGACAGCATTTAACGACTTCTTTGTTGATAAAATAAAACCTATCACGAATTGCGGTATACAAGTGACTTCAAGTATAGAAAAGAACAGTAGCTCGATGTTTATGGCACCAAGCAATGACAATGACATTAATGCTATAATTAAAACTGAAAAATTCCGGCAGTGTAGGTAATGATGGCATCTCTACCAAAATAATTAAATATGTATCTAACTGCATTAGTGGACATTTGAGCTATATTCTCAATTTGTGCATATCACATGGCACTAACCCAACCAAACTAAAAACAGCTGTAATTAAACCATTGTTTAAAAAAAATGACAAGCAATGCATGGAGTCTTATAGACCCATTGCGCTTGTGCCAGTAATATCGAAGATATTTGAAAAATATATTTACAATGCATTTGCTCGAAAAGAGCGTTTTCCAAGCAGTCAATTTGTGCGGAAAGTGTCACTTTTTTTGACTAGTGCTTTACTTTACTTTTCTGTTTTTTTTTTTAATTTTTGAGGCCGTCATCAGCCCGTCTCGTCGCAGAGATTTTATTATTTGAGTTTTTTTTTCCACAAATTTGTATTTACAAATCAGATGATGATGATGACGATGGCGATGATTATGACGATGGTCAAAATCAAAAAGTCGAAGTCGAAGTCAAAGTCATGAATTTTGTTTTTATCATTTATATACGTCGTCGTATGTTAGATGTTACACATCACAGGCGACTGCCGCAAGGCTCGCTCGTTTTTTATTTTTATGTCCTCGCACAATGCATAGTAAAACGTTGATGATTGAACGTAAGATGATTTCCGCACTTATAGCATAAATAACTATTATATTCAAATCTCTAAATATCTAGATAAAAGAAACATTAAACTGACGAACAGAAGGGCTTCCAAAAAAATAAAACCATCAATATGGCAATATATGACTTTTTGAACAATGTCATTACGAATGTTGACAACAGAATACCTGTTTGTTCAGTTTATTGTGACATGACTCAAGCATTTGACTATGTCGATCACAATATCCTGCTCAATAAGCTGGAAGCGTACGGTATTAGAGGGAATATCCTCAGTTTAATCATTTATTTTTGCGGAACAGGAAACAGTACGTTGAAGTAACCGACATAGATCCCAAAACTAAATGCCAACGAACCTATAAGTCAACATAGTTATCGCACAGTTGCTTATGGTGTACCCCAGGGCAGCGTCTTAATGCCCGCAGTGTTTATATTATACAAAAATGATCTGCCAAAAGTAACAAGTCATCCTATGGCACTGTATGCTGATGACAGCACTAACGATTAAGAGTACTGATGATCAAAACCACAGCGACGTTGTCACTC
This sequence comes from Agrochola lota, assembly GCA_947364205.1. Classification (NCBI taxonomy): domain Eukaryota; kingdom Metazoa; phylum Arthropoda; class Insecta; order Lepidoptera; family Noctuidae; genus Agrochola; species Agrochola lota. The sequence goes on along the minus strand of OX376248.1, from coordinate 11,624,457 downwards.
AGACAATAACCTCCATAGTAAAATGGTTCACACACAATATTATAAGTACTATTATGGGGCGTTGCTGTGTATTAGGATGTATGAATCGCACAGAACCTCCATAGTGAAATGGTTCACACACAATATTATAAGTACTATTATGGGGCGTTGCTGTGTATTAGGATGTATGAATCGCACAGAGCGCAAAAATTAAGAAAATTTCCTTTCATCTGTCATCAAACCTACAAAATCTTTATTTCTACCCGTTATCATCTGACCTGGCACAAAATAGAAGCTTTTTTTGTTATTGTTTTATCGTATTACCCGACTACAATAGATAGTACCAGTGACCGCCATCGTTGAATTCGTTTTCTTAAATTACTTGGTTTACCACCGATTCACGGATACCAGTACCCGGCAAGGTTACCCATAAATACATTTTCCTCACTACTATTACCTACCTACTATTAATATTATTTGTTATGTACTAGCGCTCGCTGAAAACGGTTGTTTAATTTACACGACTCACAACACCTAATAAACACGTACTCAGTAGATACACTTATATCTGGTGACCCCGACGTGTTAAAGCTAGCCCAGGAATGCTGATGGGAATGTTGAATGCTGATCAACAATAGTAGGATTGCTCCCTGGGAACATGAATTATGAGACATACAAGATGAAAGTAATCTGCATGAGGTCTAGCGACGATTCCACAACCAAGCCCAGAAGACAACAAGCGTTGTGTCATAATAAACAAACAGAACTTGTCGTTAGCGGGAATTAATTTGAGTCCTGACAAGACTTTCTTTTTCCCAGAAAATCTAGGTGAGTACACCTCATGGTATTTTTACAACAATATGGGACTGAAGTCCCTAGTATTCGCCCACAAGGTAAAAACCCGTCTGATGACCTTAATTTTGTTGCTAAAAGCACTGCTACAGCTGTTCAAACCCTAACAATAAATCATATGGGAGCGGGTGTCTCAGCTTGTACGACTGTGGAGGATGAGAGAATCAGGTTCCAATCAGAGACCTGGCATTTCTTTGGATGTCCAGGTAATAGAGGATGGAAGGACAAACCTATGGAATTGTGTTAATTGCCACCTCAGCCAAATTGCTATGAAAAGAAGGTTGGTTGTCACAAACAAGATTTTGAAAGGAAGATCAGGGGAAGTTTCGGAAATATCAAGCGGTCAAACACAGCTTTTGGTTGAGTTAGTCAATCAAATGAGTAAGCCAACCATGGAAATAGCAGCTTTGAAAACCAACTCATACAATAACGGACATCGTAATTACAGACGCAATCGAAGCCAGTCGCGCTCAAGATCCCACTCGAGGACGAGGATTACACCCGACGACAGTCCAAATTGGTTAAGCAAGTATCATTTCCGGTACAGGAATAGAGCCCGGAACTGTGAAAAACCATGCAATTGAAAGAAACAGTCGAAAAACTAAGCTCAGCGTTGACAGAGGCTGCTGGGGTTGCGGGTTTGTCCGAAAGGGATATCGCGGCCCCGGCACACGGGCAACGGAAAGAACACGGGTGGGTTTTAGTCAGTAAAAGTCTGACACGCCCTCTCGCTCCGCCCAGAGCGGGAGAAGTCATTTGATGATTTCCCATCCTCAAAAAAATAAGAAAAGCGTTGACAGAGGCGGTCGTCAGCGCTATTCATACCTGCAAACCGCCTTTGCGTTACCGACCGAAAAAATGGGTATCGCTTTTTGGTTGATACTGGCGCTAATATTTCAGCAATACCTAGAAGAGGAAGCCGTTTAAAAACAGACGACACATGTAAAATATACGCCGCAAACGGAACCTAAATTAATACTTATGGCGACAAAACGCTGACGTTGAATCAAAGACCGTTGCCGGCGGACAGAGTGAAGAACGAGATAGAACACATGCTAGAGACAGGGTTTTGCAGGCCTTCCAAGAGCCCGTGGGCAAGCCCTTTGCACGTGACTACAAAGAAAAACGGCGAGTTACGGCTTTGTGATGATTATAGGAGATTGAACGCGATCACTGTACCGGATAGATACCCGATTCCGAGAGTACTAGATTTCACATACCTATTACCAGAAACCAGGATATATTCAACTATTGACTTAATAAAAAACTTTTTTACAAAAAATTAAACCAACGAAAAAAAAAACTGAAAAGCGAAAAATAAAAAATTACCGTTTAGTAACGCGTAAATGTAACTAAGCTCCTAAACTAATTTAAGTAAAAAAAATTGAGGCGGCGCTCATCCATCGGATAATTTTTTGTAAAAAAGTTAGTTATTTTTCGCTTTTGAGTTACCATTTAATTTAATTGTTATCCACAAGTAAGGAATTTCCTCAACAGCCTTTCGTCTCCATCGTCAGAAGTTCTCATCAAGATGAATGAAATAAGTCCAAACACTATATAGCTGCTGCAAACTGCTGAGGAGCTGTCGCAACTGTCTTTCGTCTCCATCATCAGATCAACTCCAGGTCTTTATTATATGGTTGTGTTGTGTTGTGTCATCAGAACTACAACATGTGCGCGAAATTGCAACAGAATCGGTTCGTAATTGAAAATTCAGCAGGTGAAAAATCAATTAAACCCAATTTTTTTTACCCTAAGGGGGTGAAATTTAGTTTTTAATTTTACATGGGACCAACTTCGAGGTATACCCTCCCCAATAAAATATGAATCGTTCAAATCGGACTACTCTAATAAAAAGTTGTGCGTGGTCAAACAAAAAAAAAAAAAAAACGTGTCGACTTGAGAACCTTTTTTTTGTCGGTCAAAAAGGGCCTATAACCAGATTCCAGTACAAGTTGTAGAACAGACTGCAGTAATCACCACGTTGGGTTTATTCGAATTCCCAAGAATGCCATTCGGACTACGAAACGCAGGTCAAACCTTTGTCAGATTCCTGAACACAGTTTTAGCGGGAGTCGACTTTATATTCGTATAATTATATAGATTATATATTAGTGACGTCATCATCAATCAGCGAACACCGACGTCATTTACAAGAAGTGTTCAATCGGTTAGACGAACATGGCATTGCAATAAATCAAGCCAAATGCGTACTGGGCCAACCTCAAGTAGAATTCCTCGGATATCAAATCACAAAAGACAGTATCAAACCATTGCCAGACAAGGTGGAAGCAATCACCAAATACCCAATACCAAAAACTGTGCAAGAGTCACGAAGATTTTTAGGCATGATTAATTTTTACCAGAAGATTATACCTCAAGCTCGGTTGAACAAGTACCTCATTGGCTCGAAGAAAAATGATAAAACTGAAACTCATTGGACTCCAGAGGCACTAGAAGCATTCGAACAATGTAAAGCAAGTCTAAGCGACGCTGTTACATTGACTTCACCAACAACGCATTCCCCGCTATCGCTCATGACAGATGCGTCTCATAGGCGCCGTTTTACAACAGTATGAGAACGGAAACTGGAAGCCGCTTTCCTTTTTCGTTTAGATCACGTGCACATAGGCATTGTCAGTCCATTACCAGAATCATACATTGTGTCAATGATCGATAGAGAAACAAGATGACCGGAAGCGGTACCAGTAGCAGAGATAACAGCAAAAGCTGTAGCGAAACTTTTCGTAAACACCTGGATAGCGAGATTCGGATGCCCAAACACCATAACTACGGACCAAGGACGACAGTTAAGTCCGACTTATTTATCAGTCTAAGTCACTTGGTATTAAGAAAACCAGAACTACCAGTTATCATCCGCAGTCAAATGGCTTAGTTGAACGCTAGCATAGATCAAAGAAAACTGCGCTAATCGCGCGCGAATTACCCATAGTTCTACTAGGATTACGAGCAGCACTACTACTCCTTCTACTAAAAGAAAATACTAGCCCAGCACAAATGTGATACGGACCAAACATAGGTCTGCCTGGAATGTTTCTCGAGCTGAAAACGCAAGATACATCACCAGAAACTTATGCACAGACTCTCCAGAGGACAATGGTAAAGCTAAGCCCGTTTAATAACAAACACCACGCCACAAGTCATAAACCATTTATTCACCCAGACATGAAAGGCTGCGAATATGTATACGTCAGAACGGATGCTGTGAAAAAACCACAGACCCCGTCCTACGAAGGCCCATATAAAGTGTTAGAAAAACACTTCAAAGTTCAAATGCCGAAGAGAACATCAATAGTAAAAATGGACAGATTAAAACCAGCGTACGTTTTAATGGATGAAAAGGTAAACGAACCTTTAGCACACACGAAAAGTAGCAGTAACCAAGTAAACGACCACAAGAATGTTGAGCCAGCGGAAAATAATAAGACCACACCGAACACAACACGTTTAGGTCGCGTCATACGTCCGGTGGTACGATTTGCAATACAGCCAGATCAGCAAAAGAAAAAGATGAAACAGTAATAACACACTGTTATAAAAACAAGTGTTAAGAAAAAAAAATCGGTTTGCTCTGGAGTTCACGCTAGAATCCTTCGTATTGCTCGGCATTCAATACGGTGCCCGCTACATAAGACACTACTTTATCTCCTTAGTGCATAATCTACTATTACATGAACATGTAACATCTCTGTAAAGGGCAGTTTGTAAGGAGTATGATTCAAGAAACTTACGAAAAAAAAAAACAAGAAAATAAAGGAAAATCTGGATGGTATTGATTATTCGTTTTTCAAATCGATAAATATACGTTAAATCGTTCCCGTAAAAAGTTTTTTAATACGGATAAATTGAAACACACTTGTGTCGTAACTATAAATATACCGGATATTCAGAAACATTTTTTAGTCCGCGAAGACGGCAAAAAATATTAATGTTCGCTACAAAATTAAGCAGAAAAATGATAAAATCCCTAAAATCATAAGCCGACGGGACGTTTTTTATGCAGCTCCATGTCCATTCTATCAATTATACGTATTACACGTTAATCTGAATTCAGACCAATCTATGACGGACATTATTGCAGTCATTTATGCACTATTCGCCAACAAAAGGCAAGGAACGTATGAGCGGATTTACTGTATATTACGTGATCAATTGGGCATTCAAATAAAAAAAATAAAGTGACTGAGCTAGCGCAGTTGAATGCAATTAAAACAATTTTCCCAAATGCCCCTGTAACCGGCTGCTCCCGGCATTTCAATTCCGCTGTATGGAAACAGTCAAAAAACTCAAATTACCGGACACTGAGGAAGGGTGCAATATAGCGAGGTTGAGCACAATACTGCTTCTAGTACCAACACCAGAAGCATGGTGGCGTTACATTGTGGATAATGCACCGGATAATCATGCAATGAGATGTTTTCAATGATAATGAAAACCAATGGTATCCGAAAATGGCACCATCTGTATTGAGCTGTGCAGGACAAGAACACCGTAGAACAAACGCTCTCGAAGGGTTACCGGCTTAATGTCAAGTTTTCAAAACATGACAGTTTGTATGTATTTGTAAATAAATTAAAAACCGGCCAAGTGCGTGTCGGACCACGCACAATGAAGGGTTCCGTAGTTGGGATGAATTTATCCCAAGAACAAACTTAACATTGTAGTAGAAAAACATGTTCTCCCATACGGAATGCATGGGAGATCATGTTTTTCAAACCGCAAATTTAAGTTGGTTGATTATTACTCGTTAACCTGTACAGCCTACTTAGCTCTGATAGTTTTCCTTTTTAATTTCGTTATATATACTACTTCTGTGATTTTTTTCACAAATCCAAGTACAACCATTTAGCTGGCAGGGGGGCGGGCACACTTGTTAAATGCTTAATATTTCCCAAAACGGATCCCTGAAACCAAAAATGGTTTTCACAAACTCCCAATATTTTTGAACGACCTTTCTAACGATACCCCACATTATGGGATAGACGAGAGAAAAAAAACATCCCCACTGTACGTGTAGAGGTACCCTAAAAATCGATTTTAAAATAATGATTATCATTTGCTGTCATTGAATATCACGACACGTTGTGTCAAAATTAATCAAACAATTTGTCTGACAATTGCAATTGATCGTATCGGGGACTCGTAACAGATATTATTCGCACAATAAATTAAACGAAATGTTGCGTCGGCTCGGCTCCGGCCCATTAACAGGGATTGGCTTTATGCCATCCGAACAGAAAGACAGGACATAATAAAAAGGGTTTTGTTAAAGCCATTTGGTTACTGAAGCCTATAAGTAAATTTTAACGGCGAAAAGTTAACAAAGAGGGCCGAGCACTGATGCATTAGACAAAATTGAATTGTAACCCCCCAGCCCAGTTCCTACTCCCTAAAGTACAAAATCCGTAATTCCGTAGTTTCGGCCGAAGTTATGGGCGTTACCCGGATCACTGATTAGTTTGGGGACCGAACTCAGAAAGAATGACAACACGATTTGACAGTTGTCCCTAGTATCGAATGTATTTGCCCGTCCAAAAAAAATACTTTTGGCACTTGTTTTGGATCATTTTGAAGACGGGCCCGTATCTTCGTTGACGGACGTAAAACGTAAAAGCCCAGCTTTACCCATTTCTGCATTGGCACTGCTTCGGGCCGCTAGGATAGTTAGTTGCATAGCCACAGTGACACCCGTCGTTGCATTCCCAATTATATGTGCACATTCGACGCATGTCCAAATCTGAAACAAAAAATCCTTTATTAAATCTGAAAAATATCTAACATAACATTATGGTGTAACATAAGGAACCTATATGTGCGGGTTGAAAACATAATAAAATAATTAACACAAAGTAAAATCTGGGGCAACGCGCCAAGTAAAATGATTTAACTGGTATTCCACTATGGAAACAAAACTCATGAATATTACACGAACTCCATGCATACTGTACCAGCCTACTTATACGAAAAATTCTAAAAAAGTCCATTCACACACAAATACACTTCACTAAAATACATCAAGTACATAATCGTAGCAGTCGTAGGAAGGATCACATTACAAGCTGCCTAAACTAAATTATAAAATCATATTTTAAACAATCAAACATTTCTACCATAAACGGACTTGCCCTACTGCTGCGTTGCTTTATTGTGGCACCGGGTTCGCATTCCTTATCTGTTACGATGAACTTTTGCAGGTGGATTGAACAGGTTTAAGCTTTGTATCTTCTTTAATATTATTTGCGTATGAAATGTTAATGGCAAATTAATCATTTGTATTAAAAAAAACGTTCTCAAGGAAGTGAAATCTTTGTAATTTCTTATTGAGAAATACATTTCTTTAATCATAAATTGCCTGTCTGGGTTCGATCTTACTTACGAACTACAACTAGGCCGATACCACTGGATCAACACTGCTGTCGATATGATAGGTATTAGCAATATTCGCAACTTTCTTTTTTGGGAGCACTGCCATCCCCTCCTTTTTTTTTTTTTGAGGTTGGGAAATCATCAAATTACTTCTCCCGCTCTTGACGGAGGGCCTCGCAGTCGCTACGTACGGATGCGCGGCTGAAAAGGATTTCCCATCGGCAAAAATGTAGAACTTCAACACAAACTTTCATCCCGTATTTAACGCCCTTTCCAAAAATCGCTGATACAACAAACTATTACATTAATAAACGGCCACGTGCGAATTGGACTCGCACACAAAGGGTTCCAGGGTTCCGTACCACCGTTGCCATTATTAAGATCAATCGTTATATATACTATGTTTATTGTAACTGAAGCTAAGTTATGTCTGTCTTGTTGTTTATTCAAAACATTATAAATAACAAACCCTACTTACTTCTGCTGTGATTTTTTTCACAAATCCGAGTACAACCACTTGACTCAAATTTCAGTTAAAAGCTTAATATTTCGAAAACTAACTGAATAGCGTGCAATTGGAGAGGCCTGAAATGGCAATTGGCTTTCCTCAAGGTTCGATATTGGGTCCATTCCTCTTTGTAGTTTATATTAATGATTTACCCCAATTACTTCAAAATTAACCGAAGATGTTGTTATTTGCAATGATCCTTGATCTTTAAAAAAGATTGGTTTAAGGTAAATAATTTGGTACTAAATAAAAAAAAAACCAAATGCATTAAGACTTAAATTACCTAATGTCAGAAGTAGTGAATGTGACATCATATTGAATGTAGAATAACCAGAATTTATTAATCGTCGTTAACGTTTTAAAAGAGTAACGGTGGAGTTTCTTGCCCATTATTGTCCATACGAAAACTACCTTTTGGAAGGGGCGACTAGAATAAATTCTATTTTGTGTAAAATTGACGTTCAAAAGTGCCTTTTATGTGCCTAATTGAAATAAATTGTTTGACTTTGACTTTGCCTATGTCCAACAGTGTAGTGCTACAGGCTGATGATGATGATATAAACTTATCTTAAAAAAAACCATAACATCGTATCTAGCCCTTAAACACGATATTACTACGTAGTCGGGCCATAAGTTCTGTCACATAGGTAAAATTTCGAATTTAGAATGCAAGCCGAGGAAAATAAGGGTTTCTGGAATTTTGTTCATTTTCTAAAATGGAGTGGACGCGCAAAGAAGACAGAGTCGCAGTAATTGCATTGCATCGTTGCGGTCACGCGCTAACTGAGATTTTCAAAATGCTGAAAAATTTGAAAATTCCACTGAGATTTATTTATCGAACGATTCAGGGAAGATTCAAGATTAAAAGATAAACAAAGGAGCGGTCGACCTCTTACTGTTCGGACTCCACCGGTCATCAAAGCAATGAAGGCGCGAATCCAACGAAATCCTGTCCGCAAGCAAAAAATTTTGGCTCTGCAGATGGGACTAAGCAGAACTACTGTTAAAAGGGTGTTAAATGAAGACCTAGGACTGCGTGCTTATAGAAAAAAACAGCACATCTTCTTAACGCACGGCTGAAGAAAATCAGACTCGAAAGAAGCCGGGTTTTGTTAAGGCGGTACGCGGGAAAAAAATACCGCGAAATACTTTTTTCGGACGATTTTTTTTTTAATGTTGAGGAGAGTTTCATTAAACAAAATGATAAAGTGTATGCACACTAGTGAAGAAGCGAACAAACGTGTGCCACGTGTTCAGCGTGGTCATCACCCTTCGGCATTCATGGTTTGGCTTGGGGTGTCCTATTTGGGTCCAACGGAGGTGTTTTTTTGTGAAAAAGGAGTGAAAACCAGTTCCCTCGTATATCAAAACACAGTCCTAACAAACATTGTGGAACCTCTTTCACAAACAATGTTCGAAAACAGGCACTGGGTATTCCAGCAGGATTCTGCGCCGGCTCATAAGGCGAAAAGTACCCAAAACTGGCTCACGACCCGTGGAATCGACTTTATCAGGCATGAGGATTGGCCCTCATCCAGTCCAGACTCGAATCCCTTGGATTACAAAATATGGCAGCACTTAGAGGAGAAGGTCTGCGCTAAACCCCATCGCAACTTGGAGTCACTTAAAGCATCCCTGATTAAAGCAGTCGCCGATATTGACATGAATGTCATGCGTGCTTCGATTGATGACTGGCCTTGCAGATTGAAGGCTTGTATCGAAGCAAGAGGAGGACATTTCGAATGTGGTTTAAATCTGTATTTTATACCCTTTTATTTGATATATAAATGGTTGTATGGGTGTGACAAAACTTATGACCAGACTACGTACAGTGCACAAGTTTGGGCGCAAACAGACCGGTGCGCCCTCTTTTTAACCGACTTCCAAAACGGAGGAGGTTATATGTTCGTCACGTGTTTTATTTTTTTTAAGATGTCCGCCGATTTCTCCGTCAATTGTGGACCTATTTTGAAAATTATTTTTTTATATGAAAGGGTATGCATGCGAATTGGTCCCATATAAATTTTATTAACTTTGCTTGGATAATTTTTGAGTAAGCTTCAATAACACGTATTTTTCCCACATATTATATATGGATGATATGATGATAACTTCCTGTCACCCTGTCACTGTTATTTACATAGCAGGTAGTGGTATTCGAATTTGTGTGGGGTACCACAACTAAAAAGTGAAAAAAAAAACATTTTACAAAAAAAAACATTTTACAAAAAAAAACATTTTACAAAAAAAAAAACAATTCTTCCAAAAAAAATCACTACAAAGTGAAAAATAACTTTAACTTTGGAAGTCGGTGGCAAAAAACAAAAATTCTAAACCAAAGACACCGACTTCCGAAATTAAAGTTATTTTTCACTTTGTAGTGTTTTTTTTTTGGAAGTCGGTTGTTTTTTTTTTTTTGTAAAAAGTTTTTTCATTCTCACAGTCCGACTGGACGACAATTCGACACGACATGCGCAGACACAGGTATGCTGTCCCCTTCACTCTCATAGTCTGACTACAACAATTCAACACGGCCGGGGAGACAAGAAAAAAATATTTACCCGTATAAGCCGCCACGGTAGCTACCAAACTCACAATCACGAACAGACTCACATGCAACCACTTCATCTTAGAATTTAGCAGAAAAACCCAAAATCATTGCTACTTTAAATAATAATCCAAGTAAATCAATTATTAACGCTTCTTTCTCGACACTCTTATATAATTCGGACATGATTATTACAAGGTTCAATTTAAGTTGACAGTTTTAATATATTATTTATTCATATTTTTTGTGTTTACTTAATCTTACATCAAATCAATGCTAGCTAGTACTATATAACATGATTAGTACTCGTTTATTGAAATGAAACTGTTTCTGTAAATAGGATATCGGAATCACGTCATATCCTAACTATAATATTATAAATGCGAATTGAGTTTGTTTGTTACGCTTTCACGGCTAAACGGCTGAACCGCTTTTGGTGTTATTTGGTATGGGGATACTATGAACTCTGGTGAACGTATAGGCTACTTTTTATCGACATACCACGCGGGCGAAGCCGCGGGCGGAAGATAGTTAAAGAAATAAAAAAATGTGTGCTGGGACACATAGTAGAAGTGAAACTTCAACGGACAAGTGGAAAAACGAATCGCAACGGACGACAAGTGGCAAAACGAATCGCAACAAAATTTTAACTTGAAGTTTTACGGGTAGATTTGTTAATATACTTGTCCAATTTGAAAACCTGCCCGTCAAACTTCAAGTTAAAATTTTGTTGCGATTCGTTTTGCCACTTGACCGTTGCGATTCATTTTTCCACTTGTCCGTTGCCATTCGTTTTTCCACTTGTCCGTTGCGATTCGTTTTTCCACTTGTCCGTTGAAGTTTCACTTCTACTATGTGTCCCAGCACACATTTTTTTTCACAGGTTTACTGCAAATTATGATTTGGTTAAGTTAGGTACATTTCAATGAATGCATTTTTTATTTAAACATATTTTATTTTACACAAAAACTGGATTCAATCCGGAACTAAAAAAAAGTCTACTCTAAACTTATACACATACAAAGGAACATTAACAAATGCACATCTTTCGTCATCAGTCTTCATTCGGCTCACCTGCGTTATAATCAATATCTGCTAATTGTATCCATCTAATACAGCCGTTGCCCTCAATAGTACTTATCTACAGCGCATCTAACTACCCTATACCCTACTTATCTACCTATCTACCTCATCTACCTATATACACTACCTACCCTACCTATCTACACCTACCTACACTACCTACCCTACGCTACCTACGGCACTTCATTTCTTGACATTGACTCCCCTCCCGTACGGCCCGTACCCCAGTGACGCCTACATTGCATAAGGTGCTGCCTAGCTAGCCGAGCAGGGTGAGCGGCTACCACGCAACTTTTTTTCTAATACTTACATTTTTAAACTCGTGATATCTTTCGTATGGAATGTCCGAATTGAATAATTCAAGTAATTTATTTTGATAAGGATTAATACCAAGATACAAATAAAGAGCCCTTTCTAGCGGCGGCATTTCAATTAAATTATCAAAATAAAAGAACACTTATTGTAGCATAACTATAATATGTAGTTAGACATATCCTATCGAGACACTTTTCGTAAATAATTATGTGTTCTGCAAAGTCGTAGTACATTATTTTATTCTATCATCAATAGTTTTCGCAGCGCACGCGATGTAAAGAATATTACATATTATTATATTTTTTTACACCTTGGGTTACATTATTGGAATCTGATTCCATTAACATCAAGATCTGGCAAAATCTTTATACAAATATATAAATAGGGTCACTTATTTATTCCAAGCATGAAAAGAAATACAACTAGGACCAGGCCCCTTAATAAACAATAGAATGCACTTACTCAAGGCTTCTGTGGATGAATGAGCACATGAAATCAATGAACGAAAGAATGGTACCTAAAACTACGCCACAAAATTACAGAGGAAAGAAGATTTGTACAGTCGAGCCCAGGAATGCTAATGGGCGTTCTTCTTCCCATGAATTACAGAATGCAAAAAAATTATATGAAAGTAGTGTGCATGAGATCGATTGATGACTCTACGGGCAGCTCTCCTCAAAGGTCTCATCGGAAATGACCAGGAGGCTGTGACTGAATGGGCACAAGCTGGTGCTGATGCCTGGCTCAAGGCATCTGTAGCAGCAAACTATTCCAGTCTGGTGATGCAGATCACTAATGAGCTGGGAAACATTATGACGACTCCATCCCCCTCGAAGTCTGTAGCTTCAGGGAGCACAAAGAAGTGAGTCTTCTTAATTAAGTTTAGGTTAAGATTAGTATTAGTTTTCTTAATTTGTTGGTTTTGTTAATTAAGTATTTAGGGTTAGATAATTATAGGTAGGTTAAGTTAGGTTAAGTAAAAAAAAAAAAAAATGATAAGAATAGTTGGTCGCTGTGATTAACTCAAGACAATGTTTATGTTCTTTCTCCAGATTACCTACTGACAAGTTATATGAGTTTATATAATTGTATGTTTTTTTATTTGACTTAAGTCAAGCTATTTTTAATTTTATTTCAATTTATTGTTGACATAATCTACTCATTACAATGTTTTTTCTAATGAGTTGTATTGCAATATGTGGTTAGCTAGTGACCTCGACAATTGATCATATTAGTTATTGTTATTAGTAATTAACTGTTTGTTTTATTTATTTTATCTCGATGGTCCTAGTTTATCATTTATAACTTCCTGTTACAACTATATGTAAGCGGGCACGCCCTTTATGCCTGGAGGCTTTTATTTAGATAAGTTCTGTTTACGTTTAGTTTTTATTTCTGCCTGAGTATAGTTCTCGATGATGTTGTGTGGTATATTGGCGTGTGCTAGCTAACATATGGCTAATAATTTAAATTATGTTTTGTGTTGCGTAATCTAAATTATCTAAATTATTTTGAATACTATTATATAGAATCTTATTTTTTTGTTCTTCTAACTGAACAGACAGCTGTGCTGCTGGGGAGTTTGTTGCGCCACTTCTTCTTCCCAGCTAATGCACTAGGAAGTGGTGAAGGGTGGGCGTTTTGGGGGACTGTCTTATGTAATTTTGACGTTCGAAAAGTGCTGATTCTCAGCCTAGTTTGAATAAATGACTTTTGAATTTTGAACTACAATAGTACATTATGATACGAGTGTGCAGTATTGGAAAACCGCACACAAAGTTTTTATTTTTCGCTTTTTTGTATTTTTGTTATTTGCCACCGACTTCCGAAAAAACACTGCATAGTGAAAAAAGTTATTTTTCACTATGCAGTGTTTTTTTGGAAGGAGGTTGTTTTTTTTGTAAAAAAGTTTTTATTTTTCGCTTTTTAGTGGGTCAGTTTGTAATTTATCTAAGTTACAATAGCCTAATGTTGACTACTCATCACCTTTTACAAAATATTGCTTTTCCCGAAGCAGGGACGGTAATCGTTGAGGAGTTCTCCTGGTACTTCACCATCAGCTCCACTCGTCCATTTACATTGTGACGAGCATAAATTGCTTGGTATTCATATTAATGTAATCGAATCGCAACCCGTGAAATACTTATTATTGAGTAGTTCCGGTGGCCATCTGTGGTCTTCATCATCAGTTCCACTTCACCAAATGGTGCTTTCGAAGAGCAACTGCACGTGTTATTATAAAAAATACCCAAATCGCTATAGGTGTGCCTATAATATTTGAAGAGTTTCCTCGATTTCTCCAGGATTTCATCATCAGATCCTGACCTAATGACAATGGGACCATTTCGGAATTATACCCTTTCAAACAAAAAAAGAATTTTGCAAATCCGTTTATAAATGACGGAGTTATGCCCGAACATACATAAAAATATAAAATATATATATAAACAATCGAATTGACAACCTCCTCCTTTTGGAAGTCGGTTAAAAAAGGCAAGAAGTACCCACGCACAATGGTCCACCAGAAGGAAACCAAACCCCATAACTTAGAACATTGAAGGCAAGAAGTCTCTTTCATGAGGTTAAAAAAGCAGAAATATCTGCTCGGGTTAAAATAGAAAATCCTCATTTAATAGTATAGGATAGTTCATACTAGTTCCATGTATTCAAAGTCAATTTCTTTATACAAATTCCATGCTGCAATGATAGTACTTACTAATTCCATACTGCCAAGTCACGTTTCAAAATTTGTCAAACAACAATGGCCGCTAGAAATTGTCTATGGTTTTAATGATGTGGTGGTAGTACGATCTTTTCGTTTTGGTACTTTCGATGTTACGATTTTTTACAGTATTTTTTTATATTGAGTAAGTTCGAAGTTAAGATCATGAAAACGAACAAAATAGCACGGGTACTTACGTACGTTTGGTATGTCAAAGATTAAAAAAAAAAAACTTATGCTAACCAAATAACTACCTGACAAATAATACGAGACGAGCTTAAGGATGATGTAGCTCACAGACTACTTGCGATCCGGATCAGGGGGGCTACTCCCTAAGCACGAAGTCCGTAGTTACGGCCTTAGTTACGGTCGTTTCCTACTCCCTATCACCTATGGACATACGGTTAGTTTGAAGCCCGAACAAAGAATGAACGACGACACGATTTGACAGTTGTCCCTACTCCCGATGTATTTTTGCCCGTCCGAAAAGTTGAATTTGACACTTGTTTTGACGGAGCGTTACGTCAGTTGATACGACATCAAAATAGGTGTCGTGCTGTTGACGAAAGTAAAATTTTGTAAAAAATTACCAAACTATGTCTGCATTTTTAATGCTCGAACTGCTCGAGGAAGCACTACAGGAAGATCGGAGGCGACACCGATTATACTTGCGCCGAAACTTTCGGTTGGAGAATATTCCCGACGTTGAGTTCGTTCGTTTTTTTATTTTGCTTACAGAACAATGGGTGTTGGGACTGCTGGAAAATTGTGATATAAAAAGATTTCCACAATAAAAGCATTGTTTTTTATAACAAAATGTTTTTTATTTATTTAGCACCAATAAAATCTATTGTAGTCTTAAATTATGGCTAGGAACTTAGGTTCTCTTACTTGTCTACTTCAGTCTCAAATACCTAAAAATCTGAGTAAAATTAACAACCAAAACAAAGATGTTCTAATAGTTATCTATTGTAGTCTTAAATTATTGCTAGGAACTTAGTTTCTCTTGTCTACTTCAGTCCCAAATACCTAATAATCTAAATAAAATTAACAACCAAATACATAGATTTTCTTTTGTACTAGACTAATCTCAAATTAAGAATCAACATCATACAATCAATATATATATGTTTTGACCAATCGAATAAACACACAAGTTTTCATTCTGTAAATCATTGAGTTGAAAGACCAGAGACTCCAAGCAATAAAAGAAATGACAAGCTCGGGAAATAAATGCTGCAACATTATGAACCAAGTTGCAATCCCATTCGTTAGAATGTTACTGAGCCTGCGTCATCTCACTGCTGGACAACGGCCTCTCCCCATGACTTCTACAACTTAACTATTTCTAGTAAGGTGTTCCCAAACGGTTACAAAGGTCCACAATGGCAACCTTTATTTCACCGAGCACCTCATTTCTCCTGGTTTCAACTAGCAGTCTCTGATCTTCGAGCTCAATATTTGGCTTCTTGCTGACGAGTCGGCAGGGTGGTGTCGCCGAACACGTGCACGACGACGGTTTAATGCTGTAAACAAAATAAATAATTTTTAGTCAGTTTTTCTGAAACATGATTTACGTTATTTCTTTTCTACTGAACAATAATACATACTTCGCTGACTTCGCATTGGCACCTCCAGGTCCAGTGCCTCAGCGGACACTAAGGGTTGCTCCTGGGAGACTGCATTTTCAGTTGTAGCAGCCGATGTATGGGGGCGTGAGACGGCTGCTGGCTCTTGTTGCAGGTGGTCCCTATACAGCAAAAACTGAATATCATTGACGGATACAACAAATATATAAGTATCTGTAATTTATTACTATTTATTAAAAAAAAGTCACGGAAAGACTCCATGCAACATAATTTTAAATATTTTATTCCTGTTTTTCTATTTTACCATTGAAACAAACTTATTATCATATAATTATACATTTTATTATTACTGAGGGAAAACCTGGCACTCTTGCCTCGGTTTGTGTGTGAATTCCACTTGGGAGAGGGTTGGTGCTACCGATGGGCCTCCACCTGTAGCACATGCATCCCGTCTGGCAGCTCCAGCAGCTTTTTTGGCTAAATGTTTTTTATCAGCCCAAACCTAAAATTTTGGTTATTTGGTTAATTTTAATTACATTCAAAAACTATATAAAAACCAGTATACTCGTAAGTCCTGCAATAGATATATATGTATTTGGAGGATGACTGATTATCATTGTATTCACTTTACTGATGACAAGACCTTATAAATCATATTAATATAGACAAGCAATGTAGTAAACTCACCCAATGCCACTGTTCCACGGACTTAGTGCAACTTCCCATAGAATTAAGGGAGTTGGATAGGCTTTCCCACAGCCGTTTGGACCGTATTCTTCCATCGGCACCCCTCAATAGTCCGCAAGCCAACTCGTGATGGTCAGTCATAAAATTGGAGGAAATTTGCGTTTGAGTTGCTGGTGGAGTGGTTGGGGCCATTTTACTATATAATGTTATTCTTTTAACGAAAACTCTCGATAATATTTATGTACCTACCAACTAACGAAAATAAAAAACTTTGACAATTCATTTTAAAATTACCGTCAAAAAGAAAATGGCAAAAATAATTCAATTGTATAACTAAAGACGTAATAAAAAATAAATTGTTAAAAATGTGGTCATTTTCTAACGACAACAATATGGTTTTTTGTTTATTAAGCTTGAAAACACAAAATAAGTAAACCGGTAATCGACCGGTAAAATAGCGCAACTCTATCGTCATGTATCATTCGCTCACATTTACTGTCTATGATTCCGTTCGAAGCTCGTGAATCCGAAATCAATAGGGAGTAGGGTACACGCCGTCGTTTCGGACTACCTTCGGACGGGCCCGTCTTTTCGTTGACGGACTTAGGGAGTAGACCCCCAGGACTCACCTATTTTGTACGGACTTTAAGGAAACAGTGAAATTTATAACAAAAACCTAGTACCTTTTTTTTTGAGTAATTGAATTAAGCCCACGCTTTATATTTTGTGCCGTCGACACAACAACGGACGATGCTGACGCAATCCGCATGAAGCTGCAAATGTTTTCGGGAGTAATAGAGCTAGCTGGGTGAGGTACTATATAAATCGAAATGATCGATTTCCAAAAAACACAAAAATACGCAAGGTCCTTGAACATCTTTTAAGCTTGGTTGCTAGTAGGTAACGTCTTCAAAACGGACCGCGAGTCATTAATTTTTTATATAGACCCAAAATAAAACTGATTGGTGATCCCTGGGGTAGCTCATATTCTCTGCTCGTACTTCCGTCGGACATGTCGAATGTCAAAGTCAAAAACATTTTATAATACTTCGAAAAGTAACGATATATTGTATTCGTCTAGTTAGCTCGGAGGATTTAAGATCACTTGAAGGGGATAAAATTGGAGTTTCAATTTCCAGAAACAGTCTTCCTTTTGACATTCGGTATTGAATGGTGGGCAACCCGTGCTCTTTTTGAAGGTATTCGTTATGATTCGTAACAAATTCAGTGTTAAAGCAGTATAATATTTTAAAGCTTGAGGAGTCCCCATAATACATATAGACCTACGACATCATTTAATAAGGAAATAAGACCGCATCTTTAAACGCGGACTAGCTCTAACAGCATCTTGAAAATCCTAGCCGAAAAACACGATTGTTGTCAGTATAATAATTATAAATACATTAAAATAGTTTGTTTTTTCAATAAAGGATGAATAAAATACTCCTTAAACAAATAGTCGATATTTATTATGTCAATCACTAACTTTTCAATGACAAGATAACTGTAGACCAGTTAAATAGGATGTCGGTTGCTTATGGTCGGTTGACAGACTTTTGTAAAAATTTAAAAGATATTCCATATTTCGCTTTTATTGTTAATTAAAAATTTTACAAGTTTATTTACTGAAGGGTAATATTTACAAGTGGGTCCATAACAACTTATGACTAAATAAAAATAGCAAAATTATATATTATATTCTAACTTAACTAAAACTATTCAAAAACTAAAATACAGCATCGTAAAATTCATCCGCATCGCTGTCGACTGGTAATGTACCCAAGAGACTGGCCGCATTGCCACGTTGTATGGCAATGCTTAGCCTCTGCCCAAAGTAAAAACCAGCTCTTGGGTCACGGGAAGTGTCAAATAGCCGTTTTGAAATTTCATTAAACAGGCCATGAGCACTCGGACCCCACGGCCCCAAACGGCTCGAAAATATAATTACCTGTAAGGTTATTATACTTACGCCGCTTGAGGTTTTCTGCAGCCGCAGCAGCAGCACCAGCACAGCACGCCGAGCCAGGAAGATGGGATGGCGCAAGAGTGTCGACACAGGTTGCATCCCACACTAAAGGCCTACCCACCTTCCATGGAGATAAAGACATACCGTCCGGTCTCTTGCCATCGTCGCGTGCCAAGCCATTGGGTTCTAATATAGCTGGAACGCCGGCGGTGACAAGAGCTCGTCGGATGATGTCGTTAATGTTCGCGTGCCGCGCTAAGCGACCTGCACTTCGGCTGCAAGACAGGCCGTGATGTCCGAGACTGTTGACAACTTCGCCACAGTGACAGCGATGAGGAGAACAACAAGGAGCTCCTAGTCGTAGGGAAGCAGCGAGGCGGAAGGTATTGTCGTCGAACAGAGTGCCTATGTTCGACGACGGTAGTGCGTGAAGCCACAGACCCGATTCCCACTTACCCACAGCCAGCAAGCGCGCACGCTCCACAGTGGTAGTAGACGTATTGAGTAAATTGTTCTGTACTACTCTGCAGAGCGGCTCTTATCTTTTAATTAAAATAGTTTAATTCAAAGATAAGAAGCTCTCATAGGATGTTAAAGAACGGCAAATAGAGCAACAGTCTTAACAGCATATCATGGTCTAGTTGCCTCAACATTGAGGTACGGCATTATATTTTGGGGCAATGCCACGGGCAAAGATATCGTGTTTAAGTGCCAAAAAAGATGTATACATCTTTTTTGGCACTTAAACACGCCAGCCTTAAGAGCCATTTGTAATCTGTAAACCACCGACAGTTGCAAGCCTTATTTCAAAAACATGAAAATCCTTACTATGCCCTCATTATACATATACGAAACAGCTATGTTTGTTAAAAATAATATGAATAGATTTTCTCGAGTATCATGTGACCAGTTAAATTTAGTTGGATCTAGAACCGCATTATTTAAGAAAAGCATTTTTGTAATGGCTCCAAAAGTGTATAATAAATTACCAAAATGCATAAGAAGTGTAGAAAATGTTGGCCAATTTAAAAGTAAATTATTCTTATTTCTAGTAGAGAGGTCCTATTACTCCATAGAAGATTTCATGGCTATTTATTAATGGCTATTGACATTTTTTTTACATTATAATATTAGTAACTGACTTAAGACTTTTGAAATAATTTAAATTAATCTTCTTCAATCTACTTATTATTATTGCATGTTCCAAATCATTAGACCTACATATTAAAATGATATAACAAATTATTTGTATACCAATTGCATTGGTAGAACATAGAGATCTCGGTATATTTTAAGACCTTTTATGTACTATGTTCACAAATAAAGTTTGATTTGATTTGATTTAAAGTGGGTGTGATACGTGTATCCTAATTAGTGCGTATTGAATCAGCGACACGTAGATATCGCGTCCAATTCCCAGGTAAGTCCAATGTTATTATTGTTTTTAGCGAGTTGCAACCAAATTCTGATTAGTTATCTGTGGCATTACAGCACTAGTCCGATAATATAAAGTAAAAAGCACGCGTTTATAATACACTGAATTATGACCCTAAAAACGGTTCAATAAGAGCTACTTTACGAGCAAGTGTGTTGAAAAGTATATTTCCACTAGTACTGAGTTTTTTTTTTTAATGTGTTACAAGGAATAAACTGAATTTGTCCCTAATAGAGATCAATTTGAGCCCAGATAAGACATTCTTCTTGCCTGAGGGGATTGAGGAATATACTTTTTGGTACATTGATGGATTTACAGGCAGGGACTCGCGGCGCAGCACCTGGCAAAATATGTCATACCCCGATAGCAATGACAGTTCACCAGTTTTATTGAAGTTTTTGTTCGCTATTTCCACATTAGAAGGAAAAGTAAATTGTATCACGCAAAAATGTTCCGAAGAAAACATAATAGGTTCCCTCTTGAAACCCTACTACCTGCTGATGAGGTGGGGGTGGGCCTAGATGGTAACAAACAGTATAACAAAGTTTTCCCTCCGGTAACTATTGACAATCTATCAGCGGTGAGCGCATTATATATCTACACGGGCACCCCACCACATGGTTACGGAAGCCAGGCACCTAAAGTTGCAGAGACTGTTATACGATCTTTAGAGTATAATAGAAAAGGGAAGGGTGAGAAAACAATAGAAATTGGAGGAATTGATGTTGAGAGACTCCAATGGGAACCCATAGATGGTCCTTTCCCTCACTCAATGATACATGGTAATTACATAACCTCCGTTATGATCGAGATGTGCACCGTTATGATCGAGATGTGCACCGTTATGATCGAGATGTGCACCGATATGTTGCTGAAGCACGGGTCACAAATCGATGCAGTGGTCAATAAAGAAATGGTCAATCAAAGCTCAGATGTATTAACACAAGGGAGACAAACTTTCTGTCCGTTCAAGGAACAAAGTGTCACAGCGGCCCAAACATATGTAACAGCATTTGAATTACCTTCTTACACATCATAGAGGCCTTCCACCTGTCATTGTCAAAGAATCGCCCAGGATCAACCATATCCATAGGTGAAGAAAAGAAAGCGGAAATCACGTCTAACATGGAAATAACATCCCTTGACACTGAACTAGCAACACACGTTTCCCAGGGGACAGAAGACGCAACGAAGTGGAATGAGTGCCTTTCACCAGCAATATTTTTCCTCATGCACTATTATTTCTTCCATGAGAGCCATCGTACCAGGAATCTGATTCAGCATAATAAACAGTGGAATGCACTATCCAAGGCTTCTGTGGATGGACGAGCACATGAAATCAGTGAACGAAAGAATGGTACCTAAAACTACGCCGCATTACAGAGGAAAGAAGATTTGTACTGTCGAGCCCAGGAATGCTTATATTGAATGCAGCAATTACAACGACTGGCCTTCCCATGAATTACAAAATGCAATAAAATTATATGGAAGTAGTGTGCATGAGATCCAGTGATGACTCTACTACAAAGTGTATTTCCACTAGTTCTGAGAAAGACAAAATGTTTTACAAGGAATAAACGGAATATGTCCATAATAGGGATCAATTTGAGCCCAGATAAGACATTCTTCCTGCCTGAGGCGATTGCGGAATATACTTTTTTGGTACATTGCTGCAGTTACAGGCAGGGACTTGCGACGACGCAGCACCTGGAAAAATATGTTATACCCCAATAGGAAAGATAGTTCACCAGTTTTGGTGAATGGTTACCCTGATAACCAAACTAGCTAACTTATGTCTCAGAACGGGAATATTCCCGAAACATGTAAAGCGTTCTGTGGTCACTCCTGTGCACAAGGGCGGGGACGTAAACGATGTGAACAAATCGCCCCATATCTGTATTATCAACAATTTAAAAAATTGTGGAAAAAATAATAAAAAAGGGACTAATTAACTACTTACAGAAATACAATATTCTATTAAAATTCGATGGGTCCTACACGTGTAAGGACTAATGCAACATTTTGAGCATTTTCACTTTTTTGTATTAAATGCTTCCTTTTACTGTAGTTCATAACGTGCACTAAAAAAAATACACAGGTGAAAATACTATTTTTTACCACAGTAAAAGAGTCATTCCCGCTCGTCCACACCCCCACACTGCGGACGACTGGGAATGTTGCGTTCTGTTCGTCTACACTGTGGACGAACAGAACGCATTATTCCCAGTCGTCCACACCCCGTCATCTCACGTCTAGTCTAAGAGTTAGTAAAGAAAATATGATGATAGTATTTCCTTATTACGTATAATAAACCCCTCCTGATCAGAAGGTCTAAGTAGCAAAACGTCCAACATCTTGAAACGTCTAATGAGCAGTAAGTCTAATTAGCAAAATTTCCATGTAGCAAAACGTCCAACTATCAGATAGTCTGTATAGCAGAACGTCTATTTAGCAAATCGTCAGATTCTCAAAATATTTGGATACTCAGGCACAAAATTCAACACACACATTGCATCGGGAGGGAAACGGACACGGCATTATAATATGTACATACAGACTGTTTGGTCTATATATTCGTAGCGTATATCATATCTTTTTAATGGTGACTGATAATTATTGTCATTAATGCTATTTGATTAGCATTAATCATTTGTTTTTTTTTTCTGTATAGATTGTTATTCATTACAAATACAATAGTTCTAGCTTCTAAATTAAAAAAATGGATGAAGAACAAACATTTACTTTAATTGAGTCAAAAAAAAAGTCAAAGAAAAGTCAAAAGTCAAAAGAAGCGTGTGCTGCTGCTGGGTGGTCACAGGTACAATTTAAATGCGATTATGAGATAGCGCTTATCAATGGAATTAAAGACGCTTTTCCAAACAAACACGTATATAACGGGCTGTTATTATCATCTTAATAAGGCCGTTTGGAAAAAAACGGTCAACATTGAGTCTTCCTGAAAACAGAGAGTGTAGAAAGATTGTCAGAGTATGTTTCAATTTACCTCTACTACCTTCTCCATACATTACGGAATGTTGGGCTAGCATTGTTGAAAACGCTACGAAAAGCGAAGAAATGGTGGCTTTTTTAAATTACTTTAAAAAACAATTGCTTCAGTCTCTGGCAGATATAATCCTAGTAATTATAATTTTCGCACAAACAATGCACTGAAGGGTGACACAGGCGGCTAAACACGAATATAAAATCAAAGCCAACCCTGCTACTATTCCTCAATTAGAAAAGAAGCGCTTTGGCAAGATCGCAAATACAAGAATATATTATTTGAAGGAAATAAGAGAAGAAAGATCGATATTATGTTTAATGCCAAATACAAAAGAGGCCTGCAAAAGCTTGAGGCCCAAAAAGTTAGTCATTTGAATTTTTGATAAACCTTGGCCATATCAAAAGTATATTAGGTGAATAAATGGAGGGGAATTTGTGCACCTAACATCATCATAATATTTAAGAGGCTACTAGGTTTTTAACCCAGATATTTTTTTAAGAAATAAATTTAATGTAATTTACAAATGACTTTTACTTTCTACCTTGAGTGTACACATTTTAAAAATGACTTTTTGCTAAATAGACGTTCTGCTATACAGACCATCTGATAGTTGGACGTTTTGCTACATGGACATTTTGCTAATTTGACTTACTGGTCATTAGACGTTTCGCGATGTTGGACGTTTTGCTACTTAGACCTTCTGATCAGGAAGGTAATAAACATACTTTTAAAATATTATGTACTTAGCTTTATTACTTTAGTAAGGCAAATACTTTAAAAGTACATACCTAGTAAATCTAAAGCTTTTTTGCGTATTTTATACTAAATGTATAGCATAAGAATGTTTCACATTTTAATTTTACACATTGGGTATTGTATCAATATCAGTTTAAATGCAATTAATATGTAAAAGGTTTTAAAGTTACAATCGCCTGGATATACGTAGTCGGGCCATAAGTTCTGTCACATAGGTAAAATTTCGAATTTAGAATGCAAGCCGAGGAAGAAGCCGAGGAAAATATTATGGGCATTCGAAATTTGAATATTTAAAGAAAATAAATTCCACTGAGATTTAGTTATCGTACTATATAATAAAATCAGACTCGAAAGAAGCCGGGTTTTGTTAAGGCGGTACGCGGGAAAAAAATACCGCGAAATACTTTTTTCGGACGAATTTTTTTTTAATGTTGAGGAGAGTTTCAATAAACAAAATGATAAAGTGTATGCACACTAGTGAAGAAGCGAACAAACATGTGCCACGTGTTCAGCGTGGTCATCACCCTTCGGCATTCATGGTTTGGCTTGGGATGTCCTATTTGGGTCCAACGGAGGTGTTTTTTTGTGAAAAAGGAGTGAAAACCAGTTCCCTCGTACATCAAAACACAGTCCTAACAAACATTGTGGAACCTCTTTCACAAACAATGTTCGAAAACAGGCACTGGGTATTCCAGCAGGATTCTGCGCCGGCTCATAAGGCGAAAAGTACCCAAAACTGGCTCACGACCCGTGGAATCGACTTTATCAGGCATGAGGATTGGCCCTCACCCAGTCCAGACTTGAATTCCTTGGATTACAAAATATGGCAGCACTTAGAGGAGAAGGTCTGCGCTAAACCCCATCGCAACTTGGAGTCACTTAAAGCATCCCTACTTAAAGCATCCCTGATTAAAGCAGTCGCCGATATTGACATGAATGTCGTGCGTGCTTCGATTGATGACTGGCCTTGCAGATTGAAGGCTTGTATCGAAGCAAGAGGAGGATATTTCGAATAATTTTAATTTGGTTTAAATCTGTATTTTATACCCTTTTATTTGATATATAAATGGTTGTAGTGCGTAACTCAAACTTTCCATATGTGACAAAACTTATGACCAGACTACGTACAATCATCTCGCTGCATATTGCAAGCCCACGGTATATGGCGATATAGTGACGATGAGCTTTTGCATTCGGGATCATGTCGGGGTTAAGTGCACCGGCTGGTGGTTCAAGTGACCAAACTGTGCTCGTGTATATAAAAAGAAAGCACGGGACTGTTTTACTTCATGGAGGTCACCAATATAATTTAATTTAACATTTCTTTACACTGACTCTTAAACTAGTCATTAAACGAGATGCGGACGACTGAGAATGTTGCGTTCTGTTCGTCTACACTGTGGACGAACAGAACGCATCTTTCCCAGTCGTCCGCAGTGTGGACGACGGGGTGTGGACGAACGGGAATAACCCAAAATATTTGGTTATTTTTTCGCCAACGGCCCTTCTATTAAGCCATCCTATTGTTTAACCGGATTTCCAGACATTCCTACTAAATAACAATGCGTGCTATGCGATTATCGCCTTAAGGTGAGCATGCGGAACTTTGGTCCATTGTACCTTTGCGTTGCGCACAAAACTTGTTTATGTGTGAGTCTGGTAGTATGTAGGTGTGGAGGGCAGCAATAAAGGAGCGACAGTACCGACACGTACCCCCGCATCGCACTATACGGTTACCTACTGGTAAGTTATATGAGTTTATATAATTGTATTTTTTTTTTTTTTATGTTTGACTTTATCGTCAAGCTATTTTTAATTTTATTTCAATTAATTGTTGACATAATCTACTCATTACAATGTTTTTTTTTAATGAGTTGTATTGCAATATGTGGTTAGCTAGTGACCTCGACAATTGATCATATTAGTTATTGTTATTAGTAATTAACTGTTTGTTTTATTTATTTTATCTCGATGGTCCTAGTTTATCATTTATAACTTCCAGTTACAACTATATGTAAGCGGGCACGCCCTTTACGCCTGGAGGCTTTTATTTAGATATTAAGTTCTGTTTACGTTTAGTTTTTATTTCTGCCTGAGTATAGCTTCTTGATGATTTTGTGTGATATATTGGCGTGTGCTAGCTAACATATGGCTAATAATTTAAATTATGTTTTATGTTGCGTAATGTAAATTATTTTGAATACTATTATATAGAATCTTTTTGTTTTGTTCTTCTAACTGAACAGACAGCTGTGCTGCTGGGGAGTTTGTTGCGCCACTTCTTCCCAGTTAATGCACTAGGAAGTGGTGAAGGGTGGGCGTTTTGGGGGACTGTCTTATGTAATTTTGACGTTCGAAAAGTGCTGATTCTCAGCAAGTTTGAATAAATGACTTTTGAATTTTGAACATAGTTTTTGTAACATAAAATAACAGTTGAAGCTAAAACCAATATTATTAAAAAAACAAATTACAATAATTAATGGTTCCTTCCCTGCACGAGATTCATTGTTGGCGTCATACAATAAAATGAAGCTATTGATATGATCTTTAAAATGACGTAAATCACACCTTGATACACCACTGGGGACGAACCCGCCCATTCTCCTTTCAATAGGAATGAGAAAGGCTCAACAAATGCAATCTGATGCAAACGAAACGTTTCTTAGGGTTGCCAAGTTAAAACAAGGATATGCCATTTTAAACAGTGTTTTGCTAAATAGACGTTAAACATGTATTTGTGGTAACGAATTTTAAACATTTGTTTACGTTTATCCTTTAGACATTGAATAACTAAACACGTGTTTAATCGTTGTTTAATTTATTTTTGTGGTAAGACTGCAATAGTGTAAAATCTTGATGGATTACTTGCCCCACTAGTTGTAACGCCACTAGGAGTAATTTTTGAAAAATCTTTTGATTTATTTCCATTATTCGAATGGTATACTAATTTGTATGGGGTAGGTACCACAACTATGTGCTAGCTATCATATGGCTAATAATTTAAATTATGCTTTGTGTTGCGTAATGTAAATTATTTTGAATACTATTATTTGTTCTTCTAACTGAACAGACAGCTGTGCTGCTGGCGAGTTTGTTGCGCCACTTCTTCCCAGCTATTGCACCAGGAAGTGGTGAAGGGTGGGCGTTTTGGGGGACTGTCTTATGTAATTGACCTTCGAAAAGTGCCGATTCTCAGCCTAGTTTGAATAAATGACTTTTGATTAAAAAGTGAAAAATAAAAACTTTTTTACAAAAAAAAAAACTACAGACTTCAAAAAAAAAAAACTTTTTTACAAAACAACACCGAATTCCTCAAAAATACACTTAAAAGTGAAACATAACTTTAATTTCTGAAGTCGGTGGCAAAAACGAAAATACAGAACCATATAGTATTACAGCTCCTACACACTATATACTACACTGCCGCCGGACAAGCCGAGGCGCAAAAGCCAGGGGTACGTGCCGCGCGCCATGCCGACGGCATAGTGTGTAGGAGCCATAATACATTAAGATGGTTGAAGCCGTGATATAGTTATATCCTTATATATATATATTTTTTGAAGTCGGTTGTTTTTTTTGTAAAAAAGTTTTTATCTAATGAATTATCGAAGTGTCTGTAATGGAAAGGCAGACAAATAATCAATACTTAATGTTAAAAACCTCCCGAAATCACGTTGGACTTAAGATCAATCAGCTTTTTATTGTAGATACGTCAACCTAGGTTAGAAACTTTAATTACTAATTATACTTTTTTTATAAAATCTAAACATAATATAATAATATTAAACATAATAGGGAATATGCATGTATTTTTTTATAAATACTAATAATAGTTTAAAAAAACCAACGCCTAAAAAGCAATAGAAAGTACTTTAAAAAAAGTTAAAAATAACCATCCGACCCGAGCTATTTAAACGCCATTTTGGCGCGCTTAGTGTGGTGACGTCACAGTCTGTGACAACAAACGAACAAATGTCAAATGGTGAGGTTTGTTTGAAGAAGTATTGTGCTCTGCTGCAAATATATAGTGTTTTCGACTAATACATCATCATAGAACCAACTTCTCCCTCTATAGAACAATTCATAAAACCGACCAAAAAGTAAGTACTGCATTGTGCCCAAGTGCAGAAATACAATAAGAAATGCACCCGACCAAGTGTTTGTTTTTGTCCTGCGGTTCGGCCATAAGGAGAAAGTGGTGTAAAATTATGAAAAGAGACATATTATGACAACATTCTAGATTTCGATATTTTGCGAAGCTATGTTATTTTATTTGTTTTAGGTTATGATGCTTTTTTAAACCAGAAAAGGTGTGGAAGATAAAATTTAATTACCTTAAAGCTTTCACTCCTTTGATTTCAACAGACGTGAAACGGTATTTGATATAAAAAATGTGGTCATCATGAGCACATCAACTTTTTGATATAAAAAATGTGGTCATCATGAACACCAACTTTCGGCAAATTATCCGATTGGGCTTTCACAAATGCGCTTTGATATAAAAAAGTGGTCATCATGAACACATCAACTTTTTGATATAAAAAATGTGGTCATCATGAACACATCAACTTTCGGCAAATTATCCGATTGGGCTTTCACAAATCCGCTTTCAGTCATTTTCGAAAGAGTCTTTCGTGTATTTCTTACAAAACAAATACAGTACTTATTACTTCTAAATGTCTACTAGAATCACAATAACACTGACTGAACCGCAAAAACTCCATTGACATTACATTGTTGTCATAGATTGTTACGTCACATTCGCTCTGACCAATAGCGTCGCTTTTCAAGCATTTGAATTTCCCAGTTTTTTGCACTTTTAATAATTAATTATAATAAAACATTGATGGAGGCATAATTCTGAAGTAACATAGTTTATAAAAAAAAATATTATACCCTTATTATGATCTAAGAGGAAAAATTAATAAAATAGAAATTAACAAAATGCTTAACAAAAAAAAAACATTTTTAAAAACAAAACAAAATCAGTCATTGTCATCATTATCACTAGTAATAATCATTGAATTATCATTAGATGCTACCAAATGTTCGTAATACTCATGATAAACTGGTGGAATAATATTTTTGCGACATAAATCAATAGTCTCTTTTTTTTGGATGGATGTATTGGTAACAATTGATTGTAACATACGTATAGTTTTAAGGGTATTTCCGTAGATCTATCAGCCATTTGTCTTCGTGTTCTAAGAGAAAGATCAGAAATGATAATGTGGTTTTCGAATGCTTCTTCAGATAGATCTAATTTATAAAACAGAATGTATGGTTCATGTTTACTGACACGAACTTGTTTGATTTTAGACTAAAGCACTTTTTGCCCCCCTGAATTTTTAGTCCAGTTAAAACAAGGACTCGCTTGCATCTTTTTGAAGTCAAAAACTATATTTTGAGATACATCTATAACATTATAAGGAGCTCCTTTTACTTTATCCCAACTAATTAATGTATTCTTATGTCTTGAAACTTTCTCAATTGTGAAAGTATGTTTAATATTAATACTAAGCTAATTAGCTGCATAAAGGTACATAAAAACATACCTTATTTCTATTTTGGCCAGTACAATTATCTGACCAAAATCAACACTTAGGTTATTTATTATAGGTTTAGTGGACACTTCTGGAGCTCGCACCGATAACGTGTAGGTTCGATTCGGTTCAGATTTACTCTTAGTCGGCTGCAATTAGTTTGCTAATTTTTATTAGCTTGGGTTATTTTCATTAGCTTAGGTTATATTTATAAAATTGTATTTAAGCCGATATATTTAATTCTTTACTTTCCCTCCATAAAGCTACTTAGGCTGTCACTTTTGTAGATATGTCATCCGATATGTCGATAAAATATTTTTTGTTGGAACCCCGTATTGCAGCATTCCGCTGCCAAGTGGACCTCATTATTTGCAAAGAAGGCTTAACATGTATTTTTTCTTAAAATGAAACACCGTTGACACATTTTTGAATTCGTTTGAATCGAAAGAAAAAAGCCAGTTCTTGTTTTTACGTGTGGTCATTCAAGAGCCATTGGTGTCGTTGCCAGCTTACGAATTTGTTCAAATAAAATAAAATTTATTAAAATTTTCTGATGATCACTCGAAATCTCCAGACGTCTCGACGCTTACAATATTTATATTAGTCTGTTGTTGTTTTTTTTTTGTGTATCCAAGAGGAAGTTCAATATCTACACAAAAGGCCTCGTTGAGGCCCTCTGTCTACCCGACTCCACGCCGGCTGAGGCAATAGCGCCAGAGGTGCGCGGCCCGCCCCGCCACCTAGCCGTGCGGATTTCAAACCCCACGCCTCCTCGTGACCCCACGCCTCCTCGTGACCCCACGCCTCCTCGTGGCCCCACCAGGCATCCTGAGCTAGCAGCGTCGATAGCTGGCCGAGGGTCGTCCTCACCCACTACTGGCAACAAACATCTGCAGCCTTAATTGCCACCACATTTTTTTTATTTTCGTTCGATATCGCGTTGTTTTTTACCTCTAGCCTCTGTAATTTTTTATTTATTTAGTGACCGATCAGAAATAGGAATACGTACCCCACCTAGTAGTAAGCACTAGCACTACGGTTCCTATATCCCCTCGCGCCGCGAAATAGTTAATTAACATTTCCCGATGAACCTGGCGTACTTCAAGGGTACCTTCCTTTCTTAATTATCTTGCGGAAAACATTTTTTTTTTAAACGCGGCCACCCAAATTTTAATTTTTTTTACTCTCGGAATTTTAATTTTATTTTTAACACATTTATTTAAAATATACTTTATCTTCTCAACCTTGGTGTGTTTCATTATTCGTTCTTAACATCTTTTTTTTTTCGCTATACTCTTGCCCACAACTTCAGCATTTTTTTATGGGTTTATAAATTTTTAAAAATAGGCTCCTCCGACCAGACGGGTGTCGATCTGGCGGGCAACTGCCAGAAAGTTGATGTCGGAAAGTCATATATGTCGTTCGCGCGGTAAACTCGAAATACGCGAAGCAAGATTTGTGTAACGTCATGTCTTTGATGCGTAGTTCGTATGTGGGTGGTGTAACCGCTATATGTCTCTCAAGCCCAAACCACCGGTAGCTCGGACCCTGCTCCCAACACCGGTAGGCTACTATTTTTTATACTTTAAAATAGACACTTCCAAAGTGGTAAAATGTATGTCCCGCCCCCCCTGTAACTACTAAAATAAGAGAATGATAAAACTAAAAAAAAATATGATGTACATTACCATGTAAACTTCCACCGAAAATTGGTTTGAACGAAAAACCGCAATTTACTATTATGTTACTTGCTGCTACGGAACCCTTCATGGGCGAGTCCGACTCGCACTTGGCCGCTTTTTTTATACATTTTAGTCGTTTTTGGCACTCGCCGGCCGCTACCGTGGCACGGTCCGCTTCGCTAGCTCGGCTCGTGCGTAGGAGGTCGCAGCTCTAACCTAACCTCTAACCTCATCTATACGCTGCCTATTAGTATGAACAGATCCTTAAATTTGAAAGAATTCGAAGTAACTATACCAAAATGTTTAGAAGGAAACAATTATTTTCTGTTAGAAACATTACTACCACACGATGGTGGAATCAAATCAAAGGTATAAGAGTTTTTGACAAAGAGTGACCATCAATTTATCAACTATATGTGCATATTACATATACACTGGGACCCCACCACATGGATATGGAAGTCAGGCTCCTAAAGTCGCTGAAACCGTCAGTCGATTCCTCGATTACAATAAGAAAACAATGACCTCGAAAACAATAAAAATTGGAGGGATTGACGTAGAACGCCTTCAGTGGGAAAAGAAAGATGGAAGTTTACCCCACGATAAAGTACATGGCTACTATGTGACTGCAGTAATGAAGCAGATGTGTGCTGACATGTCTGATCATACAACCCAGATCGACACTTATGAACAGAGTTCTGGACAAGATACTAAACCTAAAAGTTCTGACATTTTGACACAAGAGAGGCAGACATTTTGCCCTTTTAGGGAACAGAGTGTGACTGCAGCACAAGCATATGAGGTAGCATTCAACTTCTTACATGAAAATACGGGTAGGGATCGCTTCAGTTTGTTAGATTGGATACAAGCAATCAATTGAGTGTTTTGAAAAGGAGTCTTTGAAAATGCTCAAATGCTTTGAGGTGAAAGAAGAAGTGAAAATGTTAGACCCAGAGACTAAACAAAGAGTAGTGAGAGTAAAGAAGTCATTCAAGGTGAAGAAAACAACAAATGGCATAGAAAATGTAAGAAAAGAAATGCAAAGGATCGTGTGCAGCTTCGCTTCGTATATCAAGCACAAAGAACGAGGGAAGAAAGATAGAAGAGCAATTGCCTCAGCCACGATGTTGTCGAGACCTTTTTTACACGTCATTGAAGCTCTTTCCACCTAGAACTTGCTAAGGATCGACCAGGTTCAACAATATCCATAAGAGGAGACGAGGAGAAAGCAAAAATAACATCAGACATGGAAATAACAACACTAGACACAGACCTGGCCACTCATGTATCACAAGGTACAGAAGATGCAACTAAATGGAACGAATGCCTATCACAATTAAACAAAACGCTATATTCTTTTTGATGCGTTATTATTTCTTTGACCCTTCTGCAAGATTGAAATTGGCAGTTTCTCCTCCAAGCAAGAATGGTCGCCTATTTGGGTTGATTTGCAAGTATGCCCATTTATATGGATCATGGAAAGTGATTTACACCAGATTGGAATGGAAAACTGAACATATGAAAGCGATGAACACTGCAACTAAGGAATGGTATAGTAAATTGGAGGGCAAAATAACACGAGAATAGGCGATATTCCTATTCTAGTCCTGGAATGCTTATGGAGATGCTAAATGCTGCAAGCACTACAGTAGGGTTGCTCCCAATGAACTTCATTCAATATGAAAAGAAACATGGTGAAGGTTGTATGTATCCGTTCCAGTGACGACTCAACAACAAAATATCTTTCAAACAGTGCAGGAAATAATGTTAAATGCGTCATCCAAAATAAACAGAACTTGTCTCTGATTGGAATCAATTTGAGTCCTGACAAAACATTATTTTTGCCTGAAGGGATAGCAGAGTACACATCTTGGTACATAGTGGCCTTTTGGCCTCGTGCAGGACTGCATTAATTTTTAAGTATACTTTGTTTTTTTTCTTATTTTTTTATTTATGTTTAGTGTGTTTTAACAGGCCACTGCTAGAAAGTAGATGTCGGAAAGTCGATATATGTCGTTCGCGCGGTAAACTCGAAATGCGCGATGTATGATTTGTGTATCGTCATGTAACCGCTATGTCTCTCAAGCCCAAACCACCGGTAGCTCGGACCCTGCTCCCAGCACCGGTGGGCTACTATTTTTTATACTTCAAAACAGTTATAAAGTACTTATAGTTTGCGCGAGAGACACTTCCAAAGTGGTAAAATGTATATCCCTCCCCCCTGTAACTTCTAAAATAATAAGAGAATGATAAAACAAAAAAAAAAATGAAGTACATTACCATGTAAACTTTTTTTAATACGCCATAAATTGTAAACCGCAATTTACTATTATGTTACATGCTGCTCCGTCCCAGTCCGACTCGCACTTGGCCGCTTTTTTTATATATTCTAGTCGTTTTTGGCCCTCGCCGGCCGATACCGTGGCACCGTCCGCTTCGCTAGCTCGGCTCGTGCGTAGGAGGTCGCAGCTCTAATCTCATCTATCAATGCGAGGTTGGCAAGGCCTACAAAATCACTAACAGCCAACCACGTGGCCAGATGCTGTATCCGAAGCCTATCATAGGTCGTTACCTATTGCCTATTTATTATGGCTACCGTTACATTTTATCTGTGGTGGACGTGTTTTCTAAATATATCTGGCTCGTTCCCATAAAAAAAGGTCGACACTGGTACCCTAATTAAAGCGCTGGAATCCGAAATATTTTATAATTTCGGGGTTCCACGCGCACATCTTTGCGATAACGCTACCGTTTTCCGTACTAACCGTTTCGTGAATTTCCTCAGATCGTTTTACATCCCGACTCGCCGACCTATGCACCCTACTATACACCTCAGGCCAACACCGTAGAACGATTTTAAGTGTCGTCCGTCATATGTTTAATTAAGCATTTTAGTAGGTGAAAACCAAAGAAATTGGTCTAAATTACGAGTATTACTCAAGGTGAAATTATATCTCAATTCTTGCATTAACTTAGCAACTGGTTTTACACCAAACTTTCTAATGTTTGGTAGGGAAGTTCTTATGGATCATGCTAGTGTGCAGCACCAATTTAGCTGAAAGTCGGTCTCAACACGCGTCTTCCCTCGCACAGGTTTACGCCAAAGGCTCCGATAACCTTTTTATGGCTTTCCTCCGTAATCCTCGAAATTACAAGACAAACCGTTCAAGTATCACCCTTAACTTGATGGTGACACTGTATGGAGACGTAATTTCTCTACGTCTAGGAAAGCTTGCCCCTCGCTTTATCAGGTGTCGTGTAACTAGGGTCATCTCTAGGATCACCTGTCCTTAAGGATTGTGATTCCGTTCATACCATATAAAGGACATCTTGAAATGTCCGCCTTTCTTACCAGGCGCTATCATCGTTCATTGAAATATATTTAGTAGCTGGTATAAATTTCACCCCCCAAAATTCGTTGTTTCTATCCCAATCACGTGGGATAATTCTGATCGATTGAGCATGCCATATTGGATTGAGCCCCAATTCCTCGTTTCCTCCTCATATTCTTCTGGGTGCGTGCATATTGGATTGAGCCCCAATTCCTCGTTTCCTCCTCATATTCTTCTGGGTGTGTGCATATTGGATTGAGCCCCAATTCCACGTTTCCTCCTCATAGTCTTCTGGGTGCGTGCATATTGGATTGCGCACCAATTCCACGTTTCCTCCTCATAGTCTTCTGGGTGCGTGCATATTGGATTGAGCCCCAATTCCACGTTTCCTCCTCAGTCTTTTTGGTGCGTGCATGGATTGAGCCCCAATTCCACGTTTCCTCCTCAGTCTTTTTGGTGCGTGCATATCGGATTGAGCCCCAATTCCACGTTTCCTCCTCATATTCTTCTGGGTGCGTGCATATTGGATTGCGCCCCAATTCCACGTTTCCTCCTCATATTCTTCTGGGTGCGTGCATATTGGATTAAGCCCCAATTCCACGTTTTGATGGTGTCGCAGGAAACAAATTTTCCAATTAAATTTTCTGTATTACCGAGCGAACACGAAATCCCCGGACGTCTCGACGCCTTAGCATATAATATCATATTATTATAATAAATAATAGTCAGTTCGAGCCTATAGTGTATCTAGGAAAAGGAAAAATTTGTATTAACATGCGAGTATTCCAGTTGTCTACCACTCAGCCCCCCTACGTAATTTCGCCTTTCTATCGGGTCTAAAATAGTGTTTGTTTCGGATCCGTACAGAAAGGCCTCGTTGAGGCCTAGGTTCTAGGTTCTACCAGACTCCACACCGGCTGAAGTAATACCACTCAGGCTGAGCGCGGTCTGCCGCGGTCTCCCTATCCACGCGGGACCCGAACCCACGCCTTCGCGTGGCCTAGCAGCCAGGCTCCCTCCCGAGTTGGCAATGTCGCCAACCAGCCGTGAGTCGTCTCCCCACCTACTGCAGGCGAGCGTCAACGTCGCTAAATTACAGGCAACACAAAAGCTCTACGGCATTAATTGCCATCGGAATTTTTATTTTATTTGTGCGTTGTATTTTTTTACCACTTGTCTCTTTAGTCTGAAGAAGGTAATCTTTGCCATTACTATGAAGGATTCGACGGAATAAGGCAGAAAACATGGACCACAATCAACAGGTAAGATCATACAAACCCTAAGAATGCAACCTTTAATAAAGACAAGGGAAAAATCAGGTTATTCTTAAGTATTTTTTTTACGTAGTATATACGTTTTTTCAATAAAACATCGTGCTTTCAATTTTACATGGTTGAAAAAAATGTTACTGCGCCACATTCACCATCATACCGAAAACCTTAGAACACTATCAATATGTTTTTCTTTGAGCGGAAAATAATTAAATTACTTAGAGGGACCTACGCCAGAAAGGTTGGAGTGACAATAACTTACGTTTATGCAAATTAAAGCAGACATGAAACGAGAAAGTTTGTCTAGAAAAGTCATGTAGTGATTATGTCGTCCCAAAGATAAAGAACAGTATTTTTTTTGCCGAAGTCTTAGCGATAACTGAGTGAATGGTAACCAGAAGGACTGGGCGGAAGGAAGGTTATCTGCGCTTCGCCACAATCACCATCATACCAACAACCATAGCCATGCATATTCTTGGAACCAAAAAAGAAATGTGTTATAGAAGGACTCCGACAAAAAGGCTGGAGTGGCAATAATAAAAACCCAGGACTGGACGGGAAGGTCGCACTGCGTTCTTGGAACCAAAAGTGTGGTAAAGTGTGATAGAGGGCCTCCGCCAGAAGGGATGGAATGGCAATATTCGTCACACTGTCCTCGGAATAAGGAAATTACATGAAGGACTAAGAACAAATGGCAACTTTGGTTCCAATATTTGGAAAGGACAAGCAAATAGGTTGGAGCGGCAATAATAATCGTCGCAGCAGACTAAGAAGAAGAAAGTGAGAAGTAAAAGTAGAGTATTTTCCTCGGTGATAAAGCTGTCTTAGTCTTGGGTGAACTTAAATCGTCACCCGCGAGAGAAGACACTGCTTTATCCCCTTGGTCGCGATTTAAATCGTCACCCGCGACAGAAGACACTGCTTCATCCCCTTGGTTAAGTAGATTTCGTACCAGTAAAGCGAACATAACAATAGTCATTTTTAATCTGTTAAAAACAGGTAAAGAAAATTGTACTGAATTTCATTCATCCTCAAGGGGGAGAATGTGATTTAAATTTGGAATACTTACCGAAATTTATTACCACTTGCTCAAAAAAATGACATTCTATGCCACAAAGAGCGAACATGACAATAGTCATTTTTAATCTGTTAAAAACAGGTAAAGAAAATTGTACTGAATTTCATTCATCCTCTAGGGGGAGAATGTGATTTAAATTTGGAATACTTACCGAAATTTATACTAAACTACATCTGTGTTTACACCATTGAGTTTGTATATAAAGCAATATACATCTTTTTGAAAAAGGAATACGCATTTATTATGCAGTTATGATTATTAAATAAAATTACGAAAACCGACGAGGCCGTATGAGCTTGATGCCTTTGCTTTTCCGACAAAAAAATATTAGTCTAGGAATTTGCCGCGTTTTTGTTTTCTTCAAATACATAAACGTTAAAAATACGTTACGATGTTAAATCAAAGCGACAGTGACAGTGAATTGTCGGATTCCATCAGTGCAAATGCTGCCGCAATTATAAATAATTTGCTTCCAACAAAATCCAAGGAAAATTATTTAAAAACTTATGAAGAATTTTCAACGTGGAGAAGTGCAAAAGGCCTATCAATTTCAGAATCAGTACTTCTTGTCTATTTTGATTATTTATCCAAGACAAAGAATCCGAATACACTTTGGTGCATATACTCAAAACTAAAAGGTACAATAAGCATCAAACACAGCATTGAAATAAATAGATTCACGAAATTACTGGCTTTTTTAAAAAGAAAATCAGAAGGGCATTGCGCAAAGTCTAAAATTTTTACGACTCAAAATGTGGAAAAATTTCTTAATGAAGTTTTCCTGACGAAATCTTTCCGGCCACAAAAGTATACATGATTTAACTATGAATATTTCGTATCTTAGTAATGGTAATTATTCTATATATTTACCTGTTTTTTATCTTTGTTATAGGTGGCCTTAATTTTTGGACTCAATGGTGCTTGCCGCGGATATGAACTTGTAAACTTAAAGGTGGAGGACGTTGAAAATCATTCCAATGAGTTGCTGCTGATTAATGTAAAGGAAACTAAGACAAAGAAAAATCGGTCATTCATTGTACAAGGACAATATACTAAAATCATTCATAAATACCAAGCATTACGTCCCACCAACATGGAAAACAATAGATTTTTTATAAACTATCGGAATGGGAAATGTACTCGACAAGCCATCGGCAAAAATAAAATTAGCAATATGCCAAAGGAAATTTAGAAGAACTTCGGCGACTTTCTTGGCGGATTCAGGGGCGGATATTACGTCAATAAAAAGACACGGTGGTTGGAGCTCTGATGGAGTAGCTGAGGGTTATATCGAAAGCTCAATGGCGAATAAAACCATATTAAGCAGTCAAATTAACAAAAATATAAAACTTAATCCATCAGAGCCACAACCATCAACTTCCGGCATCTTATCTTCGTCCGCAACTCACGATGCACCACCACCACTATCTCCGACGTATACTATGTACAATGAAACGCAAGTTCCTCAGACGCAAGAACAGAGAAATACTCAAATCAACTCATCAACAATAAATGTACCAAACAAAGATGTAACTCTCTCTGTCAATAATTGGACCAATGTTTCGAATGTTAACTTTTACTTTTAATTGTCATTATTTTAGATAAATGCTTATCTCATATTATTATTGTGTTAATTTTTTCGCAAATGGTACGAAAAGGAGAGTATTTTCCTCGGTGATAAAGCGGTCTTAGTCTTGGGTGAACCTAAATCCCTCGCTACACTCGCGATTTAAATCGTCACCCGCGACAGAAGACACTGCTTTATCCCCTTGGTTAATAATCTACTATTTGAAATGTAACGACGCTTCAAGTTTCTTCAAGTTTTTTACCGACTTCAAAAAAAGGAAGGTTATCAATTCAACATGTAAGTATGTAATATTATTGGAACTGCAAGATACCTATTCACTTATGATAATCTGTTAGAGCTTCCAAACAAATATACAAAATTTGATGTGTATGTATGTTTGTATGTATGTTTGTCCTCGCATATCTCCGAAACTATTAATCAGATTGTGACCATTGTTCACTTTCAACTTAGGGTACAGTGCAAGTTTCATCAAAATCCGTTCAGTCGTTTTCAAGATATGGACTGGACTAATACGTGGGACGGCCCTGGCTTATTGATACAAGCTACGGATGTGGTGTCATAGGAAAACATCTCAAAATCTTGGTCAAATTCTAGCGCGTGTTAAAAAAACTGGCCGGGTGCGTGTCGGACCACGCAATGAAAGGTTCCGTAGTTTGGATGAATTTATCCCTGTAACAAACTTAACTTAGTAGTTGCGAAACATGTTCTCCCATACATTGATATACGTCACGGTCAATTCTTGTAAGTTTGTAATCGCAAAAAAATTGGTGTTCCAAAAGTTTGTTGAGATCTAACTCATCTATAGCAAGGCCATCAAGCGAATTAAACCCAAAGCAACATAAGCTTGACCCTTTGAAAATAACCTTTTGCCTAAATTTACGACTGCAGTTTCAAGTGTTCCCCGTAGACAATTTCTAGCGGCCATTGTTTGACAAATTTTGAAACGCGACATGGCAGTATAGAATTAGTAAGTACTATCATTGCAACATGGAATATGTATAAAGAAATTGACTGAAAACATGGAACTAGTATGAACTCTCCTATACTAATAAATGAGCATTCTCTATTTTAACCCGAACAGAGGTTTGTGCTTTTTTTAATCTCATAAAAGAGACTTCTTGCCTTCTATGTTATGGGGTTTGGTTTCCTTCAGATGGACCATTATGCGTGGGTACTTCTTGGCTTTTTTATTCCTACTGTGTTAATAAATAAAATGTGATACATTAACATATATATTTTTTTTATACAAATTATATATTTTTCAATACATATTAATCTTAATTTGCGTATTCAAATTATTATTGTGTTTATTATATTTTTATATAGGCTGTTCAGCAGTTTTGCCTGTGCCTTTATTTACAACTACGCGTGCATCGCTAGCAGACAAAAAAAACAGCGCGCCATTTTCCGTAAATATTTGTTATCGTTTTTGTAAAGGCACCAGGCACCTAAAGTTGGGGAGACCGTTATACGATCTTTAGAGTATAATAGAAAAGGGAAGGGTGGGAAAACAATAGAAATTGGAGGAATTGATGTTGAGAGACTCCAATGGGAACCCATAGATGGTCCTTTCCTTCAGTCAATGGTACAACCTCTGTTATGAGGGAGATGTGCACCGATATTTTGCTGAAGCACGGGTCACAAATTGATGCATCAATAAAGTAATGGTCAATCAAAGCTTACACAAACAAGGGAGACGAGACAAACTTTCTGTCCGTTCAATGAACAAAGCGTGACAGCGGCCCAAACATACGAAACAGCATTTGAATTGAGACTGCTTCAGTTTGATAGATTGGATTCTTGCTACAATCAAAAGCTTCGAGAAAGATTCATTGAAATTAATATCTTGCATCGAAATAAAAGATCAGAAAATCGTGGTTGACCCTGAAACAGAGCAGAGACATAAGGGTGTGGAGGAAGGTAATTGTCGAAGGAAAAGACAACGTCAGAAGGAAAAGACAACGTCAGAAGGAAAAGACAACGTCAGAAGGAAAAGACAACGTCAGAAGGAAAAGACAACGTCAGAAGGAAAAGACAACGTCAGAAGGAAAAGACAACGTCAGAAGGAAAAGACAACGTCAGAAGGAAAAGACAACGTCAGAAGGAAAAGACAGCGTCAGAAGGAAAATGCAGCATACATTAAACACAAGGAGAGAGGGAAGCAGGACAGGAGGGCAATAAATAGCCTCTGCAACAATGCTTTTGAGACCCTTCTTACACATCATAGAAGTCGGCCTTCTACCTGATACAACTTGGACCAGGCCCCTTCATAAACAATGGAATGCACTACTCAAGGCTTCTGTGGATGGACGAGCACATGAAATCAGTGAACGAAAGAATGGTACCTAAAACTACGCCGCAAAATTACAGAGGAAAGAAGATTTGTACTGTCGAGCCCAGGAATGCTTATATTGAATGCAGCAATTACAACGACTGGCCTTCCCATGAATTACAAAATGCAATAAAATTATATGGAAGTAGTGTGCATGAGATCCAGTGATGACTCTACTACAAAGTGTATTTCCACTAGTTCTGAGAAAGACAAAATGTTTTACAAGGAATAAACGGAATATGTCCATAATAGGGATCAATTTGAGCCCAGATAAGACATTCTTCCTGCCTGAGGCGATTGCGGAATATACTTTTTTGGTACATTGCTGCAGTTACAGGCAGGGACTCGCGACGACGCAGCACCTGGAAAAATATGTTATACCCCAATAGGAAAGATAGTTCACCAGTTTTGGTGAATGGTTACCCTGATAACCAAACTAGCTAACTTATGTCTCAGAACGGGAATATTCCCGAAACATGTAAAGCGTTCTGTGGTCACTCCTGTGCACAAGGGCGGGGACGTAAACGATGTGAACAAATCGCCCCATATCTGTATTATCAACAATTTAAAAAATTGTGGAAAAAATAATAAAAAAGGGACTAATTAACTACTTACAGAAATACAATATTCTATTAAAATTCGATGGGTCCTACACGTGTAAGGACTAATGCAACATTTTGAGCATTTTCACTTTTTTGTATTAAATGCTTCCTTTTACTGTAGTTCATAACGTGCACTAAAAAAAATACACAGGTGAAAATACTATTTTTTACCACAGTAAAAGAGTCATTCCCGCTCGTCCACACCCCCACACTGCGGACGACTGGGAATGTTGCGTTCTGTTCGTCTACACTGTGGACGAACAGAACGCATTATTCCCAGTCGTCCACACCCCGTCATCTCACGTCTAGTCTAAGAGTTAGTAAA
This sequence comes from Agrochola lota, assembly GCA_947364205.1. Taxonomy (NCBI): domain Eukaryota; kingdom Metazoa; phylum Arthropoda; class Insecta; order Lepidoptera; family Noctuidae; genus Agrochola; species Agrochola lota. The sequence continues at coordinate 11,582,873 of OX376248.1, read as the reverse complement.
GAAAATATGATGATAGTATTTCCTTATTACGTATAATAAACCCCTCCTGATCAGAAGGTCTAAGTAGCAAAACGTCCAACATCTTGAAACGTCTAATGAGCAGTAAGTCTAATTAGCAAAATTTCCATGTAGCAAAACGTCCAACTATCAGATGGTCTGTATAGCAGAACGTCTATTTAGCAAATCGTCAGATTCTCAAAATATTTGGATACTAAGGCACAAAATTCAACACACACATTGCATCGGGAGGGAAACGGACACGGCATTATAATATGTACATACAGACTGTTTGGTCTATATATTCGTAGCGTATATCATATCTTTTTAATGGTGACTGATACTTATTGTCATTAATGCTATTTGATTAGCATTAATCATTTGTTTTTTTTTTCTGTATAGATTGTTATTCATTACAAATACAATAGTTCTAGCTTCTAAATTAAAAAAATGGATGAAGAACAAACATTTACTTTAATTGAGTCAAAAAAAAAGTCAAAGAAAAGTCAAAAGTCAAAAGAAGCGTGTGCTGCTGCTGGGTGGTCACAGGTACAATTTAAATGCGATTATGAGATAGCGCTTATCAATGGAATTAAAGACGCTTTTCCAAACAAACACGTATATAACGGGCTGTTATTATCATCTTAATAAGGCCGTTTGGAAAAAAACGGTCAACATTGAGTCTTCCTGAAAACAGAGAGTGTAGAAAGATTGTCAGAGTATGTTTCAATTTACCTCTACTACCTTCTCCATACATTACGGAATGTTGGGCTAGCATTGTTGAAAACGCTACGAAAAGCGAAGAAATGGTGGCTTTTTTAAATTACTTTAAAAAACAATTGCTTCAGTCTCTGGCAGATATAATCCTAGTAATTATAATTTTCGCACAAACAATGCACTGAAGGGTGACACAGGCGGCTAAACACGAATATAAAATCAAAGCCAACCCTGCTACTATTCCTCAATTAGAAAAGAAGCGCTTTGGCAAGATCGCAAATACAAGAATATATTATTTGAAGGAAATAAGAGAAGAAAGATCGATATTATGTTTAATGCCAAATACAAAAGAGGCCTGCAAAAAGCTTGAGGCCCAAAAAGTTAGTCATTTGAATTTTTGATAAACCTTGGCCATATCAAAAGTATATTAGGTGAATAAATGGAGGGGAATTTGTGCACCTAACATCATCATAATATTTAAGAGGCTACTAGGTTTTTAACCCAGATATTTTTTTAAGAAATAAATTTAATGTAATTTACAAATGACTTTTACTTTCTACCTTGAGTGTACACATTTTAAAAATGACTTTTTGCTAAATAGACGTTCTGCTATACAGACCATCTGATAGTTGGACGTTTTGCTACATGGACATTTTGCTAATTTGACTTACTGGTCATTAGACGTTTCGCGATGTTGGACGTTTTGCTACTTAGACCTTCTGATCAGGAAGGTAATAAACATACTTTTAAAATATTATGTACTTAGCTTTATTACTTTAGTAAGGCAAATACTTTAAAAGTACATACCTAGTAAATCTAAAGCTTTTTTGTGTATTTTATACTAAATGTATAGCATAAGAATGTTTCACATTTTAATTTTACACATTGGGTATTGTATCAATATCAGTTTAAATGCAATTAATATGTAAAAGGTTTTAAAGTTACAATCGCCTGGATATACGTAGTCGGGCCATAAGTTCTGTCACATAGGTAAAATTTCGAATTTAGAATGCAAGCCGAGGAAGAAGCCGAGGAAAATATTATGGGCATTCGAAATTTGAATATTTAAAGAAAATAAATTCCACTGAGATTTAGTTATCGTACTATATAATAAAATCAGACTCTAAAGAAGCCGGGTTTTGTTAAGGCGGTACGCGGGAAAAAAATACCGCGAAATACTTTTTTCGGACGAATTTTTTTTTAATGTTGAGGAGAGTTTCAATAAACAAAATGATAAAGTGTATGCACACTAGTGAAGAAGCGAACAAACATGTGCCACGTGTTCAGCGTGGTCATCACCCTTCGGCATTCATGGTTTGGCTTGGGATGTCCTATTTGGGTCCAACGGAGGTGTTTTTTTGTGAAAAAGGAGTGAAAACCAGTTCCCTCGTATATCAAAACACAGTCCTAACAAACATTGTGGAACCTCTTTCACAAACAATGTTCGAAAACAGGCACTGGGTATTCCAGCAGGATTCTGCGCCGGCTCATAAGGCGAAAAGTACCCAAAACTGGCTCACGACCCGTGGAATCGACTTTACCAGGCATGAGGATTGGCCCTCATCCAGTCCAGACTTGAATCCCTTGGATTACAAAATATGGCAGCACTTAGAGGAGAAGGTCTGCGCTAAACCCCATCGCAACTTGGAGTCACTCCAAGCATCCCTGATTAAAGCAGTCGCCGATATTGACATGAATGTCGTGCGTACTTCGATTGATGACTGGCCTTGCAGATTGAAGGCTTGTATCGAAGCAAGCGGAGGACATTTCGAATAATTTTAATGTGGTTTAAATCTGTATTTTATACCCTTTTATTTGATATATAAATGGTTGTAGTGCGTAACTCAAACTTTCCATATGTGACAAAACTTATGACTTATGCCGCAAGGCACACTTTCCTGCTAGTATCATAAAACGCAATTTACACTTTATTTGTTTTCATTCTTTTTTAATTTGATTTTTGTTTATAGTATAATATGTTGTGTGCCTTTTGTGTGCGTGTCTGTGCTAAATAAATGTATTTTCTTTCTTTCTTTCTTCTTTCTATGACCAGACTACGTACAATCATCTCGCTGCATATTGCAAGCCCACGGTATATGGCGATATAGTGACGATGAGCTTTTGCATTCGGGATCATGTCGGGGTTAAGTGCACCGGCTGGTGGTTCAAGTGACCAAACTGTGCTCGTGTATATAAAAAGAAAGCACGGGACTGTTTTACTTCATGGAGGTCACCAATATAATTTAATTTAAAATTTCTTTACACTGACTCTTAAACTAGACATTAAACGAGGTGCGGACGACTGAGAATGTTGCGTTCTGTTCGTCTACACTGTGAACGAACAGAACGCATCTTTCCCAGTCGTCCGCAGTGTGGACGACGGGGTGTGGACGAACGGGAATAACCCAAAATATTTGGTTATTTTTTCGCCAACGGCCCTTCTATTAAGCCATCCTGTTGTTTAACCGGATTTCCAGACATTCCTACTAAATAACAATGCGTGCTATGCGTGCTATGCGATTATCGCCTTAAGGTGAGCATGCGGAACTTTGGTCCATTGTACCTTTGCGTTGCGCACAAAACTTGTTTATGTGTGAGTCTGGTAGTATGTAGGTGTGGAGGGCAGCAATAAAGGAGCGACAGCACCGACACGTACCCCCGCATCGCACTATACGCTTACCTACTGGTAAGTTATATGAGTTTATATAATTGTATTTTTTTTTTTTTTATATTTGTCTTTATCGTCAAGCTATTTTTAATTTTATTTCAATTAATTGTTGACATAATCTACTCATTACAATGTTTTTTTTTAATGAGTTGTATTGCAATATGTGGTTAGCTAGTGACCTCGACAATTGATCATATTAGTTATTGTTATTAGTAATTAACTGTTTGTTTTATTTATTTTATCTCGATGGTCCTAGTTTATCATTTATAACTTCCAGTTACAACTATATGTAAGCGGGCACGCCCTTTATGCCTGGAGGCTTTTATTTAGATATTAAGTTCTGTTTACGTTTAGTTTTTATTTCTGCCTGAGTATAGCTTCTTGATGATGTTGTGTGATATATTGGCGTGTGCTAGCTAACATATGGCTAATAATTTAAATTATGTTTTATGTTGCGTAATGTAAATTATTTTGAATACTATTATATAGAATCTTTTTGTTTTGTTCTTCTAACTGAACAGACAGCTGTGCTGCTGGGGAGTTTGTTGCGCCACTTCTTCCCAGTTAATGCACTAGGAAGTGGTGAAAGGTGGGCGTTTTGGGGGACTGTCTTATGTAATTTTGACGTTCGAAAAGTGCTGATTCTCAGCAAGTTTGAATAAATGACTTTTGAATTTTGAACATAGTTTTTGTAACATAAAATAACAGTTGAAGCTAAAACTAATATTATTAAAAAAACAAATTACAATAATTAATGGTTCCTTCCCTGCACGAGATTCATTGTTGGCGTCATACAATAAAATGAAGCTATTGATATGATCTTTAAAATGACGTAAATCACACCTTGATACACCACTGGGGACGAACCCGCCCATTCTCCTTTCAATAGGAAAGAGAAAGGCTCAACAAATGCAATCTGATGCAAACGAAACGTTTCTTAGGGTTGCCAAGTTAAAACAAGGGTATGCCATTTTAAACAGTGTTTTGCTAAATAGACGTTAAACATGTATTTGTGGTAACGAATTTTAAACACTTGTTTACGTTTATCCTTTAGACATTGTTTAACTAAACACGTGTTTAATCGTTGTTTAATTTATTTTTTGTGGTAAGACTGCAATAGTGTAAAATCTTGATGGATTACTTGCCCCACTAGTTGTAACGCCACTAGGAGTAATTTTTGAAAAATCTTTTGATTTATTTCCATTATTCGAATGGTATACTAATTTGTATGGGGTAGGTACCACAACTATGTGCTAGCTATCATATGGCTAATAATTTAAATTATGCTTTGTGTTGCGTAATGTAAATTATTTTGAATACTATTATTTGTTCTTCTAACTGAACAGACAGCTGTGCTGCTGGCGAGTTTGTTGCGCCACTTCTTCCCAGCTATTGCACCAGGAAGTGGTGAAGGGTGGGCGTTTTGGGGGACTGTCTTATGTAATTGACCTTCGAAAAGTGCCGATTCTCAGCCTAGTTTGAATAAATGACTTTTGATTAAAAAGTGAAAAATAAAAACTTTTTTACAAAAAAAAACTACAGACTTCAAAAAAAAAAAACTTTTTTACAAAACAACACCGAATTCCTCAAAAATACACTTAAAAGTGAAACATAACTTTAATTTCTGAAGTCGGTGGCAAAAACGAAAATACAGAACCATATAGTATTACAGCTCCTACACACTATATACTACACTGCCGCCGGACAAGCCGAGGCGCAAAAGCCAGGGGTACGTGCCGCGCGCCATGCCGACGGCATAGTGTTTAGGAGCCATAATACATTAAGATGGTTGAAGCCGTGATATAGTTATATCCTTATATATATATTTTTTTTGAAGTCGGTTGTTTTTTTTGTAAAAAAGTTTTTATCTAATGAATTATCGAAGTGTCTGTAATGGAAAGGCAGTCAAATAATCAATACTTAATGTTAAAAACCTCCCGAAATCACGTTGGACTTAAGATCAATCAGCTTTTTATTGTAGATACCTCAACCTAGGTTAGAAACTTTAATTACTAATTATACTTTTTTTATAAAATCTAAACATAATATAATAATATTAAACATAATAGGGAATATGCATGTATTTTTTTATTTTTTTATAAATACTAATAATAGTTTAAAAAAACCAACGCCTAAAAAGCAATAGAAAGTACTTTAAAAAAAGTTAGAAATAACCATCCGACCCGAGCTATTTAAACGCCATTTTGGCGCGCTTGGTGTGGTGACGTCACAGTCTATGACAACAAACGAACAAATGTCAAATGGTGAGGTTTGTTTGAAGAAGTATTGTGCTCTGCTGCAAATATATAGTGTTTTCGACTAATACATCATCTTCATCATAGAACCAACTTCTCCCTCTATAGAACAATTCATAAAACCGACCAAAAAGTAAGTACTGCATTGTGCCCAAGTGCAGAAATACAATAAGAAATGCACCCGACCAAGTGTTCGTTTTTGTCCTGCGGTTCGGCCATAAGGAGAAAGTGGTGTAAAATTATGAAAAGAGACATATTATGACAACATTCTAGATTTCGATATTTTGCGAAGCTATGTTATTTTATTTGTTTTAGGTTATGATGCTTTTTTAAACCAGAAAAGGTGTGGAAGATAAAATTTAATTACCTTAAAGCTTTCACTCCTTTGATTTCAACAGACGTGAAACGGTATTTGATATAAAAAATGTGGTCATCATGAGCACATCAACTTTTTGATATAAAAAATGTGGTCATCATGAACACCAACTTTCGGCAAATTATCCGATTGGGCTTTCACAAATGCGCTTTGATATAAAAAAGTGGTCATCATGAACACATCAACTTTTTGATATAAAAAATGTGGTCATCATGAACACATCAACTTTCGGCAAATTATCCGATTGGGCTTTCACAAATCCGCTTTCAGTCATTTTCGAAAGAGTCTTTCGTGTATTTCTTACAAAACAAATACAGTACTTATTACTTCTAAATGTCTACTAGAATCACAATAACACTGACTGAACCGCAAAAACTCCATTGACATTACATTGTTGTCATAGATTGTTACGTCACATTCGCTCTGACCAATAGCGTCGCTTTTCAAGCATTTGAATTTCCCAGTTTTTTTGCACTTTTAATAATTAATTATAATAAAACATATTGATGGAGGCATAATTCTGAAGTAACATAGTTTATAAAAAAAAATATTATACCCTTATTATGATCTAAGAGGAAAAATTAATAAAATAGAAATTAACAAAATGCTTAACAAAAAAAAAACATTTTTAAAAACAAAACAAAATCAGTCATTGTCATCATTATCACTAGTAATAATCATTGAATTATCATTAGATGCTACCAAATGTTCGTAATACTCATGATAAACTGGTGGAATAATATTTTTGCGACATAAATCAATAGTCTTTTTTTTTTGGATGGATGTATTGGTAACAATTGATTGTAACATACGTATAGTTTTAAGGGTATTTCCGTAGATCTATCAGCCATTTGTCTTCGTGTTCTAAGAGAAAGATCAGAAATGATAATGTGGTTTTCGAATGCTTCTTCAGATAGATCTAATTTATAAAACAGAATGTATGGTTCATGTTTACTGACACGAACTTGTTTGATTTTAGACTAAAGCACTTTTTGCCCCCCTGAATTTTTAGTAAAACAAGGACTCGCTTGCATCTTTTTGAAGTCAAAAACTATATTTTGAGATACATCTATAACATTATAAGGAGCTCCTTTTACTTTATCCCAACTAATTAATGTATTCTTATGTCTTGAAACTTTCTCAATTGTGAAAGTATGTTTAATATTAATACTAAGCTAATTAGCTGCATAAAGGTACATAAAAACATACCTTATTTCTATTTTGGCCAGTACAATTATCTGACCAAAATCAACACTTAGGTTATTTATTATAGGTTTAGTGGACACTTCTGGAGCTCGCACCGATAACGTGTAGGTTCGATTCGGTTCAGATTTACTCTTAGTCGGCTGCAATTAGTTTGCTAATTTTTATTAGCTTGGGTTATTTTCATTAGCTTAGGTTATATTTATAAAATTGTATTTAAGCCGATATATTTAATTCTTTACTTTCCCTCCATAAAGCTACTTAGGCTGTCACTTTTGTAGATATGTCATCCGATATGTCGATAAAATATTTTTTGTTGGAACCCCGTATTGCAGCATTCCGCTGCCAAGTGGACCTCATTATTTGCAAAGAAGGCTTAACATGTATTTTTTCTTAAAATGAAACACCGTTGACACATTTTTGAATTCGTTTGAATCGAAAGAAAAAAGCCAGTTCTTGTTTTTACGTGTGGTCATTCAAGAGCCATTGGTGTCGTTGCCAGCTTACGAATTTGTTCAAATAAAATAAAATTTATTAAAATTTTCTGATGATCACTCGAAATCTCCAGACGTCTCGACGCTTACGATATTTATATTAGTCTGTTGTTTTTTTTTTTGTGTAACCAAGAGGAAGTTCAATATCTACACAAAAGGCCTCGTTGAGGCCCTCGGTCTACCCGACTCCACGCCGGCTGAGGCAATAGCGCCAGAGGTGCGCCGGCCCGCCGCCGCCACCTACCCGTGCGGATTTCAAACCCCACGCCTCCTCGTGGCCCCACCAGTCATCCTGAGCTAGCAGCGTCGATAGCTGGCCGAGGGTCGTCCTCACCCACTACTGGCAACAAACATCTGCAGCCTTAATTGCCACCACAATTTTTTTATTTTCGTTCGATATCGCGTTGTTTTTTACCTCTAGCCTCTGTAATTTTTTATTTATTTAGTGACTGGTCAGAAATAGGAATACGTACCCCACCTAGTAGTAAGCACTAGCACTACGGTTCCTCGCGGTAAATACTCATACGCGATCTTTATTAACGCAAGCGAGCTTAACCAGCCCTGGCCAGAGCTATATCCCCTCGCGCCGCGAAATAGTTAATTAACATTTCCCGATGAACCTGGCGTACTTCAAGGGTACCTTCCTTTCTTAATTATCTTGCGGAAAACATTTTTTTTTTTAAACGCGGCCACCAAAATTTTCATTTTTTTTACTCTCGGAATTTTAATTTTATTTTTTAACACATTTATTTAAAATATACTTTATCTTCTCAACCTTGGTGTGTTTCATTATTCGTTCTTAACATCTTTTTTTTTTCGCTATACTAGCTCTTGCCCATAACTTCAGCATTTTTTTTATGGGTTTATAATTTTTTTTTAAATAGGCTCCTCCGACCAGACGGGTGTCGATCTGGCGGGCAACTGCCAGAAAGTTGATGTCGGAAAGTCATATATGTCGTTCGCGCGGTAAACTCGAAATACGCGAAGCAAGATTTGTGTAACGTCATGTCTTTGATGCGTAGTTCGTATGTGGGTGGTGTAACCGCTATATGTCTCTCAAGCCCAAACCACCGGTAGCTCGGACCCTGCTCCCAACACCGGTGGGCTACTATTTTTTATACTTCAAAATAGACACTTCCAAAGTGGTAAAATGTATGTCCCGCCCCCCCTGTAACTACTAAAATAAGAGAATGATAAAACTAAAAAAAAAATTTTAAGGTTTGAACGAGAAACCGCAATTTACTATTATGTTACTTGCTGCTACGGAACCCTTCATGGGCTCCGTCTCAGTCCGAATCGCACTTGGCCGCTTTTTTTATTTATTCTAGTCGTTTTTGGCACTCGCCGGCCGCTACCGTGGCACCGTCCGCTTCGCTAGCTCGGCTCGTGCGTAGGAGGTCGCAGCTCTAACCTAACCTCATCTATACGCTGCCTTAAAGTATATTTATCGGTAAAAAAAAAATGCTACTGGTGGCAGCATCCTTTATCTGTCATTATCGAGACAAGATGTCAACGAGACGCGGGCATTCGATTCTTCGCAAGGTAAATGTTTTTATTTTACATGTTTTACATAACTAAACTAACTTTTTTGTGGTTTTTATTCACTAAACAATGTTTATGCTTTAGTTTGAATTGGGTTTTACGTAATATTTTGTGTTTTTGGTAACTTTTCTTGGAGGCAAACTTGTTTGTTCATCACAGTGAACACTGCCAAATACTCGAACAAGTATTGTCAATTTGATACGTTCATTGTGATGAACATTGCCAAATTAGGTATAACCTTTATTTACAAATAATGTGCTTTTATGTGGTGGGATTCTACTGGGCTTATTTGTTTTTTTCTGCTTGTTAATATAATTAAATGCAAGACCGCACGCATATAATACTATCACTTATTGCTGTCGAGCTTGCACTATCTGACACTAGTGATAAATCTGAAAATAACAGTCACAAGGAATTGCCGCCACCTTCTCCAAGTCCTGTTTCATCTTCTGCGCCTTTCATTAATTCTTCTTTAGAACGCTTAGACATCAATAGTAGTCCTGAACCTGAACATACTCAAAATGACGATGAACAGCCGTTACAACCATCCGCTTTATACCAGTCCGAAGCTCTCCAATTAACTCCAGTTTTGCAGGTAATTTGCCCTAATACACCATCCAGAGAACCAAACTATGATAATGTTCCATCATTATCAACAATAATATCGCTTCTATCTAAGATACAGTCATCAACACCTAGTACGTCTTATCTAGAAAAACTAGAGCAGAAACACATAACTCCAGCTGCCAGGAAAAAGAAGAAAATTCCAAAATTTTCTCTTTCTTACAAATGGAAGAAAGGTATTTTTCGTCACCGTGCCGTAATCAAAGAAAGAACGAAACCTATGTCGATTTTCCAGATGATAACCCCCTTTATTATTTGTATTTCTGGAGATATTTACCGATTTAGTACACCAGACTAATCTTTACTCCGTTCAACAAACCGGAAGATCCATAAAGCAAAAGAGAATAACATGAGGGATGTTATAAGCAAAAACTACAACTGTATATTGTATAAAATGCAATATGAGACTGCTTTGTAACGGGAAAAATTCTCGCAATTGTTTTTTTACATTTACATAATAAATCATTTGATTTATTGATTATAAATAGTGTTTTTATTTGACCTGTTTAAATGACACTAATTTGACAATGTTTACCACAGTGAACATTACAAAGTACTTGTTATTCTTAACGTATTTCGCAGTGTTCACTGTGATGAACATTGATTTCCTGAAAACCTGTAAATAAAATATATTTTTGACTATTTTTCCTAAGTTGTATTTAACCCTAGGACTTCAGAAATACATCTTATTTCATAAAATAAAACAACTCTGATCTCTGCCAAATTAAGGGTTAAAGGCGAAGAAAACAACAATACATGGCATGAAAATGTAAGAAAAGAAATGCAGAGGATCGTGTGCAGCTTCGCTTCGTACATCAAGCACAAAGAACGAGGGAAGAAAGATAGAAGAGCAATTGCCTCAGCCATGATGTTGTCGAGACCTTTTTTACACGTCATTGAAGCTTTCCACCTAGAACTTGCTAAGGATCGACCAGGTTCAACAATATCCATAGGAGGAGACGAGGAGAAAGCAAAAATAACATCAGACATGGAAATAACAACACTAGACACAGACCTGGCCACTCATGTATCACAAGGTACAGAAGAAGATGCAACTAAATGGAACGAATGCCTATCACAATTAAACAAAACGCTATATTCTTTTTGATGCGTTATTATTTCTTTGACCCTTCTGCAAGATTGAAATTGGCAGTTTCTCCTCCAAGCAAGAATGGTCGCCTATTTGGGTTGATTTGCAAGTATGCCCATTTATTTGAAGCATGGAAAGTGATTTACACCAGATTGGAATGGAAAACTGAACATATGAAAGCGATGAACACTGCAACTAAGGAATGGTATAGTAAATTGGAGGGCAAAATAACACGAGAATAGGCGATATTCCTATTCTAGTCCTGGAATGCTTATGGAGATGCTAAATGCTACAAGCACTACAGTAGGGTTGCTCCCAATGAACTTCATTCAATATGAAAAGAAACATGGTGAAGGTTGTATGTATCCGTTCCAGTGACGACTCAACAACAAAATATCTTTCAAACAGTGCAGGAAATAATGTTAAATGCGTCATCCAAAATAAACAGAACTTGTCTCTGATTGGAATCAATTTGAGTCCTGACAAAACATTATTTTTGCCTGAAGGGATAGCAGAGTACACATCTTGGTACATAGAGTGGCCTTTTGGCCTCGTGCAGGACTGCATTAATTTTTAAGTATACTTTGTTTTTTTTCTTATTTTTTTATTTATGTTTAGTGTGTTTTAACAGGCCACTGCTAGAAAGTAGATGTCGGAAAGTCGACATATGTCGTTCGCGCGGTAAACTCGAAATGCGCGATGTATGATTTGTGTATCGTCATGTAACCGCTATGTCTCTCAAGCCCAAACCACCGGTAGCTCGGACCCTGCTCCCAGCACCGGTGGGCTACTATTTTTTATACTTCAAAACAGTTATAAAGTACTTATAGTTTGCGCGAGAGACACTTCCAAAGTGGTAAAATGTATATCCCTCCCCCCTGTAACTTCTAAAATAATAAGAGAATGATAAAACAAAAAAAAAATGAAGTACATTACCATGTAAACTTTTTTTAATACGCCATAAATTGTAAACCGCAATTTACTATTATGTTACATGCTGCTCCGTCCCAGTCCGACTCGCACTTGGCCGCTTTTTTTATATATTCTAGTCGTTTTTGGCCCTCGCCGGCCGATACCGTGGCACCGTCCGCTTCGCTAGCTCGGCTCGTGCGTAGGAGGTCGCAGCTCTAATCTCATCTATCAATGCGAGGTTGGCAAGGCCTACAAAATCACTAACAGCCAACCACGTGGCCAGATGCTGTATCCGAAGCCTATCATAGGTCGTTACCTATTGCCTATTTATTATGGCTACCGTTACATTTTATCTGTGGTGGACGTGTTTTCTAAATATATCTGGCTCGTTCCCATAAAAAAAGGTCGACACTGGTACCCTAATTAAAGCGCTGGAATCCGAAATATTTTATAATTTCGGGGTTCCACGCGCACATCTTTGCGATAACGCTACCGTTTTCCGTACTAACCGTTTCGTGAATTTCCTCAGATCGTTTTACATCCCGACTCGCCGACCTATGCACCCTACTATACACCTCAGGCCAACACCGTAGAACGATTTTAAGTGTCGTCCGTCATATGTTTAATTAAGCATTTTAGTAGGTGAAAACCAAAGAAATTGGTCTAAATTACGAGTATTACTCAAGGTGAAATTATATCTCAATTCTTGCATTAACTTAGCAACTGGTTTTACACCAAACTTTCTAATGTTTGGTAGGGAAGTTCTTATGGATCATGCTAGTGTGCAGCACCAATTTAGCTGAAAGTCGGTCTCAACACGCGTCTTCCCTCGCACAGGTTTACGCCAAAGGCTCCGATAACCTTTTTATGGCTTTCCTCCGTAATCCTCGAAATTACAAGACAAACCGTTCAAGTATCACCCTTAACTTGATGGTGACACTGTATGGAGACGTAATTTCTCTACGTCTAGGAAAGCTTGCCCCTCGCTTTATCAGGTGTCGTGTAACTAGGGTCATCTCTAGGATCACCTGTCCTTAAGGATTGTGATTCCGTTCATACCATATAAAGGACATCTTGAAATGTCCGCCTTTCTTACCAGGCGCTATCTTCGTTCATTGAAATATATTTAGTAGCTGGTATAAATTTCACCCCCCAAAATTCGTTGTTTCTATCCCAATCACGTGGGATAATTCTGATCGATTGAGCATGCATATTGGATTGAGCCCCAATTCCTCGTTTCCTCCTCATATTCTTCTGGGTGCGTGCATATTGGATTGAGCCCCAATTCCTCGTTTCCTCCTCATATTCTTCTGGGTGCGTGCATATTGGATTGAGCCCCAATTCCACGTTTCCTCCTCATAGTCTTCTGGGTGCGTGCATATTGGATTGAGCCCCAATTCCACGTTTCCTCCTCATAGTCTTCTGGGTGCGTGCATATTGGATTGAGCCCCAATTCCACGTTTCCTCCTCATAATCTTCTGGGTGCGTGCATATCGGATTGAGCCCCAATTCAACGTTTCCTCCTCATAGTCTTCTGGGTGCGTGCATATTGGATTGAGCCTCAATTCCACGTTTCCTTCTCATAGTCTTCTGGGTGCGTGCATATTGGATTGAGCCCCAATTCCACGTTTCCTCCTCATATTCTTCTGGGTGCGTGCATATTAAAGTAAGTATAAGTATAAGTGCTTAGTGCTTTAGTACTATAAGTGCTTCCGTACAAGGATTCCCTATGCAGATTTGCTAAAACATTATAAGATATTGAGCTTGGATTCCAGACGTTCACTGATCATGGTTGTGATGCTGTACGGTTATATGCAATAACAAATTTAATTGTACTGAGCTCTCGAATGGATTGTGTTACGTAGTACCTAGAACTGTTATTCGGCGGGAGGTGCGCGCACCTCAACTATTCTACACTGCGCGTTGTAGAACGAAGGCTGGGGTGCGTGCCCCTCTCCGCCGACTTTTAGAAACCTATAACTCACAATTTATTGAGTTTGATATTTTCGCGCTGTCGCAATCTAAATTTAAAAGTATGGTTGCTCAATCTCTTGCAAGTCGCCTATAGGACGGATGCTCTTGTCATCCGCTTCCTTCGATTCGTCGGTATAATATGGTGTTTTTTTTTTTTTTTTTCTTCTAAATATCTACTTTTTTTTCTGTTTTTGTTTTCGTTTAGCATGCGTTCGTTTTCATACTCTGATGTCACTTCGTGGACAATAGTGTGGGTTATACGTTTTTTAGACTGTATTTTAACTACTTTTTGTAAATGCTGTAATGTATAACTGTTTTTTGTCCCAAATAAAATAAATAAATAAATATTGGATTGCACCCCAATTCCACGTTTCCTCCTCATATTCTTCTGGGTGCGTGCATATTGGATTAAGCCCCAATTCCACGTTTTGATGGTGTCGCAGGAAACAAATTTTCCAATTAAATTTTCTGTATTACCGAGCGAACACGAAATCCCCGGACGTCTCGACGCCTTAGCATATAATATCATATTATTATAATAAATAATACTCAGTTCGACCCTATAGTGTATCTAGGAAAAGGAAAAATTTGTATTAACATGCGAGTATTCCAGTTGTCTACCACTCAGCCCCCCTACGTAATTTCGCCTTTCTATCGGGTCTAAAATAGTGTTTGTTTCGGATCCGTACAGAAAGGCCTCGTTGAGGCCTAGGTTCTAGGTTCTACCAGACTCCACACCGGCTGAAGTAATACCACTCAGGCTGAGCGCGGTCTGCCGCGGTCTCCCTATCCACGCGGGACCCGAACCCACGCCTTCGCGTGGCCTAGCAGCCAGGCTCCCTCCCGAGTTGGCAATGTCGCCAACCAGCCGCGAGACGTCTCCCCACCTACTGCAGGCGAGCGACAACGTCGCTAAATTACAGGCAACACAAAAGCTCTACGGCATTAATTGCCATCGGAATTTTTATTTTATTTGTGCGTTGTATTTTTTTACCACTTGTCTCTTTAGTCTGAAGAAGGTAATCTTTGCCATTACTATGGAGGATTCGACGGAATAAGGCAGAAAACATGGACCACAATCAACAGGTAAGATCATACAAACCCTAAGAATGCAACCTTTAATAAAGACAAGGGAAAAATCAGGTTATTCTTAAGTATTTTTTTACGTAGTATATACGTTTTTTCAATAAAACATCGTGCTTTCAATTTTACTTGGTTGAAAAAAATGTTAATGCGCCCCACATTCACCATCATACCGAAAACCTTAGAACACTATCAATATGTTTTTCTTTGAGCGGAAAATAATTAAATTACTTAGAGGGACCTACGCCAGAAAGGTTGGAGTGACAATAACTTACGTTTATGCAAATTAAAGCAGACATGAAACGAGAAAGTTTGTCTAGAAAAGTCATGTAGTGATTATGTCGTCCCAAAGATAAAGAACAGTATTTTTTTTGCCGAAGTCTTAGCGATAACTGAGTGAATGGTAACCAGAAGGACTGGGCGGAAGGAAGGTTATCTGCGCTTCGCCACAATCACCATCATACCAACAACCATAGCCATGCATATTCTTGGAACCAAAAAAGAAATGTGTTATAGAAGGACTCCGACAAAAAGGCTGGAGTGGCAATAATAAAAACCCAGGACTGGACGGGAAGGTCGCACTGCGTTCTTGGAACCAAAAGTGTGGTAAAGTGTGATAGAGGGCCTCCGCCAGAAGGGATGGAATGGCAATATTCGTCACACTGTCCTCGGAATAAGGAAATTACATGAAGGACTAAGAACAAATGGCAACTTTGGTTCCAATATTTGGAAAGGACAAGCAAATAGGTTGGAGCGGCAATAATAATCGTCGCAGCAGACTAAGAAGAAGAAAGTGAGAAGTAAAAGTAGAGTATTTTCCTCGGTGATAAAGCTGTCTTAGTCTTGGGTGAACTTAAATCGTCACCCGCGAGAGAAGACACTGCTTTATCCCCTTGGTCGCGATTTAAATCGTCACCCGCGACAGAAGACACTGCTTCATCCCCTTGGTTAAGTAGATTTCGTACCAGTAAAGCGAACATAACAATAGTCATTTTTAATCTGTTAAAAACAGGTAAAGAAAATTGTACTGAATTTCATTCATCCTCAAGGGGGAGAATGTGATTTAAATTTGGAATACTTACCGAAATTTATTACCACTTGCTCAAAAAAATGACATTCTATGCCACAAAGAGCGAACATGACAATAGTCATTTTTAATCTGTTAAAAACAGGTAAAGAAAATTGTACTGAATTTCATTCATCCTCTAGGGGGAGAATGTGATTTAAATTTGGAATACTTACCGAAATTTATACTAAACTACATCTGTGTTTACACCATTGAGTTTGTATATAAAGCAATATACATCTTTTTGAAAAAGGAATACGCATTTATTATGCAGTTATGATTATTAAATAAAATTACGAAAACCGACGAGGCCGTATGAGCTTGATGCCTTTGCTTTTCCGACAAAAAAATATTAGTCTAGGAATTTGCCGCGTTTTTGTTTTCTTCAAATACATAAACGTTAAAAATACGTTACGATGTTAAATCAAAGCGACAGTGACAGTGAATTGTCGGATTCCATCAGTGCAAATGCTGCCGCAATTATAAATAATTTGCTTCCAACAAAATCCAAGGAAAATTATTTAAAAACTTATGAAGAATTTTCAACGTGGAGAAGTGCAAAAGGCCTATCAATTTCAGAATCAGTACTTCTTGTCTATTTTGATTATTTATCCAAGACAAAGAATCGGAATACACTTTGGTGCATATACTCAAAACTAAAAGCTACAATAAGCATCAAACACAGCATTGAAATAAATAGATTCACGAAATTACTGGCTTTTTTAAAAAGAAAATCAGAAGGGCATTGCGCAAAGTCTAAAATTTTTACGACTCAAAATGTGGAAAAATTTCTTAATGAAGTTTTCCTGACGAAATCTTTCCGGCCACAAAAGTATACATGATTTAACTATGAATATTTCGTATCTTAGTAATGGTAATTATTCTATATATTTACCTGTTTTTTATCTTTGTTATAGGTGGCCTTAATTTTTGGACTCAATGGTGCTTGCCGCGGATATGAACTTGTAAACTTAAAGGTGGAGGACGTTGAAAATCATTCCAATGAGTTGCTGCTGATTAATGTAAAGGAAACTAAGACAAAGAAAAATCGGTCATTCATTGTACAAGGACAATATACTAAAATCATTCATAAATACCAAGCATTACGTCCCACCAACATGGAAAACAATAGATTTTTTATAAACTATCGGAATGGGAAATGTACTCGACAAGCCATCGGCAAAAATAAAATTAGCAATATGCCAAAGGAAATTTAGAAGAACTTCGGCGACTTTCTTGGCGGATTCAGGGGCGGATATTACGTCAATAAAAAGACACGGTGGTTGGAGCTCTGATGGAGTAGCTGAGGGTTATATCGAAAGCTCAATGGCGAATAAAACCATATTAAGCAGTCAAATTAACAAAAATATAAAACTTAATCCATCAGAGCCACAACCATCAACTTCCGGCATCTTATCTTCGTCCGCAACTCACGATGCACCACCACCACTATCTCCGACGTATACTATGTACAATGAAACGCAAGTTCCTCAGACGCAAGAACAGAGAAATACTCAAATCAACTCATCAACAATAAATGTACCAAACAAAGATGTAACTCTCTCTGTCAATAATTGGACCAATGTTTCGAATGTTAACTTTTACTTTTAATTGTCATTATTTTAGATAAATGCTTATCTCATATTATTATTGTGTTAATTTTTTCGCAAATGGTACGAAAAGGAGAGTATTTTCCTCGGTGATAAAGCGGTCTTAGTCTTGGGTGAACCTAAATCCCTCGCTACACTCGCGATTTAAATCGTCACCCGCGACAGAAGACACTGCTTTATCCCCTTGGTTAATAATCTACTATTTGAAATGTAACGACGCTTCAAGTTTCTTCAAGTTTTTTACCGACTTCAAAAAAAGGAAGGTTATCAATTCAACATGTAAGTATGTAATATTATTGGAACTGCAAGATACCTATTCACTTATGATAATCTGTTAGAGCTTCCAAACAAATATACAAAATTTGATGTGTATGTATGTTTGTATGTATGTTTGTCCTCGCATATCTCCGAAACTATTAATCAGATTGTGACCATTGTTCACTTTCAACTTAGGGTACAGTGCAAGTTTCATCAAAATCCGTTCAGTCGTTTTCAAGATATGGACTGGACTAATACGTGGGACGGCCCTGGCTTATTGATACAAGCTACGGATGTGGTGTCATAGGAAAACATCTCAAAATCTTGGTCAAATTCTAGCGCGTGTTAAAAAAACTGGCCGGGTGCGTGTCGGACCACGCAATGAAAGGTTTCGTAGTTTGGATGAATTTATCCCTGTAACAAACTTAACTTAGTAGTTGCGAAACATGTTCTCCCATACATTGATATACGTCACGGTCAATTCTTGTAAGTTTGTAATCGCAAAAAAATTGGTGTTCCAAAAGTTTGTTGAGATCTAACTCATCTATAGCAAGGCCATCAAGCGAATTAAACCCAAAGCAACATAAGCTTGACCCTTTGAAAATAACCTTTTGCCTAAATTTACGACTGCAGTTTCAAGTGTTCCCCGTAGACAATTTCTAGCGGCCATTGTTTGACAAATTTTGAAACGCGACATGGCAGTATAGAATTAGTAAGTACTATCATTGCAACATGGAATATGTATAAAGAAATTGACTGAAAACATGGAACTAGTATGAACTCTCCTATACTAATAAATGAGCATTCTCTATTTTAACCCGAACAGAGGTTTGTGCTTTTTTTAATCTCATAAAAGAGACTTCTTGCCTTCTATGTTATGGGGTTTGGTTTCCTTCAGATGGACCATTATGCGTGGGTACTTCTTGGCTTTTTTATTCCTACTGTGTTAATAAATAAAATGTGATACATTAACATATATATTTTTTTATACAAATTATATATTTTTCAATACATATTAATCTTAATTTGCGTATTCAAATTATTATTGTGTTTATTATATTTTTATATAGGCTGTTCAGCAGTTTTGCCTGTGCCTTTATTTACAACTACGCGTGCATCGCTAGCAGACAAAAAAAACAGCGCGCCATTTTCCGTAAATATTTGTTATCGTTTTTGTAAAGGCACCAGGCACCTAAAGTTGGGGAGACCGTTATACGATCTTTAGAGTATAATAGAAAAGGGAAGGGTGGGAAAACAATAGAAATTGGAGGAATTGATGTTGAGAGACTCCAATGGGAACCCATAGATGGTCCTTTCCTTCAGTCAATGGTACAACCTCTGTTATGAGGGAGATGTGCACCGATATTTTGCTGAAGCACGGGTCACAAATTGATGCATCAATAAAGTAATGGTCAATCAAAGCTTACACAAACAAGGGAGACGAGACAAACTTTCTGTCCGTTCAATGAACAAAGCGTGACAGCGGCCCAAACATACGAAACAGCATTTGAATTGAGACTGCTTCAGTTTGATAGATTGGATTCTTGCTACAATCAAAAGCTTCGAGAAAGATTCATTGAAATTAATATCTTGCATCGAAATAAAAGATCAGAAAATCGTGGTTGACCCTGAAACAGAGCAGAGACATAAGGGTGTGGAGGAAGGTAATTGTCGAAGGAAAAGACAACGTCAGAAGGAAAAGACAACGTCAGAAGGAAAAGACAACGTCAGAAGGAAAAGACAACGTCAGAAGGAAAAGACAACGTCAGAAGGAAAAGACAACGTCAGAAGGAAAAGACAACGTCAGAAGGAAAAGACAACGTCAGAAGGAAAAGACAGCGTCAGAAGGAAAATGCAGCATACATTAAACACAAGGAGAGAGGGAAGCAGGACAGGAGGGCAATAAATAGCCTCTGCAACAATGCTTTTGAGACCCTTCTTACACATCATAGAAGTCGGCCTTCTACCTGATACAACTTGGACCAGGCCCCTTCATAAACAATGGAATGCACTACTCAAGGCTTCTGTGGATGGACGAGCACATGAAATCAGTGAACGAAAGAATGGTACCTAAAACTACGCCGCAAAATTACAGAGGAAAGAAGATTTGTACTGTCGAGCCCAGGAATGCTTATATTGAATGCAGCAATTACAACGACTGGCCTTCCCATGAATTACAAAATGCAATAAAATTATATGGAAGTAGTGTGCATGAGATCCAGTGATGACTCTACTACAAAGTGTATTTCCACTAGTTCTGAGAAAGACAAAATGTTTTACAAGGAATAAACGGAATATGTCCATAATAGGGATCAATTTGAGCCCAGATAAGACATTCTTCCTGCCTGAGGCGATTGCGGAATATACTTTTTTGGTACATTGTTGCAGTTACAGGCAGGGACTCGCGACGACGCAGCACCTGGAAAAATATGTTATACCCCAATAGGAAAGATAGTTCACCAGTTTTGGTGAATGGTTACCCTGATAACCAAACTAGCTAACTTATGTCTCAGAACGGGAATATTCCCGAAACATGTAAAGCGTTCTGTGGTCACTCCTGTGCACAAGGGCGGGGACGTAAACGATGTGAACAAATCGCCCCATATCTGTATTATCAACAATTTAAAAAATTGTGGAAAAAATAATAAAAAAGGGACTAATTAACTACTTACAGAAATACAATATTCTATTAAAATTCGATGGGTCCTACACGTGTAAGGACTAATGCAACATTTTGAGCATTTTCACTTTTTTGTATTAAATGCTTCCTTTTACTGTAGTTCATAACGTGCACTAAAAAAAATACACAGGTGAAAATACTATTTTTTACCACAGTAAAAGAGTCATTCCCGCTCGTCCACACCCCCACACTGCGGACGACTGGGAATGTTGCGTTCTGTTCGTCTACACTGTGGACGAACAGAACGCATTATTCCCAGTCGTCCACACCCCGTCATCTCACGTCTAGTCTAAGAGTTAGTAAAGAAAATATGATGATAGTATTTCCTTATTACGTATAATAAACCCCTCCTGATCAGAAGGTCTAAGTAGCAAAACGTCCAACATCTTGAAACGTCTAATGAGCAGTAAGTCTAATTAGCAAAATTTCCATGTAGCAAAACGTCCAACTATCAGATGGTCTGTATAGCAGAACGTCTATTTAGCAAATCGTCAGATTCTCAAAATATTTGGATACTCAGGCACAAAATTCAACACACACATTGCATCGGGAGGGAAACGGACACGGCATTATAATATGTACATACAGACTGTTTGGTCTATATATTCGTAGCGTATATCATATCTTTTTAATGGTGACTGATACTTATTGTCATTAATGCTATTTGATTAGCATTAATCATTTGTTTTTTTTTCTGTATAGATTGTTATTCATTACAAATACAATAGTTCTAGCTTCTAAATTAAAAAAATGGATGAAGAACAAACATTTACTTTAATTGAGTCAAAAAAAAAGTCAAAGAAAAGTCAAAAGTCAAAAGAAGCGTGTGCTGCTGCTGGGTGGTCACAGGTACAATTTAAATGCGATTATGAGATAGCGCTTATCAATGGAATTAAAGACGCTTTTCCAAACAAACACGTATATAACGGGCTGTTATTATCATCTTAATAAGGCCGTTTGGAAAAAAACGGTCAACATTGAGTCTTCCTGAAAACAGAGAGTGTAGAAAGATTGTCAGAGTATGTTTCAATTTACCTCTACTACCTTCTCCATACATTATTACGGAATGTTGGGCTAGCATTGTTGAAAACGCCACGAAAAGCGAAGAAATGGTGGCTTTTTTAAATTACTTTAAAAAACAATTGCTTCAGTCTCTGGCAGATATAATCCTAGTAATTATAATTTTCGCACAAACAATGCACTGAAGGGTGACACAGGCGGCTAAACACGAATATAAAATCAAAGCCAACCCTGCTACTATTCCTCAATTAGAAAAGAAGCGCTTTGGCAAGATCGCAAATACAAGAATATATTATTTGAAGGAAATAAGAGAAGAAAGATCGATATTATGTTTAATGCCAAATACAAAAGAGGCCTGCAAAAGCTTGAGGCCCAAAAAGTTAGTCATTTGAATTTTTGATAAACCTTGGCCATATCAAAAGTATATTAGGTGAATAAATGGAGGGGAATTTGTGCACCTAACATCATCATAATATTTAAGAGGCTACTAGGTTTTTAACCCAGATATTTTTTTAAGAAATAAATTTAATGTAATTTACAAATGACTTTTACTTTCTATCTTGAGTGTACACATTTTAAAAATGACTTTTTGCTAAATAGACGTTCTGCTATACAGACCATCTGATAGTTGGACGTTTTGCTACATGGACATTTTGCTAATTTGACTTACTGGTCATTAGACGTTTCGTGATGTTGGACGTTTTGCTACTTAGACCTTCTGATCAGGAAAAAATGAAAAAATGAAAAAGTGTTTATTAGTTTTAACAAGTTTCCTTACATAACTAGGTAGTGATTGGAGCCTCCTTTTAAGCTAATAAAGCCTGTATTAGGAGACTCCGCTCTTCCATACATTGTTGGTATTAACTATAAACTTGTTTATTTAAAACAATAATAAAAAAATATATAATAAAGGAATCTAATCTACGAAAACTATGGATAATTTATAAGTTAGGCTAATAAGTGCTTTCAGAATTCAAATTGTTTGTAATAGTGTAGTTGTGTGTAATAGTGTGATTGTGTGTAATTGTGATTGGGTTGTTGTATTCAGTGTTGTGTTTTAATGTGTGATATGTGTGTTATGTCATTATGTGTATGGGTGGGAGTACCTATATCATGAGCGAATGAGATTGAGCCTTAGGATACTATTAGCGTATTATATTTATAACAATAATGCCTCTGTTTCTTCATAATTAAGCGGTTTTATCCATTGAGCTAAAATTTTTTTACATTCATTTAGTTTTTTATTGTATACATAAGTTTCCCTATTACATTTGTTATAAAGCTGAGCAGACCGTTTTTTAAATTGGTTGCTAGCAAATTTAGTTTTGGTTTGAGGAACATCTGCTACTAAGTCTTTTCTTCTTTTTAAATTTAAGTTAGGGTCATAAGGAAGGGATTTGTGTTTTTTAATTATAGTTCTAATAATGTATAGTTTTCTCACCGATAATAAGTTGCTAATTTGGTAGAGGTGTTGGGTAGAAAATCTCATGTTTTTAAAATACATCATCTTAATTAGAGCACGTTGTCCCCTTTCAAGATCAATGAATTTAGTTTTTGCTGCACCACCCCAAATGGGGATGCAGTACGTCAAAACAGATTGCACCAAAGCTATGTAGATTTCATTAAGGAGGTGTCTCGGTTTATTCGTACTAGTAGGTACAACTTTTGGAACAATATGCCTAAGGGTCTTAAATATCCAGCTTAATTTTCTTATCCTGCTATTGACCTGTTCAAGGTGAGGATACCAGGATAGGTTTTGGTCGACCACAACACCTAGATATTTTGTTTGTGTCACCTTGTCTAATGTTGGGCATGAACAAGTACTTGAGTCATCACAGGTGTGTACTCTCAAATTAAGTTCTGTGCTAGGCTGGGACCGATTGGATATACTAAAGCAGATGTAATTTGTTTTAGCTGTGTTAAAAGTCAGTAAGTTATCATTGAGCCATCTAGCCACTTGGGTCATACCAGCCTCAGCACTCAAAGCAACATCATGCCAGGTCTTCCCAGTGAAAACGACAGCGGTGTCATCAGCATAGGAAAATACTGTAGCATTGTTGATCTTGAGGTTGCAGAGGTTATTAATATACAGGAGAAACAATGTAGGACCCAATACGCTTCCCTGGGGGACACCAAACGTGATATTAGCATCGCGACTAACGAATGTTCCTACCTTGACTCGTTGCTTTCGGTTCGACAGGTAGTCTTTTGCGAATTTAAGCGGTGTTCCTCTTATTCCCGCTGCTTCCAATTTGTTTATCAGGATGGGAATAGAGACGGTGTCAAAAGCCTTTTTTAGGTCCAGAAATACAGTCAGACACTTGGTGCCATTATCCAGATTATCAGCTATTAGAGTGCTAAGAGCAGTAACTGCATCCTCTGTTGAAATTCCCTGCCTAAACCCAAATTGTGTGCTGCTTAGAATATTAAATTGTTTAAAGTATCTAATAAGTCTGTCATTAAATATTTTTTCTATTATCTTGGAAATAGCTGGTAAAATGGATATAGGCCTGTAATTATTGACATCGTCTCCATCCCCGCTCTTGTGAACTGGAATGATGATAGATTGTTTGAGCGGCGTAGGAAAGACTCCCTTCGCAAAGCAAAGATTGATCAAATGAGTCAAAATAGGAACAATTTCCCGGCCTACATGTTTCAAAAATCTGGTGGACACCTTATCCGAACCTGGTGCACTGTCAGATTTAAGGTTCATCAAAATCTTACCCACTTCGTGGGCATCCGTATTCAAAAGAACAAATGAGTTTGCTTGAGACGGCGGCGGTGGTTTGTCTGCTTTAAGAGTGCAAGGTTTAGGTATTGAGGGTTGAATATTTTGGGCCAAATCTTTGCCAATGTTAGCAAAATAATCATTGATATAATTCACCGACTCAGTTGGACTCGATTTAAGGGATAGTAGTTCTGTATCCTGACTTTTCTTATTATTGGTGTAAGTCACAGTTTTAATATTTTTCCATAACAATTTATTGTTTGAGACTGATTTAGCAAGTAGTTCCCTTTCAAATTTTCTTTTTAATTTTTTAATTAACTTGTTACAGTAGTTGCGGTATCGTCGGTAAGTTATTTTAAGAACATCATTAAAAGGATCACTACGGGTTTTCTTTTGCAGTTTGTTGCGATTTTTAATGCATCTCAAAATGCCAGCGGTTATCCACGGTTTAATGGTTCGCTTGCTATTAGGGATTGTTTTGATAACCGTATTATTATTTAAAGACTCGGTAAGTTTATGTATTAATAAATCCGCCAATTGGTCTGGGTCATCACAGAACAGCAGCTCTGCTAATTTATTTTCTTTAAGGTTTTCTAGGGCTTGTTCAAAATCAACTGTAGAGATAGTTTTGTTAGCAACTTGTTTAGATTTTAATTTCGATAATGACATAAACGTAGTGAAGTGGTCGGTTATAGTTGTATGGAGGATGGCAATAAATGCTGAAACTTTTTTTTTATTAATTTTTATCATAAAGTGGTCTAAACAGCTCAATTCACGTGTTGGCAGAGAATGACCAGAAAGTATGCCGTAGAGTGATAACATATTCAGATAATCTACTCTCTTTTTATATTCGTGAATCGGTTCATTGTCTTTAGATTTGAGGTTAATATTAATGTCCCCCGCTATAACAATGTTTTGTTGAGAGCATTTTAAAGTATTGAGATGTGTACTAAGAGAGTCCAAAAAACAGTCTGTGTTTGTGTTGGATGGGGAGCGGTAAATACCAAGAATAATGTTATTGAGAATGTTCAACTGAAGGCAGGATGCTTGAGCCAGGCTTATTTCTTTTACTTTAGGTTTTAGTGTTTTTTTTACATAAACAACCACTCCGTCATTCTGATTTAGCTGGCGTGTTGTTTGAAATGACAAGTAGTTGCTGATTTGGGGAATAGGTTTATGGGATTGTAACCTGCACTCAGTTAGAACAATTATGTCCGTTTCAAATTTGAGAGTTGACAGCAAGAGTTCGAAGTCATTAAAATTGCAGTATATGCTTCGTATATTTTGCGAAATAATGGTCAAATCATTTTTTGTCACATTTATATGATTATGTAACTCATCGCAAGTACATTGGTATGAATGCGCAACTTCAATATTATCTATCTCAGTGAGAGTTTGTAGGGAGTTATCCATTAGATGCATTTAAATATTGAATAGTAGTCTCTGCAGAATACGTGATTAATAAGTTACTTATGAGTTGGTTGATACCAATGCAATACACTGTAGTGTGATTGTCAAGCGGTGAAAAATATTGAATTATTCTTATTTTTGTAGAAGGTGCGCAGCAATTAATCAGATGAATAGGTATGACTGGTATTTTTTCTTGTATGAGAGAACCTAGAACACATGTGTTGAGAACAGGACAAAATAAAGAATAAGGTAAATAGTAGCAAATTAATATGTAGTTTGTATAGAATGTGTAATAAATTAGGTGATTAGTTATAATTGTTACATTTGATTGTATGAGGCAAACGCTAGAGATTCTGTTGGATTCAGGACCTGCTAAAGAGTTACAGTTAAAGTAGTTTTGTATTATTTTCTTGGGGGGCGTGCAAAAATTAAGGACTCTAGTTATTGACAGCATGTTTTTGTGTTTGTCAAAGTGATAAGTGTTTATGTTATCATTACAAAATAAAAAGATTGGTAACAAGTAGGAGATTATTATGATTATTGTAGACGGCGTGCGGCTAATTATGTGCTTAGGTTTAAGACGTAAGTTAGTGTGAGTGTGTGAATAGTGTGAGGCTGAATGAGAATGAACATATGAAAGAATGTTTGATAACAAAAGGCAAATTCTGAAATTATCCACATATTTGAATACATTTATCGAAAAACATTGAATACAGTAAAAAGTGGGCAAAGTTGTTGTGATGACAAAATTAAAATAATAGAGTGACGCATCACGAAGAATAAAAACTAAATAATGTTGATTACTACACACCATTAGTCAATCGCTCTGGATAAGCTTATGTACCTGCTCTTCATTTCTAATAAGAATAGTAGGTGAGAGTTCATCCTTTTTCACGTAGACTTTTCCATATGCAGTCCAGCAGAATTTGTATGCTCTTGATTTAATCAAGTCCCGAGCCAGAAAATGAAGGCGAGACCCTTTGGCAGTTAGATGTTCGGATAAAAATATGGGTGTGTCTTCTTGTGTTTGAAATCCTAACAGTTTACAGCTCAATCTAGCCTTGTGTTTTATGTAGTAAGCTCTGCCCATTTTCAATAAATCTGACTTCAGAATGGTTGAACCAGTTTCCACAATTATTGGCTGATTGAGACTTTCACTATTTTTCCCACGAAGTCTATAGATGTCTTTGATGTCAGATTTGGTGACGGTACAGTCAATATTGCGTGAAAGTCGGATCACCATATCAATGAGGTCATCCTTGGATTCAGCGTGACTTTTAGGAACATTCTTGATAACGAAGTTGGTTTTCCTACTTCCGATCTGAACTTCTTCCAGCTTGTTTTCCAATAATGTTATATATTTTTTATCTTCTTTATTCTGATTTTCCAGCTGAGCAATTTTTTTGTTCAGCTCCTCATTTTGGGAGGTAAGATAAGTGATCGAGTTTTCAATCTTGATGTTGGTTTGCTGAATTTCTGTTAAGGAGGAGGACATTTGTTGTAACTCATTACTTTGTTTATTCAGAAAAAGTGACATCATTTCTTTGATTTCTTTTTTAAATTCTTCCAGTTGCTCACATAGGGATATATCCTCACGGCTTCTTTTAGTTCGTTGGAAAACATAGTTAGGAGGCGTATTCTGCATCAAGTTAATCTCGGTCTCTGACACCGACTTCTCCAACGGCGAGCCCATTGCTACTAGGATAACAGACTCAATAAAGATAAACAATGTAGCGTCTGTTATGGTTGCTTATACGCAATCTGACAGGAGTGTCTTCGTCACCAATCAGCACGGATCATTAGCAGTATGTGGCTACAATTAGGTGACAGCGTCGCTAATGAGGGGGCGGAGTCAGCGAAGGATCGCCAATTGTTTGACCTTGGGGCGTAGCCTTGTCGCACGCGCCGATTTTATCAACTAATAAAATTCTTACTTGTCCTTGCGGGTGGAGCTTTTGCAGTGAAGCCACTCCCCGTACTAGGCGCTCAGCATTTAGCGGATTCACAGTGTCAGTTCACGTTTTATAAGATACTTCTTCTGATTTTATGCACTCCTATTATTTTTGATGAATTAAAATTTTATAAAATGATTTAAAGTTATTTAAAACAAGCAAATACAGAGCAGTGGACACGTTAGCACCTTACGGCGGTCCGGGGGAAGAGGAAGGTAATAAACATACTTTTAAAATATTATGTACTTAGCTTTATTACTTTAGTAAGGCAAATACTTTAAAAGTACATACCTAGTAAATCTAAAGCTTTTTTGCGTATTTTATACTAAATGTATAGCATAAGAATGTTTCACATTTTAATTTTACACATTGGGTATTGTATCAATATCAGTTTAAATGCAATTAATATGTAAAAGGTTTTAAAGTTACAATCGCCTGGATATACGTAGTCGGGCCATAAGTTCTGTCACATAGGTAAAATTTCGAATTTAGAATGCAAGCCGAGGAAGAAGCCGAGGAAAATATTATGGGCATTCGAAATTTGAATATTTAAAGAAAATAAATTCCACTGAGATTTAGTTATCGTACTATATAATAAAATCAGACTAAAGAAGCCGGGTTTTGTTAAGGCGGTACGCGGGAAAAAAATACCGCGAAATACTTTTTTCGGACGAATTTTTTTTTAATGTTGAGGAGAGTTTCAATAAACAAAATGATAAAGTGTATGCACACTAGTGAAGAAGCGAACAAACATGTGCCACGTGTTCAGCGTGGTCATCACCCTTCGGCATTCATGGTTTGGCTTGGGATGTCCTATTTGGGTCCAACGGAGGTGTTTTTTTGTGAAAAAGGAGTGAAAACCAGTTCCCTCGTATATCAAAACACAGTCCTAACAAACATTGTGGAACCTCTTTCACAAACAATGTTCGAAAACAGGCACTGGGTATTCCAGCAGGATTCTGCGCCGGCTCATAAGGCGAAAAGTACCCAAAACTGGCTCACGACCCGTGGAATCGACTTTATCAGGCATGAGGATTGGCCCTCATCCAGTCCAGACTTGAATCCCTTGGATTACAAAATATGGCAGCACTTAGAGGAGAAGGTCTGCGCTAAACCCCATCGCAACTTGGAGTCACTCCAAGCATCCCTGATTAAAGCAGTCGCCGATATTGACATGAATGTCGTGCGTACTTCGATTGATGACTGGCCTTGCAGATTGAAGGCTTGTATCGAAGCAAGCGGAGGACATTTCGAATAATTTTAATGTGGTTTAAATCTGTATTTTATACCCTTTTATTTGATATATAAATGTTTGTAGTGCGTAACTCAAACTTTCCATATGTGACAAAACTTATGACTTATGCCGCAAGGCACACTTTCCTGCTAGTATCATAAAACGCAATTTACACTTTATTTGTTTTCATTCTTTTTTCATTTGATTTTTGTTTATAGTATAATATGTTGTGTGCCTTTTGTGTGCGTGTCTGTGCTAAATAAATGTATTTTCTTTCTTTCTTTCTTCTTTCTATGACCAGACTACGTACAATCATCTCGCTGCATATTGCAAGCCCACGGTATATGGCGATATAGTGACGATGAGCTTTTGCATTCGGGATCATGTCGGGGTTAAGTGCACCGGCTGGTGGTTCAAGTGACCAAACTGTGCTCGTGTATATAAAAAGAAAGCACGGGACTGTTTTACTTCATGGAGGTCACCAATATAATTTAATTTAAAATTTCTTTACACTGACTCTTAAACTAGACATTAAACGAGGTGCGGACGACTGAGAATGTTGCGTTCTGTTCGTCTACACTGTGAACGAACAGAACGCATCTTTCCCAGTCGTCCGCAGTGTGGACGACGGGGTGTGGACGAACGGGAATAACCCAAAATATTTGGTTATTTTTTCGCCAACGGCCCTTCTATTAAGCCATCCTGTTGTTTAACCGGATTTCCAGACATTCCTACTAAATAACAATGCGTGCTATGCGATTATCGCCTTAAGGTGAGCATGCGGAACTTTGGTCCATTGTACCTTTGCGTTGCGCACAAAACTTGTTTATGTGTGAGTCTGGTAGTATGTAGGTGTGGAGGGCAGCAATAAAGGAGCGACAGCACCGACACGTACCCCCGCATCGCACTATACGCTTACCTACTGGTAAGTTATATGAGTTTATATAATTGTATTTTTTTTTTTTTTTATATTTGACTTTATCGTCAAGCTATTTTTAATTTTATTTCAATTAATTGTTGACATAATCTACTCATTACAATGTTTTTTTTTAATGAGTTGTATTGCAATATGTGGTTAGCTAGTGACCTCGACAATTGATCATATTAGTTATTGTTATTAGTAATTAACTGTTTGTTTTATTTATTTTATCTCGATGGTCCTAGTTTATCATTTATAACTTCCAGTTACAACTATATGTAAGCGGGCACGCCCTTTATGCCTGGAGGCTTTTATTTAGATATTAAGTTCTGTTTACGTTTAGTTTTTATTTCTGCCTGAGTATAGCTTCTTGATGATGTTGTGTGATATATTGGCGTGTGCTAGCTAACATATGGCTAATAATTTAAATTATGTTTTATGTTGCGTAATGTAAATTATTTTGAATACTATTATATAGAATCTTTTTGTTTTGTTCTTCTAACTGAACAGACAGCTGTGCTGCTGGGGAGTTTGTTGCGCCACTTCTTCCCAGTTAATGCACTAGGAAGTGGTGAAGGGTGGGCGTTTTGGGGGACTGTCTTATGTAATTTTGACGTTCGAAAAGTGCTGATTCTCAGCAAGTTTGAATAAATGACTTGAATTTTGAACATAGTTTTTGTAACATAAAATAACAGTTGAAGCTAAAACTAATATTATTAAAAAAACAAATTACAATAATTAATGGTTCCTTCCCTGCACGAGATTCATTGTTGGCGTCATACAATAAAATGAAGCTATTGATATGATCTTTAAAATGACGTAAATCACACCTTGATACACCACTGGGGACGAACCCGCCCATTCTCCTTTCAATAGGAAAGAGAAAGGCTCAACAAATGCAATCTGATGCAAACGAAACGTTTCTTAGGGTTGCCAAGTTAAAACAAGGGTATGCCATTTTAAACAGTGTTTTGCTAAATAGACGTTAAACACGTATTTGTGGTAACGAATTTTAAACACTTACACGTGTTTAATCGTTGTTTAATTTATTTTTTGTGGTAAGACTGCAATAGTGTAAAATCTTGATGGATTACTTGCCCCACTAGTTGTAACGCCACTAGGAGTAATTTTTGAAAAATCTTTTGATTTATTTCCATTATTCGAATGGTATACTAATTTGTATGGGGTAGGTACCACAACTATGTGCTAGCTATCATATGGCTAATAATTTAAATTATGCTTTGTGTTGCGTAATGTAAATTATTTTGAATACTATTATTTGTTCTTCTAACTGAACAGACAGCTGTGCTGCTGGCGAGTTTGTTGCGCCACTTCTTCCCAGCTATTGCACCAGGAAGTGGTGAAGGGTGGGCGTTTTGGGGGACTGTCTTATGTAATTGACCTTCGAAAAGTGCCGATTCTCAGCCTAGTTTGAATAAATGACTTTTGATTAAAAAGTGAAAAATAAAAACTTTTTTACAAAAAAAAACTAGACTTCAAAAAAAAAAAACTTTTTTACAAAACAACACCGAATTCCTCAAAAATACACTTAAAAGTGAAACATAACTTTAATTTCTGAAGTCGGTGGCAAAAACGAAAATACAGAACCATATAGTATTACAGCTCCTACACACTATATACTACACTGCCGCCGGACAAGCCGAGGCGCAAAAGCCAGGGGTACGTGCCGCGCGCCATGCCGATGGCATAGTGTTTAGGAGCCATAATACATTAAGATGGTTGAAGCCGTGATATAGTTATATCCTTATATATATTTTTATTTTGAAGTCGGTTGTTTTTTTTGTAAAAAAGTTTTTATCTAATGAATTATCGAAGTGCCTGTAATGGAAAGGCAGTCAAATAATCAATACTTAATGTTAAAAACCTCCCGAAATCACGTTGGACTTAAGATCAATCAGCTTTTTATTGTAGATACCTCAACCTAGGTTAGAAACTTTAATTACTAATTATACTTTTTTTATAAAATCTAAACATAATATAATAATATTAAACATAATAGGGAATATGCATGTATTTTTTTATTTTTTTATAAATACTAATAATTAATAATAGTTTAAAAAAACCAACGCCTAAAAAGCAATAGAAAGTACTTTAAAAAAAGTTAGAAATAACCATCCGACCCGAGCTATTTAAACGCCATTTTGGCGCGCTTGGTGTGGTGACGTCACAGTCTATGACAACAAACGAACAAATGTCAAATGGTGAGGTTTGTTTGAAGAAGTATTGTGCTCTGCTGCAAATATATAGTGTTTTCGACTAATACATCATCATAGAACCAACTTCTCCCTCTATAGAACAATTCATAAAACCGACCAAAAAGTAAGTACTGCATTGTGCCCAAGTGCAGAAATACAATAAGAAATGCACCCGACCAAGTGTTCGTTTTTGTCCTGCGGTTCGGCCATAAGGAGAAAGTGGTGTAAAATTATGAAAAGAGACATATTATGACAACATTCTAGATTTCGATATTTTGCGAAGCTATGTTATTTTATTTGTTTTAGGTTATGATGCTTTTTTAAACCAGAAAAGGTGTGGAAGATAAAATTTAATTACCTTAAAGCTTTCACTCCTTTGATTTCAACAGACGTGAAACGGTATTTGATATAAAAAATGTGGTCATCATGAGCACATCAACTTTTTGATATAAAAAATGTGGTCATCATGAACACCAACTTTCGGCAAATTATCCGATTGGGCTTTCACAAATGCGCTTTGATATAAAAAAGTGGTCATCATGAACACATCAACTTTTTGATATAAAAAATGTGGTCATCATGAACACATCAACTTTCGGCAAATTATCCGATTGGGCTTTCACAAATCCGCTTTCAGTCATTTTCGAAAGAGTCTTTCGTGTATTTCTTACAAAACAAATACAGTACTTATTACTTCTAAATGTCTACTAGAATCACAATAACACTGACTGAACCGCAAAAACTCCATTGACATTACATTGTTGTCATAGATTGTTACGTCACATTCGCTCTGACCAATAGCGTCGCTTTTCAAGCATTTGAATTTCCCAGTTTTTTTGCACTTTTAATAATTAATTATAATAAAACATATTGATGGAGGCATAATTCTGAAGTAACATAGTTTATAAAAAAAAATATTATACCCTTATTATGATCTAAGAGGAAAAATTAATAAAATAGAAATTAACAAAATGCTTAACAAAAAAAAAACATTTTTAAAAACAAAACAAAATCAGTCATTGTCATCATTATCACTAGTAATAATCATTGAATTATCATTAGATGCTACCAAATGTTCGTAATACTCATGATAAACTGGTGGAATAATATTTTTGCGACATAAATCAATAGTCTTTTTTTTTTGGATGGATGTATTGGTAACAATTGATTGTAACATACGTATAGTTTTAAGGGTATTTCCGTAGATCTATCAGCCATTTGTCTTCGTGTTCTAAGAGAAAGATCAGAAATGATAATGTGGTTTTCGAATGCTTCTTCAGATAGATCTAATTTATAAAACAGAATGTATGGTTCATGTTTACTGACACGAACTTGTTTGATTTTAGACTAAAGCACTTTTTGCCCCCCTGAATTTTTAGTAAAACAAGGACTCGCTTGCATCTTTTTGAAGTCAAAAACTATATTTTGAGATACATCTATAACATTATAAGGAGCTCCTTTTACTTTATCCCAACTAATTAATGTATTCTTATGTCTTGAAACTTTCTCAATTGTGAAAGTATGTTTAATATTAATACTAAGCTAATTAGCTGCATAAAGGTACATAAAAACATACCTTATTTCTATTTTGGCCAGTACAATTATCTGACCAAAATCAACACTTAGGTTATTTATTATAGGTTTAGTGGACACTTCTGGAGCTCGCACCGATAACGTGTAGGTTCGATTCGGTTCAGATTTACTCTTAGTCGGCTGCAATTAGTTTGCTAATTTTTATTAGCTTGGGTTATTTTCATTAGCTTAGGTTATATTTATAAAATTGTATTTAAGCCGATATATTTAATTCTTTACTTTCCCTCCATAAAGCTACTTAGGCTGTCACTTTTGTAGATATGTCATCCGATATGTCGATAAAATATTTTTTGTTGGAACCCCGTATTGCAGCATTCCGCTGCCAAGTGGACCTCATTATTTGCAAAGAAGGCTTAACATGTATTTTTTCTTAAAATGAAACACCGTTGACACATTTTTGAATTCGTTTGAATCGAAAGAAAAAAGCCAGTTCTTGTTTTTACGTGTGGTCATTCAAGAGCCATTGGTGTCGTTGCCAGCTTACGAATTTGTTCAAATAAAATAAAATTTATTAAAATTTTCTGATGATCACTCGAAATCTCCAGACGTCTCGACGCTTACGATATTTATATTAGTCTGTTGTTTTTTTTTTTGTGTATCCAAGAGGAAGTTCAATATCTACACAAAAGGCCTCGTTGAGGCAGGCCCTCGGTCTACCCGACTCCACGCCGGCTGAGGCAATAGCGCCAGAGGTGCGCCGGCCCGCCGCCACCTACCCGTGCGGATTTCAAACCCCACGCCTCCTCGTGGCCCCACCAGTCATCCTGAGCTAGCAGCGTCGATAGCTGGCCGAGGGTCGTCCTCACCCACTACTGGCAACAAACATCTGCAGCCTTAATTGCCACCACATTTTTTTT
Source organism: Agrochola lota (assembly GCA_947364205.1). Lineage (NCBI taxonomy): Eukaryota > Metazoa > Arthropoda > Insecta > Lepidoptera > Noctuidae > Agrochola > Agrochola lota. The sequence continues at coordinate 11,548,395 of OX376248.1, read as the reverse complement.
ATTTTCGTTCGATATCGCGTTGTTTTTTACCTCTAGCCTCTGTAATTTTTTATTTATTTAGTGACTGATCAGAAATAGGAATACGTACCCCACCTAGTAGTAAGCACTAGCACTACGGTTCCTCGCGGTAAATACTCATACGCGATCTTTATTAACGCACGCAAGCTTAACCAGCCCTGGCCAGAGCTATATCTCGCGCCGCGAAATAGTTAATTAACATTTCCCGATGAACCTGGCGTACTTCAAGGGTACCTTCCTTTCTTAATTATCTTGCGGAAAACATTTTTTTTTTTAAACGCGGCCACCAAAATTTTCATTTTTTTTACTCTCGGAATTTTAATTTTATTTTTTAACACATTTATTTAAAATATACTTTATCTTCTCAACCTTGGTGTGTTTCATTATTCGTTCTTAACATCTTTTTTTTTTCGCTATACTAGCTCTTGCCCATAACTTCAGCATTTTTTTTATGGGTTTATAATTTTTTTTAAATAGGCTCCTCCGACCAGACGGGTGTCGATCTGGCGGGCAACTGCCAGAAAGTTGATGTCGGAAAGTCATATATGTCGTTCGCGCGGTAAACTCGAAATACGCGAAGCAAGATTTGTGTAACGTCATGTCTTTGATGCGTAGTTCGTATGTGGGTGGTGTAACCGCTATATGTCTCTCAAGCCCAAACCACCGGTAGCTCGGACCCTGCTCCCAACACCGGTGGGCTACTATTTTTTATACTTCAAAATAGACACTTCCAAAGTGGTAAAATGTATGTCCCGCCCCCCCTGTAACTACTAAAATAAGAGAATGATAAAACTAAAAAAAAAATATGATGTACATTACCATGTAAACTTCCACCGAAAATTGGTTTGAACGAGAAACCGCAATTTACTATTATGTTACTTGCTGCTACGGAACCCTTCATGGGCGAGTCTGACTCGCACTTGGCCGCTTTTTTTATACATTCTAGTCGTTTTTGGCACTCGCCGGCCGCTACCGTGGCACGGTCCGCTTCGCTAGCTCGGCTCGTGCGTAGGAGGTCGCAGCTCTAACCTAACCTCATCTATACGCTGCCTTAAAGTATATTTATCGGTAAAAAAAAAATGCTACTGGTGGCAGCATCCTTTATCTGTCATTATCGAGACAAGATGTCAACGAGACGCGGGCATTCGATTCTTCGCAAGGTAAATGTTTTTATTTTACATGTTTTACATAACTAAACTAACTTTTTTGTGGTTTTTATTCACTAAACAATGTTTATGCTTTAGTTTGAATTGGGTTTTACGTAATATTTTGTGTTTTTGGTAACTTTTCTTGGAGGCAAACTTGTTTGTTCATCACAGTGAACACTGCCAAATACTCGAACAAGTATTGTCAATTTGATACGTTCATTGTGATGAACATTGCCAAATTAGGTATAACCTTTATTTACAAATAATGTGCTTTTATGTGGTGGGATTCTACTGGGCTTATTTGTTTTTTTCTGCTTGTTAATATAATTAAATGCAAGACCGCACGCATATAATACTATCACTTATTGCTGTCGAGCTTGCACTATCTGACACTAGTGATAAATCTGAAAATAACAGTCACAAGGAATTGCCGCCACCTTCTCCAAGTCCTGTTTCATCTTCTGCGCCTTTCATTAATTCTTCTTTAGAACGCTTAGACATCAATAGTAGTCCTGAACCTGAACATACTCAAAATGACGATGAACAGCCGTTACAACCATCCGCTTTATACCAGTCCGAAGCTCTCCAATTAACTCCAGTTTTGCAGGTAATTTGCCCTAATACACCATCCAGAGAACCAAACTATGATAATGTTCCATCATTATCAACAATAATATCGCTGCTATCTGAGATACAGTCATCAACACCTAGTACGTCTTATCTAGAAAAACTAGAGCAGAAACACAGATAACTCCAGCTGCCAGGAAAAAGAAGAAAATTCCAAAATTTTCTCTTTCTTACAAATGGAAGAAAGGTATTTTTCGTCACCGTGCCGTAATCAAAGAAAGAACGAAACCTATGTCGATTTTCCAGATGATAACCCCCTTGATTATTTGTATTTCTGGAGATATTTACCGATTTAGTACACCAGACTAATCTTTACTCCGTTCAACAAACCGGAAGATCCATAAAGCAAAAGAGAATAACATGAGGGATGTTATAAGCAAAAACTACAACTGTATATTGTATAAAATGCAATATGAGACTGCTTTGTAACGGGAAAAATTCTCGCAATTGTTTTTTTACATTTACATAATAAATCATTTGATTTATTGATTATAAATCAAATCAAATTATTTTATTTACAGATCATACAATCCAATTTGTTAGTTACATACACATCTTAAACACTAGTGTTAGTACATAATAATATTTGGCAAATTTAGGTCACAATATAATTACTAGCAATGTCAAAACCATTAACAATAATGTCAAAATCACAACCATAACGTCAAAATCACCATTAATAATAATGTCAAAATTATCATCAATAATAATCTCAAAATCATAACTATAATGTCAAAATCACCGTCAATAATGTCAAAATCACTAATCAGACAATAACCAAATATGCAATAATTAACAATAACATTACTTCAAGGCACGATTTGAAGGTAATACCTGTGTGCTGGTCCAGTGCCTGAGTGTTATGCCTTCCATCCTATCAGCCACAGTGACCAAGAGGCTGTTGGCGCTGCCCCGCACCCGCCGCATCAGGGAGGCAACACGCTTTCGCATAAATAGTGTTTTTATTTGACCTGTTTAAATGACACTAATTTGACAATGTTTACCACAGTGAACATTACAAAGTACTTGTTATTCTTAACGTATTTCGCAGTGTTCACTGTGATGAACATTGATTTCCTGAAAACCTGTAAATAAAATATATTTTTGACTATTTTTCCTAAGTTGTATTTAACCCTAGAACTTCAGAAATACATCTTATTTCATAAAATAAAACAACTCTGATCTCTGCCAAATTAAGGGTTAAAGGCGAAGAAAACAACAATACATGGCATGAAAATGTAAGAAAAGAAATGCAGAGGATCGTGTGCAGCTTCGCTTCGTACATCAAGCACAAAGAACGAGGGAAGAAAGATAGAAGAGCAATTGCCTCAGCCATGATGTTGTCGAGACCTTTTTTACACGTCATTGAAGCTTTCCACCTAGAACTTGCTAAGGATCGACCAGGTTCAACAATATCCATAGGAGACGAGAAGAAAGCAAAAATAACATCAGACATGGAAATAACAACACTAGACACAGACCTGGCCACTCATGTATCACAAGGTACAGAAGATGCAACTAAATGGAACGAATGCCTATCACAATTAAACAAAACGCTGTATTCTTTTTGATGCGTTATTATTTCTTTGACCCTTCTGCAAGATTGAAATTGGCAGTTTCTCCTCCAAGCAAGAATGGTCGCCTATTTGGGTTGATTTGCAAGTATGCCCATTTATTTGAAGCATGGAAAGTGATTTGCACCAGATTGGAATGGAAAACTGAACATATGAAAGCGATGAACACTGCAACTAAGGAATGGTATAGTAAATTGGAGGGCAAAATAACACGAGAATAGGCGATATTTCTATTCTAGTCCTGGAATGCTTATGGGGATGCTAAATGCTGCAAGCACTACAGTAAGATTGCTCCCAATGAACTTCATTCAATATGAACAGAAACATGGTGAAGGTTGCATCTTGGTACATAGAGTGGCCTTTTGGCCTCGTGCAGGACTGCATTAATTTTTAAGTATACTTTGTTTTTTTTCTTATTTTTTTATTTATGTTTAGTGTGTTTTAACAGGCCACTGCTAGAAAGTAGATGTCGGAAAGTCGATATATGTCGTTCGCGCGGTAAACTCGAAATGCGCGATGTATGATTTGTGTACCGTCATGTAACCGCTATGTCTCTCAAGCCCAAACCACCGGTAGCTCGGACCCTGCTCCCAGCTCCGGTGGGCTACTATTTTTTATACTTCAAAACAGTTATAAAGTACTTATAGTTTGCGCGAGAGACACTTCCAAAGTGGTAAAATGTATATCCCCCCCCCCCCCCTGTAACTTCTAAAATAATAAGAGAATGATAAAACAAAAAAAAAAATGAAGTACATTACCATGTAAACTTTTTTTAATACGCCGTAATTGTAAACCGCAATTTACTATTATGTTACATGCTGCTCCGTCCCAGTCCGACTCGCACTTGGCCGCTTTTTTTATATATTCTAGTCGTTTTTGGCCCTCGCCGGCCGCTACCGTGGCACCGTCCGCTTCGCTAGCTCGGCTCGTGCGTAGGAGGTCGCAGCTCTAATCTCATCTATCAATGCGAGGTTGGCAAGGCCTACAAAATCACTAACAGCCAACCACGTGGCCAGATGCTGTATCCGAAGCCTATCATAGGTCGTTACCTATTGCCTATTATGGCTACCGTTACATTTTATCTGTGGTGGACGTGTTTTCTAAATATATCTGGCTCGTTCCCATAAAAAAAGGTCGACACTGGTACCCTAATTAAAGCGCTGGAATCCGAAATATTTTATAATTTCGGGGTTCCACGCGCACATCTTTGCGATAACGCTACCGTTTTCCGTACTAACCGTTTCGTGAATTTCCTCAGATCGTTTTACATCCCGACTCACCGACCTATGCACCCTACTATACACCTCAGGCCAACACCGTAGAACGATTTTAAGTGTCGTCCGTCATATGTTTAATTAAGCATTTTAGTAGGTGAAAACCAAAGAAATTGGTCTAAATTACGAGTATTACTCAAGGTGAAATTATATCTCAATTCTTGCATTAACTTAGCAACTGGTTTTACACCAAACTTTCTAATGTTTGGTAGGGAAGTTCTTATGGATCATGCTAGTGTGCAGCACCAATTTAGCTGAAAGTCGGTCTCAACACGCGTCTTCCCTCGCACAGGTTTACGCCAAAGGCTCCGATAACCTTTTTATGGCTTTCCTCCGTAATCCTCGAAATTACAAGACAAACCGTTCAAGTATCACCCTTAACTTGATGGTGACACTGTATGGAGACGTAATTTCTCTACGTCTAGGAAAGCTTGCCCCTCGCTTTATCAGGTGTCGTGTAACTAGGGTCATCTCTAGGATCACCTGTCCTTAAGGATTGTGATTCCGTTCATACCATATAAAGGACATCTTGAAATGTCCGCCTTTCTTACCAGGCGCTATCTTCGTTCATTGAAATATATTTAGTAGCTGGTATAAATTTCACCCCCCAAAATTCGTTGTTTCTATCCCAATCACGTGGGATAATTCTGATCGATTGAGCATGCATATTGGATTGAGCCCCAATTCCTCGTTTCCTCCTCATATTCTTCTGGGTGCGTGCATATTGGATTGAGCCTCAATTCCACGTTTCCTTCTCATAGTCTTCTGGGTTGCGTGCATATTGGATTGAGCCCCAATTCCACGTTTCCTCCTCATAGTCTTCTGGGTGCGTGCATATTGGATTGAGCCCCAATTCCACGTTTCCTCCTCATAATCTTCTGGGTGCGTGCATATCGGATTGAGCCCCAATTCAACGTTTCCTCCTCATAGTCTTCTGGGTGCGTGCATATTGGATTGAGCCTCAATTCCACGTTTCCTTCTCATAGTCTTCTGGGTGCGTGCATATTGGATTGAGCCCCAATTCCACGTTTCCTCCTCATATTCTTCTGGGTGCGTGCATATTGGATTAAGCCCCAATTCCACGTTTTGATGGTGTCGCAGGAAACAAATTTTCCAATTAAATTTTCTGTGTTACCGAGCGAACACGAAATCCCCGGACGTCTCGACGCCTTAGCATGTAATATCATATTATTATAATAAATAATAGTCAGTTCGAGCCAATAGTGTATCTAGGAAAAGGAACAATTTGTATTAACATGTGAGTATTCCAGTTGTCTACCACTCAGCCCCCCTACGTAATTTCGCCTTTCTATCGGGTCTAAAATAGTGTTTGTTTCGGATCCGTACAGAAAGGCCTCGTTGAGGCCTAGGTTCTAGGTTCTACCAGACTCCACACCGGCTGAAGTAATACCACTCAGGCTGAGCGCGGTCTGCCGCGGTCTCCCTATCCACGCGGGACCCGAACCCACGCCTTTGCGTGGCCTAGCAGCCAGGCTCCCTCCCGAGTTGGCAATGTCGCCAACCAGCCGCGAGTCGTCTCCCCACCTACTGCAGGCGAGCGTCAACGTCGCTAAATTACAGGCAACACAAAAGCTCTACGGCATTAATTGCCATCGGAATTTTTTATTTTATTTGTGCGTTGTATTTTTTTACCACTTGTCTCTTTAGTCTGAAGAAGGTAATCTTTGCCATTACTATGGAGGATTCGACGGAATAAGGCAGAAAACATGGACCACAATCAACAGGTAAGATCATACAAACCCTAAGAATGCAACCTTCAAGACGGAAGTAATAATAAAGACAAGGGGAAAATCAGGTTATTCTTAAGTTTTTTTTTTACGTAGTATATACGTTTTTTCAATAAAACATCGTGCTTTCAATTTTACTTGGTTGAAAAAAATGTTAATGCGCCCCACATTCACCATCATACCGAAAACCTTAGAACACTATCAATATGTTTTTCTTTGAGCGGAAAATAATTAAATTACTTAGAGGGACCTACGCCAGAAAGGTTGGAGTGACAATAACTTACGTTTATGCAAATTAAAGCAGACATGAAACGAGAAAGTTTGTCTAGAAAAGTCATGTAGTGATTATGTCGTCCCAAAGATAAGGAACAGTATTTTTTTTGCCGAAATCTTAGCGATAACTGAGTGAATGGTAACCAGAAGGACTGGGCGGAAGGAAGGTTATCTGCGCTTCGCCACAATCACCATCATACCAACAACCATAGCCATGCATATTCTTGGAACCAAAAAAGAAATGTGTTATAGAAGGACTCAGACAAAAAGGATGGAGTGGCAATAATAAAAACCCAGGACTGGACGGGAAGGTCGCACTGCGTTCTTGGAACCAAAAGTGTGGTAAAGTGTGATAGAGGGCCTCCGCCAGAAGGGATGGAATGGCAATATTCGTCACACTGTCCTCGGAATAAGGAAATTACATGAAGGACTAAGAACAAATGGCAACTTTGGTTCCAATATTTGGAAAGGACAAGCAAATAGGTTGGAGCGGCAATAATAATCGTCGCAGCAGACTAAGAAGAAGAAAGTGAGAAGTAAAAGTAGAGTATTTTCCTCGGTGATAAAGCTGTCTTTATCCCCTTGGTTAAGTAGATTTCGTACCACTTGCTCAAAAAAGTGACATTCTATGCCACAAAAAGCGAACATAACAATAGTAATTTTTAATCTGTTAATAACAGGTAAAGAAAATTGTACTGAATTTCATTCATCCTCTAGGTAATGTGATTTAAATTTGGAATAATTACCGAAATTTATACTAAACTACATCTGTGTTTACACCATTGAGTTTGTATATAAAGCAATATACATCTTTTTGAAAAAGGAATACGCATTTATTATGCAGTTATGATTATTAAATAAAATTACGAAAACCGACGAGGCCGTATAAGCTTGATGCCTTTGCTTTTCCGACAAAAAAAATATTAGTCTAGGAATTTGCCGCGTTTTTGTTTCAAGTATGCCCATTTATTTGAAGCATGGAAAGTAATTTACACCAGATTGGAATGGAAAACTGAACATATGAAAGCGATGAACACTGCAACTAAGGAATGGTATAGTAAATTGGAAGGCAAAATAACACGAGAATAGGCGATATTTCTATTCTAGTCCTGGAATGCTTATGGGGATGCTAAATGCTGCAAGCACTACAGTAAGGTTGCTCCCAATGAACTTCATTCAATATGAACAGAAACATGGTGAAGGTTGTATGTATCCGTTCCAGTGACGACTCAACAACAAAATATCTTTCAAACAGTGCAGGAAATAATGTTAAATGCGTCATCCAAAATAAACAGAACTTGTCTCTGGTTGGAATCAATTTGAGTCCTGACAAAACATTCTTTTTGCCTGAAGGGATAGCAGAGTACACATCTCGGTACATAGAGTGGCCTTTTGGCCTCGTGCAGGACTGCATTAATTTTTAAGTATACTTTGTTTTTTTTCTTATTTTTTTATTTATGTTTAGTGTGTTTTAACAGGCCACTGCTAGAAAGTAGATGTCGGAAAGTCGATATATGTCGTTCGCGCGGTAAACTCGAAATGCGCGATGTATGATTTGTGTACCGTCATGTAACCGCTATGTCTCTCAAGCCCAAACCACCGGTAGCTCGGACCCTGCTCCCAGCTCCGGTGGGCTACTATTTTTTATACTTCAAAACAGTTATAAAGTACTTATAGTTTGCGCGAGAGACACTTCCAAAGTGGTAAAATGTATATCCCCCCCCCCCCCTGTAACTTCTAAAATAATAAGAGAATGATAAAACAAAAAAAAAATGAAGTACATTACCATGTAAACTTTTTTTAATACGCCATAAATTGTAAACCGCAATTTACTATTATGTTACATGCTGCTCCGTCCCAGTCCGACTCGCACTTGGCCGCTTTTTTTATATATTCTAGTCGTTTTTGGCCCTCGCCGGCCGCTACCGTGGCACCGTCCGCTTCGCTAGCTCGGCTCGTGCGTAGGAGGTCGCAGCTCTAATCTCATCTATCAATGCGAGGTTGGCAAGGCCTACAAAATCACTAACAGCCAACCACGTGGCCAGATGCTGTATCCGAAGCCTATCATAGGTCGTTACCTATTGCCTATTATGGCTACCGTTACATTTTATCTGTGGTGGACGTGTTTTCTAAATATATCTGGCTCGTTCCCATAAAAAAAGGTCGACACTGGTACCCTAATTAAAGCGCTGGAATCCGAAATATTTTATAATTTCGGGGTTCCACGCGCACATCTTTGCGATAACGCTACCGTTTTCCGTACTAACAGTTTCGTGAATTTCCTCAGATCGTTTTACATCCCGACTCACCGACCTATGCACCCTACTATACACCTCAGGCCAACACCGTAGAACGATTTTAAGTGTCGTCCGTCATATGTTTAATTAAGCATTTTAGTAGGTGAAAACCAAAGAAATTGGTCTAAATTACGAGTATTACTCAAGGTGAAATTATATCTCAATTCTTGCATTAACTTAGCAACTGGTTTTACACCAAACTTTCTAATGTTTGGTAGGGAAGTTCTTATGGATCATGCTAGTGTGCAGCACCAATTTAGCTGAAAGTCGGTCTCAACACGCGTCTTCCCTCGCACAGGTTTATGCCAAAGGCTCCGATAACCTTTTTATGGCTTTCCTCCGTAATCCTCGAAATTACAAGACAAACCGTTCAAGTATCACCCTTAACTTGATGGTGACACTGTATGGAGACGTAATTTCTCTACGTCTAGGAAAGCTTGCCCCTCGCTTTATCAGGTGTCGTGTAACTAGGGTCATCTCTAGGATCACCTGTCCTTAAGGATTGTGATTCCGTTCATACCATATAAAGGACATCTTAAAATGTCCGCCTTTCTTACCAGGCGCTATCTTCGTTCATTGAAATATATTTAGTAGCTGGTATAAATTTCACCCCCCAAAATTCGTTGTTTCTATCCCAATCACGTGGGATAATTCTGATCGATTGAGCATGCATATTGGATTGAGCCCCAATTCCTCGTTTCCTCCTCATATTCTTCTGGGTGCGTGCATATTGGATTGAGCCCCAATTCCACGTTTCCTTCTCATATTCTTCTGGGTGCGTGCATATTGGATTGAGCCCCAATTCCACGTTTCCTCCTCATAGTCTTCTGGGTGCGTGCATATTGGATTGAGCCCCAATTCCACGTTTCCTCCTCATAGTCTTCTGGGTGCGTGCATATTGGATTGAGCCCCAATTCCACGTTTCCTCCTCATAATCTTCTGGGTGCGTGCATATCGGATTGAGCCCCAATTCAACGTTTCCTCCTCATAGTCTTCTGGGTGCGTGCATATTGGATTGAGCCTCAATTCCACGTTTCCTTCTCATAGTCTTCTGGGTGCGTGCATATTGGATTGAGCCCCAATTCCACGTTTCCTCCTCATATTCTTCTGGGTGCGTGCATATTAAAGTAAGTATAAGTATAAGTGCTTAGTGCTTTAGTACTATAAGTGCTTCCGTACAAGGATTCCCTATGCAGATTTGCTAAAACATTATAAGATATTGAGCTTGGATTCCAGACGTTCACTGATCATGGTTGTGATGCTGTACGGTATATGCAATAACAAATTTAATTGTACTGAGCTCTCGAATGGATTGTGTTACGTAGTACCTAGAACTGTTATTCGACGGGAGGTGCGCGCACCTCAACTATTCTACACTGCGCGTTGTAGAACGAAGGCTGGGGTGCGTGCCCCTCTCCGCCGACTTTTAGAAACCTATAACTCACAATTTATTGAGTTTGATATTTTCGCGCTGTCGCAATCTAAATTTAAAAGTATGGTTGCTCAATCTCTTGCAAGTCGCCTATAGGACGGATGCTCTTGTCATCCGCTTCCTTCGATTCGTCGGTATAATATGGTGTTTTTTTTTTTTTTTTTTCTTCTAAATATCTACTTTTTTTTCTGTTTTTGTTTTCGTTTAGCATGCGTTCGTTTTCATACTCTGATGTCACTTCGTGGACAATAGTGTGGGTTATACGTTTTTTCGACTGTATTTTAACTACTTTTTGTAAATGCTGTAATGTATAACTGTTTTTTGTCCTAAATAAAATAAATAAATAAATATTGGATTGAGCCCCAATTCCACGTTTCCTTCTCATATTCTTCTGGGTGCGTGCATATTGGATTAAGCCCCAATTCCACGTTTTGATGGTGTCGCAGGAAACAAATTTTCCAATTAAATTTTCTGTATTACCGAGCGAACACGAAATCCCTGGACGTCTCGACGCCTTAGCATGTAATATCATATTATTATAATAAATAATAGTCAGTTCGAGCCAATAGTGTATCTAGGAAAAGGAACAATTTGTATTAACATGTGAGTATTCCAGTTGTCTACCACTCAGCCCCCCTACGTAATTTCGCCTTTCTATCGGGTCTAAAATAGTGTTTGTTTCGGATCCGTACAGAAAGGCCTCGTTGAGGCCTAGGTTCTAGGTTCTACCAGACTCCACACCGGCTGAAGTAATACCACTCAGGCTGAGCGCGGTCTGCCGCGGTCTCCCTATCCACGCGGGACCCGAACCCACGCCTTCGCGTGGCCTAGCAGCCAGGCTCCCTCCCGAGTTGGCAATGTCGCCAACCAGCCGCGAGTCGTCTCCCCACCTGCTGCAGGCGAGCGTCAACGTCGCTAAATTACAGGCAACACAAAAGCTCTACGGCATTAATTGCCATCGGAATTTTTTATTTTATTTGTGCGTTGTATTTTTTTACCACTTGTCTCTTTAGTCTGAAGAAGGTAATCTTTGCCATTACTATGGAGGATTCGACGGAATAAGGCAGAAAACATGGACCACAATCAACAGGTAAGATCATACAAACCCTAAGAATGCAACCTTCAAGAGGGAAGTAATAATAAAGACAAGGGGAAAATCAGGTTATTCTTAAGTTTTTTTTTTACGTAGTATATACGTTTTTTCAATAAAACATCGTGCTTTCAATTTTACTTGGTTGAAAAAAATGTTAATGCGCCCCACATTCACCATCATACCGAAAACCTTAGAACACTATCAATATGTTTTTCTTTGAGCGGAAAATAATTAAATTACTTAGAGGGACCTACGCCAGAAAGGTTGGAGTGACAATAACTTACGTTTATGCAAATTAAAGCAGACATGAAACGAGAAAGTTTGTCTAGAAAAGTCATGTAGTGATTATGTCGTCCCAAAGATAAGGAACAGTATTTTTTTTGCCGAAGTCTTAGCGATAACTGAGTGAATGGTAACCAGAAGGACTGGGCGGAAGGAAGGTTATCTGCGCTTCGCCACAATCACCATCATACCAACAACCATAGCCATGCATATTCTTGGAACCAAAAAAGAAATGTGTTATAGAAGGACTCAGACAAAAAGGATGGAGTGGCAATAATAAAAACCCAGGACTGGACGGGAAGGTCGCACTGCGTTCTTGGAACCAAAAGTGTGGTAAAGTGTGATAGAGGGCCTCCGCCAGAAGGGATGGAATGGCAATATTCGTCACACTGTCCTCGGAATAAGGAAATTACATGAAGGACTAAGAACAAATGGCAACTTTGGTTCCAATATTTGGAAAGGACAAGCAAATAGGTTGGAGCGGCAATAATAATCGTCGCAGCAGACTAAGAAGAAGAAAGTGAGAAGTAAAAGTAGAGTATTTTCCTCGGTGATAAAGCTGTCTTTATCCCCTTGGTTAAGTAGATTTCGTACCACTTGCTCAAAAAAGTGACATTCTATGCCACAAAAAGCGAACATAACAATAGTAATTTTTAATCTGTTAATAACAGGTTAAGAAAATTGTACTGAATTTCATTCATCCTCTAGGGGGAGAATGTGATTTAAATTTGGAATACTTACCGAAATTTATACTAAACTACATCTGTGTTTACACCATTGAGTTTGTATATAAAGCAATATACATCTTTTTGAAAAAGGAATACACATTTATTATGCAGTTATGATTATTAAATAAAATTACGAAAACCGACGAGGCCGTATAAGCTTGATGCCTTTGCTTTTCCGACAAAAAAATATTAGTCTAGGAATTTGCCGCGTTTTTGTTTCAAGTATGCCCATTTATTTGAAGCATGGAAAGTGATTTACACCAGATTGGAATGGAAAACTGAACATATGAAAGCGATGAACACTGCAACTAAGGAATGGTATAGTAAATTGGAGGGCAAAATAACACGAGAATAGGCGATATTTCTATTCTAGTCCTGGAATGCTTATGGGGATGCTAAATGCTGCAAGCACTACAGTAAGGTTGCTCCCAATGAACTTCATTCAATATGAACAGAAACATGGTGAAGGTTGTATGTATCCGTTCCAGTGACGACTCAACAACAAAATATCTTTCAAACAGTGCAGGAAATAATGTTAAATGCGTCATCCAAAATAAACTGAACTTCTCTCTGGTTGGAATCAATTTGAGTCCTGACAAAACATTCTTTTTGCCTGAAGGGATAGCAGAGTACACATCTTGGTACATAGAGTGGCCTTTTGGCCTCGTGCAGGACTGCATTAATTTTTAAGTATACTTTGTTTTTTTTCTTATTTTTTTATTTATGTTTAGTGTGTTTTAACAGGCCACTGCTAGAAAGTAGATGTCGGAAAGTCGATATATGTCGTTCGCGCGGTAAACTCGAAATGCGCGATGTATGATTTGTGTACCGTCATGTAACCGCTATGTCTCTCAAGCCCAAACCACCGGTAGCTCGGACCCTGCTCCCAGCACCGGTGGGCTACTATTTTTTATACTTCAAAACAGTTATAAAGTACTTATAGTTTGCGCGAGAGACACTTCCAAAGTGGTAAAATGTATATCCCCCCCCCCTGTAACTTCTAAAATAATAAGAGAATGATAAAACAAAAAAAAAATGAAGTACATTACCATGTAAACTTTTTTTAATACGCCGTAATTGTAAACCGCAATTTACTATTATGTTACATGCTGCTCCGTCCCAGTCCGACTCGCACTTGGCCGCTTTTTTTATATATTCTAGTCGTTTTTGGCCCTCGCCGGCCGCTACCGTGGCACCGTCCGCTTCACTAGCTCGGCTCGTGCGTAGGAGGTCGCAGCTCTAATCTCATCTATCAATGCGAGGTTGGCAAGGCCTACAAAATCACTAACAGCCAACCACGTGGCCAGATGCTGTATCCGAAGCCTATCATAGGTCGTTACCTATTGCCTATTATGGCTACCGTTACATTTTATCTGTGGTGGACGTGTTTTCTAAATATATCTGGCTCGTTCCCATAAAAAAAGGTCGACACTGGTACCCTAATTAAAGCGCTGGAATCCGAAATATTTTATAATTTCGGGGTTCCACGCGCACATCTTTGCGATAACGCTACCGTTTTCCGTACTAACAGTTTCGTGAATTTCCTCAGATCGTTTTACATCCCGACTCACCGACCTATGCACCCTACTATACACCTCAGGCCAACACCGTAGAACGATTTTAAGTGTCGTCCGTCATATGTTTAATTAAGCATTTTAGTAGGTGAAAACCAAAGAAATTGGTCTAAATTACGAGTATTACTCAAGGTGAAATTATATCTCAATTCTTGCATTAACTTAGCAACTGGTTTTACACCAAACTTTCTAATGTTTGGTAGGGAAGTTCTTATGGATCATGCTAGTGTGCAGCACCAATTTAGCTGAAAGTCGGTCTCAACACGCGTCTTCCCTCGCACAGGTTTACGCCAAAGGCTCCGATAACCTTTTTATGGCTTTCCTCCGTAATCCTCGAAATTACAAGACAAACCGTTCAAGTATCACCCTTAACTTGATGGTGACACTGTATGGAGACGTAATTTCTCTACGTCTAGGAAAGCTTGCCCCTCGCTTTATCAGGTGTCGTGTAACTAGGGTCATCTCTAGGATCACCTGTCCTTAAGGATTGTGATTCCGTTCATACCATATAAAGGACATCTTGAAATGTCCGCCTTTCTTACCAGGCGCTATCTTCGTTCATTGAAATATATTTAGTAGCTGGTATAAATTTCACCCCCCAAAATTCGTTGTTTCTATCCCAATCACGTGGGATAATTCTGATCGATTGAGCATGCATATTGGATTGAGCCCCAATTCCTCGTTTCCTCCTCATATTCTTCTGGGTGCGTGCATATTGGATTGAGCCCCAATTCCACGTTTCCTTCTCATATTCTTCTGGGTGCGTGCATATTGGATTGAGCCCCAATTCCACGTTTCCTCCTCATAGTCTTCTGGGTGCGTGCATATTGGATTGAGCCCCAATTCCACGTTTCCTCCTCATAGTCTTCTGGGTGCGTGCATATTGGATTGAGCCCCAATTCCTCGTTTCCTCCTCATATTCTTCTGGGTGCGTGCATATTGGATTGAGCCCCAATTCCACGTTTCCTTCTCATATTCTTCTGGGTGCGTGCATATTGGATTGAGCCCCAATTCCACGTTTCCTCCTCATAGTCTTCTGGGTGCGTGCATATTGGATTGAGCCCCAATTCCACGTTTCCTCCTCATAGTCTTCTGGGTGCGTGCATATTGGATTGAGCCCCAATTCCACGTTTCCTCCTCATAATCTTCTGGGTGCGTGCATATCGGATTGAGCCCCAATTCAACGTTTCCTCCTCATAGTCTTCTGGGTGCGTGCATATTGGATTGAGCCTCAATTCCACGTTTCCTTCTCATAGTCTTCTGGGTGCGTGCATATTGGATTGAGCCCCAATTCCACGTTTCCTCCTCATATTCTTCTGGGTGCGTGCATATTAAAGTAAGTATAAGTATAAGTGCTTAGTGCTTTAGTACTATAAGTGCTTCCGTACAAGGATTCCCTATGCAGATTTGCTAAAACATTATAAGATATTGAGCTTGGATTCCAGACGTTCACTGATCATGGTTGTGATGCTGTACGGTATATGCAATAACAAATTTAATTGTACTGAGCTCTCGAATGGATTGTGTTACGTAGTACCTAGAACTGTTATTCGGCGGGAGGTGCGCGCACCTCAACTATTCTACACTGCGCGTTGTAGAACGAAGGCTGGGGTGCGTGCCCCTCTCCGCCAACTTTTAGAAACCTATAACTCACAATTTATTGAGTTTGATATTTTCGCGCTGTCGCAATCTAAATTTAAAAGTATGGTTGCTCAATCTCTTGCAAGTCGCCTATAGGACGGATGCTCTTGTCATCCGCTTCCTTCGATTCGTCGGTATAATATGGTGTTTTTTTTTTTTTTTTTTCTTCTAAATATCTACTTTTTTTTCTGTTTTTGTTTTCGTTTAGCATGCGTTCGTTTTCATACTCTGATGTCACTTCGTGGACAATAGTGTGGGTTATACGTTTTTTCGACTGTATTTTAACTACTTTTTGTAAATGCTGTAATGTATAACTGTTTTTTGTCCCAAATAAAATAAATAAATAAATATTGGATTGAGCCCCAATTCCACGTTTCCTCCTCATATTCTTCTGGGTGCGTGCATATTGGATTAAGCCCCAATTCCACGTTTTGATGGTGTCGCAGGAAACAAATTTTCCAATTAAATTTTCTGTATTACCGAGCGAACACGAAATCCCCGGACGTCTCGACGCCTTAGCATGTAATATCATATTATTATTATAAATAATAGTCAGTTCGAGCCAATAGTGTATCTAGGAAAAGGAACAATTTGTATTAACATGTGAGTATTCCAGTTGTCTACCACTCAGCCCCCCTACGTAATTTCGCCTTTCTATCGGGTCTAAAATAGTGTTTGTTTCGGATCCGTACAGAAAGGCCTCGGTTGAGGCCTAGGTTCTAGGTTCTACCAGACTCCACACCGGCTGAAGTAATACCACTCAGGCTGAGCGCGGTCTGCCGCGGTCTCCCTATCCACGCGGGACCCGAACCCACGCCTTCGCGTGGCCTAGCAGCCAGGCTCCCTCCCGAGTTGGCAATGTCGCCAACCAGCCGCGAGTCGTCTCCCCACCTGCTGCAGGCGAGCGTCAACGTCGCTAAATTACAGGCAACACAAAAGCTCTACGGCATTAATTGCCATCGGAATTTTTTATTTTATTTGTGCGTTGTATTTTTTTACCACTTGTCTCTTTAGGCTGAAGAAGGTAATCTTTGCCATTACTATGGAGGATTCGACGGAATAAGGCAGAAAACATGGACCACAATCAACAGGTAAGATCATACAAACCCTAAGAATGCAACCTTCAAGAGGGAAGTAATAATAAAGACAAGGGGAAAATCAGGTTATTCTTAAGTTTTTTTTTTACGTAGTATATACGTTTTTTCAATAAAACATCGTGCTTTCAATTTTACTTGGTTGAAAAAAATGTTAATGCGCCCCACATTCACCATCATACCGAAAACCTTAGAACACTATCAATATGTTTTTCTTTGAGCGGAAAATAATTAAATTACTTAGAGGGACCTACGCCAGAAAGGTTGGAGTGACAATAACTTACGTTTATGCAAATTAAAGCAGACATGAAACGAGAAAGTTTGTCTAGAAAAGTCATGTAGTGATTATGTCGTCCCAAAGATAAGGAACAGTATTTTTTTTGCCGAAGTCTTAGCGATAACTGAGTGAATGGTAACCAGAAGGACTGGGCGGAAGGAAGGTTATCTGCGCTTCGCCACAATCACCATCATACCAACAACCATAGCCATGCATATTCTTGGAACCAAAAAAGAAATGTGTTATAGAAGGACTCAGACAAAAAGGATGGAGTGGCAATAATAAAAACCCAGGACTGGACGGGAAGGTCGCACTGCGTTCTTGGAACCAAAAGTGTGGTAAAGTGTGATAGAGGGCCTCCGCCAGAAGGGATGGAATGGCAATATTCGTCACACTGTCCTCGGAATAAGGAAATTACATGAAGGACTAAGAACAAATGGCAACTTTGGTTCCAATATTTGGAAAGGACAAGCAAATAGGTTGGAGCGGCAATAATAATCGTCGCAGCAGACTAAGAAGAAGAAAGTGAGAAGTAAAAGTAGAGTATTTTCCTCGGTGATAAAGCTGTCTTTATCCCCTTGGTTAAGTAGATTTCGTACCACTTGCTCAAAAAAGTGACATTCTATGCCACAAAAAGCGAACATAACAATAGTAATTTTTAATCTGTTAATAACAGGTAAAGAAAATTGTACTGAATTTCATTCATCCTCTAGGGGGAGAATGTGATTTAAATTTGGAATAATTACCGAAATTTATACTAAACTACATCTGTGTTTACACCATTGAGTTTGTATATAAAGCAATATACATCTTTTTGAAAAAGGAATACACATTTATTATGCAGTTATGATTATTAAATAAAATTACGAAAACCGACGAGGCCGTATAAGCTTGATGCCTTTGCTTTTCCGACAAAAAAAATATTAGTCTAGGAATTTGCCGCGTTTTTGTTTCAAGTATGCCCATTTATTTGAAGCATGGAAAGTGATTTGCACCAGATTGGAATGGAAAACTGAACATATATGAAAGCGATGAACACTGCAACTAAGGAATGGTATAGTAAATTGGAGGGCAAAATAACACGAGAATAGGCGATATTTCTATTTTAGTCCTGGAATGCTTATGGGGATGCTAAATGCTGCAAGCACTACAGTAGGGTTGCTCCCAAGAACTTCATTCAATATGAACAGAAACATGGTGAAGGTTGTATGTATCCGTTCCAGTGACGACTCAACAACAAAATATCTTTCAAACAGTGCAGGAAATAATGTTAAATGTGTCATCCAAAATAAACAGAACTTGTCTCTGATTGGAATCAATTTGAGTCCTGACAAAACATTATTTTTGCCTGAAGGGATAGCAGAGTACACATCTTGGTACATAGAGTGGCCTTTTGGCCTCGTGCAGGACTGCATTAATTTTTAAGTATACTTTGTTTTTTTTCTTATTTTTTTATTTATGTTTAGTGTGTTTTAACAGGCCACTGCTAGAAAGTAGATGTCGGAAAGTCGATATATGTCGTTCGCGCGGTAAACTCGAAATGCGCGATGTATGATTTGTGTACCGTCATGTAACCGCTATGTCTCTCAAGCCCAAACCACCGGTAGCTCGGACCCTGCTCCCAGCACCGGTGGGCTACTATTTTTTATACTTCAAAACAGTTATAAAGTACTTATAGTTTGCGCGAGAGACACTTCCAAAGTGGTAAAATGTATATCCCCCCCCCCTGTAACTTCTAAAATAATAAGAGAATGATAAAACAAAAAAAAAATGAAGTACATTACCATGTAAACTTTTTTTAATACGCCGTAATTGTAAACCGCAATTTACTATTATGTTACATGCTGCTCCGTCCCAGTCCGACTCGCACTTGGCCGCTTTTTTTATATATTCTAGTCGTTTTTGGCCCTCGCCGGCCGCTACCGTGGCACCGTCCGCTTCGCTAGCTCGGCTCGTGCGTAGGAGGTCGCAGCTCTAATCTCATCTATCAATGCGAGGTTGGCAAGGCCTACAAAATCACTAACAGCCAACCACGTGGCCAGTTGCTGTATCCGAAGCCTATCATAGGTCGTTACCTATTGCCTATTATGGCTACCGTTACATTTTATCTGTGGTGGACGTGTTTTCTAAATATATCTGGCTCGTTCTCATAAAAAAGGTCGACACTGGTACCCTAATTAAAGCGCTGGAATCCGAAATATTTTATAATTTCGGGGTTCCATGCGCACATCTCTGCGATAACGCTACCGTTTTCCGTACTAACCGTTTCGTTAATTTCCTCAGATCGTTTTACATCCCGACTCGCCGACCTATGCACCCTACTATACACCTCAGGCCAACACCGTAGAACGATTTTAAGTGTCGTCCGTCACATGTTTAATTAAGCATTTTAGTAGGTGAAAACCAAAGAAATTTCTTGCATTAACTTAGCAACTGGTTTTACACCAAACTTTCTAATGTTTGGTAGGGAAGTTCTTATGGATCATGCTAGTGTGCAGCACCAATTTAGCTGAAAGTCGGTCTCAACACGCGTCTTCCCTCGCACAGGTTTACGCCAAAGGCTCCGATAACCTTTTTATGGCTTTCCTCCGTAATCCTCGAAATTACAAGACAAACCGTTCAAGTATCACCCTTAACTTGATGGTGACACTGTACGGAGACGTAATTTCTCTACGTCTAGGAAAGCTTGCCCCTCGCTTTATCAGGTGTCGTGTAACTAGGGTCATCTCTAGGACCACCTGTCCTTAAGGATTGTGATTCCGTTCATACCATATAAAGGACATCTTGAAATGTCCGCCTTTCTTACCAGGCGCTATCTTCGTTCATTGAAATATATTTAGTAGCTGGTATAAATTTCACCCCCCAAAATTCGTTGTTTCTATCCCAATCACGTGGGATAATTCTGATCGATTTAGCATGCATATTGGATTGAGCCCCAATTCCTCGTTTCCTCCTCATATTCTTCTGGGTGCGTGCATATTGGATTGAGCCCCAATTCCTCGTTTCCTCCTCAGTCTTTTTGGTGCGTGCATGGATTGAGCCCCAATTCCACGTTTCCTCCTCAGTCTTTTTGGTGCGTGCATATCGGATTGAGCCCCAATTCCACGTTTCCTCCTCATATTCTTCTGGGTGCGTGCATATTGGATTGCGCCCCAATTCCACGTTTCCTCCTCATATTCTTCTGGGTGCGTGCATATTGGATTAAGCCCCAATTCCACGTTTTGATGGTGTCGCAGGAAACAAATTTTCCAATTAAATTTTCTGTATTACCGAGCGAACACGAAATCCCCGGACGTCTCGACGCCTTAGCATATAATATCATATTATTATAATAAATAATAGTCAGTTCGAGCCTATAGTGTATCTAGGAAAAGGAAAAATTTGTATTAACATGCGAGTATTCCAGTTGTCTACCACTCAGCCCCCCTACGTAATTTCGCCTTTCTATCGGGTCTAAAATAGTGTTTGTTTCGGATCCGTACAGAAAGGCCTCGTTGAGGCCTAGGTTCTAGGTTCTACCAGACTCCACACCGGCTGAAGTAATACCACTCAGGCTGAGCGCGGTCTACCGCGGTCTCCCTATCCACGCGGGACCCGAACCCACGCCTTCGCGTGGCCTAGCAGCCAGGCTCCCTCCCGAGTTGGCAATGTCGCCAACCAGCCGTGAGTCGTCTCCCCACCTACTGCAGGCGAGCGTCAACGTCGCTAAATTACAGGCAACACAAAAGCTCTACGGCATTAATTGCCATCGGAATTTTTATTTTATTTGTGCGTTGTATTTTTTTACCACTTGTCTCTTTAGTCTGAAGAAGGTAATCTTTGCCATTACTATGGAGGATTCGACGGAATAAGGCAGAAAACATGGACCACAATCAACAGGTAAGATCATACAAACCCTAAGAATGCAACCTTTAATAAAGACAAGGGAAAAATCAGGTTATTCTTAAGTATTTTTTTTACGTAGTATATACGTTTTTTCAATAAAACATCGTGCTTTCAATTTTACATGGTTGAAAAAAATGTTACTGCGCCACATTCACCATCATACCGAAAACCTTAGAACACTATCAATATGTTTTTCTTTGAGCGGAAAATAATTAAATTACTTAGAGGGACCTACGCCAGAAAGGTTGGAGTGACAATAACTTACGTTTATGCAAATTAAAGCAGACATGAAACGAGAAAGTTTGTCTAGAAAAGTCATGTAGTGATTATGTCGTCCCAAAGATAAAGAACAGTATTTTTTTTGCCGAAGTCTTAGCGATAACTGAGTGAATGGTAACCAGAAGGACTGGGCGGAAGGAAGGTTATCTGCGCTTCGCCACAATCACCATCATACCAACAACCATAGCCATGCATATTCTTGGAACCAAAAAAGAAATGTGTTATAGAAGGACTCCGACAAAAAGGCTGGAGTGGCAATAATAAAAACCCAGGACTGGACGGGAAGGTCGCACTGCGTTCTTGGAACCAAAAGTGTGGTAAAGTGTGATAGAGGGCCTCCGCCAGAAGGGATGGAATGGCAATATTCGTCACACTGTCCTCGGAATAAGGAAATTACATGAAGGACTAAGAACAAATGGCAACTTTGGTTCCAATATTTGGAAAGGACAAGCAAATAGGTTGGAGCGGCAATAATAATCGTCGCAGCAGACTAAGAAGAAGAAAGTGAGAAGTAAAAGTAGAGTATTTTCTTTTTTCTTTTTATTTTCGGTGATAAAGCTGTCTTAGTCTTGGGTGAACTTAAACCGTCACCCGCGAGAGAAGACACTGCTTTATCCCCTTGGTCGCGATTTAAATCGTCACCCGCGACAGAAGACACTGCTTCATCCCCTTGGTTAAGTAGATTTCGTACCAGTAAAGCGAATATAACAACAGTCATTTTTAATCTGTTAAAAACAGGTAAAGAAAATTGTACTGAATTTCATTCATCCTCAAGGGGGAGAATGTGATTTAAATTTGGAATACTTACCGAAATTTATTACCACTTGCTCAAAAAAATGACATTCTATGCCACAAAGAGCGAACATAACAATAGTCATTTTTAATCTGTTAAAAACAGGTAAAGAAAATTGTACTGAATTTCATTCATCCTCTAGGGGGAGAATGTGATTTAAATTTGGAATACTTACCGAAATTTATACTAAACTACATCTGTGTTTACACCATTGAGTTTGTATATAAAGCAATATACATCTTTTTGAAAAAGGAATACGCATTTATTATGCAGTTATGATTATTAAATATAATTACGAAAACCGACGAGGCTGTATGAGCTTGATGCCTTTGCTTTTCCGACAAAAAAATATTAGTCTAGGAATTTGCCGCGTTTTTGTTTTCTTCAAATACATAAACGTTAAAAATACGTTACGATGTTAAACCAAAGCGACAGTGACAGTGAATTGTCGGATTCCATCAGTGCAAATGCTGCCGCAATTATAAATAATTTGCTTCCAACAAAATCAAGGAAAATTATTTAAAAACTTATGAAGAATTTTCAACGTGGAGAAGTGCGAAAGGCCTATCAATTTCAGAATCAGTACTTCTTGTCTATTTTGATTATTTATCCTAGACAAAGAATCCGAATACACTTTGGTGCATATACTCAAAACTAAAAGCTACAATAAGCATCAAACACAGCATTGAAATAAATAGATTCACGAAATTACTGGCTTTTTTAAAGAAAATCAGAAGGGCATTGCGCAAAGAAGTCTAAAATTTTTACGACTCAAAATGTGGAAAAATTTCTTAATGAAGTTTTCCTGACAAAATCTTTCCGGCCACAAAAGTATACATGATTTAACTATGAATATTTCGTATCTTAGTAATGGTAATTATTCTATATATTTACCTGTTTTTTATCTTTGTTATAGGTGGCCTTAATTTTTGGAATCAATGGTGCTTGCCGCGGATGTGAACTTGTAAACTCAAAGGTGGAGGACGTTGAAAATCATTCCAATGAGTTGCTGCTGATTAATGTAAAGGAAACTAAGACAAAGAAAAATCGGTCATTCATTCATGCTCACTTAAATGTCTCGCTGATGGTGGCGAGTGTGTTGGATCATTCGGTTCCCTACAAAATGGTTGAGCTGAATGGTGCTGATCCACGCGTCATGTTCGTGAACGGGCGCCGTCAGTTGTGACTGGTCATCTCTAATCTGCCATGGCTTATTTTTAATCTTATATTTTGAATTGTTTTGATTATTTTTTTGTACATTGTTCTCACATACAGAAGCAACAAGAATAATGTACCCAGGATTTTTAAATTTTCTATATTTAAAAGAGTGTCCTTGGAGTTTCTTGCCCGTTCTTCTCCATAAGATCTACGTTTTGGAATGGGCAACTAGCTTCAACTTTCTGACTAACTGACGCGACTATTTGACAATTCAAAAGTGCCTGTAAATGGTTTAATTGAAATAAATGTTTTGAGTGTACAACGATTGGCCATCTTCCCATGAATTACAGAATGCAAAAAAAATGTATATGAAAGTAGTGTGCATGAGATAAGTGAGTATATTTCCACTAGTACTGAGAAAAAAAATAATGTGTTACAAGGAATAAACTGAATTTGTCCCTAATAGGGATCAATTTGAGCCCAGATAAGACATTCTTCTTGCCTGAGGGGTTTGCGGAACATTGGTTTTTTTGGTACATTGATGGATTTACAGGCAGGGACTCGCGGCGCAGCACCTGGCAAAATATGTCATACCCCGATAGCAATGACAGTTCACCAGTTTTATTGAAGTTTTTGTTCGCTAGTTCCACATTAGAAGGAAAAGTAAATTGTATCACGCAAAAATGTTCCGAAGAAAAACACAAGTTTCCCTCTTGAAACCCTACTACCTGCTGATGAGGTGGGGGGGGGGGGGGGGGGGGCTAGATGGTAACAAACTGTATAAGAGAGTTTTCCCTCCGGTAACTATTGACAATCTATCAGCGGTGAGCGCATTATATATCTACACGGGCACCCCACCACATGGTTACGGAAGCCAGGCACCTAAAGTTGCAGAGACTGTTATACGATCTTTAGAGTATAATAGAAAAGGGAAGGGTGAGAAAACAATAGGAATTGGAGGAATTGATGTTGAGAGACTCCAATGGGAACTCATAGATGGTCCTTTCCCTCACTCAATGGTACATGGTAATTACATAACTTCTGTTATGAGGGAGATGTGCACCGATATTTTGCTGAAGCACGGGTCACAAATTGATGCAGTGGTCAATAAAGTAATGGTCAATCACAGCTCAGATGTATTAACACAAGGGAGACAAACTTTCTGTCCATTCAAGGAACAAAGCGTGACAGCGGCCCAAACATACGAAACAGCATTTGAATTGAGACTGCTTCAGTTTGATAGATTGCATTCTTGCTACAATCAAAAGCTTCGAGAAAGATTCATTGAAATTAATATCTTGCATCGAAATAAAAGATCAGAAAATCGTGGTTGACCCTGAAACAAAGCAGAGACATAAGGGTGTGGAGGAAGGTAATTGTCGAAGGAAAAGACAACGTCAGAAGGAAAAGACAACGTCAGAAGGAAAAGACAACGTCAGAAGGAAAAGACAACGTCAGAAGGAAAAGACAACGTCAGAAGGAAAATGCAGCATACATTAAACACAAGGAGAGAGGGAAGCAGGACAGGAGGGCAATAAATAGCCTCTGCAACAATGCTTTTGAGACCCTTCTTACACATCATAGAAGCCGGCCTTCTACCTGATACAACTTGGACCAGGCCCCTTAATAAACAATGGAATGCACTACTCAAGGCTTCTGTGGATGGATGAGCACATGAAATCAGTAACGAAATAATGGTACCTAAAACTTCGCCACAAAAATACAGAGGAAAGAATATTTGTACCGTCGAGCCCAGGAATGCTTATGTTGAATGCAGCAAGTACAACGATTGGCCTTCCCATGAATTACAGAATGCAATTAAATTATATTAAAGTAGTGTACATGAGATAAGACACTCTTCTTGCCCGAGGGGATTGCGGAATATACCTTTTGGTATATTGATGGAGTTACAGGCAGGGACTCGCGGCGCAGCACCTAGAAAAATATGTCATACCCCAATAGCAAAGACAGTTCACCAGTTTTATTGAAGTTTTTGTCCGCAAGTTCCACATTAGAAGGATTGTGTCACGCAAAAATGTTCCGAAGAAAATATAATACTCGTAAGATTGCTAATATTTCCTTTTTACCATCTATCGATAATTTATATTTTATTTTACTTTAAGAATCCTTGTTTTGCCTTGTTGTCTCTCGCTTTTTACTTTGTTGTGTGTACTTCGATTTTTAGGATCCTTAATAGCTTTACACCATGGTCTTCGAAGTCGCGCGCGTAGTATTTGTAGGTATAGTGGACACTTCTGGAGCTCGCACCGACAACACCCGTTGCCGGTTGGATCCGGTTAAGTTATTCTTTGTTGGCTGCACTTCGATTGTCGTCCGTTAGGTTACTTCTATTAGCTAATTCTTTTTATTTTGTTCTTGTAGATATGTCATCCAATCTAATGATGCTACACTCTTATAGTGTTGCGATTTTTTTATCGATAAAGTCGATAAAAAGTCGTTTTCATCTTAAGCAATCAATTTATTTTTCTAAACTATTAAATACACATTTTGTACAACAATAATCTTTTATTTCAATTAATGAAGGATCATAAAACGTCACCAAACGTCAGCGCGACAGACGTTGTAACCTTGGTGGCCAGTATATATCAGTCCTCCGCCGCCATTCCTGGTTGTACCACGCCTGGGGCTGAAAGCAACTGTTCCAGGTGTCTACACCACACGACGCCACCATCTGTCTGTACTTCATAATGAAGCCTGCCTAGGCGACGCACTATCGTGCCGAACTCCCATCTTCGTCTCTGGTCGGAGTAGGCTCTAGCCTGGACTCGCTCACCTACGGAGTAAGCCCTGATGGGAGGCGGTGTGTGGTTTGGGTCGAAGGCCTTCGGGGCAGATGAGTCTTTAAACATCACGTGCAACTTTGTTCTCACATCCCGGTTGAACATCAATTGATAGGGGGTCTGTCCGTTAAGGTTTGGTGTGCGTCTGAGCCGGGTCTTAAGGATAAGGAGCTTATCCGTAAGATCGCCCCTCTCCCCCTCCATTGCGCGTAGTGCTTTCTTTATTGTTTGCACGTAACGTTCAGCCTGACCGTTGGTGGCTGGGTGGTATGGGGCTGACGTCAAGTGTGTTACACCACAGTTGGAAAGGTAGCTCTTGAATTCTTGGGACACAAACTGCCGTGCGTTGTCCGAAACAAATGTGTATGGCATGCCGAATGAGCAGAATAATTATTTCAACTTAACAACGCACCAAGCACTTGTTCGTCTTTGTTGGGAAGACTTCCACCCACTTTGAAAGGGCATCCACGACTATTAGAAGTTGATGTCCTAAAATAGGTCCTGCAAAATCTATATGAAGACGTTGCCATGGCCCTGTAGGTTGTTCCCAATGGTGTGGGGGTGCTTTTGGTGACTCATTTTGTTCTAATCGGCATGCTCTACAGGATTTTACTTTGTTCTCGATATCTCTATCTATATTTTTCCAGTATATGTAGCTGCGAGCTAGTAATTTCATTTTAAGTATACCAATGTGTCCGGTGTGTAGTTCATCTAGTACACGTATGTGTAAACTTTTGGGTATTACCATTCTGAGTTCCTTAGTAAAGGCCATCGTGAACACTAAGACCTACTACAATGTCGAATATCGATGACGACTTATCTCGACTATGAGGATCAGTTCACAGAGGCCATGGAGAGACTTCCCATGGGCAACAAGAGAGACATTCTTCATCAAGGGGTGACAGGGGTCACAGGTTCCACACCTAAACTAGTCACACGGGCCGCAGGACGCAGGATGTCTGAGGAAGGCGTCCCGGCTTCAAAGAAACCGAAAGGTAGGACAAAGAGACCCCCAACCCCGGTTCATGAGGAGGACCCGGAGGACAACGAGCCTGTTCCCGGTCCAAGTATCAGACCCTCAGCCCCTCCTCATGACCGGGAGCAGGACGGGTTGATGGTAACTATGCTGACTGACATACAAAAAACCCAGAGGGAGATCCTGGCAAGTATAAAAGATATGGCTAGCGCTATATCAACCATGAGCTCACAGATGGCGGCGGACAGGCAAAGGATCAACAATCTGGAGCTGAGAGTGGAGAATTTGCAAAAAGCAAGGATGATGGGACTCACCCAACAGAACCTTACACTAGCAACCCCTGCGCCCTCAAGTGGCACCACACCCAATGTTACGTTTAAAAAAATGGCATTTTTCTCTGTTAACGTGGAGGTTACTCTCTTTCAGTTTTTGCAAGACCTGTTTTAGACGTGTTAAGAGTTGGTCCTCTGATGCTCCTTGAATTATAATGTCGTCAAAAAAACATTTTATTCCGTCTAGTCCCTGAAGTAATTGGTCCATGAATTTCTGCCAAAGGCTTGGTGCTACTTTGACTCCAAACATTAAGCGATTGACTTTGTAAGTACCTTTGTGCGTACTTAATGTTTGTAAGATAGCGCTTTCTTCGTCCATAACCAAATTTAGATAGGCTTGGGTAATGTCTAAGGTGCAGAAGTATTTGCCTCCGTTCATTTCTGCAAATATATCCTCTATTATAGGAATTGGGCAATGTTCGTCCCTGATGACTTTGTTAAGGGTGACCTTGTAGTCTGCACATAGTTGAATGCTCCCATTTGGTTTCACAATTGGTACGATTGGCGTGCCCCAATCCGAATGGTCTACTTTGGTGATCCTTCCCCTTCTGCACATAGTCGTTCAATTTCTTTATCGACTTTTTCCTTTAACGCGTACGGTATTCGCCGCGGTTTTATAAGAATCGGTCGTGTGTTTTCCTTAAGATGTAAGTGAGCTTCATAGTTGGGTATTTTTCCCAAGTCTGGTCTAAAAACAGTTGTTGCAAACTCTTCTAATAATTTATCAAGTTTGTCGGATTGTTTAGAAGTTTGCAAAACTCTGTCTGCAATTTTCACATTTAGTTCTTTCATCCAGCTTCTTCCAAATATTGGGTCAACGTTTTGATTGATTATGTATAATTTCCCGTTGAAGGGTTGGTCTTTATAAGTGCCTTTTACGTATGTCACTCCTGCAGGCTTGATAATTTCTCCAGTGTAGGTTCTCAATTTCATATCCGTTTTGAAAATTTTGTTTGTTAATTTTAGGCTTTTGTATTGTCTGAGTGACATTGAGGACAAGGTCGCTCCTGTATCGAATTCCATGCTAACCTGTTTGTTCTCTATTTTTACTGTGATCATATATTTTTCAGATATCTCACTTTTAATTAGGTTGATATCCCCCATGCTTTCGTTAGTCGTATTACTTGTACTGTCATCTAGTTGATTGGTATTTAAGTTCCGCTGTAAACAGACTCGTGCCAGATGTCCAGTCTTTTTGCATTTCAGGCAGGTAGATTTGATGGCGCCACACTCATTAGATCGATGGTCGTCTTTGCCGCATCGGAAGCATTTTCCTTTTAAATCTCTTATCGGTATCGGAGATTAAAACGATGGGGAAGTTGACAGTCCGCTCTGTGGTGAGTTTGAGGATCGTGGATACTTAGGTCTTTTTATCGAGCTCGTAATTCTGTTTACTGTGTCTGAATGTTTGTGCATGTCTGCGGATATTCTTAGGTTCTCCGATTTTCCCATTTCTATGGATGTGGCCATGTGTAGCAGTTTCGTAAAAGGTAGTGTCTCCCTTTCTTGAAGAATTTTTGCTCG
Source organism: Agrochola lota (assembly GCA_947364205.1). NCBI lineage: Eukaryota > Metazoa > Arthropoda > Insecta > Lepidoptera > Noctuidae > Agrochola > Agrochola lota. Next base: position 11,519,567 of record OX376248.1, on the reverse strand, counting down.
TATATCACCGTCTTTCAATCCCCGAATAAATTGTAGGGCTAGAAAGCTTTCTAATGTAGGTTTTTGACAATTTTGACATTTAAATTCGCAGTTCAAGGATCTTTTTTTTAATTCAGAGGCATATGTTGCCACTGTTTCTTCTTCGCATTGTGTGCGCGTAATAAATTTGTGTTGTAAAGCCCAGTCAACGTATTCGTCTAGTATCTGTGCGAGCTCCTTAAAACTCGTGTCAATTGGATCATCCGGTGAGCATAAATCGTGTAATTTTTCATGTAATTCTGGTGATAGAGCAGCAAGTAAGGTGTAAACTTTCATTTTAGCGTCTTCGATCTTGTTAAGTAAGAAAAATAAAAGTTTGCAAAAGTCTCTTTTTCATGAAAAGGCTGGAAATTAATTTTTGGGCCTCGTTCTTGTTGCGTATTTGTACTTAACTGTGATGTTGATGTATGTAGCGGTAAAACGCGTCGATTTTCTCTATATTGATGTATTAGGAGTTTTGTCTTTATGGTAATACATTTCTCTTCGAAATCGTACCTGGTTTCTATCTCTTGGTCTTGGTCTTGGTCTTGGTCGTCTGGAGTTTCTAATTCTATGTTATGCTGTATTTCTTGTAATTTCTGTAATGTTTCTTGAAGTGATTGAAGTCTTGACTCTGTTTCTTCAAATGTTAGGGTTTCCCGGCTGTTCACGTAGTTTTCTAGTTTTGTGATTATACCACGCAATGAGGCGCGGGTTTTCTTCAGTTTTTTAATATCATTAGTCGACATCCTCGTCGCCAAATTATTAAATACACATTTTGTACAACAATAATCTTTTATTTCAATTAATGAAGGATCATAAAACGTCACCAACCGTCAGCGCGACAGACGTTGTAACCTTGGTGGCCAGTATATATCATAAACCATAGACTATCTTCTTCCAGATCGCTCATAAAGCTGGTGAACACACTTAACCTTCGCATTATTAGGGATTCGGTCGACGGACGTTGTGACGAGTGGACGTGTGTCAACTATCGGTTAGAAATTGTGTCGCTAAAATCTGTGATTGGCCGCGTTGAGTTTTTTGCAATTCTCTGTCACTCTTTAACTGTTTTAACCCAGTGTTCACGCCCTTTGGGCGGTCCTTGAAAGAGATAAATAACTTTTTGACATTGCCGTCTCCAACACCGTTTGAAAAAGTGGCACTGATTGGTGAGATTTGAACCTGCGACCTCGCATAGTGGGGCGACCCGACCCGTGCGCCTGACCACTGCGCCATCGAGCAAGTAGCAGCGAGCGACGAAATACCGGTGTGCTACGCGAGGCTGACGTCATCGGGCCTTCTACGGCGGCGATTGCGTGCGACCAGTGCTACGAGCGTGCTACGAGTAAAGCTACGGATTTGTTATCGGCTACGACACCGAAGTATTACACCGGCAAGTGTTAATCTAATAGTCTAATAGTTTAACGGACTTTGCTAGTAACTCCAAAATACATCTACGGTGTATACTTGTTGCGAAATGGCAGGCGTTCAGCGCACTCCACCACCAAAACTGCAAAGTCAATGTCAGACTCAATCTGAACCTGACATAAATGTGGCAATCGACATGAGTGAATATGTAACAAATAGAGGCAAACGAGCAAGAAGAGAGAATTCTCAAGAAATTGAGCCTGCTTTAAATAAACAGGAACTAACTGATCTGCTCAGATTATGGAGAAATGACCAGGACACCCGTATGACTAAGATGCTGGAGTCACAAACGACTTTGATACAAAAACTAATGGAGGACGTAATCGAGATTAAAGCTCAAAATGCCGATATCCAGAAGTCGAACACCCAGATTCGTAAGACAAATGCCGAAATCGAAAAGTCGATGCAACTCTTCAATGAAAAATTTGAAGAAATGAAAAAAGAGGTGCAAGACTTAAAGAAGGAGAGGAAAGAACAGACAAGCTACATAGAAACACTTGAGAATAAAATAAGAGATCTTCAGTATAAGACACGCTCATCATGTGTCGAAATAAGAAATATTCCTCAACTAGAAAATGAAACTACAGGCAATTTATCAAATACCATCTGCAACATCAGCCAGCTTGTTGGAACACCTATATCTCAATCCGAAATCCGTGATGTGTATCGTCAGCCCGGAAAACCCAGCCAAACATCACGCCCTGTCGTAGCAGAGTTTACAACGGTACATACCAAGCAAAACCTACTGATGGCTATCCGATCATACAACAAAACTAAAACTTCAAAAGAAGACAAACTCAACACGGAACTGATTGGTGTCCCTGGCAAACGCCAGGCCGTCTATGTCGAAGAACGACTGTCCGCCAGTTCGAAGAAGCTGTTCTACTTGGCGCGACAATTTGCAAAGGATAAACAATATAGCTTCTGCTGGATCAACAACGGAAATATTTTCCTCCGAAAGCAAGTAGGTGACAAGCAAATTCTGATCAACTCAGAAAAATGTATCCAAGACCTCAATGCCAATATACTCAAACTGAATATCTGACTACAAAAATTCATGATATTTATGCCACTTAAACTAAACACTAAAAAATATTCTTTAAAGTTTTTACAATTAGTTATCTACTTAATTACACACACTTACGCCTACCTTTTACAAAACAACAACATACATCAAAACACTGTCTGCAATAACATTTCACACACTCCTAGAATTGCTCACACATACACATGCAACCACTTAAAGGCTCCAATCACATTATTTTATCATTTAAAACCCATCGGGACTCCTGTACCCCTCCGACTCCTACCGGTTTTTGCAAACTGTTTTTATTGTTGTTATTTTTCTCCTCTTAATGGCTAACTTAATTAACGTCAATAATGACCTTGATCAAATAACCCAGGGAAAATCCTTTGTCTGCAGTCCAGAAGAATGTCTAAACTATATAGATACATCTGGAAATAATATAAATCTATTGCATATAAACATCCGTAGTGTAAACAAAAATTTTCCACAACTACAAGTACTATTGAGTCGGTTAAATGTGGATATTGATATTATTGTCTTAACCGAGTGCTGGCTCAGTAAAATCAACAATATACCATTTTTGGACGGTTTTGAGTCACATTTCACAAATACAAACTGTAACCAGAATGACGGAATAATTATTTATACAAAATCAAGCTTGCAAGCTACAGTATCGGAGCCAGTCTTTGCGGATGGAAACTGTTTAGTGTGTCACCTAGACAACAGAATATCGGTGGTAGCGATCTATCGCTCGCCCTCATTAAACTCGAGGGAGAATTTTGACAATTTCTCAACTAGTCTGATAAATGTTTACGACAATATTAGATCTATATGCCCCAATATCGCTCTCGTGGGTGACCTAAACATTGACATAAAACAAAATAATATGAATGAACGAACCTTGGACTATCTCACGCTAAATGCATCTCATGGTCTTATGCCAACTCACTTATTCCCCACTCGAGACGAAAACTGTTTGGATCATATATTTCTGAAATCTTGTCTAACTACTACTACACTAGTTTTGGAGGCACACGTAACGGACCACAAACCACTACTGTTAAGCTTGAAAAATGCTAACCCCTCCCACAAATTATATGCAACTACTACCCTAAACCACAAAGCTATTGTGGAGGAGTTAGAAATTTTGGATTTTGCGGTAATATATGAGGTCGAGAACATAAATGAGGCAATGAATAAATTCATCAGTATTATAAAATCAGTAATATCAAATCATTCAAAACAAGTTAAAATCCCAAGACAAAAGAGAATCATTAAACCCTGGATAACCCCTGGTCTTTTAAAATGCATAAAGAATAGAGATAAAATGCACATAAAATCTAAAAAATCACCAGATAATATTATTCTAAAAACTACATATTCACGATATCGAAATTTTTGCAATAACTTACTCAGAAAACTAAAGAAGTCTTATGAAACCGGTCAACTTGAAAAAGCCAAAAATAATCCCAAAGTCCTATGGAAAACAATCAAACAAATAACCAATACCCATAAATCAAAACTTAGCCCAGTGGAGCTACTCACAATGCGGGACAGCCCAAAATCGGCGATTAATGAGGTAGGCAAATTTTTTGCCAACATTGGCAAAAACTTGGCTTCAAAAATAATGAATGACACTGCATCATCACCGGCCGGTGGCCATCCCTCACCCTCACGTACGGACACCCGAAACTCACCCGTGAACTCTCTTACCATCCTGAAAGTAGACGAAGCCGATGTTGAGTCCCTAATCCTACAACTACGTTCTGACTGTGCAGTCGGCTGGGACGGCATATCATCGCTTATATTGAAAAGCTGTCGACATGCATTGGTCCCACCAATAACTTTCCTTTTTAATCGTTGTCTACAGGAGGGTGTCTTTCCAGAGGCATTTAAAAAAGCTGTGGTCCATCCTATATACAAGGGAGGGAGCAGAGACTGTGTTAATAACTACAGACCGATATCGGTCCTACCTGCACTCTCTAAAGTTCTCGAAAAAATCCTCAATAACTCTCTACGAATATTTCTCGACAAACACCACCTCATTGCTAATAACCAATACGGATTTCGTACAAGTCTATCTACAGATGATGCAGTATTGGATCTCACGCAACAGGTTGCCTCAAATCTAGATAAAAAATCGAAATGCCTAGGTATATTCCTGGACCTTTCGAAGGCATTTGACACGGTCTCTGTTCCCAAACTCATTATGAAGCTGGAAAGTATCGGTGTGCGTGGAATGCCGCTGGAGATATTTAGGGATTACCTAAAAAACCGTAAGCAATGCATTAAAATTGATACTTACCTAAGTGATGAGTTTCTCGTGTCCTATGGTGTTCCCCAGGGAGGGATCCTTTCCCCGACCCTATTTCAGATCTACGTAAATGACCTTTGCAGACTGAGTCTCCCAAATGGTAGAATTTACGCTTACGCAGACGACACTGCAATTCTTGTAGACGGAATCACTTGGGACATTGTGAAAGCAAATGCGGAGGTGGCCATGGCTAAAGTTATGATGTGGTTAAACTCAAACCTTCTTACATTAAACCTACAAAAAACTACCTATATTCCCTTTGCTATACGACGTAACGCTAAACCATCTCCTTCCTTTAGTATAACTCCTCATTCTTGCACAAACCCGTTCACCCCCTGCACTTGTCCTCCGCTTGCTAGATCCGAAAGCGTTAAATACCTCGGAGTATACATAGATGCCGGACTGAGATGGGACCAACAAATTGACGCCGTCACCACCAGAACTTTACGTCTTATACATATATTTAAGTCTCTTAGAGTATCCGCCGACCTACAAACTCTGAAGATGGTGTACCTTGCACTATGCCAATCAGTGATAGGTTATTGCATAGTTGCATGGGGCGGTGCCGCTAAGACAAGATTTCTGAGGGTGGAAAGAGCACAGCGAGCTATACTTAAAGTCATGACGAAAAAGCCCTATCGGTATCCAACAACTGAACTGTTCTCTGACTGTAAAGTACTTACGGTTCGTCAGCTTTATGTGCTTAAATCCACCCTTAGAAAGCACGCAGGCCTTCCTCCTCCTATAACAAATAAACGCACGTACCTTCCACCAAATATCCAACACAAGACCTCCTTCGCCAAACATCAATATTATATATTAAGTACTCATATCTATAAAAACATTAACAAACATCTCAATATTATAAAACTCAACTCACATGCACTAAAATCTAAACTAACAGAGTGGCTGCTCCTTAAGGATTACTCTTATACGGAGTCTTTACTCACCTATCTTGTATAATACACTCACACACGCCTACACACACACACCACTCACATACACCTACACTCACACCTGCACACACACCACTCACACACAACATACAATTCCACTCTTGTTTTACCATACAGTAGAATGACACAGTCCACTTGAGATAAGTTTTTGTTAACTAATGACCGTAAACTACCTCTTAAAATACAGGTATACCCTAGCTTAAGAGGTAGAGTATTATTCTTGTACAGATTTTGTAACTTAAACTACCTTTAAATGCATTTATTTCTAAACCAAATATCAAACTGTTTTTCAAACTCTGTATGTTTTTTGGATAAATAAAGTTTTATTATTATTATTATTATTATTATTATTATGCCCGGCAGCTGTAGGATTGTCCCTCTGTAAACCGATTTTATTAGTTCTGGCCATAACTAAATTAAAAAATAACTTGTATACAAAGTTGATACGACAGCGGGGCTTTCCTTTAAACTGCTTATACTAGGAACCATTTTCAAGCTCTGTACCAAAAATCAATTAAATAGGAGCAGTAGTTTAGTCGCAAATGATTTTTTAAGTTTTTGCCCCGTTTGAACACGATGTATCTTTCCTAACAGCTGTTTATGTTACGCATAGGTCATGCACCTTAAAACGATAAATCTGAGTACGATCTACGATGCGTTGTTGCCGCTGTGACGCAAGTCACAAGTACAACCAACTATTTTCGCTAAAAAGATGACAATGTAAACAAGGAAGCAATAAATACACACACACTTGCACTTTCACTACGAGAGTGACAAAAACATCCCGCGCGTAAAAGAAATAGAAATAGGTCAGTGTGTTGCTATTGCATCCTAGATCCTTGCGATCGGTAAGTGGGGCTTCTGGTTTTTTCAGTGCACCGACGCTATCCTTTCGGAATGTACTTATGTTACGTAACACGGAAGCACCTGCGCCGTTTTCGTTTTGTCGAACTCGCGCGCTGACAAAGACAGTATTTCTCTTTCAGTATTTTTCTTGCCCGTTCTTCTCCATAGGAACCTACTACGCGTTGGAATGGGCAACTAGCTTCATATTTCTGACTGACCGACCCCTTGACAATTCAAAAGTACCTGTAATTGGTTTATTTGAAATAAATGCTTTGAGTTTTGAGTTTTTTTTTTTTTTATTGTGACTGGACACTACATAAGTTTAAGACAGTATTTCTTTTTTTATTGTGACAGGACACGTAACTTGGGATTATTATTATTTAGTGTTAGTGTTATTTTTTAGTGATTGACTGCTTTTATTGTGATACGACACGTAATTAAACTTTGGTTTTGTTTGTGTGTGTGTAATTAAAGTGTTCAACAATGCCTCGTGTAACTTACACGGCGTCAGAATACCAGAATACACTGACATGATTTTAATTTACGGCAAATGCCGTGGAAACGCAGCTTTAGCTCTGCGAACATACCGAGAAAGGTATGGTGACAGCCGCAATTGCCCTAGAAACGCCCGCACCATACAATTGGCAGTACAAAGATTAAGGGACAATAAAAGTATAGTGCCGCAACAGGAGGGATTGCCACCGCGGCAAATAAACGTAATAACATAACAACGCGGTAAATTTGTGCATTCAAGTGAATGGAGGACATTTAAAAATTTAAGGGTCGAAAATTTAAAAAAAATGTGTTTTTGTTGTTGTGCGCGTACCTACTTCAAAATAAGCCGCCGCCCGCGCTACCGCCGCCGCCGGACGGCCGCTTTGACACGAGATAACACACGCCGCGCTCCGGCGCGCGCGCGACGTTGCCGCTTTGTTACTTAGGTATCTAAGGTTAGTTAAATTTATTTACAAAGGGTGGTTGCGTTTTACTCTGATTTTAAGCTATTTAGTTTGTTTGAAAAAAAAAAAAACTCATTTTTGGTGCTTTTTATTTTTATACCGTATCGAATTAATACTAAACACGTATAGAATACGTAGTGTAATTTAATGCCCCTCTGTCATATCAACTCTATGTTTTGGAAATGTTTCAAATATGACAGAACAATAAAACCGACCTCAAGTTTTTTTAGTCTTGTCTTGGCCGTAAAGAGGGTCTTGTTTAGGTTTTTTGGCGGACTTTTTTTTGCCCCTTGAATCTTATTTCTTGAATACTGGTAACTACCCGAACTTTACCCGCATATAACCAGCGTGCGCGCGTATATTTATCAAATTATACGTGCACCTAATATGTGTAATCTAAACTGTCGATAATTAGTGGTCATGACGAATAAACATTCTGTGCGTGTTATTCGTCCAACCCTTGCCTAGCACTGTAGAAAGGCTCAGGCCCCAAACGAAATTTAATCGCGTGGCGTACTACGCCATGAATACACTTACACAGAGGCCTCCGACGTCAAGCGGCGTGAAGTTACCCTCCGGGAGAGGCCTCCGTCGACACGTCTCACGTTGACACGGTCCTCCCGCTAGCGTGCCACAAAGCACCTCCGCTATCCACAAATCCTCATTCTCTCCTCTCCGTTCGACAGGGTCGTCATCAAAGCGCCGCAGCCCAGCTCCTCCACGGTGCCTGGTGCCTGCCTGCCTACCTGCCTACCTTCCTACCCATGTGACTGCCTGCCTGCCTACCTTCCTACCCATGTGACTGCCTGCTTGCCTACCTTCCTACCCATGTGACTGCCTGCCTGCCTACCTTCCTACCCATGTGACTGCCTGCCTGCCTACCTTCCTACCCATGTGACTGCCTGCCTGCCTACCTTCCTACCTATCTGACTGCCTACCTTCCTACCTATCTGACTGCCTGCCTGCCTGCCTGCCTGCCGTCTCCCTGATCCTGCTTTATTATTATTTCTAATCGTGACTTACGTTTAACTCCCTCCCAGAGCTAAACGTAACGTTACAGTTTGGAGCCCAATTTCTTAGAACCTCACACCCTCTTAATAATGAAACACTGCAAAAAGAATAAGCCATTGAAAGTGCATCGAATGGATAACACATATTTTGTAACATCTTCTGAGCTGGAAAGTATTATCACGAAGAGAAAAAAAGCAGTTGACGGAACGAAGGTGTCATGGTTAAAAACGAAAGAAATCGTTTTAAAGAAAAATTTGATGTTTACCATATAATTATATGAGGTCAAGCTAGGACGAGGAATTTAAAGAAGTGAATATTAAAAAAACACTCGTGGCAGACAAAAACACATTACAAAATTGTTAAAAAAACACTCGTGGCAGACAAAAACACATTACAAAATTGTTACTGAAACCTATGTGGCCTACTGGCAAAGCAATACCAGGTCCTAAATTAAAGGACCCACAAGATGCAAAAGGATTTTACCAGAAGTTAACGGCAGATGACAATCTATTAGATGACATAGATGGATTTTCTTTCCGGTGAAGTTGATTACGAAATTGAAACGGATACTATCGTGTCTGATGAAAGAAAACTGATTATTTTGATGTAAAACATCTATGTTTTTTAATTACTTTTAATTAAATATTCTTACTATTCTTATATACTTACGATTTATTACCTTAACACTAAAAGATCCATCCCACATTTTTTATATTGTAAAAAAGAACCAAAGAGATTTTTACTGAAAAAAGTATATTAAATGCACATGAAACTTATTAAAACCATATTATACAGGAAGTAAATAAAAAGACCCAATATTTAAGAGGATTTGGAATACAAACTACTGTCTTGTTATTTTAATATAACAATTTTACTAAAACACCCTTTTCTCAAAAGTAAGTTTTTGTGGCTGGATCCATTTCGCATAACTACGTCCAGTTGTCAGTGTGATTTTGACAGTTTGGGATAGAAAACTTAAAAAGTTTACGTAAAAAAACCAATAAAAAAATCCCATAAGAACCATTTTCGACTTTTACGCGGACGGAGTCGCGGGCAAAAGCTAGTTAATTATAAACTAATAGAAGATAAGTACAAGAGTTACAGACAATGTTACATTAAATTGTATTATAAACCCATAAAAGATAGATTATATTTTGTTGAGAACAGGCTACAGGCAGAATATAACACTGTGTTATTATGCTATTAATTATATTATAAAAACCAATAAAAGATACAAAATTATATTTAGTTGAGAATGGGCCTATGAGTTACAGACGGAATGTAACATTAACTCATAAAAGATAGATTATATTTAGTTAAGAACAGGCTGCAAGCAGCATGTAACACCATTATTATGTTCATAATTATAAAACAATAGAAGATACAGTTGAGGATGGGCAACAGACTTGTAAAAACCCATCAAAGATACAAGATTATACATGGTTGAGATCAGCTATAGAATGTAACATTAAATTATATGAAAATATTATAGGTATATCCCATTTTTATTCAAAAACAATATCTAATGTTTTTTCTCTTTTCATTATTAAAAAAATCAGTTTTACTCCTAATCCTGAATCTAATGCTATTTTTGGTCGAAGATATTGTTCATTTGGTACCTCCTCTACACCAAAATGTAATGGGCCTCCATAAAATTTTGTTTTAGCGCTACCAAAGAGCAAGTGTAGGTATTTATTGGAGAACCCTAAACCCCTGTCATACAACATGTCCTAGTTCAGAGGTTGGGACCTGATGTAATGTGTTACCACCTACTAAGATTTGGAGATAAACTAAAACATAAGTTACCATCTTTTTTGTTTCAGAACAGGCTACAGACAAAACCAGTCTAGAACTTAGAACTTCATCCAATTTGCAGAGGGAGCACAGTTGTGATTGGAAGGTTCAGCAATTATTCTTGTAGGGAATGAACAGACTGAAAATAACCCTATGTTCAACTCAGCAGTGTCAGAAAGAAAAATTGGTTTATTCTGCACAATTTAGTGACTGCTGTCGCACTATCAACATATTGCTTGTATGTAGGGTAGGGACAACCCACTGACCATTATTTTGATACTTGAAAAGTACTGAGAACTTGCTTTTATTAATAATTCACCTAAAGTACACCCACATTCCTATAATACACATTGCTACACATCAAGCTATACATTTCCTGTATAAGCTTGATATTGAGCATTGAAAATCCTTAACAATGCGAGATCAACATATACTGGAAATATATAATAGCTTGATATAATAGCAGTATGATGTACTCACATTCCTATAGTACACCCACATTATGCCATTTAGGTATTATCGGGCAAGCCTATTGGCATCAAACGATCACAAATCCAGACTGGGCTGCTACTGAGAAAAAACCCCCTCAAGACGACCCACTGACCTTGACCTTCCTGTGACCAGAACATTCATTTTCAAACAAAGACAATTTGGTGTTCTGTAGTGAGATACTATGTACATACAGAAGTATTTGGTAGATCAAATCAAAACTCATTTATTCAAACTAGGCTGAGATTGACAGTCCCCCGGCACGCCCGTCCTTGACCACTTCCTAGTTCTGTAGCTGGGAAGAAGTGGCACAACATGCCCAGCAGATAGATGCAATTATGGACCAGCTGTATCACGGTTGAACTCTCAAACTTGGATTTTACTCGCCAATCAACCCGCCGCCAGTGAACGAAAATAAACATTCGTTTACTGCCCGCCGCTCCCAAGAGGACCAACCCACCAGAGAGCACCTCTGGTCTGGGACTTCACGCATAAAACCAAGATGCCGCGCGTATTACAAAAGTATACTAGAAAGTACTTACTCTGTGATTACAAACAGCACTATATAGTAACAACAACCATTTTTACAAAAGCGACACAATGAGGAGCAGTGCCACGACCGATACGACAGAACATTTTCTTTTTTCAATTACGATTAAACCTTACGATTTCAATCTAACCTAAAACAATGAGCAAGAAGAGGAAGCAACAAATGAAACTTGAAACCATAGATGTAAATATATACGATATAAATCGATGCTTGAAACCCAATGACGCCGAAATTTTGCAAGTTTTAAAATCAAGAATCATCACCAACCAAGAGGGACATCAGCAGTATCCGCGAATAAATGTCTCGTTGCCTATACGACCCACCCACCGATTCTAACTTGCTATTTTTATTCTCCTTAATTGCAAAACTACAGAAATTGAGAAATGACAAAAATTAGACAACTACTTAGACAGAGCTCCATCTCCGGTAAACGACGAAATAAATGAATGAATTGAAAAGGAACTTTTGATGAAATTTGAATTTGAATTTTAAATGCTACTTGCCAGTGTTACCAATGAGACGACCACCACATTCATTAAAACTGAACTAAAAACCGATTAGAATCGACTAAATCTAAACTATTTTAGTGAGTTTGTTTGTAAAGTATAAACTCAAAAACGACTGGACCGATTTAAACAAATCTTTTACCAATAGAATGCTTGATTATCACTGTGTAACATATACTATAATTTATAAAGATATCACGCGAGCGAAGCCGGTGGCGATGGCGGAAGCTAGTAAACTATATTTTCGTTGAATAAATAGCTCTAATCTTCCAATATTTCTTGTGGTTCAGTACCCGAAGGGTGCCAAACGGAACCCTATTACTAAACTTCTGCTGTCCGTCCATCTGTCCGTCCGTCAGCGGTCTGTATCTCATGAACCGTAATAGGTAGACAGCTGAAATTTTCACTTATTGTGTATTTCTATTGCCGCTACTATAAATAATAAAAGTTTTTCTCAGTTTTCATGGTGCTAAGCCATTCGTGTCAGTCACAGCACCTGTTAACAATGAGGATCTTTACTGCCATTTTATCACGATTGGTGGCGCATCGTCGACATGGCCATTGAAAGCTGTCAATTCCATACATTTTGTAACCTATCATTCAGTAAATTTAAATTTTCTCGTAATATGCTTAAGTGTGCTGTACCAGGATGTACTAAACTACTAACCCCGGTGTTCATTAATTTCCTACAGATACTACGCTAAAAAAAAAGTGGGAAACTAAAAGAGTACAACTAAAAATAACTTTGAATATGTTGATTGGTAAACTTCGACACTGTGGTGGAGTTCTGGTGGAGCTATTAACGTCTTCATAAAGTTCTACAGCAGGAACGTCAAGTACTTGTCTTTCAGAAGCTTTAGGGCTTTGATTGCCGAAATTAAAATTTCGGTCATAGGTAACCTAAAAAAATAAAGGATACCATTTATAATTAAAGTAATTTTCTCTTAATTTTTGTAAATTTTCCTACCATGAGTCAAGTGAGAATTAACACGTTAGAACTAAAAAAATATCCAAATCTAGAGCCTAGCACTGATAAAAAATAAACCTAACCTAAAAATTAAAGAATACCATTTATAATTAAAGTAGTGTTCTCTCAATTTTCGTAAATTTTCCTACCATGAGTCAAGTAAGAGTTAACACGTTAAAACAAAAAAAATATCCAAATCTAGAGCCTAGCACTGATGAAAAATATTTTACTAGATATAAGTCTACTTCTCAATAAGATCTGATTTCTTTCCAGTAATCCTTGCTTCTCGTTTGTTTAGTTCGTCTTTCAATTCTATACGCTTCCAGGAACAGTACATGTTAGCAATAAAAATATAACAAAAATCATTGATGTAAAGAAAGAAAGAAAGAAAGAAAAAGTATTTATTGTGACTCGCACAGGAAAAAAACAAAAAGAATAAAAAACAAAGTAACAGTAACATATAAAGAAGGAAGTCCTGTACGAGGCCAAAAGGCTCCTATCTCAGCATGATGCCGAGACATTTAAAAATAAATAAAAATGTCACAGCGCTGTAACAAAGCGAAAATGTTTTAACAGCGGCCATCCCGCCGCTGGCGACATCTGCGTTGAGCTTTGCGCGTGGATCTCCATTGCATCACTTTTACGTTATCGAAAGATAACGTAATCCACGGATATGGTTTATTTGATCTTTGATTTTTATGAAGATATATTTCATAAAATAACATTTTGATTTCATTTCAAAAATAGCTGAAGACTAATGTGTGATTTTTAAATTTCTTGATATGGTTTGCTAAATAATAGGAAAAATACATTACTGACAGGGTTTAAAAAAATAGGTTTTTTTAAACATTATTTTTCAGCTATATTTTGTATCTCAGTTGAAAGTTGAAAAGTAGTCTCTTGTAAAAAAGTGATTAAACGTCAGTCTCGCATCATTTTTCGGAAAACTTGTTGGGAATATCCCTTTCAGACACATGCAAAACAAAGAATTCGACTTTTCAAATCACAAATAGTTTTCTTTAACATATTTTCTCCTTTCTCACAACGAATGAACAAAATTGATCAAAATCAGTCGATTTCGTGCACGGTGTCTTAATGGATCACACAACAATATGGACAAGCCACTACACACACATAATAAAAACCATGTACTTTAAGTTCGCACGTCTATCACCCACTTTAGTCGAGCTGGACTCGTGATGATGGACCCGCAAAGGTAGCCCGCGTAATAAAAAAATTCTTACGTTTTTTGCAAGTTGCAGGTCAGTGTCAGATTGTATTTTGTGTAATTACAATTACGAAGTCAAATTTACTTCGTCAAAAGAGCTCAGAGAGCAATTTTAAAAACTATGCGTTCCTGTATCTTTCCCACAAATCTGCTATATAAATCCTTCAACGTACTGACTATTCGCCTACTTTTCATTATGCATTTTGTATTAAAACACACCATGCTTGCTTACAATGCTGACAATACTAAAAAGAGACTAAATGTTATAGTTTGCATAACTAACTATGCGTTTGCACTGGCGAAACATTTACAACAAAACATGTTGAAATCTCACAGCAAACGCACAGAAAAGCATCCTCAATACCAATAAAGTAGTCTCGTAAGCCGTGAAGAATTTTAAAAAAAATTCTTAGTCCTTTAAATATAAAAAAAATATTTAGCTGTAAAAAGATTAGCACAATAAATTAATTAATGACTAATCCTAAAAGACTAAAATGTTGGCACAGATGGAACACAGGCATCCTCTCTACTATGAGATGGAATGGGCCGTAATAAACCACGTGGATCCTGTCCGGGTTGGTACTAGTTGGTAGACGTCAAAAGATTTTTTTTTTTGTTTCTAGGGTTTCCTCACAAGGCTTTCCTTCACCGGTTTGAGAGCAGTATAGTGATGAAATTATTTACACAATATAAATTGCCTGCCAGGGTTCGAACCTCTGCCGAGGTTGCGAGTTTGTCCGAAAGGATATCGCGGCCCCTGCACACAGGCAACGGAAGGAACACGGGTGGGTTTTAGTTAGTAAAAGCCTGACACACACTCCCGCTCCGCTCAGAGCGGGAGAAGTTATTTGATAACTTCCCACACAAAAAAAAATAAGGGTTCGAACTTACGACCTACACCTCGTAACTCGCGGTCGTTACCACTGGGCCTACATTACTCTCAGTTCATACATAAATATTTACTATCCATCGCTTATGCACAGACAGTAGAACTGTCGTCCTGTTGTCTGAAAATAGAACCGCTAACATACTATTTTACCTTTATTGACCTAAGTTATATTTAGTTTTTGTTTCTTAACCGACTTCCAAAAGGAGGAGGTTATCCATTCGGATGTATATAATATATTAACATTGCCGTGTATCTATGACATGTATGAGATTGCTAGCTTCGCAAGAACTAACAAACATGTTTTTGATAAGTACAGAAGTAAGCGGCATACTGATAAAATTTGTTGCAAATCTAACAAGACACCAAAACCATTTCCAATATGGCACCGCGTATGTACAATAACTTACCAAAGTCTATACTAGAAACGCCATCCATCGATGAATTTAAAAAGAAATTAAAAAGATTCTTGCTATTTAAATATTATTATAGTATTCAGGATTATTTGATAGAGTATGTAAGGACATATTGTTCTCAGAAATATTGTTGTTGATGTGACATACTAACTACGGGTAATTATCTATTATTATTACTTTAACATTTATTTACAAATATAATATCCTGACATTCTCATTGAATACATGAAATACCTATTTTAAATTTCTAATGACGTTATTATTGCTGCTAATGTTTCATTGTTATTTATCTCTGTGAAATTACCCAAAATTGTGTTATAAATTAGAAATTTTTGTTGCAAGTAACTGTATAATAATGTTGTTAAACAGTCAAAGCTTGAGGTTTGCATGCCTCAAGGCGTAATATGGTTGAACTATGCCCTTTTTTTAACAACTTTATGTTATTACCCTTAATAGCAAATAAATTATTTTGAATTTGAATTTGATGTTTATATAATATAATACACTTCGTAGCCTGAAGCACAAGTTCAACTTAGTTTGGGCGAAGCAACTGAGATAAACCTAAAAGGGGTGATAGATGTACGAGCAAGTACGCGCACAAACCGCTAAGTAAATTCGTCGACCATCCAACAGGTTTGAAATTTTGCTCTTAGCCCGCCTTGGTTCGTAGTTTCGTATGTTTGTCATCGCCGCGAGTCGCGAGCCGTGATTTTGTTTCGACATTTGTGTAATTTTAGTTTAGTTTGCTTCAGAAAATTCCACAACATCGCGATACAGTGTGAGCAAGCGTCATGTGTGTCACCGACGGCGAGCCGAGTAAGTACGCAAACTTTAAAAACCCCTTAAGTTCGCACGTCTATCACCCACTTTATATTGTCGATTGTGCAGCCCATAGATAATCAGTCTTTATTTTGATTGATTTTTTTACAACGGATGCCAGGTGGATCGTCTAAAGTTTCCCATATACTTCAAAAATTTAATGTCATGTTATATGTCACTGTCAGTCAATGTCAATTGATTTGCGTTGAATTTTTTTGTGTTACTGGTTGTTTGTATTAGTGATTATCTGCAATAGAAATAAAAAACAAAAAGCTACATTTATTTCTAAAATCATTTAAATAATGGCTCAAGATAACACGGTGCCTATAATTTTACCTCATCATGAGCAACAGGCTCTATGCTCGACGCGTTTGCCTTACAGACAGGGTCGAAAACTTACTGCTATAAAAGTAAGTGACATAGAAAAAAAAAATAAGTCTTGCCCTTTCCTTTACATATATTATTTCATCCGATACATTGGCTCTGATACATTTAAACATTGTAAACAATCATGAGCTTGAACACAGTATGTAAACTAGATTATTTAGCGAGTGGGTTTATACTGTACTTACATCAGACAGCTAACTTGCAACTAATATTCTAATTAATATTATAAATGCGAAAGTGAGTTTGTTTGTTTGTTTGTTACGAAAAAACGGCTCAACGGATTTGGATGAAATTTAGCACATGCATGGGTAGACCATGACCTGGAAAGGGCCATAGCCTACTTTTCTTCTTGGTCCGCAGACGAAGTCGCGGGCAACAGCTAGTAAACAATATGGTGATTGTGCTGAGTAGTATAGTATAACATAGTTGCTAGACCATTTGAGATGGTTTAACTCCGCCCCTGAGATGACCCACCAGCCAATGTTTTATACAAACAGTCAATTACAGGGTAGTAACGGTATACGGTAAAGCAGCCAGCCTATCCATCATAAAAAGTTAGTGAGTCTCATTTGCTAAGAAATGTTCGGAATAAGATATTTGCAATTTTTTACTTTTCTAGTACTGTAACCTCGGTTGGTCACTGAGTTTTTTATGAAACAGGATTGTTTGGCATCTAAACAGTTTTTGTGAACATTAC
Organism: Agrochola lota; assembly: GCA_947364205.1. Lineage (NCBI taxonomy): Eukaryota > Metazoa > Arthropoda > Insecta > Lepidoptera > Noctuidae > Agrochola > Agrochola lota. The sequence goes on along the minus strand of OX376248.1, from coordinate 11,502,266 downwards.
CCACTTTTTTTCTTTTAAATCTGAAAGCATATAAAAAAAATCAAAATGTTAACAGTCTCCTAAGACCGTTTTCATATAGGTCGCCCTTACTGCCCCATCTCATAGTCATAAATGTACTAGATTTTTCCCATAGCTTCGCTCGTATTATGTATAATGTAAAATTAACTACATAATGTAATTAGGAAGTTAAGTAATTTTTCTCTCTTGATCAGAGAATTTTTCACATTGATTCAGTTGAGTTCTTAGATATTTAGTATTTGTTTGTATATTGTTAATAACATAACGTAACATAACATCACGGCTGTTTCTGCCCTAAGGGTTGGGCAGAAGCATACCTAATAGTACACCCACATTACACCAGTTAGGTTTCCAGTTTCAGTTCCATGTAATGGGAGACAAGCCTATTGCCATCACCCAGCTCAAATCTAGACCCATGGAAAAACCCAATAACACTGTCCGATTCCACCTGGGAATTGAACCCTGGACCTCATGCTCAGGAGTAGCGCTTGCAACGACTTGAGCAATGAGGCAGTCGTAATATTCTGTTTTTAAGAGGTGAAGTCTTGAAATTACGTGTCAGTCACACTATTTATATATTCTATTTGAAGAAATACCCATAATTTCCTTGACAGGTATACACCGTCAACAATGAGTCCAGACACCTTCTGGTATTTGGAGTACCATCCCTCAACCTACGGCAGGAGACCAAGGCATTATTCGCAAGGTTTGGTAAACTACAATTCAACATAACAAAGTACCCTTCTGAGCAGTTTACTGAAACTTACCATGCAATATTCGAGGATATACAATCCGCTAGGATTGCAAAAAAAATGTTGGACACAAAAAACTACTATGGTGGTCATCTACACATTTGTTATGCACCTGAACTGGAAACTGTGAATGATACAAAGGAAAAGTTACTTCTACGGCAACAAAACGTTGTTGCAAGACTCAAAAACTTGCAGAAACCGGTGATTGAAAGTTTTGTACATAAACCGGATGATACAGAACATGAAATAGACCAAAAAGATATTGTTAACCAAAAACTGTACATGGGTAATGAAAATAATATTGGATTTGGTAAAAGAAAAACTGATTTTAAATCTGTGAAACATTGCAAGCTTAAAAAATCAAGAAATTTTGACAGGACGTGTGTCGCCGTTACCAAAAATGATTTTGCCTGTGAGAAACGGTTCGAAACGACAGCAGATACTGATATTTTAGCAAAAACTGTTTGTGAAATTGTTGATTTTACATCTGTGGAAACTGATATTGTTACAAATATTAATGAATCTTTAAATTACGACAACTTTGGCAAAGAAGTGATCAGACAAGTACCTTATAAGCCAGTTAATAAAATAAAATTCAATATTAATAAAATTACTTGAGAAATTTCGTTTTTTATTTTTCTTTAATTTGAGGCTACTTGAGCGTACCTACCATCCCATTTGAATGTAGGGTTACGGTATTATAGACCTTAGTAAAAAAATATAATACTAGCCTATTACTGCCCCACCACTGTAGGGCACAGGCCTCTTCTCATACAGAGAAGGCACGAGCATTGATCACCACGCTTGTTCAAGACAGGTTAGCTATTTCAGACTTATATTAACTACGTCGGCGTGAAATTTCTTGTTTTAACGGACAATATATCCTTAAGCTATACTCCGTTAGCCCGTTCCTTCGTTTTAGCTAAGCGTTTTTAATTTATCTTTTTGCTTTAATTTATCTTTTTTCATTTTGCTCGGCCTCTAAGGGTCGTACAGCACAGAATTATTCAAATACGACTGGGAGTTCCAGGGATTAGCGCGTTGAAACAACTCTTCAGGTTTATTAATAGTATAGATGAGGTAGGTACACACGGCTACACATCAAGCTATAAATTTCCAGTATAATCAATAAGTATAAAGTTTCAATACACTCAATGTTAAAAAAACTGCTGATCTATGGGGAAATTCCGTAGAGGTTGCAAAATGCATAATCAACACTGTAGCGCCTGAATTAGCAATTATCTTTAATAAATGTATTGACTGTGGTGTAATTCCTGACTTAATGAAGAGTAGTAAAATAATACCTTTATTTAAATCAGGCAGCACAGCTGACCCCTCGAACTTTAGACCAATTTCTGTGCTCCCCACCTTTAGTAAATTTTTTGAAAAATTGATGCTAGATCAATTGCAAAGACATTTTAATAGTCATAAATTATTAAACAGTAAACAATTCGGTTTCACAAGGGGTCGCTCGACTTCCCACGCTGGTGTTGAGCTTCTTGCACATATTTTTGAGGCCTGGGAGGAGTCACATGATGCCCTAGGTATTTTTTGTGATTTATCTAAGGCTTTCGATTGTGTTTCTCATGATACATTGGTCAGGAAATTGCATCACTATGGTGTTAGAAACACTGCTTTGGATCTTCTTATTTCTTATTTGGATAATAGGATCCAAAGAGTGGACGTTAATGGCAAGCGATCCCCGGGTTCTATTGTCACTATGGGAGTTCCGCAGGGCTCAATTCTTGGCCCTTTTTTATTTCTCGTATACATTAATGACCTTCCTTGCCTTATAAAGAACAGTCATGAAATAGTTTTATTTGCAGATGACACATCACTTATATTTAAACTTAAGCGACAACAGACAGTTACTGACGATGTAAATAATGCTGTCTCTAAAATAGTGCTTTGGTTTAGTGTTAATAATTTACTTTTAAACGAGAAAAAGACTAAATGTATTAGATTTCTGACACCTAACGTTAAGCAGGTGAAAACCAATGTACTAGTAAATGGGACAGAATTGGATCTTGTGGACACCACTGTGTTCTTAGGTATTACTTTGGATTCGAAGCTGCAGTGGGGCCCACATATAACCAAATTGTCGAAGCGGCTAAGCTCTGCAGCCTACGCGGTGTATAAAATCCGTCATTTGACTGATGTAGAAACAGCTCGATTAGTATATTTTAGTTATTTCCATAGTGTAATGTCGTACGGCATTTTGTTGTGGGGAAATGCAGCCGACTTTCAGGCTATATTTGTGCTGCAGAAACGAGCCATTCGAGCAATATATAACCTTAGTTGTAGGCATTCACTGAGGGATAAATTTAAGGAAATAAACATAATGACAGTCGTATCTCAATATGTTTATGAGAACCTGATTTATGTAAAAAAGAATATTAATCTATATTCTAAACACAGCGACATTCATAGCATAAATACTAGACACAAAGATTTATTTATTGTGCCCAGGACTAGGCTCCAAAAAATTAGTAATTCATTTAAGTGCCAAAGTATACGTTTTTACAACAAACTCCCAAGCCATGTTAAAGAACTGAGCTTCAATAAATTTAAATCCTTTATTAAACAGAAACTATGTCAAAAAGGTTTCTATAAAGTTAAAGATTACTTAGACGACCAAAAGGCTTGGGAATAATTAAGCTGCTCCAATGTACCCCCCCCCCCCCCGAAGCAACAAAAAAGTGTTTTAAAATCAACGACTAGATGACACTATATGAGTTCATATAATTGGTTAGTTCCATTGATGTAAATCATCAATGGTTAGTTCATTTTATTTGACTGTATAAGTCAATTTATTTTTTTAAACTTATTATTGACAACTTATTATTACATAATCTACTCATTACAGTTTTTTCTTTAATGAGTTGTAATGTTTTACGTTGCATAATGTAAATTGTTTTGCGTAACTGCTATTGTATAGAATCAAGTTTTCTAACTGAACAGACAGCTGTGCTGCTGGGGAGTTTGTTGCGCCACTTCTTCTTCCCAGCTAAGCACTAGGAAGTGGTGAAGGGTGGGCGTTTTGGGGGACTGTCTTATGTAATTTTGACGTTTGAAAAGTGCTGATTCTCAGCCTATTTTGAATAAATGACTTTTGAATTTGAATTTGACCTCGCATTGTACGGAAATCCTATACAATGCGAGATCAGCATAAACTGGAACGATAGGCTGGTAAACTCCAGAAAAAAAAAAGATTGGTTTTCATGTTTTATTATTAACTTTAAGCTTAAGTCCACTAAATACAATTGTGCTTAGAAACTAAATCTTAGTCTGAATTTTTTTGGCCTAAAATTATAATTTTAACTCAGACAAATCTTAAATACAATGTACAGAATTTTTGAATTTTTCAAGTGTCCGTGGGCAAATCCAAGGTAGCTCACGAAATTCAAATTTTGTTGTTTTTTTGCAATTTGCAGGTCAGTGTCATAATCAAAATATGATTCACAACCGTAAAAAATATTTATTTATATTTATTTTACAGAGAATTAAAATCATCAATACAAGTTTTTAAGTTCAATTACCCTGCTGAATGACTATATCATGAAATCATGACATTTGAGGTAAATTCTGTAAGTTCATCATTTTTTATTCAATATTATACATAACCTGGTAACATTATACACAGTGAATTGTAAAAAACTAAAGTTTATTTGAATTACCTACCATAGCGCAACCCCCTTAAACCAGTTTCGATGGCCACGTAAGCTACTCCTCATCAGGGTACTCCTCAGCAGCTTCCTCATCTTGCTCGTCAAATTCTTCTGCATCGTCGACCCCCACTTCCTGTAACGAAGAATAGCATATCATCCTGCGTATCCCGGATACGTACGCAGCGGTGGTTAGTACAGCCAGTAACTGAAGTCTAAATCTTAATTCACAATCTGCCTAGCCTTTTCCCTATGTTGTGGTCGGTTTCTAGTCTAACCGGATGGATGGAGCTGAATACCAGTATGTCACATGGAGCGACTGCATATCTGGGCCTAAAACGGCCACTTTAGCAATTCTGCTAAAAGCGATTCATTTCCTCCAATATGGCAATATTTACACCAAAAATGATCTCAGATAAGAATTGAATTGAGATATTATTCAGCTACTGTTTCACCATTCGCTTTTAGCAGAATTGCTAGTGGCCGCTTTAGGCCCCCAGACCTCCACATACTGGGTAACACGATACCTCTCGGTAAGACTATTTGTCAGAATTTTAGGCTTCTACGGCTGTAACGACTGTCAAAGATCCACGAAGGACTTCGGGACCAACGTCTTAACGAGTTTCCCGAGGCGCGGAGGGATCTCGATATTCACGATTCATATTAATCACGTCGACAACGCGGTAAAATAAATTCATGAAAAAACAAGCCCTTTCATTTGATACCCATATTGTAGAAATGCATTAAAAATAACTATTCCGCCATCTTGGATGGTCCGCAATATTGGATTTAGAATGACGTCACACAGCTTATCTTGTATTGTCATCCAAACTAAACGTGTATACAAAATTTCAGCTCAATCGGTTGAAGATATCTGCTTCAAAATTGAGTAGCAAGATTCCACCAGAACAAACATACATACATGCATTGCAAGTTAAATAAAAGCTTTTAAAATAGCGTACCTCCCGTACAAGTAAAATGGGGATGTGTCGTTGAAAAGTTCGTTCAAAAGTATTAGCGGGTGTGTGAAAACCATTTTTAACCGACTTCCAAAAGGAGGTTATCAATTCGGATGTTTATATATTTTTTTTAAATGTACTATCGAAGAACTTCATATCTAAGCAGTTTGAAAACAAAATCCCGTGAACACGATGACTACTTCTGTTACCGCCCCGGTTCTATAGCCGCCGATCGTTGCAAGCAGAAATAGTCCTACGGTGTATAAATATGAACTTCTTCTATGGTATGCTCGGGCATAACTCCATCATATATAAACGGATTTGCAAAATGTTTGTTTGGAAGGGTATATTTTCGAGATGGTCCCATTGTCATCAGGTCAGGATCTGATGATGGGATCCTGGAGAAATCGAGGGAACTCTTCAAATATTATAGGTACACCTATTGTGATTTGGGTATTTTTTATAGTAACTCGTGCAGTTGCTCTCGGAAAGCACAATTGGGTGAAGTGGAACTGATGACGAAGACAACAGATGACCACCGGAACTATTCAATAAAAAGTATTTAACGGGTTGCGATTCCTTCGCGATTTGCGTATTTGGGACACAGAATTGTGTACCAAATTGCAACTTAATCGGTCCATTAGTTTCGGAGAAAATTGGCTGTGATAGACGGTCGGACAGCCAGTCAAACAGCTGTCTGTCTGACTGGCTGTCTGCCGGTGCCGGTGACGGCGCATATTGTGCGTACAAACTTACATTTGCAGTTGGAGTGTAAGGGAGAACATGTTTTTCATCTACAAATACTACAATGTTAAGTTTGTTCTTGGGATAAATTCATTCCAACTACGGAACCCTTCATTGTGCGTGGTCCGACACGCACTTGGCCGGTTTTTTTTCCATTTTGTTACTCTCAAACGTTTTTTTTCATTATGCCTGTTATACAGGTTGGCAGGGACATCGACGCGAAAACTGATACCGTGGATTCAGTACATGAGTTTTCGCGTTGATGTCCCTGCCATTTTTTAAAAAGCGAAAGGACTTTGTTCCAACCGGGTCCTGCCCGGTACCCCTCCCACTACACCTGTCAACGTTCTGTATATTTTCATCTCTATCACTCATAACTTGCGTCTCTCTCTAAAGCTCGACGAGTTACGAGGCCCGGGAACTTACTTCGTATTGTTGGTATTCAGACACCAAATCGTTCATGTTACTCTCGGCTTCAGTAAACTCCATCTCATCCATGCCTTCGCCTGTGTACCAATGCAGAAATGCCTGAAAAAGAAAGTTCAAATCAAATGTCATTTAATCAATGACAATAATAATGTATATGTGTCTATAATGTTTGTAATCCATGTTTACTTTCAAAAAGTCTCTAAAGAAACATATTTTAGCGGATTTAAAAATTTAAGCTATCTGCTAGTACTGTACTAATCTTAACTTATTTTTGTTGTGTAACCGTCGCGTCGCCTAATGTATACTTATTAGAAATAAGTTTTTTCTCATATAAGTGAATGTAATTCTTTTTGAGAAATAAAGTTCTTAAACCGTATTTATTCAACCTAGGTTGGGAATCAGCACTTTTTGAACGTCAAAATTTACATAAGTCAGTCTCCCGGCAGCGTAAATACAAAGGCGTATGCACCACAGACATTTGAAAACTGTCTGCAATGTGATCGGTTCCGAAAGGCATTGTTTTAACAAAAACGACCGCAATACAGCTTATTTATTAGGTACTTGCTGTCTACACTACAGATCGCTAGGTAACTAGTGTATGTACCAAAAGAGGTCTGTACTACGATCGCATTCAGAATGGCAACGTCGCACGAAAGCGGTGGCTTTACAGACTGATCGCGGGAGACACTAACAATAAATTAATTATCTACCTATTTAAATATATTGTATAGAGTCAATTCACAAATTCCATTTTTTTATTTATCCGTAATGGATAAATAAAAAAATGGAATTTTTTTTTAAAAACGCAACATAAAATAATGAATTGTAAAAAGTAATTTTTTACAATTCATTATTTTATGTTGCGTTTTTTTGGTGGATGGGAACGCAAACTCAAAACGCGTCCCGTCCGACAATGCCGGAAGTGACATAAAAAAGTATGTGATAAAAAATCTACATAACCTTTGCAAAGTGATTGATAAAAACAATGTAATTACTTTTCAGAATAAATACTATGTAGAGTACACAATATTAAATTGATACTAGAATAAGAGATTCTGCGTTGAATCCGCCTTTTCATTGCCATAGACAAACAAATGCGGCTGCATTACAAATTGCTGTGTTGCAGCAGGGTTCGGACATACTATTACTGCTATAGGCCATTCGCGAGATAATGCAGCACAGACTATGGGAGTCTGTGTTGCATCTGCCTTTGTATTTACGCCCCCCGGCACGCCCGCCCTTCACGACTTGCTAGTGCTTTACCTGGGAACAAGAAGTAGCGCAACAAACTGTCCAGCAGCACAGCTATCTGTGTGTAATATTACTGCAGGGCAGTTCAGTTTTCAAGTGTTTATATGTCAAAAAGGACTTGATGGTAGAGCATATAGCAGGTCAGACCACTGAAAACGGCTTTAGTCATGTGATCGCTGGCTCGCCTGTTATTTGACGTGTTCATGGTACAAAACAGCCCGACAGTTCACTTTTCGTCGAAAATCTACTTGTTATAAGAGTGCATGATAGGCCCCCAGTTAGAAGAACTTGATTCTATACAATAGTATGCACTTCGTCTTAGTAGGTAGGTACTTTTACATACACACATAACATCATGTCTGTAATCCCAGAAGGGTCAGACAGAGGTGTACCTATTAATAGTACACCCATATTTGGCCAGTTATGTCTAAGTGCCATGTAATAGGGGGCGAGCCTGTTGCCATCAACCAGGCACACATCCAGTTTTAGGTGTCAAAAGTTTTTGTTTTTTAATACAGAGCCATCTAAGTAGTATATCTACTAAAGTTTTTAGCTTCTAATAACTTACAATAGATGACTCTGTATTAAAAAGTAAATTACAGCCGTTCATAGTGGAATACCTACCTTTCTGCGGAACATCACGGTGAATTGTTCCGATATCCTCTTGAAGATCTCCTGGATGGCGGTGGTGTTCCCGACGAACGTGGCGGCCATCTTGAGCCCGCGCGGCGGCACGTCGCACACCGCCACCTTCACGTTGTTGGGGATCCACTCCACGAAGTAGCTGGACACGGACACAGACTAACATTCTAAAGCGGTCAAATGCGAGGCGGACTCACACACCAAGGGTTCCGTACCGGTATTTTATTAAATTTGCTTGGGTAGTTTTTGAGCTTCAATAATACGTATTTAATCCACTTGGTGTATGTCGATGATGTTATAAAACTTTCTGTCACTGGTGATTACATCGGTAGGTATCACAACTAAAAAGAGAAAAATATAAAGCTCTTAAAACAAAAACACCCTGATTTTCAGAAGTCGCTGTATTTCTCTGTATTTTCGATTTGTTGCCACCGACTTCCGGAATTAAAGTAATGTTTCACTTTGTAGGTACTTAGTGTATTTTTGAAAATAGGTGGCTTTTTCGTAAAATGGTTTTTTATGTGTACCTAGCTTGAAATTTACCTGGAGTTCTTATCCTGCACCGTCAACATTTGTTCGTCGACTTCCTTCATGGACATCCGGCCCCTGAAGATGGCGGCCACCGTGAGGTAGCGGCCGTGGCGCGGGTCGCAGGCCGCCATCATGTTGACGGGGCTGAACATCTGCTGCGTGAGCTCGGGCACGGTGAGCGCGCGGTAGTCCTGGCTGTTGCGGGCCGTGAGCGGCGCGAAGCCTGCGAGGGAATTAAATCATTAAGGCAATCCATGGCAATGCTTTTGGCTCAGTCACTGGCCACTGTCTTTGGTGTTCGTATCATTTATATGCCGATGACCTTCAATTATATGCAGCTGAGCGGGTTGAGGGTTTATCGGACGCTATAGCAGATGTAAACAGAGATTTAGATGCCATCAAAAACTGGTCTGATAGTTTTGGGGTGTCATTAAACCCCTCAAAGTGTCAGGCCATTGTAATTGGGAGCTCATTTTAACAGTTCAACAACATTCATTGCGTTATTTACGTTATTGAGCAGATTTTTCTTCGAATATATGAAGTAATGGGTTAGCAATTTGTTTCAAAACAATTCAGATTCCGATTGATCGTGTATTACAATTACAGTAAAGAGATGTCATATTATCAATTTAAATTCTTATTGGCCAAACAATCGTAGTTCTTATCGTTACGAAAATATGTGATAGCTGGATGAGGCTGGCACAGGAGCGTGGAGATTGGCACAAGAACAGAGAGGCCTATGCCCAGCAGTGGGAAAAGTCGGGTTGTCGAATTGAATTATAATTAAATTTTTACCTGGCATGAAGAAATGCAGCCTTGGGAAAGGCACCATGTTGACGGCTAGCTTCCGGAGGTCTGCATTCAACTGTCCTGGGAACCGAAGGCATGTGGTCACGCCGGATATTGTCAACTGCAGAGAAACGATTTTGTGATTATACTTATTTTATCTATGAATGGCCCAGTCATTACGGCCCCGATTTACAAGTTGTAGGTCGGGATCACACGCAGGCAGGCACTTTACTGTGTGTAAATAATTATCACCACTGCTTTCTCAACGGTGAAGAAAAACATCGCGAGGAAACCGGCATGTCCTAGAACCAAAAATTCGAAAACATGTGACATCTACCAACCCGCACTGGGCCCGCGTGGTGGATTACGACCCACTCTGTCTCGAAAAGAGGATGTGCCTGTGTTCCAGCAGTGGATTTCCGAATCAGATTGAAGGATTGTGCAGATCAGCGCGACTTGTCGTGCGACGCGACGCCGGTTATTGTTATACCTAACAGTTTTCTAAGAAATTGCATTGTTTGAGTCGCGTCGCGCGACAAGTCGCGCTGGTCTGCACAAGCCTTTATGCCCGGGCAAAACAGTCGCTTAATATGGGACGAAAATTAAGGTCGCATTCTAACGCGCGACTGCCGCTGAAATGAAGGTGTACTAACACCTCTGCCCTCTTTATATACAGGGTGGCAGGGACATCGACGCGAACCATGGATTCAGTACATGATTCAGAACTCCCCTGCGTTGAAATTTTTCGTCACTTATTTTTTTTTAAATCTGCTGTTTCATAGAAAAGTGCAATACCTACGCGGGCAAAATGTATGGAACAGCTGTTTTTTTTTTAAATAAGCGACTAAAATTTCAACGCAGGGGGGTTCTGAATCATGTACTGAATCCATGGTACCCTGTTATATATCTATCTCTCTGTCTATCTACTATCTATCTCTGCCTACCCTTTCATGAAATACAGGCGCGATATTTCGGATACTCACAGACACAAGATGGTTGAGATCTCCATACGTAGGTGAAGCGAGACGTAGCGTTCTGAAGCAGATGTCGTAGAGCGCCTCGTTATCAATGCAGAAGGTTTCATCCGTGTTCTCGACTAGCTGGTGCACTGACAAGGTGGCGTTGTACGGTTCCACCACGGTGTCTGAGACCTGAAACAGTAAGAAGAATCAGCCTCGTGACTGCTTTGACACTAATGACAATAAAAATCAATCTGCCTAGCCTTTTCCCAACTATGTTGGAGTCGGCTTTCACTCTAACCGGATGCAGCTGAATACCAGCATTTTACATGGAGCGGCTGCCAATCTGACCTCCACAACCCAGTTACTTACTGGGTAACACGAATACACGATACCCCTTGGCAAGACTGGTTGACAGACTTTTCGGGCTTCTGACCACCCGTAACGACTGTCATAGATCTACAAATGACTGCCGGAACCAAAGGATTAATGGTAGATCCGCAGGCTTCCTGTGTAACCGGATTCATCTGAAGATAGATTTGTTCTATGAGATCAAATCTGTCATGGAAAAGTTCTTATGGAACAAATTTATTTGAGAGAGATGTATTAATGATTTTAATAATTATAATTCTGTAAATACATATCTGTTATAGTCGCGAATTATATTTTGATCAATATACAACCTGACACTGACCTGTAAATTGTAAAAAACGTAAGAAAATTTGAAGTTTGCGGGCTACTAGCTACAACTGCGGATGCACCTTAAAATAATACTGCTATTCGGTGGTGGTAGCCCTGTAGGTGGAAACCCGTTCAGTCATTAAGGTGTAAAAGGTAACAGACGGAGAGACAGAGTTACCTTCATTAATTATAATATTAGTATGCGGATAAACTCTGAGGAGTGGTAGCCCAGTGGTCACGGCCCCGACTTACTAGCTGTAGGTCGTGGATTCGCACTCAGACAGGCGCTTTACTTTGTGTAAATAATTTCATCACCACTGCTCTCAAAATGGTGAAGGAAAACATCGTGAGGACACCGGCATCTCCTAGAACTAAAAATTCGAAGACATGTGACATCTACCAACCAGCACTGGGCCCGCGTGATGGATTACGGCCCACTCCTTCTCGAATAGAAGAGGTCTATATCCCAGTAGTGGGAACATATAGCCTGAATAAGCTATGCGGATAAACCCAAAAATTAACTTACTTTAGGAGACGGCATCACGCTGAAAGTGTTGACAATCCTGTCTGGGTACTCTTCACGAAGTTTGCTGAGGAGGAGCGTGCCCAGTCCTGATCCTGTGCCTCCACCCAGAGAGTGGGTCAATTGGAAACCTGGACAATAAAGAGTTAAGGCTACAGTACAACACCAGTTCTAAATGTACAAGACGTGTTCAAGATGGGGTTTCTCATCAGCAACTTCTCAGGAACCTTAGGGGTCGTCCATTAATCACGTGAGCCTCAAAAGGTGGGCAGGGGTTCGGAAAAAATCACGAAATATCACAAGGGGGAGGGGGGTATAGTTACATATCACGTGTATAAATATTTGGTTGAACGCGCGATTTCTAAACTGAAAACCGGCGCGTGACTTTTACTCGCCGTTGCCAGGCAACGATTATACTTACCTGTATTTAAAGATAAAATATTCTGACGTTTTTTAAGATATTAGTACCAAAAAAATTCACGTGATTTTGGACAGGGGGGTTAAGAGGGTTTATCCTAAAAGTTGGCAGCGTCGCAAATAACGGTTTGGATTCTTATAGCAATATTACTGAATAGAAATAAGAAATGTGGCTAACTAGCGAACTAAAATATTAATAATGAATTGCAATTATAACATTCAATTTGATGTTGTACCCATTTTAGGTGTAAAAAACGCATTTGGAAAGTTTCCAAATAGTTTTTTTTATATCTAAAACTAAACATTCGGTGTTACGATATTATTTATTGCATTTCATAATCAATATTCTAGTTCGCTAGTTAGCCACATTTTTTATTTCCACACAGTAATATTGCTAAATTAATCAAAACAGTGAAATATTTGCGACGTTGCCCACCTTCAGAACTAAAACCTCATCACATTTCGGGGGGTTGAAGAGTTGCTAAAAAATATCGCGTGATTAATGGATGAACCCTTAGGGGGATGAGTTTTCAATAATTATTTCTGGAGCGCACAACTTCAGTCACGGTCTGTCTAAAAGTCGTCTGTTTCTAAGAGATTTGTGTCGCTGTGCGAGTAAACGGTGACACGCTTGGTTTGTATGGAAACTGCTGACAATGCCACCTCTAGCAGCGGCCGCCAACGCGTCTCCGTGCTCCGCGCCTCTAACTATCCCGTACGTACTATCCGTTACGTACCTACGCACCTCACCTTTCTGAAGAACATCACCCATAAGGTCACTGTGTCCTCCTAGGGCGTCCCCTCTCTGAGTTTTCACTCATATCTTCCTTGTAAATACCATTTGTGGGCGCCTTTCATTCATCCTCGGTGCGTAGTACTCGCAACCGGCGTGCGTGTATGACCAGATGTATGAACGTATACGAGGCAAAACGAGTATGTGAGGATCGTAGCAGGTGGCGATCTGTGGTTTCTACCTACCCCATGGGAGGAAGGCGTGAGTTTATGTCTTTATGTTACGTACCTTGCAGGCAGTCACAGGGCTCTGCGTCTTTCCTCACTACGTCCACGACATACTCCACCTACTCTGCTCCTCCAGTAAGGCGTGGTGTTACGTACCTTGCAGCAGTCACAGGGCTCTGCGTCTTTCCGCTCTACGTCCACGACATACTCCACCTACTCTGCTCCTCCAGTAAGGCGTGGTGCTACGTACCTTGCAGCAGTCACAGGGCTCTGCGTCTTTCCGCTCTACGTCCACGACATACTCCACCTACTCTGCTCCTCCAGTAAGGCGTGGTGTTACGTACCTTGCAGGCAGTCACAGGGCTCTGCGTCTTTCCGCTCTACGTCCACGACATACTCCACCTACTCTGCTCCTCCAGTAAGGCGTGGTGTTACGTACCTTGCAGGCAGTCACAGGGCTCCGCCTCCTTCCGCACTACGTCCATGACAGACTCCACCAGCTCTGCTCCTTCAGTGTAGTGACCCTTGGCCCAATTGTTACCTAGCAATGCGAAAAAGAATATAAGTCAGTCAGACAAAAATATGTTGCATGTATTGCGGAGACACGAGGAACATGTCGTAGGGAAAGTTTTGCGAATAAATGTGGGTAATACTATACTCGTACAGTATGTATCAGAAAGATGTGGTCATACGAGTATATAAGGGTGTGACCATCAAACTGAACAACTTTCTACACGGGACCAACATCGGAATCGCGAAAAAATTATCAGCCGTCCCATAAATTTGGGTCGAGTAGGTCTTGAAGTTTTATATGGGGCAGTTGATTATTCTTTCGCACCAGAACAGCAGTTTTTTTGTTGTTTTTAATAACCTTCCAGAAATGTCGCATTTTGAACGGTCTAGAATCATGTAAAAAAATCATGGTAACAGATTGCCCGTCGATGTCCCTTAGTCCACGTCCTAAAAACAGCGAGCGTCGCGGAACGCTTGGTCGTGACGACAGAGGGCGCCTTCCGGTCTCCGAACAAAAAGCTACATAATAATATGAACGCGACGATGGAGTATTCGCGTGACGATAACTTTAAGGACACGCCCTTACACCGTGTATTTTCGGCTACGTACCACGTGTTTAGTACTTACCGGCACCGCTTTGCCCAAACACATAGTTGTCGGGTCGGAACAGCTGGCCGTAAGTCGAGGACCGGATAGCGTCCATGGTCCCTGGCTCCAGGTCCACCAGTACTGCCCGAGGAACGAACCGCTTGCCTGAGAAACAATTTACGAGTATTGTAAGTTCCAGTCTATTCTGAAAAAATCTCACCGTGAATTGAGCTGTCAATAACGTCAGACAGTTCACTTCAAACTTACTTCACAGACCTATGTTCCCTAGCATCAGGTGGAATTACAGTTCACTTCAAACTCACTTCACAGACCTATGTTCCATAGCATCAGGTAGAATGATAGCTCACTTCTAGCTCACTTCACAGATCTATGTTCCCTAGTATCAGGTGGAATGACAGTTCACTTCAAACTCACTTCACAGACCTATGTTCCCTAGTATCAGGTGGAATGACAGCTCACTTCAAACTCACTTCACAGACCTATGTTCCATAGCATCAGGTAGAATGATAGCTCACTTCTAGCTCACTTCACAGACATATGTTCCCTAGTATCAGGTGGAATGACAGCTCACTTCAAACTCACTTCACAGACCTATGTTCCATAGCATCAGGTAGAATGACAGCTCACTTCAAACTCACTTCACAGACATATGTTCCCTAGTATCAGGTGGAATGACAGCTGATTTCACAGACCTATGTTCCCTCTGAATGACAGCTCACTTCAAGCTCACTTTACAGACCTATGTTATGTTTCCTAGTATCAGATGGAATTACAGTTCATTTCAAGCTCACTTAACAGGCTTATGTTCCCTAGCATCAGGTGGAATGACAGCTCACTTCCCACACAGACCTATGTTTTCAAGGTGAAATTTTTACAGTACCTATAGTCTTATAGACCCGCAGGGCCTCGTTGGTCTAGAGGTCGCAAGCGCTACTACTGGACATGAAGTCCTGGGTCCGATTCCCAGGTCGGGCAGTGTTATTGGGTTTTTCCATCAGGTATTTCTCAGTAGCAGCCCGGTGCCTGGATTGGTGCCCAGTTGATGGCAATATATAAACTGCCGAAATGTGGGGGTAAGTACACCTATTACCTTTCACATAAAACAATCGGGCTGTTATATATGTCTGTATGAGACTCGAGCAGTGGTGTGTCAGTGGTAATGGCCCCGACTTACACGTTGAAGGTCGTGGACCCAGACAGTAGAGTCTGACTGAATGTCGTTTTATAACGAAATATCTATTTTCGTTTTGAATATCGTGTATTGCAAAAAACATAACCGGCAAATCAACCGATATTAATAATAATAAAAAATTAAAAATTGTGCTCTATATTTAGCACACACCTAAAGAAAATAGTTTCTTTTCTTTTAAACATGTTTGTTTTTCGATAGAATTGAATACTCTTTCAAATTATAATTCTACACAAATAAATCAAAACTCAAACTGAAAGCATTTATTTCAAATAAACCAATTACTTTTGAACTGTCAAAATTGTCAAATAAAATTGTAGTGTCTGTTTGAGTTTCAAAATAACAGCTTTCTACTAAATGCATATGAAAGTATATACGATACCTTGTATGGTGTAGACGAGTACGATATATACAACATTTTTTTTTTTGTCTGTCTGGCTTTTTGGTTTGGCTAATCTCCAAAACAGCTGGACTGATTATTACGGGAGTTTCACTGGCAACTATACAAATAAATATAGTTGATGTATGGAATTCCACGAGAACGAAGTCGCGAGTAACAGCTACAATATAAAAGCGGCCAAGCGCGTGTCGCATTGCGCACAATGAAGTGTTCTGTAGTTGGGACGAATACGTATGCACAGAATTGTTTTATCGACCGCAAAAATAAGTTTGTATTTTATAGTATTTTTCGATAAAACTATGAAATACAAAGTTATTTCTGCGGTTGTAAGCGAAATTATCTCAAAAATTATTGCCTTTAACACAAAAGTTACTTAGTCACCCCACTCGCTTATATGCATTTGCTCAAATTACATCCACGGGGATTGCCACCGCTAATTATGTTTTCCTTTCCAATTTTCAAATATACACGCTGAAATTTTAAAGGTTGTTTTCCCGTGGCAAAACAATTTGCCCTGAGTAGTACTATTTAATCATAGAGTTAAACTTAAAAAACTAAAATGCTTTGGTTTTCAAATAATTTTAAAAAATATGCACAAACTCGAAAGCGTGAGAAACAATAGTAATCCACTAGACATAGCGTAGCTACTAATCGACCCGCATGCGCGGCTGCGCGCTTCCGACAAAGCGAAGAGTGTAAATGTTCAGACCAAAATAAGCTGTTGCGCGTTACTACGCGGCATTACTATATTACGCGGTATTACTATACGGCATAATCTAGTCCGCACGCACACAGCGGCGGCGAGCACCTCCACACGCACCCCCGCCCCGCGCTGACAGCACCGGTTCTCTCAGTTGATCTGCGATCGTCATATGACGCGTAATGTAATATCGTGATTTGCAAAAATGGATCGACATTACAAGTTATTCCAATTTAGAGTACGTCGGTATGGTACAACCTGTACACTAGGGCTAGTGTCGCTAGTGATAACATTATGTGGAGCCGCAACACTTGGATTCGCTCCGTCTTCGCGGGTTTCTAAACCCCCATGTCCCACAGGCCTGGACAATCGTAGTCGCGATACAGCGGCTACTCGATCATGAGCATATCTAGACACCAGCTTATACACAGGGCAGAGGTCGATCAGCCGTTCATTCGCCAGAGCTCGACGAGGAAATCATCAAGTTCTTCGAATGGGATCCTATAAGGTCCTATGGGGCTAAGCTTGACGAAAGCCAATACTACATACGTCTGGAAAGTACTCAACTGTGACGTGTGTGTGAATTGTGCATCCCTATTCAAAACGAAAACGAAAAGGATGCGCCGGGCCCCGGCCAGAATTGCTTTTTGTCAGTGGTTGATAGAAAATGATTACCGGGAAGTACCTACTCGTTAAAATCATTGTAGGTAAATAAGTTGATTACATTTTTTGTAACACGCCTTAAATACTTGATTATTTAATTCAGAAAATAATTTTATGTACGATAATAAACTTGTTTTTAAGTTTCGTATTCAGTAAATTGTAGGTAAAAAGTATTTATTACCCTATCCTAAGCCCGTTAAAGTATGAATGGAAAATTGGAATAACTTTAAGGTAGTTTTGTGTTTCGTTAACTCAGGAGTAGGTAGCCATCAGCGGTAGCGCGAGGGCTTGACCTACCGCGCTACCGTTGATGGCGACCGCGACCGCTCGTCAACTCGTCGATTGTTCGCGCTGTATTACTATTGGTTCTAGGTCGCTTTCGAGTTTTGTTTTTCACAATAACATTCTAAATCTGCCATTTTAGATTTTTTTATTTTTTTACCAAGAGTAAATTATTTCGCTGCGGAAACTTAACCATTAAAATATCAGCTTGTATAGTGCCAATAGTCTCCGACAGACGGACATACATTATAAGGGTTCCGTATTTTCCCTTTGACTACGGAACCCAAAAAGACCAGCACCATAATTGCGTAACACACTTTTAATCACAATCCGAGGGTTTTGAAGGAAATTCCAAAACATTGCTTCATAGATTTGAAAAGTTCGTCTGCTCGACAACATAAATAACGCAATGAACGTGGCTGAAATGTCAAAATGAAAAGCATTGCCACCCTCTGTCATTGTATGTGAGTTACGCAATTATCCCGCATTATCGTTTATCGTAGTTTATCGTTTTTAGTTTTTTGTATCTGAGTCTAGAATAGTTGAATTCGGTGTTCCTCAAGGGACTATTGTCGGCCCTCTGTTCTTTCTTATCTATATAAATGACATGCCTTCGGTAACAACTCATGACATTACATTGTTTGCTGATGATAGCACCGTTTTATTTACTAATGATAATTCAGCTGATTTAGAATCTGACATTAACCAAACAATATTATTGATTATAGACTGGCTTAGAATAAATAATTTAATGATTAATATTGATAAAACTAAAATAATGGATTTTAAAATACGAACCCGACGTACAGGTGCTTTAAAAATTAATTACCTAGATAGTGACATTGAGGAGACAGAAGTAACGAAATATCTAGGACTACATATTGACCACAAACTTAACTGGAAATTTCATATTGAGCACGTTTGCAAAAAGCTGGGACAATTTTCATATGCATTATATAGATTAGGGAAAATAGCGAATCGGAGTACTTTGCTAACAGCTTACCATGGTTACGTTGGTTCTATTCTCCGATACGGCGTAATATTTTGGGGCAACAGTACGGAAAAACAGCGCGCTTTCATTGCTCAAAAACGCTGCATTAGGGCTATATTTAATTTGTGTGAAACTGACTCCTGCAAGCATTTCTTCAAAAACAATAAATTATTAACTCTACCATGTATATATATACTTGAGGCAGCAGTATTTGTTAAAAACAATATCCACATGTTCAGCTTCTACACGCGTATACGGCGCAAGGACAAATTACCTACACCAGCCAGTAAAACTCATCTAATGCATGAGAGCATCTTTTGTTCAGCTTCTCGCATTTTTTATAATATACCGGGGCCTATTAGAACGATTGTCAAAAATGAAAACTTTAAAAGGGCTCTCCATGATCTGTTGGTAAACAAAAGTTACTACTCTGTAAAAGAATTTCTGTCCGACAAGTCTCTACTTAAATATGGTACCCAGTCATGATGCGTTCGATGACCTAAAATTTTACCGTAACATCTATTTTTATTTATGTTTAATTTTATGTATGATTTTTGCAATTTGACATTTTAATTTGTTACGATTCTTTTTATTTTATTTTTTTTATTTTATTTGTATAATTTGACATGTACCTACCTATGTTAATTTGTTATGTTTGACTCTGTTTTTAATTTTTTTGAATCATATATGTAAATTAATTTTATATTCTACAAATTGAATTTGACATTTCCCTTAATGTTCCCTTTTGGTGTTTTTAATCTTTTTATTTATTGTGCTAGAAGGAAAGTGAAAATAATTAGTAATAATGTTAATTTTATTAGTCGCTAATTTATGTTTAATTATTGTATGCCCTACGGGCGGGACATAGCTGAACGAGATTTCTCAAATATTTAAGAACTGTACTGTACCTACCTATGATCCACAATAAATATATTTGATTTGATTTGATTTGATTTACCATCAGCCGCCTCATTATAATAGACTTGGATCCTCTCCAGCTGCAGGTCGCTGTCGCCGCGGTAGTACCCCGTCTGGTCAATGCCATGCTCGTCCGATATAATCTCCCAGAACTGTGAACAAACCAACAGACGTATAATTATGAGAGAGAGAGAGAGATGGTGATTGGTGTTACGATCTTGTATAGCTCCATCGTTCTCTTGCGTGATGGCTCTCTCACAAAGCTTCAGCCAGTTCCGGTGGGCGTAGCTCATCCTATGGGTAAGCGCACACGCGCCACCGGCCACAGCGACCGGTGGCCGTAGCCACCTACTGCGGTGGCGTGCACTGCTGTAGCGAGTGGCCTCGCGTGTCCGACGAATCAATAGCAAAAAGCACGTGAACTGTTTGTGGCTGGTGTTTCGTTTGCGTAACAAACTCGGCATGATCCCTTAAGGCCTTAAGGGATCATGCCGAGTTTGTTAGCGGTGGACACACGACCCAGCCGAACTCGGCGGTTAAGACTTATAATAGACAAAACAAAATCCGTGCGACAGGCGCGGTGCGACGACAGTGGCGGTATTGCCGGCTCATCGGCTCGTCACAATCTCGGGCCGAGTTCTTGCGGTCGCGCCGAAGTACAGAATTTTTGGTTGCCAGGATGACAGCGCTCGGGTGACGGAAGAGCGGTCATAGTAAATGTATGTACCTATCGCTACTTCGGCGCCGTCATCGCGTTCGCTATCACGTCCCGGGCCCTACATATATGTAAGAAATTAACAAGTAAATGACGTGTCCGCATGGATTGAGGAGTCATGTCTAATATTTAAACGCGGGTACTACCAATATTTAGTGGTATATTTGCCGATTTTTTAGGCCGGATCCTGGAGTTTGTAGTCAAACCCTTAAAAAGTTACAGGACGTTTAATGTAGCTCCTCAATCCCGACGGTCTGTAGAAAATATATGTTACGTAGCTACTAAAGTAGTTGTCAAATCGGATAACAATAGCACCAATATTTAGTAAAAATTTCTACTAAATATTGGCGTAATCCAATATCCTGCAAATTCAGTATTTCAAAAGATATTAAGTAATAAAATAAACATTGCTTAACATTGCTTGGCACGAGAGTCCATGACCAAAACCATGTCACATCGTTTTACGGCCAAAACCGTATAAAATCGTTAGTTTAGTAGATGGTTCTGAACCCGACTCGGTGGGAAGTACCGGTCAGAAACGTCCCAGTTTTACGAGTAGCTGCCTATTTTTGCTGTCAAAAAAATAGGCAGACGGTTTCATCACAACATGTCTGATATTAAAAATGTATGTACATTTAAGGTTTCGTAATTTTATTACGAAAAAGTTTGTTTTCAGTCATTTTGCGCGTCACATGTGGACTGAGCGCAAACCTGGCTTCGTGTGACGGTGTGCCATAATATTTTTTTTTTTAGTTAATCTGTTGCAATCTGTCCATCTATTGACATTCAGCATCTTTTGTGTTGGTTGTCTTTAGTCGTTCTTGGTATGCGCCCACTGGATCATTCACATCAACCTATCTAATTAGTTTGTCGGTCTTCATATCAAGTCTTGTGGGGCCAATCTTTTAAGCCTCCTGAATGTCTTGGTTTTCACAAGGTTTGATGTTAGTTTATTAGGATGGGTCGTAATTCTATTCTTGTAAGCACTGAATCTTTGTGTGATTTCTTCTTTAACCTTTAGTATTTTTAAGTCCCGATGTAAGCTATCATTATTGATATACCATGGTGCATTCGCTATAATCCTTAGCATTTTTGATTGGAACCTTTGGAGTATGTCTATGTTTGAATTAGCTGCCGTTCCCCACAGCTGTACTCCATAACTCCATATGTCCAAATAGGCATTATGATGTATTTATAAATCCGAAGTTTATTGTCTAGCGAAAGCCTGGACTTTTTTGATAGTAACCAATAGTGTTTCCTTAGTTGTAGGCTTAGTGCTTTACGTTTCGTGAATATATGTTTTCTCCAGGTTAATCTACGGTCTAGGTACATTCCGAGGTATTTAGCGTCTTCTGCTTGTGGAATCTCAACTTTATTTAGTCGTACTGGAGGACATGTATCTCTTCTTGTCGTGAACGTCACGTGTACGGATTTGGTTTCATTTGCCTTTATTCGCCATTTTGCCAGCCAGTTTGAAATGTCATCTAAGCTTGATTGTAGAATCTTAGACGCTTGAACCGCATCTTCATGCACAGCTAATGTAGCAGTGTCATCGGCAAATGTGCCTTTGGACACGGGGAGATCAGCTGTGTAGAGAAGGTAAAGCGTAGGACCCATCACGCTGCCTTGAGGAACTCCTGCCAGAATTTCATGCAGTCCGTATATTATACATAATAAATGAAAGAGCTTTTTGCGAGGATCACTCGTATTTAAGAAAATAGATGGAAATTGACCACTAAGTAAGTACCAAGTATCTCCGAAACTACCGAGCCTAAAATTTTGAAAAAAATACAGAGTATGGTTGTTTACATTTAGATGACAGGAAAACCTATAAGAAGTCTATGGATTTAAAATAACAAGGTGAATCTCTAAATATTGTCTCGTAAAAACTTGACATTTGCAGTTGGAACGTATCAGAGAACATGTTTTTCAACTACAATCTTAAGTTAAGTTGTTCTTGGGATAAATTCATCCCAACTACGGTACCCTTCATTGTGCGTGGTCCTACACGCATAATTAAAATTTATTTTTTTACGAAGCTGATATCAGTTTCATGGTAAAAGTTGTTAAGTATGACTGCAGAATCACCCCCTTAACGGATGCAGGTTACTAAATCGCCACCCTGTATATTCATCCCTCATAACATTCTCATCTCAGCTGCATGCTGCTGTCCCATGAAATACCTACGTTATAAAAAAACTAGGCATCATGTACAGAATGTACTATTTAGACCGCACTTACTTTCTACACTTAACTGCAAATAATCATACAAAGCTAATGATGGGAATCCGAGATCTTTCTAACAGCTGCGTCTACTGACCTCCTTTGAATGGGCTTATAACAGGTACATATACAATATCGCCCATGGGCATGTGTTCGCCCGTATTTTTCTGAATATTCATGACAAATTGTCGAAAAATAACGTAAAAAGGGGGGTCTATGTTTTTTTTTCAATTTTTTTTTTTATTGTCACGTTGTGATTTTATGGACTTACACTTGTGTTTTTTAAAATAAATACGTATTTTTTTTAGAAAAAAATGTCTTCACCTCCTTTTTTTTAAACAGAATCCAAATCGAGCCATTATCATATGAGTTATGGCAAACGCTAAAAAAAAATAAAAAAATTAATAACATGAAAAATATTAAAGATAGACAAGATAGATTTTAAAGTTAATTTTCCATAATTTTTCATGAGTATTCAGAAAAATACGGGCGGGCACATGCCCTTCGGCGACATTGTAGTGTATTCGTATACTTTGTTCATTTTATTATTTTTCGACTGCCTATCGGACCTCCACAAGCCAAGAACCAACGGCTTAAAGTACTTACGTACCTATACTCTCCGAGGTACGGGAGCCTCACGGAGGATATGTAATGGATGGTCACCCATCCACGGATCGACCGCGGCAAAACCGACCCTAGCGGCTTTTATTAGTATTTAGCCACGGTACTTACAACAAAAAAAGGAGATTTTCTGAACTCATAATTTCAAGTAGGTAGGTAGGTACATACGGCTACACATCAAGCTATACATTTCCAGTTTATGCTGATCTCGCATAGTATAGGATTTCCGTACAATACGAGGTCAGCTTATACTGGGACATGCCTGTACTACACTGCCAGCGGCCACGGAGTTTTTTTTTATGTATGTCCGCCGATTTCTACGTCAATTGTGGACCGATTTTGAAACTTCTTTTTTTGTATGAAAGGGTATGCTCCCGGATTGGTCCCATATAAATTTTATTAACTTTGCTTGGACAGTTTTTGAGTAAGCTTCATTAATACGTATTTTTCCCACTTAGTATTTATGTGGATGATATGATGATAACTTCTTGTCACTGTTATTTACATAGCAGTTAGTGATATCCGAATTTGTTGGGGTAGGTACCACAACTAAAAAGTGAAAAATAAAAACTTTTTACAAAAAAAAACAACCGACTTCCGAAAAAAAAACATTACAAAATGAAAAATAACTTTTTTTTCGGATGTCGGTGTCGGTGTGTTTTGAATTTTCTTTTTTTGCCACCGACTTCCGAAATTGTGTGGTTTTTAATTTTAAATGTTTTGAATTTTTAATAAACATTTTATTTGTTATACGGTTCGGACATTTTTATAATTTTTTGTCAATTTTAATTATTATTTTTATGAGTTGTTGAATATTTAAATTTAATGAATCACAATTTTATTTTGGGTTTTTGGGCAATTTAATTTTTTATAAAATAGTTAATAATTTAAATGTGTGTGTATAAAACTATGGACTAGAATTATGTCTGAAAATCTCAGGACTTAATTTGCAATGCCGCGGAACGGAATTGGAAGCGATTTTTTTTTACAAAGCACATCTATAAGTCAATAGTGTAACTATGTAACGTACAAACTATGTAAGGTCTATTCAAAACCTTGTTTCCAATTGATGTTATAGGTGTAAATAAAGTTGATTTTAGACTGACTGAAGTAGTGTTGAAAAAGTCATAAAAATATGAAATTGTAGCGCAAACTGAACCTTATGTGTAGGCATTATAGTTGTTATTCCTAAAACTCGCGTTTGTTTACATGTTTGGCAAATAAGTTGCAAACGCAGATTAGATACGAGCCAAATAAAGTCGCGCGTTTTCTGGAGAATTCTCGCGCATTCCCGGTAATTCCTGCAGTTACAAGCTCGTATCTAGTTTGTACGTTTCACAATTAGTAATGTTCATAAAGTTCATTTTGTTATGTACAATATCATTACAAAAACTCACTTCTATACCGTTCCGTGGCAAAGAAATTGAGCTTTATGTAGAGTTAGACCGAAAAAAGTGTAACATTTTGACCGTCACGACACTTTTGTTATACCTTTTGTTATGTTTCTATTTTGGATTGAAACTTAAATTTTTCATATTTGGTCGCGTTCTAGGATCATTTAGTTTTTATTTTAAGAAAAATTTGGGGGTATTTTTCTTTAAAAAAATGTTAATCTCTTATTTTTTAATTTTGCGCGCGAATTTTCACCGCGCAGCCAAAATGCTTTTGCATAGTAGGTACTTACCTAGCTAACTGTGACTAGGTACCTATTTATAGGCACATACGTTTTAAATATGATTGGAAACAGATAGCTATGATCTATTGAACTTTAAAAGTCAATCAACGGGAAATATCACATCTTATAATAACTACACGAGACGAGTTCCGTTAGTCAGATCAACCGTAACATGACGTAAAAATAGATTACCTACTTCTAAGACAAGTATTGTCGTTATATTATAATTATAAAAACAGTGTTTATAGTCCCCACCTTCGAGCCGATCTGGTTGCCACACTGTCCCGCCTGCAAATGCACTATTTCACGCATTTTAAATGTTTTCACTTTTAAAACACCCAAACGAAACAAACTGTCCAAGTGAAATGTACTATTTTGGGAATCGTCTACGCGCGTAGATCTGGCTACCACGTGGGATGATTGTTAGTTCTAAGATCGCAATAATTTTCTTTTTAAGTCGTTCTTGATTAGAACAAAAGTGTTTGATGCGATATTTTTCTTTAATATTCGTAGAAATCTGTAAAAGAAAATCATGTTGTGGCCGCTCTAGTGGGGCAGATATGTGGAAACAGAAAATTTATTGCAGCGCCATCTATTGTTAAATTTTAAAAGTATTGCGTACGTAATATTTTTTACGTTACTATTATGTTATTTTACTATTTTAAAAACAGTTATTCAAGAAACTTATTAAATTAAAATGTTTTCATAAGTCTTTTTTTTTATAAATAATATTCACTAAACAAAACGTATTCCGATAACCCGCATTGCCTCTGACGTTTTGCGATTCTGACAAAGCAAAGCCAAATGTCAAATCAGATTTTCCGTAGTAATTTTATCGGCAAAACCATAAAAAATAATCAATCTACGTCGATATTATCTCAAGTTATTGTGCAGTAACAGTTTTTGAGTTTATTTGTGAAGTATTTAATTGTGTTATTAGTGAAAACATGATTGTTCGCCATTTTGCTAGGTGTTTTCCCTGAAGGCACTAGCCATTAAAATTCTTTTGTGCTTCAACGACGCATTCGTATAGTTCTGACGTGTTTACCACTGCCGTTACTAATTACATTGTAAGTAAAACAAGATTATTTGTTTGTATTTATTTTCTCGAATCATTTCTAATATTTACCGACTTATCGAAGGACGACTAAAAACATTGTTAAATGGCGATAATGATTTTGTGGTATTCTTTATTTATTCCTATGATGACTCCTTTTTAATAATAAAACAACACACCCGTGTTCCCCGAAGGGTTAGGCAGAAGCGTACCTATACTACATCAACATTTCGCCAGTTATGTTTAAGTGAGTAAATCCTATGTAATAGGGGGCGAGCCTATTGCCAGATAAAATAGGATTGAATCATCAGAAAGTCAAAAACTTGTAAGCTTTTGCCTAACATATAATATTTACAAGGCTGAATGTTACAAATCCTTTGCATGCGTATTAGTGACTATTTTTACAACAAAAATATACACAATAAGTAATCAGGGAGTCTGTTTACAAGAGAAGGAAAGATTGATGAAAATGTGGAAATGAGAGTGATTGGGGGAAATAAAGTGAATAGTGCTATACGTTACGCTATATGTACAAAAAGGCTCGACCGTTCACAATAGTGTGCTGGTGCCTACGCTTATGTATGCATGTGTACGCTGGGTGTAAAAGAAGCATGAAAGTAGAATAAATGCTGCGAAAATGCATTTGTTGTGAAGCATATGTCTACGAATGATAGGTTGAGGAATTATGTGATAAAGCAATGGTGTGGTTTCAAAGAAGATGCAGTGACAAATATTGAAATGAGCATGCTTATATGGTTTGGTTATGTTGAGAGGATGAATGAAAGGTGACAAAATTTTCTTCAGAAAGGTCAGGTGCATAGTACTTGTTACCAAGTGGGTATATGAACATAAACAAACCAAAAGGAGTATGTAAGACACCACGGTAATGTTCTATCGCATATTTAACAAACATAAATTAAATTTAAATTTAAAGTTTAGAAAACCCCCGACACAAACATTTCCTCATTTCCCGTTCCTACTCCATCACTAGATCCTGTTCATGCGCGCGAGCCTTAACACAATACCTGTACTGTAACTTGGTAAGGGAGTTGGGTATCCTGCAAATTCCAGGTGATGCTGTAGCATCAGTTCAAGGTTACTATGTTCTTCTAATATCTTCGAAGTAACAGAATACCAAATTTCAAATCAATTAAATCTGTGGAAGATGCTCACATTTATTCATCAACTAGAAAAAAGCTGATAATCTTCAAACGGCTGAATCGATTTTCTGGAATCATAGCTAAGGACACTCTCGATCAAGTCATCTTTCAAAAACAAAAACACAATCTGTTCAGCCGTTTGGCAGCTACGATGACGCAGACAGACACAGATACACACGAGACACTAATATATAACACCCTTCTTCTTCCTTCGGGGGTTGAAAAGATTATGATGTTTCTTTGTGAGTTTGCTATTTAAAGTGAAAGCGCCAGGTGCCGACGAAGTTCAAATTTTCTTACGTTTTTAGCAATTTGTAGGTTGGTGTCTGGTTGTATTCAAAATATATGATTCGCGAATGTAACAAATGTGCGCTTTTGTAATTTCTAACGTGACGAGATTGACGTCACGGTATCACGATAACACAGGAAGTAAGATGAATGGAAATATATTAAGATGCTATGAAATTTTCGTTCACGATAACGTTCTAGAGTGCACGTATTTCCATACGTGGATGTGGACCCACGTCCACGTCCATAAAATGTATGGACTTGGACGTGGGTCGTGGGTGGCTGGATGTATGGTTGTGGTGGTGGCGTTAGAAATGATAAAAGCGCATAATACTATGTGTTTACAGAATAGGGAAGATGCCTGGGTAAAAAAAAAAAACTAATTAGTCCATCAGTCAGATAATAAAAAAATATTAGACACGTATTTTTGCTTTATAATATTAATAAAAAATTACTTAGGTAAAACGCATTTTAGGTTGGGGAGTGGGGGTCGGTACGTCACGAGTATGTATAAAAACTACATACTCGTGACCTAATAGCACATTTTACCTCAATGTATCGCCGTAATCTTTAGATTACATAAAAAAAGTAAAAATACGTGTCAAATATTTTTTGATAGGCTGAAAGACGGACTAAAAAAAATTTTTACAATGCATTTGCTCGAAAAGAGCGTTTTCCAAGCAGTCAATTTGTGCGGAAAGTGTCACTTTTTTCACTAGTGCTTTTTACTTATCTGTTTTGTTTTTAATTTTTGAGGCCGCGCGTCGTCAGCCCGTCTCGTCTCAGAGATTTTATTATTTGAGAAAAGTTTTTCACAAATTAGTATTTACAAATCAGATGATGATGATGATGACGATGGCGATGATTATGACGATGGTTAAAATCAAAAAGTCAAAGTCAGAGTCAAAGTCGAAGTCAAAGTTAAAGTCAAAGTCAAAGTCGAAGTCGGAGTCGGAGTCGGAGTCGGAGTCGAAGTCGAAGTAAAAATGAAAGCCAAAAGTCAAAGTCATTAATAAATTTTGTTTTTATCATTTATATACGTCGTCGTATGTTAGATGTTACACATCACAGGCGACTGCCGCCGTAAGGCTCGCACGTTTTTTTTTTTTTTTCCTCGCACAATGCATAGTAAAACGTATGATACACGTGCGTAAGATGATTTCCGACTCGTGTCGACTTATACACTCGCTCACTTCGCTCGCTTGTGAATAAAAATGCCACTCGTCGGAAATCACCTACCTTCCGCACTTATAGCATAAACAACTATTTTGTCATCATCCCTATTATAAACAACTCTACAGGCTAAATAACTTTTCAACACGACATAATTGGAGTTTGACGTAAGAATGCAATTAGACAATGCGTTGAACAAGTGTCTCTTACTGCAGAAAAAAAAGTTTTTTTTATTCTTCGAGAAACAAATTGAAATACGAACTAATTTTTGCGGTCGATAAAATCAATACAATCGTAAATATTCACCTCGACCAACCCTTCTCTGTGCGTGGTCCGTCACGCATTTGCCCGGTTCTAGAGGCATCATTCTTTTGTCTTCAATGCGAAGAATCGGTCCTCATTATCATCATTTCAGCCGAAAGACGCCCACTGTTGGACATAAGCCTCATCGACCTACACCCCGATTACGTAACACACTTTCAAGTCACAACCCGAAGGATTTTAAAGGAAATACATTACTTCATAGGTTTGAAAAAGTCGTCTGCTCGACAATGTAACTAACGCAATGAATGTTGTTGATCTGTCAAAATTAAAGCCATTGCCATTGTAAGTGTGATATGCAATTATACCGCACTCCTGTGGTTCTCGCATCCAGCGGGGTCGTTTATTTGAATTTTCATTCAGTCTTGTGACTGAATGAAAATCAATGTTCATTTGAATCAAAAGTACAGTCGCAGTCAAAATATGTTACCTTAAGGCGAAAGTGCAGTGTAGTCCGCGAAATTGAATTTTTCTTACGTTTTTTGCAATTTGTAAGTCAGTATCAAGTTGTATGTTGATCTAAATATGATTCGCGGCCGTATCAAATATTTATTTATAGAATTATAATCATAAAAACCATTAATACAACTCTCTAAGTTCATATAATCCTATTGAATTACTATTTCATGAAATCATGACATTTTAAGATTATTCTAACATAAGGAATTGTATTGCTGATTCTTGTGATTATAATTCTGTAAAGCCATATTTGTTACGGTCGCGAATCGTATTTTAATCAAGATACAACGTGACACATAAGCACAAGCACAAAGGAAAATAAGCACATTGCAAAAAACGTAAGAATATTTGAATTTCGCGGGCTACCTTAGCGGATCCCCCTTAAGGGCTATTTTGTCTGCTAATTGCACTATAGAATCTGCTTTAAACTAAAGTAAAGTAAAATGTATTATATTGTAGGTACAATGGATGTAACCGTCTCAGTATTATACGTACCAGGATGACTTATAATTTGACGTTTAGTGTGACCCATTTGCAACAATTAAGCAACCCTTATAGCCTAGGCGAAACATCGTGGGATTCGAGAAAACCTAATTCAAATTTTTATGTTAAATTTCAATGAATTCGTCAGTAAAATATCACTTTTAATTCTCTAAACTCTCAAATTGAATGGCCTGCATTACTATTCCATTTACCTAATACTTTAACAGACCTTTCGATGGTAACCAAATTTTCTAAAACATGTTAAAGGAAGTAGTTTATTAACCAAGTTTCAAAAATCACATAAACTTTGACATCATTTCAATTGGGCATTTAATTTTAATTAATATATGCCTTGATATCTTATAATTTAAATGAATACTGTAAAAGATATCACAGATTTAAAATTACGCGGAGCAAAATAATTATGGTGGACCGCGCCGCGCAAGTCGAGTCAATGACCGTTCCTCGGCTAGGTAGGCGATCAACGCTTCGCTTCCTTTTAATCCCGGTAGTACATTCCCGTGGGAAATTTTCCGACATCCATGCGGGCGAAGCGAAGCTGCGGGCAAAATCTAGTACTATATAATAATACAATAAAGCTTGAAGAGTTTGTTTTTTTTGTTTGAACACGCTAATCTCTGGAACTACCAGTCGGATTTGAAAAAAACTTTGTGCTTGATATCACGCTACGACCCTTACGAGCGGAGTAAAAAGAAACCGAAATTGTGCGGACTTCATTCGCGCTAAAACGGCTGAACGGATTTGGATGAAATTCAGCACATGTGTAGACCATGACGTAATACACGATCAATCACAATCTGAATCATTTTGAAAGAGATTGCTAATACATTGCTCCATAAGTTCGAAAAATTAATGTTGTTGAACTGTCAAAATGAAACAGATTGGTCTTAATCATTTACGAAAATGTGTTACGTAATTAGATAGCTGGGTTAGGACGTAGGATACTTTTTATCCCGATATTCCCACAGGATCGAAACTTATGCGGGTGGAACCGTGGAGCGCAGCTAGTAATAACATATTTTCATTTTATAGGGGTTACAAAATGAAAATATTATTATTGGGTTACCTTACCTATGAAATTGGCGTTTTTTTCTCACAAATAGAGAACCTCTTCGCTTCTATGATTTAAAATATTCATCAATTGCTTGGTATTTTAACGAATATTGACCATCATAGACAACAATAGTAAAAAAACCTTATTACTAATATATTACTTATAGTTTTATAAACATAAAAAATACCTTAAAAATTACTCGTCATTTTGTTAGCAGAAATGACCAGTATTTGTTTTAACTTAGCCAAAACTTATTTTTGTCGCTTAATCTAAGTGGCATATTCTCTAACTTAGTTTTTAAACGTTAGTGCCATAAAAGTTTTAAAACATTCGTGTTCATGGTTGTTAAATAAATTAAGAAAATGTTAGTATGAAAAATGCAACTTCTTTAAAATTCTCCATACAAAACGCTGATTTCATAGCTATTACTAGCTGTGCATATGTTTCGACCCCATGGAAAGGATGTTTTGTTTTTTAGG
This sequence comes from Agrochola lota, assembly GCA_947364205.1. Classification (NCBI taxonomy): domain Eukaryota; kingdom Metazoa; phylum Arthropoda; class Insecta; order Lepidoptera; family Noctuidae; genus Agrochola; species Agrochola lota. Next base: position 11,470,952 of record OX376248.1, on the reverse strand, counting down.
AGAAAATACGAAATTCACGCGAGCGAAGTCGAAGTCGCGGGAGAAGTGCCAGTATCTCATAAAATGGACAGGCCATTAGAAAGGTTTTAGTTTGATGTTAACTCGAGTAATTAAATATAGTTTTCTATGCAGAAGTCTGCTCAGAGCCGTAGGTTCAGAAGGTATGTGTACTGACTTGAACAAGGAACAAATTTGAAAATTGACGAATATAGACTTGACTGTATCCGTACCTAATACACAAATCTTTCTGCACATACATACACTTCGCCTTTTTCCGACGGAGGTAGGCAGAAACTAAGAATGAAAGAAAAAATTTACGTTTATTTACGGTAAAAATTACGCAAGGAAAGAAAAAAATACGAAAATAACAATTTGGGGGAAAATATCCGTCACATCCACGCAAAACGGCCATCGCTCAGCATAATGCTGCGACCCTATGCGAGACAGAGCTTCAGCGCTGGTTTTCAGCGACGGTCCTCGTTGACGTGATGACGTCAACCGGTGCAGGATATAGTGAAATAAAATAAAACAAAAAGAAAATAAATAAAATACTTAGTTCTTTAAGTATAATATTTAAAATGGCATCATTACATACCGTCGGCGACTCACGCCGCAGCGCAGCTGTCATAATAGTTATTTATGCAAATGTTTTTTAATAAGGGGTATTAGAACACGAATGTGGGTTTATCACACGAGGCGAAACCGAGTGTGATAATGATATCACATGAGTATTTTAATATCTACTTATGTACAGTTGCATACAAGACTATCTCCACCCATGATATGAATCCTCTATAATAGGTTCTCAAACCATAGCGTGTTGTAAGAACTCTATGTAAATTCATGGAAAGTTTAATTGCTGAGTATCTAATACAAAGCAGGTGTAAGTTTTGTTTTTAATTACGGCGCTGTGGTAGTGAAACGCGCGTACATGACAATGTTCTTTTTTAGGGTTTCGAAAGGTTACCAAACTTAACCCTATTATTAAGCCTCAGATGTACGTCTGTCTGTCAGCGAGTGTATCTCATGAATCGTAATAGGTAGACAGATGAAAATTTCACAGATTATGAATTTCTGTTGCCGCTATAACAACAAATAATAAAAATTAAAGGGTCTCCTTTTCTAGCGACTGTCACCAAGATTGCGCTTGCATAATCTCTTCTTCTACCCATCCTTGATTATGCTGATGCCAGCTATTGACCTTACTCAAGACCAACTCGATAAACTTGAGCGGCTTCATAATTTTTGTATAAGGTTTATATACGGTTTACGCAAATATGACCATGTATCCGAATTTCACGTGAAGCTCAAGTGGTTACCAATTCGTCTTCCCCGGAATGCTCATATTATTTCCCTGTTGTATAATGTGCTCCTTTCCCCTTCCACCCCTCTTTATCTCAAGAAACGTTTCCAGTTTCTTTTTGACTCTCACACGAAATTGTTAAGGTCATCAGATAACTTGAAGCTTAAATGCCAATGCATTCCACAACTTTCCTTGACAAATCCTTTACTGTCCAGGCTGCTCGTTTGTGGAATACATTACCAGTTCCAATAAAGCGCGCGCAATCGTTGCCTGTGTTTAAAAGACTCGTGAAAGAACATTACTTGTCGTTATGATTTTCTTCTTATCGTTAGCTGTAATAATATTCGTCATTTATTTTCGTTGCTTATATAGTTAGTATGTATGTATCTATGTATATATTATATAGCATTTATCTGTGTATCTATTATAGTATATTATACTTATATAAGTACCTTTTATTTGCACAAAAGACAGCCCCATTTTGTGTCCAGAAAATCACTGTCCATTCCAAGGTTGCCAGGAAGAGATCGCAGTAAGCGATAAGGCCGCCCATTGTATATTTTGTAGTGTATTACTTTTTCTTTATGTAATGTATAATCTGGTGTACAATAAAGTATACTTATGTAAATAAATAAACAAACTCCTCTTCCTTCGTTTACGTTCATAGATCTGGTCATATACCCACGCCGGTTGCGAGTACTACACAGTCAAACCTGAGTTCACCTGACCTTTCTTGAAGAACATCACCAATAAGTCAATATAATATGTAGGGGGGCGTCCCCTCCCCCGTCCACCTTTTGTTAGTCGCCTTTCATTCATCCTTAATGTGTATTTTCTTAGTATAATCAACTTATTAGTCAGATAGGCCAACAAAACGCCGACTTCGTCTAGTTAAAAAAATATGATTGACGTGTAAAAGTGTTTGTACAAACCTACTTACAGAAATAAAAATCATTTATCAGTTATTATTTATTTCAAAATTATATAGTCATTTATTCAAACTAGGCTGAGAATGAGCAATTTTCGAACTTCAAAATTACACGAGAAAGTCCCCCAAAAACGCCCACCCTCTACCACTTCCTAGTGCTTAAGCTGGGAAGAAGAAGTGGCGCAACAAACTCCCCAGCAGCAGGAAAAACTTGATTCTTTACCACTTGATTCTTGTACTTATGCAAAAATAATTTACATTACCACAAATTGCATTACAACTCATAAAATAAAAACATTTGAATGAGTAAATTATGTCAACAATAAATGAAAACAAAATTAAAATAAATTGACTTACAGTCAAATAAAATAATCCAAACAATTATATGAGCTCATATAGTATCATGTAGTCTTTGATTCTAAAACACGTCGTTTGTTGCTTGGGGTACATTGGAGTAGCTTAATTAGTCCCAAGCCTTTTTGTCTAAGTAATCTTTATCGAAACCTTTTTGACATAGTTTCTATTTGGCACTTAAATGAAGAATGCCTACAACTTAGGTTATAAATTGCTCGAATGGCTTGTTTATTTTATTTATTCAACCCATCGCATCTAAGCATACTCTTTAAAAATTTGTCACTACATCTTTTCAGATCAAAATGGAGGACGTGAAGATGGAGCCCCCGCCCCCACCGGTCATGAAATTCATCAGCGTCACAAGCGAAGCCCTCACCGAGGAGCAGCGAGAGATGTACGAATCAGTCCTCTCCACGTGGAAACCTGTGATGTTCCCTAAGAGAATAAAACGCTATATCTGCAACAAATGCAATAAAGAATTCAAAAACTACCAGAACTTATACCTACACACAACCAGAGTCCATTCCTCGGAAGAATCCGCCGTTATTTGTGATATCTGCGACAAAACATTCAAAAATAAACACTATTTGTACATGCATCGAATGAATAAGCATTACTCGGAGTTAGAGAAGTGTTACTGCCAGTTTTGTCTCCAAGAGTTCCGGACGAGGAGGGCTCTACATATGCATGTCAAAAGGATTCATCCCAACACACTCCCAGAAATCAAATGCAATGAATGCGGGAAAGAGTTTGCGGTACCTTACAAACTGAAGTACCACATCGAGGCTTGTCATAGACAAGACAAGGATAAATACAAGTGTCATTTATGTCATAAGCTGTACAAGAACACTTTGAATTTGAACAGGCATCTTCATTTTCAGCACACGCCCGTTGAGAGACACCCGTGCGTGTTTTGCAATATGACGTTTAAATCTCGACATCATATGAAAAGACATGTTTTGAACATACATCCTCCTTTGGAGTCTAAAGTGACCTGCCCGGAATGTCTGAAGGAGTTCAAAAACGACCAGTATCTCAAGGAACACATGCAGGTTCACTCTTCATTGGACTCAAAAGTCAAATGTGATATCTGCGACAAATTCTTTCACTCCGCTATCCGCCTCAAGAAACACAAGAAGATCGTGCATCCATCAAAACCTAAGCTCCGTTGTGAGAAGTGTGATAAAGAGTTCGCACACGCCCACTACCTCCGTCGGCATAACAACGCCGTTCATTTAGAAATCGAGGAGACGGAGTACCCTCACTCTTGCGAGCAGTGCGGGAAAAAGTTTAAACTAAAGAAGTATTTAAACAACCACATCCAGAGGCATGAACAGCAGCATCTAAAGAGAATTTCTCAGATGGTGAAGACTGTGATGGGAGACGAGAAAGACGTGCCAGTTAAAAAGAGAGGGAGACCGAGAAAAGCGAGAGCTGAAATTGAGTTCATTAAATGCGAGCCGGTCTCGAGTTCCGATTCGGAATCCGGGGAGACGGAAACAGATGACTCTGATTGAGTTTCTGGCGAAAACCTTGTTCGGATTAAGTGTCTAAGTTTTGTGTTTTAAAAGTGCAAAGTGAAAATTAAAGCCTGGCTAAACTGAGGCGACTCCCGCGCTGCAAGCGTGACGAAATTCGCTCGAGAAATGTATAAACTACCCTGTATGGAGGTGTTCAAACTAGCGCGAATCATCGCGTGACTTCCTAATTATTTAAATAATCGACGCGCGCAGTCGCGTCCCGCGCAGGTATCGCCTCAGTGCGGCTAGAGCTTCCTTCAGTGCAGTTTACTTCAAAAAGTTAAAAGAAAAGTCACTGGTGATTAATTTTGTGGCATACCGTTGTAGATATGTTCCAAGGAGATGTAACAAGTTTTCTAAAGTTATTGATCCTGCAAAAGGGTCTCGATTTGGGCTCGTATAGTAAGGACCAAATTTTTGCAAATTATTCTTATTCGTAGACATTTTCTAAGAGACCGTCGGGCGGAACATGGTACAGGTACAATAGGATATTTTAATTTGGTATTTTGAAACTTAGGAAAATATTAAGCCACAGTATTGGTTTAAAAAAATGGCGAACTGGTATGCGTTTTAAAGTCTATGCTAGACAGGGACGATCTGACATCACAACACAGGACCTCCACAGTAACGCGTCATTCCGTACAATGATCATTTTGGGTGACAAGGAAAGAAGAAGATTTTCAAAAGCGTGCAGCTTTTCCATTTTTCCAACGATTTTATTAATTTATTTAAATAGTTTTTTAGTAGGTAACATCTTTAAAATGAGTTTCATGCATATTTTTGATAGTAGGACTCCAGCAACAGCTGCAGTGCCGCTCAACCGCAATGACAGACCGCAGCAACAACTTTCTTCGTATTTCTATGATAATGCTTCCGTGGATGGCGATAGTGCCGCCTGCTGCTGCGGTCGCAGACGGCATACCAGTAGTGCTGTCAGTGGCTTTCAGTTACAAAACGACAAGACGTATTTGTTTGTTTGACAAATTACTTTCGTGAAACTGAACTGCCTCGGTGCTCATCGAAAAGCTGGTGCGATTGTGGCTTTTATGGAAGTTATTGAACGGAACGAGATGCACGGCCGTGTCACGCGCTTAGAGTGCGTTTATACAAAAAAAAAACAAGGCAGACTAACGTATAAGAACTGTAAAACTCTGGTCTAACTGAAAAAAGAGCCGAATCCAGCGCGGGGTACGAGGCAAAATGTGCTCGCGCCGATTGTGCCAACTCACTTGTATAGAGGTGTTCAAACTAGCACGAAATAGAGGTGTGAATTCTTAAAACTTAGTCGATTCCCACATCCCGCGCGGAATTCGCCTCAGTTTGACCAGAGCTTAGAACCCACCACTGAGGTACGGTTACCTGCGGTAAGCGTTTTTCCGCCCGACGAATTTTAAATTCAATTTTAAATCTTATCGAGACTTAGCTTATGGAATAAGCTTGTGCTTTTAAGTCGCTCCCTCACTGGGAGCATTCGCCTGTAATGTAACCTTACCCTGCGACCTAGCCGTGTTACATCTGCTTATTTAATAGGGATGATTCCTGGGTAAAATAAAAGAAATTCTAATTAGTCCATCAGTTAGATAATAAATAAATATTTGACACGTATTTTTTGCTTTATCATATTAAAAAAATATACTTAGATAAAACGCATTTTAAGTTGGAAAGTGGAGGTCGCTACGTCACAAGTAAGTATAAAATTTACATACTCGTGACGTCATGGCACATTTTAACTCAACGTATCGCCGTAATCTTTACGTTAAGTAAAAAAGAAAAAATACGTGTCCAATATTTTACAATAATCACCTAGACAGACTAAAAAAAAATATTTGTCATCATCCCTAATAAATGTAATAAATAGGTTATTTCATATTTATGACAAATATTTTTTTTTAGTCCTGCTGGTTTCAATTATATCTCTACACTACCAAGCAGGTGACGGTCTGCGCAGTCTACTTGCAAAGCCCTAGCCGTTACAGTAGAATCTTGGATTACTACATTACAGGCGAATGGTCCCTGTGAAGGAGCGCCTTTTTATAAAATATCTGGGGCATCTAAATTATTAGAAAAAGGGGAGTTAAAAGCGTTAACGATAGATTTTAAATAAAAATTAATAGTTTTTCTTATTAACTGTTTCTTATTTGGTAGATGTATATTGAGTATGGCAACATTGAGATTTTGGTAGAAAAGACTGATGGTGACTGGGTTTGGCGCCGAGTTGCTGTTCTAAGTTGACAGCAGATAGAATTTTAACTGCCACACTCGGAGATGTCGTTTAGAAATCAATAATTAACTTTGATTGACCAGCATAATATTTTACCCCCGCCGCGCCGCTTAGTCTCGCCCCCTATTACATGGGGCTTGAACGTACTGGCAAAATGTGGGTGTAGGTGCAGCTCTGCCTGCCTAACCCTTCAGGGAATTTAGGCGTGATGTTATGTTAGGTCTTACATGGCAACAACTTTTATGAGTGCCAGCATTCAAAAATATAAATTTCATAATGATTGATTAATTTTACTATACAATTTTTTTTTTTTTAATATACTATAGACTAATATTTTACATTTTTGTTTATAATTGATTGTGTTTTAATGGTAAAGAAATAATAAGTTCGAATATATATCTGGAAACATCACTTAAATATTACCAACAGGGAAATACAGCCGGCCGTCGAAACAGTCACCAATATAGGAGAAATAAAAATGAAAAGAGGTGTGAGACTAAACGAAGAGAATCCAGTGTTGCCATATATCAAAATTGTTATCTATTTGGGGTCAGTAATTTTAATATTAAGTAGGACTTTTAAAATTATGAGGATGTTAATTATTAAGTCGCATCGCCACCCTAAACAGAACCTTGAATTTCAGTAGAATAATGGCATCATATTTAAAATTCTCCCTTTTATTGTGAAATATTTAACTGAGCCTCTAAAAAATTATTGACGGACACTTTTTCTTTATTAATGAAGATCTTTAAACTTTTAGTGCATCTAATAGTATACAATTTTATTAATAATTGAGCCACGTTTTTTTTAAGAGGCGCAATCATTATATTAGTGTCCAATAATATTTTTAGGAGAGCAAAATGGGAATTAGAGGTTTGAGTAAATATATGTTTGTTTCTTTTCCCGTTTAGGTAGGTTGATCATGTGCAATATTTTTAACAATGTAGAATAAGTTAAAATCATGGTAATTTTTTTATTTCATATGTTTTGTAACATGGCAACAGAATTATACACATAAATATGAGGGTTATGTTAAGGGAGATGCGCTAGGCTAAAATTACTTAAGTTTTTTACCAGTTGCAGGTCAATATAACGGTAATAAAAAAGTTAGACTCGACCTTAACAAATACGTATTAACCGAAGTATAATTATTAAAGTCATCAATACAACTCTTTAAGTCAGAATTGCCCTCATATTTCATGAAATAGTCACTCAATCTAACTAAGAAATATGTTGGTCTAGAGGTCTCAAGCGCTACTGCTGAGCTTGAAGTCTTGGGTTCGATTCCCAGGTCGAGTGAATTGTTATTGGGTTTTTCTATCTGGAATTTCTCAGTACCAGCCGCTCGCCCCTACATGGGACTTAAAAATATGTAACTGGCGAAATGTGGGCCAGTCTGCCTTACCCTTCGGGGAACAGAGGCGTGGTGTTTTGTATGTAGTCAGTCATTCAATCGGACAATTTTACCTTAGAAATTTTTATAAATTATTTTAATGATCATACTTCGGTAAATATAGATTTGACACGAACGCGTCGCAAGTAAAAAAAAACTGTTTTAATATACAGGGTGTCAGGGACATCGACGCGAAAACTGTTACCATGGATTCAGAACATGATTCTAAACCCCCCCTGCGTTGAAATTTTTATCGGTTATTAAATAAAGAATCTGCTGTTTCATAGAAAAGTGCAATACCTACGCGGTCAAAATGTATGGAAAAGCTGTTTTTTTTTTTAATAACCTACATGAAATTTCAAGGCAAGGGGTTCATAATCATGTACTTAATTCGTGGTAACAGTTTTCGCGTCGATGTCCCTGCCACCCTGTATATATGTACAATGTTATAGTTGCTAATTAACTAGACATTTTAATTAGAAAATTTTACGCCGTTGACGGCAAGACAGCGTTCATTTTATAAATATTAACATCTGTACTTGTTTCCCTATGGTCTACAATGAAAAATATTTGAATTTGTATCCAATCCTCATAATTTAAAAAGAGTTTAAGAGCGTTTATATTGAAAGTGGGCAGCATCACCAATAGGTGTCAAATATTGCGCTGTTTTGATTAATTCGGCAATATTACTGTATGGAAATAGAAATATGGCCTAAATATTGAACTAGAATATTAATAATGCACTTGGAAAGTTTCCAAATACTTTTATTACATCTAAAATTAAATGTTCGGTGTTATGATATTAATTATTGCATTTCATAATCAATATTTTAGTTCACTAGTTAGCCATATTTCTTATTTCTATACATTAATATTGCCAAATTAAACAAAACAGCGAAATATTTGACAGCTATTTGCGACGTTGCCCACTTTCAGAATGTACGCTCATAAGCAGTGGACTAGTAGACAATGATATTATTGGACAGTGTTATACAAGGTCAAATCACTCGCATGGCAGAATGAAATTAGTAACTACCTACTATCATGGTAGCATAGAATTAGTAAGTTTCTACTACTGTGATGGCAGCATGGAATTAGTATATACTATCATAGCAGCTTGGAATTCGTATGAACTTTCCTATACTATTAAATGAGCATTCTCTATTTTCACCAGAGCAGAGCTCGGTCGACCCGGTACTTAAAGAAATATAACACTTTAGCATGTTAATATTCATGTCATTTTGTCTTTCAATTGAATAATTTCAAGCAAAAATATGTAACGGGGTCAACGGCCGCTTGTACTGTAGTTACCGATACCTCCTACGTCTGTGGAGTTTCGTCGGTTAATTTAATTTGACCTTGAATAATACATTTTTGTGATGAACAGAACAGGCTTTTAGAAATAGGCTGTAAGCTTCGTAGATTTTCTGACTTACAAAAAAATTAAGAGGGTAGTTCACACTTTCTTCACTCGCTTTACAAAACAAGGTTTATTTTAGACCCAGGTTTAAACCATTGAGCCATTTTTGATTACCGAATTTTATTCCTACGAAGTTAAAGTTCAAAATACAACAACTGGCGTTAAATTCAAGTCTCAGTTGTCAGTTTTGTATTGAGAACTTTACTGTTATCGGAATAAAGTTCAAAATACAATGGCCCAAATGTTTAGGTTTCAATCAACACTAAAACTCGTTTTGTAAAGATGGTTTGAGCAACAATTTCTGACTACACTCAAAATATTATTCAAATCTTAATGTCTACTCAGTCCACGGCCAACAAAGTACATAATATAAATGTTAATATGTATATAAAGTTATTATTTAATTATTTAGTTACTTAGTCATTGAGGTGGGAAGACCAGTTCTTCAGTTATCTTCTTCATATAGTATGATGGCGGAGTCATCTGTAAATCTGCCACCTGAGCAGGTTTTCCTTGCTTCGGCCAAACTGGGTCTGGAGTCTATTTGAAGACTTCCAGCCGACTTAAGCCAAGGCAACTCATGTCCAGGTGTGAGATTTTCAGCAGGTGGAACAAATGGGTTGTAGTCCACATAACGTCAGACAAACTTCAATTATAGTAAATAATAACAATTGTGGATAGTAGAAGGCAGCTAAATATGAAATTAAAGTATAAGCAAATAAGGTTCATATTGGCATTAACATTTTTCGCAAATTCACATGAACGATTATGAACATAATAAACTGAAGAGTATGGTTGATATTCGTATGAAACGCTAACTTTATTACTTGTCAAAGTTTGGTCTGTGATTCTCGCCCTCAAACGCAAACCAACCTTTAAGCCACGGGTGATTTTCTATCGCTCATTGGATTTTCATCTCGCTGCTCATCGCCGAGAGTTGAAAATCCAACAGTGTGTATTTTTGACGCGCTTGGATGCACGCTGTTGGATTCTCAATGCAGGCACCAATTAGGCACCCGTCCCACTGCCGTCAATTAAAGGCTCCTGTTGACAGGCGCGACGCGACGGGTGAAGAATGTCTTAATAATTGTCGTTTGAGAGTTCGGGGGTTGTATTCATAATTAGTTAATAGTTGGACTCTGAAGGCTTTGCGAATATCTAAAGGGAGAGGAAAACAGAATATTTGATGACATTGAAAAATTGGCTTTATTATAAGTTTCATAACGCAAAGTAGTGCAAAGTTGTACAAACATTTACTCCTCGGTCGTATTCTGGCGAGCTTGCTCGTTCTTGTTTGAGCTTTATGTCACTTGCAATAAGGTTTAATATATAATATCATCAGTTCTCTGAAATCTGGTCTGCGTTCTTTTCGCCATATAACTGAATAAATGGTCTATCTTTAAGATAAGTGGGGATCTACAAACATTAAGTAAACTTATTTTATTTTTATTTCAAATGAATATCTATTGTAAATAAAATATTTTGATGTGAAGCTAAATGATTCTTTTTATTTTATACCTATCCTGCAATATCACGATGGCTCGCATAGTAGGTACAGTCAACCGCACAAGAGTGGTTTATTTTATGATGATTTATTTTTTTATTCCCCAAGTGGGATATAATTATAATTATGTCCGTAGGCTGTGATGCCGTGGACACACCACGGCATCACAGCGGGCCCTATCTGAATACCAGCAGCGCTACGGTTTTTTATTTTGCTGCTTTATGTTGACGTTGGATCCTTTTTGGCCTTGCAGAGGTCTTTTTTAGGGTTCCGTACCTGAAAAGAAAAAATAGAACCTTTATCGGATCACTTCGTTGTCCGCCTGTCCGTCCGTCTGTCTGTCTGTCAGTCTGTCAAGACCCTTTTTCTCAGGAACGCGTGGAGGTATCAAGTCGAAATTAATATCAAATACTTAGGCCTATGGACCCCTAAAGCTCTAAAAAATCAAGCTTCTAAGTCAACGCAATAAAAAAATACGGCCATAATAAGCGACATTATTTAGTTTGATGCATGCAAATAAATCAAAACCTACAGGGTACCTACTTCCCGTTGATCTAGAATCATGAAATTTGCAGAAAGCTAAGTCTCACAGCACATGTAAAGGAAAAAAGTCTGAAAATCGTTCATTTGTAGTTTTATCATACCACTTTCTTTTTTTTTACGATTTCAAACTTACATTTGCTGTTGGAGAATTGTCCGTGATGTATAAGTATCGATATATGGGCGAACATGTTTTTCAACTACTATGTTAAGTTTGTTTTTGGGATAAATTAGTCGAGCGGCCGAGCCTCGTGAGTTTGTACACGAGCGAGAGTCCGCCTTACGGAGCTGCGCGCGGCCCTAGTGGGGACGCGTCTTTACTTTATGTTTTTTCACTTAACAAAACCATTCGAATACGCAAATAAAAATTATAATATAATTTAATACTAGTCAAGCTACCACTAAAAGATTACTTTCATGCATTCACTATCAATCATTATTCGGTAATCAATGGAACTAGGCCGCACGTGCAACAAAACGCAACGAAAAAAAAAAAACAAAGTTGCCAAACCGCCATATTGTTTACATTTCCCAGATTTGTGTGCGTTTATATTTAACTAATAAATATTTGTAATAAAACGGAAACGATGAGTTTAGGCAATGAGGGAGATATTAAACTTGATTTTGAACCGGTGAAAGCTATTTGTAGGTGTTGTTTGATGACGGAAAGACGAATGCTTAGCGCTGTTATGTTCGAAGCGTTTTTTAAAGATCTTGCCGGAATAAACGTGAGCATTCAACTATTTTATATTTAATGAACCCTCAAAATTCGTTAGTTTAACATTTCTGTTAATTCTAAAGAGATTCAATAATAATTTTCGACAATAACCTTACTGAAACAGACATGAACAAATTATAAAAGTAATGTGCTTAATTTCATGTTTACTGCTTGCTATGCATATTTTTTTACTAAAGCAAAATCTTCCTAGACTTCCTTGTGCTTCCTAAAATCTCCTTCTTACTTACCTTGTACTTACAAGTCATAATTGAAGTAAAAATAACATGTTACTTTCCTATCATTTCAATCATTAGGAAAGCTTGATAGGTTTTTAATTCTATGAGACTTGCATCTTCATCAAGGGTTAGGTAGGGGCGTACCTACACTACATCAACACTTTGCCAGTTATATTTAAGTCCTAAGAAATAGGGGCCATGTCTATTGAGCTCCTTAGGTTCTGAGTTGAGCTACACGATTACTGACAAATGCGTGTACTGACTGGACAGGTCCACTAAAATCGGTATGGTTCTTTCCTCGAAAGACCATCTCAGATATTAACCTACATGATCCTCATATGGCCTGACCAAGATTATGTCTGGACTTTTAAAGATACTGTGACCTCTGTGTTTGTTTCTAAAAGACTGAATTCTGTCTTCTCAGAGTAGTTGGTTAGGAAACACCAAATTTATCTAATTTTAAAAATATAATTTAATTTGGATGTGAAGTGTTTTCTTGAACCAATTTACAGAAATAAATATAATTTATCATTGCCATCAATTAAATCTAAACTCCACGCTGCTAGTGAGCCAGCTGTCGCGCTTCAACCAAGAGGGAGTCACCAAATGGCGGACCGTGATCCGGATCTGGACCGCCATTCTATTTTGTGCGGACCTGAAGTAAAACAGTAAAAATTATAACAAAAACTAAATGAAACTTTTTTTTTTTTGTAGTATCTCAAACTTTACTCCAGATTAAGACAGAGAGTTCAAAGCAAAAATTGATAATAATTACTTACATTATTATTTTTGTTCATTACATAAATATTTCTTTATTTTTGTTTTATTTCTTAATTGATATTTTTATTCATGGTTGCTAGTAAACTTCTACCATATGCCGCAACAGTCATGGTGCACTAGAGCAAACGAGGCAGGCATTTAATAAATTGTAAACCATTATTATCAGATTACTTATTAAATCCACCAGTCCGCACAGGGCCTGCATGGTGGATTACAACCCACTCCCTCTTACTGAGATGAGTCTTGTGTCTCAGCAGTGGAAAGATTTTAGGCTGATTTTGCTATGCTTGTTAAACATTCCTACTGCTTTCTGCATACCATAATCTTTATTAATATTACTAGCTTGTGTCTGCGAGTTTGTTCGCGTGGAAGTCATAAGCTATACAATATATTAAAACAGGCACATTTTTATAAAACTTATTCGGCCCCCGATCCACCGCGTCGCATCGCATCACCCGTCCGCGCTATTAGGTACTTCGTTTTCGCTTGGCGTTTTATCTATTTTTTTTTGCCGTACCTCAAAACGGAACCCTTATAGAATCACTCGTCTGTCGGTCTGGCTGGCTGTCCGTCCGTCCGTCTGTCACATCCAATTTGCTACTGGACCAGTTTAGTTGAAATTTGGTACAGATATGATTTTTTGTGACCCTAACACGGACGGGCAACGTAAAGAAAACCAGTTTTTATATTTTCTAAGCTTTTGTGAAAATTTTCCAATTTACCCTCGAGAAGTGACCCACTCCTGGTCACGTCTCGGCAGCAAAGTGGAAAATTAAAAAAAACAAGCTCTTTACCTTTATAATATTAATAAGTATTTATATAGATTTCATTGTGTTTCCAGGTAACAGAATCCGATGGTCTACCGCAGTGGTTGTGTTTCGAATGCGCTATACTCCTACAGAAGTCAGTCAAGTTCAAACATAAGGTGTTGCGGGCTCACACGATGTTGTACGAGTATCTTACACGATGCGCTCCCGTGAGTATTTATTATGGGAATAGTGAGATAATAATGTATGTTATAAATTATCTAGGAAGACCTTGGCGAAGTTAGAGCTATGTAAGAAATTAGAGCTATAGCGGGTAGCACACTCCTTCCACGCCGCCGAGGCCCGCTGCGACGCCCCAGTGCATGCCTGCCCTAACTCTTCCTCAAGCCAGCCTGTGCCGCTGAGCCTGAGGCTTTAAGTTGATCCGAAAAATTAATCTGATCCAGCCTGTCGCTTTCTGCCCTCCCCCAGCCGAGGTCCGTACTCCACAGCGGGTGCCCTTAGCGGGTAGCATGTCGTTTTAAGTTTTATGCCCTGGCTGGAGGCCTTAATTTATTGAGGCACTTACAGGAAAATCCGGTTAAGCAGCCGACAACCTCTTAGGTTGACCTACGGACCAGCCATTCATAAAAAATAAAAATAAAGCTGGTAGCACATGGACGCTAGTAACAGAAATGGATGAGGCACTTGGAGGAGGGCTTTGCTATTAATAGGCAAACAGACAAGGAAAAGTTGAGGCAGGAAAATAAATAAATCAAAATTAACTAAACTAGAGACCAAACAATTGGAACAGTGATATTGAACATTAAAAAAAATGAATATTATACATATGTGTACCATGTCTGAAGAAAGGCCATACCATATTTGACGAAAGTGGAAACAAACCCTGTTCAGGTTAAATTAATCACTAAAGGGAATTAGTAACACATGCATTATGTTTTCATTAACGTTTCAACTTTAAATCTCACCACTGTCTCCAACAATGATTGTTTGAATAATATTATTAAACTATTATTAAAAAATCATCAACGAAAATTGAGGTGAAAGGAAAACCATCTTGAGCCCATTCTACATCAGCTCAAATTCACTATTTATCTCGCTCGCACCATACTGATCGCGGACTGAGTGATAGCGAGACGGAGTGAGGAGCTTGCTGCTGTAAGGCGCCAATAGTTTAGGTAATTGCTTTTTACAGCGAAAATAATAGTAATTAAAAAATATATAAAACATAGTCACTGCTTTATAGTTAGTTCAGTTATTATGCAAAGTTTAATCATCTAACTAGAAGTATTTTTTTAATACCAGCGGTTTATTGTGCGGTTTGAAGATAATTTTGTATTTTTTTTTTATAGAGTTAATTTTATGGAAACTTGTTTTCGTCAAACATAGTACTTTACATTAATCCTCAACTTTAACATTATGTTTATTTCAAAATTAATGCTGCAGTATTTTCAATAAAACGGAGGATCATGGTAAGCAATTTGAGGTAGGGTAGGCCCTTAAAGGTGATTTAAAATAATCAAATCAAAGCACTCAATTTGTAAAAAAAATTGCATCCACAGGTAAGTTTTCTGATCCATTTGTTTACATTTCATCAGATACTTTTGGAACAGGTTATAATCAATATATTGTGGCGGCATCTACAATCGCTACATGCGAACTACGCATTAATGCCCTGACGTCACACAACATCCTGACGTCATACAAATCCTGCATCGCGCAATTAGAGTTTACCGCGCGATAGACATATATACAATATCCTGTATACAGTGCCCGCCAGACACGACACCCGGTCGGAGGATCCTCACTTTTCTAAGGGGGATGTGTGAACTTTACACCCTGTTCCTCATACCCCTAAAATATCACCACTATATCAGGCTTATTTCGATGTAATACTGTTGCAGTTTCCGATTGAGGCTCAAGACGAAGAGTTGTCCAAGTATGCCAGTCCTCACTTGAGTACCACGAGTGTGCTGACGATAGATATCGTGGGCAAAGGCAAGGCTGGGTACCATCAGGTTTTAGAGGTCAGTGTCAGTCTCAAAATCAAGTTAAAGTCAAGTTATTTATTCAAACTCGGCTGAGAACATTACCACACTATGATCAGAGAGATCAGCACTTTTTGAATGTCAACATTACATAAGACAGTCCCCTAAAACGCCCACCTTTCACCACTTCCTAGTGCTTTAGCTGGGAAGAAGAAGTGGCGCAACAAACTGCCCAGCAGCACAACTGTCTAAGTTGAAGAACTTATGTATCTATCTTATTCTGTGAATTCATATTTGTAACTGTGGCGAATCTTAAGTGATACATACAACCTGATTCTGACCTGCAAATTGCAAAAAAACGTAAGACATTTTTAATTTCGTTACTGGCGGTTTCGTCTTAAAAAGTAAAGAAAAAATTATTGACTGCCTCGTTGGTGTAGTGGTCGCAAGCGCTACTGCTGAGCATGAGATCCTGGGTTCGATTCTCCTCCCATGAGGAAATTCTCAGTAGCAGCCTGGAGTCTGGATCCGTCTCCAGTTGATAGCAATAGGCTCGCCCCCTATTACATGGGACTTAAACATAACTGGCCAAATGTGGGTTTACTATAGGTACAGCTCTGCCTGACCCGTCGATCAATACAGGTATGATGTTATGTAATATTATTTAAACAAATATTTTCAGCATGAAAAGCAAGTTCAATCTTCAGGATTAGATGAAATTGACATTCAAATGATTAATAAAATGGAAGAAGATATCGTGAAGGAAGAGAACGGCTTCTCAGACTATGAAGATAATATTACTTTAGAAGAATTTAGGTAACAATCCAAAATACATTTATTTTTAATTATAAAGTCCGGTCGAATGAAAGAATGCGTTCTTGACACCTGTCAGTTTCATAATAACAAATATAGTGTTATACGAATTTGATCCTTATAGTTACTAGAAATTTTCCAATTGACAGGTGTCATGAACGCATTCTTTCGATGGTCGGATTGTAGCGACCCACCCCGCTCGTGGGTTCGTAAGGTATCGTGGCTAAAACGCTTGCAGAGGTCGATCCGTGGATGAGTGACCATCCATAACATATCGAGACTCCTCCGTGCCTCGGAAAGCACGTTAAGCCGTTGGTCCCGGCCGTCACGCGTAGATCTTGGACAGTCGTTACGGGTAGTCAGAAGCCCAAAAGCCTGACAACCAGTCTTACCAAAGCGTATCGTGTTACCAATTAAATGGGTTGTGGAGGATCGATAGGCAGTAACTCTATGTAAAATGCTGGTATTCAGCTGCATCCGGCTAGACAGGAAGCTGACCCTGGCATAGTTGGGAAAAGGCAGGTAGATAATGGGTAAAGCAATTACGAGGTCGACTATAGACAAATATTTCGCCAGTTTAAAAAAAACCTTTTTTCATTCCCTGACGCAAATAGAGGGGTGTTATACTTACTTAAACGGGTGAACCAATTTGTTGTTCGATGTGATGTTTTATCAAAGTCGGTTCAGTCGTTTGAAGATTATCAGCTCTTTCCTAGTTGATGAATGGATGTGAGCGTCTTCCACAGGTCTGATCGATTTGGAATTTGGTATTATGTTAGTTCAATGATATTAGAAGAACATAGTAACCTCGAACTGATGCTGCAGTATCACCTGGAATTTGCAGGATACCCAACTCCCTTACCAACTTACAGCAGTGGTATCGTGTTTAGGCTCATTGGAATGGTCTCAATGAATAGGTTATAGATCAGATATATGACGAACAGAGTCTGGTGATGGAGTAGGAAAGAGAAATGAGGAAATGTTTGTGTCGGGGGTATTTAAATTTTAATATAACTTCACTTGTTACGTTTTCAGATCGGTAGCAACGAAAATGACAGAAGATGACATAGCATCGTTGTTACAAGATACTGGTTCAGTAGAAATAAAAGAAGAACCTCCCATCAAGAGGAAGAAGACTAAAGAAATTAAAGTTAAGAAGAAGAAAAAAGAAACGTAAGTTTACTCATAGATCTATACTAGCTTTTGCACGCGGCTTCGCCTGCTTTGAGGTCGGAAATTATCCCATGGGAACGTACTACCGGGATAAAAAGTATTCTATGTCGTAGAAATGTTACGGAGGTTGTTTTACCGAAGTCGGAGGTTTCAAATTTGATTAATCGGAGTCGGAACCGGAGTCGGAGGTGAAGGCATTTTTTGCTCTGAAATGAACTTATCCCAACAGTTAAACTAATTACGAGTACACCGCTTTTAACTTAATTTAACAAATCGTGACGCGTCTGTCATACACAAAACAATAAACTGAGACTTCAAGCGCCAGCGTGTATATACATTACCCGGGCGACAAGTTTATTAATTCCAACTATAGTTTTGGCTCTAACATCGAAATTAGTTTAATAATTTCACTATCAGTGATATCGGCTACCACAGGACTGAGTTCACAAGTTTGGCAATAGATGGCGTCTGATCTCAAAGGAACTGATACCTTGATTAATGCTTGTGACAGCATAGCGCTTTATGGCTACGCATAGGATTATGATATAATCTTGACAGGTTAATGCCTTCGCGGCGACAAAAGTTATTTATTTATTTATTACATACATACGCTATCATTTCAGTGTCCCAATTCGGTAGTGTAGTTACTTAACAGTTTATCAAATACATTTACAACATAATACTATTAAATAGATTTACAAATTAAAAACATAACACGTGTAAAGTTACCCTTGCGAACTTGCTCAGTGAACATGAGAACATATTTATTTTGACGGCAACCACATTTAGTTGTTGCTCAGGTCACGTGCATCTCTGTGTTTCTATCTTCGGTATAACTCCGATTCAAAATTATCGGAACCGAAGTCGGAGTCGGAGGTGTAAAATTAATCTGAAGTTCCGACCTTTTGGAGTCGGAATTGAAGCTCTGTAACATCTCTTGAGTCGATAACACGATACCCCTTGGCACGGATGAATACATATGGGACAGTCCGCAGTTTAGGTATGAAGCTACAAGTACGCGGCGGGCCCGTCTTGTTGGGCTAGTTCAGTGAGTGTTACGTAGTCAGAAGATATAAGAGTTACGCGATAGGAAGAGAGGCAACTTCTAGGTGAATATAACTGCTGGTAATTAGCGCTGTGCGACCTGAATTGCACTTTATTGTGTCGTAGCAAGAGTTGCTTTTTATTTAAATGATTTTGCGGAGTGTATAATCTGTGCCCTTGGTATCGACTGTCAAAGATCCACGAATGACAGCCGGGACCAACGGCTTAACGTGCTTTCCGAGGCACGGAGGAGTCTCGCTATGAATTGAATGGTCACCCATCCACCGACTAACCTTGAACTATCGACCTCTGTTTAACAAAAAAAACTATTTTTCAGTGAAACAACTCCTGAAGAAGGGATGACGGTGGAAACTAAATCTTCAATTAGAAAACCTATAGAATTGGATCCTACTAAAATTAGAATAGTCACTTTGAACCCTGAGGAGCAAATTAAGCACAGAGAGGTACGTATTATCACGCCTGAATTCGTCAAAGGATAGGCAGGGGTGTATCTGTTTAGTATAATCTGCGTGCGCAATGTATTTGCCAAACATGTAAACAAACACGAGTTTTCCACTTAGACAAACATCAACTTTATGCAAGTGTAAATAAAGTTGATTTTAGACCGACTAGTATTGTTGACAAAGTCATAAAAAATACGAACTTGTAGCGCAAACTGAACCTTATGTGTAGGCATTACAGTTTTTTTTTTCTTAAACTCGTTTTTGTTTACATGTTTGGCAAATGAATTGGAAACGCAGATTAGGTAGTGCCATCCACGAAGACGCGTCCCACGCTTACGGTACATTCATCGCGTTTAAACAAACACGAGTTTTAGGAAAAACAACTGTAATGTTCAGTTCACTTAAGGTTCAGTTTACGCTACAACTTCATATTTTTTATGTCTTTTTCAACAGTACTAGTCAGTCTAAACTCAACTTTATTTACACTAATATAAAGTTGATATTTGTTTAAGTGGAAATAAGGTTATAAATACAGTCGATAAAGCTATTTGGTATACAGCACGTATCAGAAATGTGTGGTCAAACTAAAGGGTGTGGTACAGACCGCCAAACTGAACAATTTTCACCACTGTATAGTAAAAAATCTTTATTAGTTTACCTACTCGTACACTTCGTCACTTTCACTTCATTTTTGTATTAAACTTGCCGGATTACAGAGTAGGAGACGCATATCTGTGGTAGGAGAGCGGACTATTGGACGCGCCGGATTACCGAACGCCTTCTGTGTATATTTTTATTATTTTATTTAAAAGCATATAGGTATATGTATTTTTTTATTGTTGGAGTCTGACAGTGTCACCGTTTTAACTCGGTCTGACATATAAAGATGGCTGAAAGTTTCCGCGATATTCGGCTTGGCATTATATATTACGACGCAATACATATGTATAGTATTGAGTCGGTAAAGCAGATTCTATCGTCCAATGAGCAGACAAAAATAGCCTTTAATAGGGTTTATCCTAAAAGTTGGCAACGTCGCAAATAACTGTCAAATATATACCTGTTTTGATTCCTATAGCAATATTACTGAATAGAAATAAGAAATGTGGCTAACTAGCGAACTAGAATATTAATAATGAATTGCAATTATTATGGGCGACACGGTTGGCGTAGTGGCTGAGCGATCGGCTGCTGCGCAACGTGTCGCGGGTTCGATCCCCGCACCGAACAAATATTTGTATGATCTGCAAGTAGTTGTTCCGGGTCTGGGTGTTAGTGTATGTGAGTTTCTATGTTTGTAAACGCACCCACGATACAGGATTTTTTTTTAGTGTGGTTTAAAAAAAAAAAAAAAATGACATTGAATTTGATGTTGTACCCATTTTAGGTGTAAAAAACGCATTTGGAAAGTTTCCAAATAGTGTTTTTACATATAAAACTAAACATTCGGTGTTACGATATTGATTATTGCATTTCATAATCAATATTCTAGTTCGCTAGTTAGCCACATTTTTTATTTCCACACAGTAATATTTCTAAATTAATCAAAACAGTAAAATATTTGACATCTATTTGCGACGTTGCCCACCTTCAGAATAAACGCTCTTAAGGTGGCGAACATAAATGTTAGCTTTGATTGTACCGTTTGTATAAAAATATACGACCCCCTTTCTGTATCTCTTTCTTTTTAACGTGTTAGAAAGAGATAACAATAATTTTATTTTGACTGATAACTTTTTTTTTCAGGAAGAGAGTAAAGCAGGCTTGAAGTTCCCGTTCCAATGTAATTTGTGCCATAAAGGATTTAACTTTGAGTCTAAATTACAAAATCATATGAGCAAACACAGCCCGGTAAGTTTGATTCTTCTGTGGGGTTTATGTGGGTATCATTATAGATAACCAATAAATTTAGAAAATCCAAAAGTAAAAAAAAAAATTACCCATCTGTCAAAGACTATTTAGGTTTGCTTTTTTGGTTGCTAGGCAACGGAAGAGGGTCGAAGTTGGAAATATATATAGATATATTAGTTTTGATCAATTATAATTAAACTAATTTGAATAAAAGAGCCATTTTCAATAGGGTTCCTCCTATGGTTGAAAGGAAGCTATAAAAAAAAATCCTCAACATATATTTTTTTTTTGCAAGCTGCAATGGTTTCAGGTTTCAAGCTCGATTGACGGGATTTAAAAAAAACTGCTTTGATGTTTTTTCGTTTCTGCAAACACACACGTGTGTTCACGTGTGTGTGTTTTGTGTTTTTTTTTTCTGTTTCTAAATAAAAAATAATAATGAATTTTTGATTCAATCAAAGTACAAAATTAATCTCCATTAAATTATCTATACAATGGTATATAAATTAAGCAGGTTATGTGTACTAGCAGGAGTGTAACAATAAGAACAGTTGCAGAAAGGAGGCAAAACAATTTTTTCGATCGCAAAGCACTCTATAATGTTTCGCATTATGAGCCATGCAATATATTTTCAGAAAGTTCTCCTAAAGACCTTTCATTGGATACCAAACACGATGTATTAATCTAAAATATATATTTTGCGGTAGCAATTTACATCCCATATAAGCCGCCATGTTGTATATTATGTGACGTCATATTGCCTGCGGAACAACATGACGCTTCCTACGATACCTCGTTTGTCAAAATAGGATGAGAAGTTTAGGAGTTACGAGGGAACAGATGAACATAGGTAGCCTATTAAAATCATAACATTCCTTTGAGTTTTCCGCAGTCGGTTAAAAAATGATTACAGTTCCTGGGCGTTAATATGACACATCGAGATTTAGGTTTGTGGGCAGTGATAACCTAGCGGTGTGACCGTCCGACTGCCAAGTCACAGGTCTCGAGATCGAACCGAAGGTTCGCTCCTCTGAATTTTCGGATTCATGTGCGTATTGCATAATTATTACTTGCTTCAAAAACGGTGAAAAAAAACATCGTGAAGAAACCGCCATGCCTTTTTTTTTTTGAGCGTGGGAAATTTTCAAATAACTTATCGCGCTCTGAACGGAGCGGGAGGGTGTGTCAGACTTTTACTGACTAAAACCCACCCGTGTTCCTTCCGTTGCCTGTGTGCCGGGGCCGCGATATCCCTTTCGGAAAACTAGTAACCCCAGCAGACATTGGTCCTTACGGACCCCGTCGGTTGGTGCTGACATCTCTTTGAGGCGCGCGTGGAACACAACGCGCCGTCGACACGGGCCTGGTCCTTATCGGACGGCGAGCTGCCCATTGCTCACCGTCCGCAAGCCCGCGCCTACGGTGGCCAAACCTTGCTTGATGACCATGCTTGAGAGATATTTCTCGACGGCATGTGAAGCCAAGTCACAGGGCCATGCACTAACCATACGAAAAGAAGATCGAGATTTAGAAAGAGACTATCACACGGGTATGAGTGACAGACACAACGATCTTTTTTAGGGTTCCGTAGTCAACAAGGAACGCTTATAGTTCCGCCATGTCCGTCTGTCTGTATGTCCAGATGTCTGTCTGTCTTAAGCGCGTCTGACTACTGATCCTATTTTGATAGTTGGACTGGTTTTTTTCACAGTCTCGAGGTCCATACGAATGCAAGTTATGTCGTATGCATCTGCCGACCTCCTACAGCTTTAACGTTCACTCGTTGATACACAACAGACGATACGAGTGCGTCGCGTGTGGCCGGCGGATGATCGACCGAGCCTCCATTATAGACCATTACAGGTGAGTGGATATATAAGTATGATCTGTTCCAAAATTATTTAATGAAAATGTAAACAAATGAACCAGAAAACGTACTTGTGGATACTTATTGATGTGTAACATCTTTCGTCTCACTTTCCGGCAGTTTGTGGGAGTGATCATGAAAAAGGACGAAGGTGTGTAACAGGAAGCGCCAAATTTAAGATACTTAATTGACTCAGGCGTGTCTTTGCGGAAATCCATTATGAAATACAATAGACGACGTATATTTAGTACCCTAATCCGCTTAACTGTTCGTCGAGACCAGAGAAACTGTTCTCGACGCTTGACGTGTCAACACGTCGGGTCTGGGTTCGCAACAAGTCAGTCGTCATCCTGAGGATGAACTCCTCTTTGAGAGGTGAAACACGTGTCGATTTCTTACAGGGTTCTTTATGACTCTATATGAACAGTTAAGCGGATTAGGTTACTAAATATACATCGTCTATTGTAATTTACAGAAACCGCCATTTGATTTGACCAATAAGCGCGTGCGGTGCTAGAGTTGGCCGTCAGATGGTATCAACCCATGTTCCGAGAGGTTGGTACTGGCAGCATCAGATGTCAGATGTTACACATCATATACGACTCCTGTAAGGCTCGCTCGTTTTATTATTATTTAATAATAGACAATACACTTTTTTTTAAGAACTCAACACGAAGGATTCCTGACACTATTCACTTGCCATCTCTGTGGAAAAGTTTCAAAGTAAGTACCCATAGTGTATTTATAATATTTGTTAACTACAGTAGTATTAGCAAGATGGTCTGGGGTCGCAAGTGCTACTGATGAGCTTGAGGTCTTGGGTTAGATTCCCAGCTCGGGCTAAGTGTTCCATCAGGAATTTCTCAGTAGCAGCCCGGAGTCTGGATTAGTGCCCGGTTGTTGCCCCTTATTACTTGGCACTAAAACATAACTGGCGACATTGAGGTACTCCTCTGCCAAACCCTTCGGCCTACCTAACGGCCAGCGAGCGCTGGATCCAATTTGGTCGCATTTACTTGGCTATTTTTAGTCTATTTAGTATTTTTAGGTTCACAAAAAGGGGGAGCATTTGTTAGAAATAGAAATAATATTTATTTGCATAAAACATTGTAACATTATAGAGAGCATACATGTTTTGCTTGTATCCTAGCATGCAAATATTATATAGGTTACATTACAAATGTTTTCCGTCAGTAAATTCTTTTAAGCTGTAAAACATATTAGAGTTTCAAATACAAAATACAAATACAAATAGTTTATTTTCTTTAACAAAATTGTACTACATACTAGTGATAGAAGTGTCCCTTTAAGCAAGTAAATGCCTGTATTAGGACACTCCCCTCTTCCGTAACTTAAATTTACATAATGTACACAAGAAATGCCATTGTTTACTATTTACTATTTATAATTAATTACAATTTTAAGACTTAGATTAGATTAGATTTAATTAGATTTAATATAACTTAGTGTGCGTTTTGTGTATGTAATGTGAGGTGAGGTGGGCATAATTATGTGATCTGTGTTATGGGATGTATGTTAGTGTAGGATGCGTGTGTGTGTGTGACCTGTATGTGTGTAATTGTAAAGGTTGTGCATGAGAGTAAGTGTGTGCATGAATGAGTGAGTTATGATGTGTGCTGCAGGAGGGCCTCAGTGTCCTCATATGATAGTGGTTTTATCCATTGGATTACAAGTTTTTTACATTCTAGAAATTGTTTGGTGTAGACATATATTTCTTTATTTATTTTATTATAGAGTTGAGATGACTGTTTCTCGTATTGCCTGCTACAAAACCTGGTTTTTGTTTGAGGAATCGGTGCTATAACATCTTTCCTCCTTTTTGATAAGATAGCGGTATCATAAGGCAGCTCTTTGTGTTTTTTCAAAATAGTCTGAACAATGTAAAGTTTTCTCACCGAAAGCAAATCACTTATCTGATAAAGACTCTCGGTGGGAAATCTAATCCTTTTAACGAACATGATTTTTATTAGGGCTCGTTGAGCTCGTTCCACAGTAATAAATTTGGATTTAGCTGCCCCTCCCCAAATTGGGATGCAGTACACCAAAACAGACTGCACTAAAGCAATATAAATATCCTTTAATAGATTTCCAAATGGGTCTCCGGTATCAGTAGCATTTTTTGGAACCACATATCTCAGTGTTTTAAAAATCCAGCTGAGTTTACGAATCCTATTTGAGACCTGCTCAAGGTGAGGATACCAAGATAATCTCTGGTCAATCATGACACCCAAATATTTAGTTTGGGTGACCTTATTGATGGTAGGGCAGTCACAGGTTTCGCTTTGAGTGTCACCACATTTGTGAACTTTAATTGTGAGGTCCCTATCTGGTTGTGTGCGATTACATATACTAAAGCATATATAATTAGTTTTTGAGGTGTTCAACGTCAGTAGATTATTATTTAGCCATATAGAAATTTGGGCCATACCACATGACGCACTTTGCTGTACGTCATCCCAGGAACTCCCCGAGAAAACGACAGCAGTGTCATCTGCATACGAAAAGACTTTGGCGTTATTAATTTTCATATTACAGAGGTCGTTTATATATATTAAAAAGAGTGTGGGTCCCAAAACACTACCCTGAGGCACGCCGTACAACACTTCTGCATCATCACTAACGTATTGCCCCAGCTTAACCCTTTGCATCCTGTTAGAGAGATAATCTTTAAGCAGGTTGAGTGAAGTTCCTCTTACACCAATGTTTTCTAGTTTGTTCACAAGGATTGGCACAGAGACGGTGTCAAATGCCTTTTTAAGATCCAGAAAGATGGTTAAACATTTAACGTTACTACGTTATTTAACGTTTTTTTTTTTAATTTTTTTTAGTTTAACCATTTATAAAGTATTTTTTTAAACAATACAAGATCTAAAGCTTTTAAGTCACTTGGAATATTATTATACAATGTTGCCATTGGGCATGTGCCAGCTCGTATTTTTCTGAATATTCATGACAAATTATCGAAAATTTACTTAAAAAGGGGGTGTCGATCTTTCTTTTTTTGATTTTTCTTATTATATTTTCTTTTTCAATATCTCGCTATGATTTTATGGACTTACAGTTGTGTTTTTTTTTAAATAAATACAGTTTTTTTTGTTTTAAATGCCTTCACCTCCGTTTTTTTTCATAGTCGATGAATTTTATTGGTTAATCCGATAAGATAACTCATAAGCTTTTAGAAATAATAAACAGAATCCAAATCGAGCCAATAACATAGAAGATATGGCAAACGGTACAAAAAAATCATAATTGAATAACATGAAAAATATTAAAGAAAATATTTCATGAATATTCAGAAAAATACGGGCGGACACATGCCCATGAGCGACATTGTATATACGAACACACATGGCTAAACAGCTTTTATTATATTTAGCCAGTCTTGGTAAGTCATTTAATACAAGCCTGTGAGGATCTCGCTGGTTTCGAGGATATACCTCCTCTGCCTTTTTAAGTAAGTCTTTGTGCTTCTTAACAAACATGCAACATTATATTAGAGTGTTCCGAAGAAATACCGTACCAAACTCACTGAGTTTTTTAAAGTCCAGTCATAATCTTGGTCAAGCCATATGAGGACCATGTAGATTAGTGTCTGAAATGGTCTTTTGAGGAAAGAACCAACACAGATTTGAGTGGACCTGTCCAGTCAGTAGTTGTGTGCAGGTATTTTTTTTACTAGTGATCGCCCAGAGTTAGAAATTCAACCATAATTCATTTAAATTTTAAGTTGTATAGTACATACTAATTCCATGCTGCCATGTCATAATTCTAAGGTAGCCATCTTGTTTCAAACGCATGGTAGTGTGTGTAATGTTTTTTTTTATTAATTTAATTTTTTCCTAATGAGTTCCTTATATAAAAAGATTAGCTGTCTGCACTCCTTCTCCATATAAACTTTAACTGTGCCAAATTTAATACTCCTCCGTCCGCGTTATTTTCGTAAAAAGGGGTACAAAGTTTTTGCTTCACGTATTAATATAATAATTATTATTTTTGCAGTAACAACAAAACGCATAGAGGCCATATGAGGAACCACCACAGTGGCGACAGACCGAAGTGTGACCAGTGTGGAAAAACTTTCATTAATAAAGACTCTTTAGCAGAACATCAGCAGTAAGTACAATACAAAGTTACAAAGTATTATTTACCAGTGAGCTATTGCAATAATTACTGTTGTAACATTTAAAAATAATAATAGTTTTATTTTAGTACTTAAATTAGTTTAATAACAGCCACGCGGGTCCATCTTCGAGGTAAAGCAGCGCTTGCCGAGGTCAGCCCGTGGATTGGTGATCATCCATTACATATCGAAACCCCTCCGTGGCTCCGAAAGCACGTTAAGCCGTTGGTCCCGGCTGTCATTTGTAATTCTGTGACAGTCGTTACGGGTCAGAAGCCGAAAGTCTTACAACCAGTCTTACCAAGGGGTAGCGTGTTACCCAGTACTAGGTTGTGTCAGACAGGCAGTCGCTCCATATAAAATACTGGTATTCATCTACATCCAGTTAGACTGGAAGCCGACCACAACATAGTTGGGAAAAGGCGGGCAGATGAGTAGTAAAATCAGTATCGCTATGATAGAGACCATAGTAACTCGTATTGTGTAATGATGTCAACTGGCTACCTACTACGGGTTAAAAGATACAGCCCTGGGATAGACGGGCAGACAGCATAGGTATAGCAACAGGGTTCCGTGGGTTCTCTTTGGGCAAAGAACTCTTAAAACTGTCTGTTTATGTTACAGAATACACCAGGGTATCAAGAACTACGAGTGTTCAATATGCAACAAGCGCTTTAGAACGAGAACTCAGA
Organism: Agrochola lota; assembly: GCA_947364205.1. NCBI lineage: Eukaryota > Metazoa > Arthropoda > Insecta > Lepidoptera > Noctuidae > Agrochola > Agrochola lota. The sequence continues at coordinate 11,443,235 of OX376248.1, read as the reverse complement.
TCAAACATCATCAGCTCACACATACGGACGTGAAGGACTACTATTGTGTCGAGTGCGATGTAAGGTACGATCAGAGACCGTTTATGTATATTGTGTTTTTGTTTATTGTATTTCACACTCCTTTTTATTTTTATTTTTTATTATATTTATTTGTCTGTATCTATCCGTGACATCACTGCGGGCCCTATCAGAATATCAGCGCTGTGACATTTTTATTTATTTTTAAATGTCGCGGCATCATGCTGAGATAGGAGCCTTTTGGCCTCGTACAGGACTTGCTTCTTTTTATGTTACTGTTACTTTGTTTTTTATTGTTTTTGGTTTTTTCCTGTGCGAGTCACAATAAATACTTTTTCTTTCTTTCTTTTTCTTTATAGTATTATGTTTTGTGTTGCGTAATGTAAATTATTTTGAATACTATTATATATAATCTTTTTTTTTGTTCTTCTAACTGAACAGACAGCTGTGCAGCTGGGGAGTTTGTTGCGCCACTTCTTCTTCCCAGCGAATGCACTAGGAAGTGGTGAAGGGTGGGCGTTTTGGGGGACTGTCTTATATGGTTTTGACGTTCGAGGGGTACTGATTCTCAGCCTAGTTTGAATAAATGACTTTTGAATTTGGAATTTTGAAGCATACATATACCAGAAACTACAGAAGTACCTGCTACGATCCTTACATACTCCTTTTTACCTCGTTTCCGTTCATACATCAGGTCATAGACGCACTCCGGTTGCGAGTACTACTCACCTGATTTTTCCAATAAGGTCACTATGTCCTTAGGGCGTTTCAGAAACGACCTGCTCAATAAAGTCAAATTATATGTCATGCAAACTTAATGTAAAGTAAGTCATTATTGCCCTGGTGTCTAGCCGGGCAATAATGTTGTACTGAATTTATTTATAACCCACTGCACGCTTAGCATGACCACAATAGAGACGGGTTTTGTCGACTGAAAATAGACAAAGTTACAAATAAACAATCACAATCTGTCATTTAGTCTATTCTTCCGTCGACAAAACCCGTAGAAAACCCGGTCATGCTACGCGTGCTGATCTATAATATGATTTGAATTTTTAACTAAAACTGTATGAAAACTTGTAAATAAAAATATTCGAAAATGGAATTGCTTAATATTATCTCGCAAGTGTGAAAAGTAGAGTATTCTGCTTGGAGATAAAGGTGTCTCCGTCTTGAGTTAGTTTGAATCCCTGCTTGCTGACAGTCTGATAGTCAAAACTGCATCGCTTCGCACTAAAATCCTACGTTACGTTAGGATTCAGTATAGCACCCGTGACATAAGACACGGCTTTATCCCCTCGGTGAATAATCTACTATTAATGCTAACACAAAAAGTGTAGTCCGCTATCAATATTTTATGTAATTTTCAATAAGGATGATGACTAAAAAATTTTTTGTAGTCCGTCTTTGAGATTATAAAAAAATATTGGACACGTATTTTATCTTTTTTTACGTAATCTAAAGATTACGGCGATACATTGAGGTAAAATGTGCCATGACGTCACGAGCATGTAGATTATATACGTACTAGTGACGTAGTGACCCCCACTCCCCAACTTCATATGCGTTTTATCTAAGTAATTTTTTATTAATATGATGAAGCAAAAAATACGTGTCTAATATTTTTTTATTATCCGACTGACGGACTAATTAGATTTTTTTTTTTTTACCCAGGCATCATCCCTGTTATTATTATCCTGTTTTCAGGTTTAAATCAGCGCATAGTCTCAGGCAGCATCTGCAGAAGAGTTTAAAACATCGAGATAAGCAGAGTTTAAAGTAAGTATCGTTGTATTTGTATAACTTAATATCACGCGTGTTTTTCGAGAATGGTCAGTCAGAGGTGTACCTATAGTACATCCACATGTCGCCAGTTATGTTTAAGTCCCATGTAATAGGGGGCGAGCCTATTGCCATCAACCGGGGACGGATCCAGACTCCGGGCTGCTATATATTTTTTATACAAGGCAAAACTTCACAGACCCCGTTGCCCCGCGTGCGGCGCATTTGCTGTATGTAGTGTTAGAGGAAATCAGCTCTTAATTATGGTCCGTTTGCACCACAAATCACAATGTGGGTATCGCTAAACGCATTTAAAACATTGTTCTGTTTCTGTAAATCGTTTGAAGATGATACAAACGGAAGGGTGTTTTAAATTCGTTTAGCGTTAAGAGCGTTTATTCTGAAAGTGGGCAACGTCGCAAATAGATGTGAAATATTTTACTGTTTTGATTAATTTAGCAATATTACTGTGTGGAAATAAAAAATGTTGCTAACTAGCGAATTAGAATATTGATTATGAAATGCAATAATCAATATCGTAACACCGAATGTTTAGTTTTAGATGTAAAATAAAATTTGGAAACTTTCCAAATGCGTTTTTTACACCTAAAATGGGTACAACATCAAATTCAATGTTATAATTGCAATTCATTATTAATATTTTAGTTCGCTAGTTAGCCACATTTCTTATTTCTATTCAGTAATATTGCTATATGAATCAAAACAGGTAAATATTTGACAGTTATTTGCGACGATGCCAACTTTTAGGATAAACCCTCTTAAACGTATATTGGGATGTGGCATAGATGAATACAGATGGTTCTATCCGCAAAATCATTTAAATAAAAAGCGACTCTTGTTTCGACACTATAAAGTGCAATTCAGGTCGCACAGCGCTAATTACCAGCAGTTATATTCACCTAGAAGTTGCCTCTCTTCCTATCGTGTAACTCTTATATCTTCTGACTACGTTACGCTCACTGAATTGGCCCGACAAGACGAGCTCGCCGCGTACTTGTAGCTTCATATCTAAAATGCGGAGTACGGTTTCTGTATTCATCTGTGGATGTGGTGTAAGTGGGGTTTTTTTTTGTATTGATTTCTACATAAACGTCAAAGAAAAACAGACATAAATCCTGCACTTGCCACCCCAGATTCTCGTGTGCGCGCTGCCCGTCGCGCTTCCCGTGCGCGCGCTCGCTGTCGGCGCACGTGCGCGTGCAGCACGAGGGCGTGCGCGCGCACGTGTGCGGCCAGTGCGGCGCGGCGCTGGCGACGCGCTCGTCGCTCAGCAAGCACACGCACGCCGTGCACCACGGGCGCCGCCCGCCGCCGCGACACGTGTGCGACACGTGCGGGAAGGCCTTCCGGGTAACGAGTCTCAGCATTACCTTCCTGTCTTGCTCCACGTCACTTGGTATTGGCGCAACACGTTTTCATATTCCACTCTCCCCTGTCAACCGGCACATAACTATCTTCTCAGTCATATCATTCCTCACACAACCCATCCATCTTTTCTTCGGCCTACCTCTCCCTCTCCATCCATCAACATTTATATTAATCACTGTAGTTAGCCACATGCGTTTCCTCCCTCCTCATCACACGCCCATACCAAGCCGACATAAATTTCCTTTAAACTTTTCTATCACTAGCAGTCTCATCTGCCTAGCATAATTAATTATATATTTTTCTCACCACCTGCTTGTCAGGAACGCATATCATAAGTCATTATAGCCCTTGGGGTCGAGCCTAGCTAAATCTACACTAATATTATAAAAAGTATTTTTGTTTTTACTGAATAAACACAAAAACTACTGGATTTTAAAAATTATTTCACCAGTAGAATGCTATATTAGCACAGAGTAACATAGGTCATAATTTATAGAGATATCACGCAGGCGCAGCCGCTGGCGGCAGCTAGTAAATAATAAAATAAAGTACACAAAGCTTGAATTGCCAGAATTATATTTTTTCTGACGTATGGTTCATAACTGCCCCATACTTGTAGTCTACACATGGCTCCGATGGGTCACTTTTGCTTTTTAACAACGGCTTCCAAAATATATTACCGTATCTTAATACAGATGCCACAAGACTTTGATAATCTATGAGTGGTGCCTCTGTGTTAACTGTTGGAGCAAGTTTATACAAGTAATGAAATTAAATTGTTTAGTTTGTAAATATGATGTCGTAATTACTTTTACACAGCATATTACAAAAAGTGGGCGACCGAGGTCTGCTCCGCTGAAAATAGAGAATGCTCATGTAATAGTATAGGATAGTACTTACTAATTCCATGCTACCATGATATTATTCGGTAGCCATCTTGTTCTAAAGTTTGCGTGACCGAGCTCTGTTCGGGTGAAAATACGGAGAAAACGAATTTTCCCATATATGAGACCTAGATCGATTTTTCGCCCCCGTAAACCCCTATATTGCAACGTTTATCGAAATCGTTAGAGCCGTTTTCGAGAACGTGATAACAAATGTATATATATATATAAATATTGCTCCTTTAGTGTTCCAAAAATAAGCTAGATGGAGTCGGCACCTGAGAAGAAATGGTAAAACAAACTCAAGTCATAAGATGAACTACAAAATATTCCCACATAGCGTTTAAATGTGATCCTTTAAAACTAAAAAAATACAGCGATGTCAATATTTGTTTAAATGAAAATAAAATCAATTGGAAATAAAGATTTTAATATGGATTATTATAAAATATCCTTGTTAACTCTTCCGTAGGGTAAGAGCGTGTTAACAAACCACGTGCGCACACACACGGGGGAGAAACCGTTTGAATGCGGCGAGTGTGGGCGCAGGTTCACGCAGCGGACGGCCATGCGGACACACGTCAAACTGGTGCATCTGAAGCTGAGGAAGACTGCTAAGGTAAATAGCTCAAAATAAAAAGTCATTTATTCAAACTAGGCTGAGAAGCATCACTTTTTAAACGTCAAAATTACATAAGACAGTCCCCGGCACGCCCACCCTTCACCACTTCCTAGTGCTTTAGTTGGGAAGAAGTGGCGCAACAAACTGCCCAGCAGCACAGCAGTCTGTTCAGTTAGAAGAACTTGATGCAAAGTAATTTAAATTACGAAACACAAAAGATAAAAGTAAATTATTTGCCATATGTCAGGTAGAATTCGCCAATATACCAAAAATAACATTGAACACTACTCAATTATATTTTCACACCACCTGCTCGATAATGTCAATTAATATGTCATGCAAAACTAACCTAAAGTTAGTCATTATAGCCCCTAGCCGGGCAGGAATATTATAATGAATTTCATTATAATCTGCTGATCAATAATGACATTGAATTTGGTACCTCAACAAAAAATCCGTATGAAAACTTTTACGAAAAATCTTGTTCGAAAATCGAATTGCTTTTTATTATCTTGCAGAATGTGTGAAATGTAGAGTATTCTCCTTGGAGATAAAGGTGTTTACGTCTTGGGCGAGCTTAAATCCCGTGACATAAGACAATGCTTTATTCCCTTGGTGAATAATCTAATACCTATTATATAAATATAGGCGGTTAATAGTTATAGGTAATATATGCAGTTAGCCCACATTCGCACGGACGTAAAAATATCGCAGGGCGATTTGTTCGCACACTGGATTTTCACCGTTCTGCTTAGCGCCGAGAGTTGAAAATCCAGTGCGCGATAAAGTCCCGCCGCCCGCGATATTTTTACGTACGTGGGCTTAAAGTTAAACTAATTCCCTTTAGTTCCTTCTGAACAGGGTTTGTAACTATCACCAGATACTTTTAGAACTGACATTAGGTAGGTGATTAACTCAATTCGTTTGTGGTACTACTGATTCTTGTATTATCATTACAGGTGAAGCCCGAGGTTCCTTTAGAGGTGCAGTCTCCGAAGATAGATGTGTTCAAACCTGAGCCGCTACTGGAGCCCTGGAGACAGCCGTGTGATGTCTACTTCCATGTCACCGCAGGGCCCTGACTGTAGAGCCCTAGCAAGGGTACGGTCAGCGACAAAGGTCGATTAACACTGCTACTTTTGCGAAAAAGAATCTATGCGGAAAGTTTTTTTGTATGGCGCTCTTAAACGGGCAGTACTTTCCCGGCAATGTATTCCCTGCATGTATGTGTGTTATGACCTAAGCAATAAGGTCGAAAGTGGTCAACCACCAGTGTCTGCGATGGAACATTTGTATAGTCAACCGCACAACCGTGGTAGCACTTACTACGAATATCACCCTTACTGCTACGACATAAAAGCTCTGTCAATGTCAAATTGTTACTGTGGCAGCATGTACAACGCCACATACGAACTACGCATCAAATACCTGACGTCGAACAAATATTGCATTCGGACCATCCTCCCTTTTCAATAGAGGATGAGTGAACTTTACACCCTGTTCCTCATACTTCTATATTACCACTGATATGCGATTGACTGTACGCCGCTCTGTTGGTTAAACATTGTATAATCAACCTCACGGCCCCTACATAATTTGTCCTGCTCGAATGCAGCGCCACCTACCGGGTGGGTCCAAGTGTGAATCTAAACCATCCAGGGAACTCGAAACTCACAAAATGCAACAAAATTGGTCCAGCCGTTTTGAAGGATTTCAGTGACATACAGACTTACAGAAGAATTATAAATATAAAAATAAAATAAAATAACATTTTTGTATTTATTAGTCCGTAAAAAAAAGATTTTCAATTCCCAAGTAGTATTCGTGCATTTCTTTACTCCTTCAAGTTTTAAGAGTGCTACAGCATGTTCCACACATGCAGATGAACATCGACCCTCGCTGAACCATATTCGGGTCGGGTCGGCCCAATACGAGCAAAGTCGAGTGGCTTTTCCCGAATAAATATTTACATAAATTTGATTTTGCCGCCCGGCTGTGCCGTATCAAGTCGACCCGACCCGAACATGGTTCAGCGAGGGTCGATGTCCATCTGCATGTGTGGTAAATGCTTCGGAACGGCATTGTTAAAAAAAAAAACTGTCGAATCGAATGTACCGACTCGAACCCTCTTACAACTTATTTTAAAATGATGATCTCAATAGGAAATGTTTTCTTTTACTTTTACTTTTTTTATATAAAATTATGCTTGATTTTATAGTGTTCAGTATCTTTTAAAAATAAAATTGTGTGAACTGATTGTGGTAAATAAATAAAATATATTTTGTAAACTAGACTTTGTAATTATTAAATACTTTAAATAAAAAACACCCCGGTTTCTTAGTCTTGAAATGAATTAAAAGAGAAGTGTCAAATTCATAAGTGCGAAAGAGATAGAGCATCGACACGTTACGTTACTGCCATCTCTTTCAAACTGGAAAAAATCTACAGCTATTAAGAGGGCGGCCAACGGTACACTAGCGCCACTCCTTTAAAAAAATATCTTGTGACTGAGAAGGAATTAAGAATAACGGCTAGTAAGGATCCTCGGTAACTGTGTCTAGAATTTTCTAATACCTAGACACGAAACAACAAAATTCAATCCAAAGAAAAGCGGCCACATTCCTCTAGATCGTATTTTGTTGCTTCGGGTCTCAATATGAAACTTTATAAATGGTATTAGAAAATTCTAGACACACTTACCGAGGGTCCTAACTAGCCGCTATTCATTATTCCTTCTCAGTCGCAAGATAATATTTTTTTTAAGTAGTGGCTCTAGTGGATTGTTGCATGTTTGACAGCATTTAAGAGCGTTTATTCTGAAAGTGGGCAACGTCGCAAATAGATGTCAAATATTTCGTTGTTTGATTAATTTGGCAATATTACTGTATGGAAATAAGAAATGTAGCTAACTAGCGAACTAGAATATTGATTATCTATTTGCGACGTTGCCAACTTTCAGAATAAACGCTCTTAAAATCCTTTTGTCAAAGCTCTGGCCAAACTGAGGCGAATCCCGCGCGGCATGCTGGACGAAATTGTGTAAACTAATTGTATGGAGGTGTTCAAACTGACGTGAAAGGTCGCGTGATTTGTTAATCATTAAAAAGACGACGCGCACCGACTGTGTGCGCGTCGTCTTTTTCGTCGTCTCGTATCCCGCGCGGGATTTGCATATCCCCGCTTCCTAAGACCACAGAACACATTCCTAAGCGATTATCGCGCTCCTTTATTTGAATATCATTAGTCGCGTGATAAATCAAGTCACATTTGTATGTCATCCTAACTAATGTTATAAATGCGAAAGTGAGTTTGTTTGTTACGCTTTCACGCTAAAATGGCTGAACGGATTTGTATGAAATTTGGCACATGGGCAGACCATGACTTGGAGAAGGACATTTTATCCCGATATTCCCATGGGGTCGAGACTTATGCGGCTGAAACCGCGGGGTGCTGCTAGTAATTCATAAAAAGATCGCGTACTCACCAAACGATCGTTTTTAGTTAGGACGTGGGGTATCGAAAATAATTGGTCGCGCGAATGAGCGACCGTCGCGTTCTTGTGTCAATTGTAGTTCGTTCAGAAAACCGGAAAGCGCCCTCTGTCGGCGCGACGACGCATTCGGGTTAGCCGAACAAAATGAACGCGACAGGCGCGTGTTGGCGTTTGCTTGGGTTAGGTCGCGGCATGTGTTGCCAGAGCTTTATTCCTTTTATAAATCGGGCATTATTCGTTTGCCAAGCCACCGTGGAAATGATACAAATCATATAAAACATTAATTATAATTTATTGATTACAAGAACAATACAAAAATACACAAGTAATTTTTATTCTTTCTTGCCATGGTCGCACGCTAACACGTACACAGGAGGCGCTGGCAGCAGAAATACTGGTGCATCTGTAAACAATATAAATACATAGGTAGGTTATTATTAAGCGAAGTGTTAGTTAGTGTCTGAAATGGTCTTTTGTGGAAAGAACCACACGGATTTGAGTGAACCTGCCCAGTCAGTGCAAGCATTTGTTAGTAATCGTGCAGCTCAACAACAACAACATAGGTTTGTAATGTTAACCAGAAAAGGTGTGATCCTCGGTAATCTTCGCTTTTCCGAATTAGTACGAAGGTCGCGCCACAGATTAATCCCCCACGGAAGCCATGCTTGTAAACTTTGTACTGTCGCTTATCGTGCTTTGTAGTAGTGCATCTGTCAATGCGTGTTTGAAGGAAGTGATGTCGAGCTACTTTCTCCGGTGATAACATGACGCATGTATTCCCCGAAGGGTTGGGCAGAGGTTTCCCACTAGTACACCCACATTTCGCCAGTTATATTTAAGGGGCATGCGCTAAGGTAGCCCGCGAAATTCAAATTTTCTTTAGTTTTTTACATTTTGCAGGTTAGTGTGAGGTTTATCGTCAAATGTCATGATTTCATGAAATAGTCATTCAATGCGATTATATGAACTTAGAGAGTTGTATTGATCATTTTTATGATTATAATTGTATAAATAAACATTTGATAAGGCCGCAAATCATATTTAGATCAACATACAACATGATACTGACCTGCAAATTGCAAAAAAAAACATAAGAAAATTTGAATTTCGCGGGCTACCTGACGCTTTCGCCTTAAGTCCCATGCATCAGACGGCGAGCCTATTCATATAAATCCAGCCTCCGGACTACTACTGAGAAATTCCAGACAGTAAACCCAGTAACACTTTGCCCGACCTGGGAATCGAAGCCAGGACCTCATGCTCAGCAGTAGCGCTTGCGACCACTTTACCAACGAGGCTGTACGGTCTGCTGTATGGTCGGCTGTGTGTCTGTACTATGTAAAGTGATAATCTCATCACACAAGCCTTGACGCATCGAGTTAGTGCATGATGTACAATAATAAATACATACCACAAATAGAATTGCAATGATTTTTCAAATTCTCCAAAGATCCATGGTGACAGTTTTTGCTGAAAAACAAAAAAATAAAATCTAAGTGAAAAAGAAAACTATTTGAAATCTGTACTGGTCACACTACCCCATCAAAAAAGTGTTGTTGCAACCTTCAAAAAAGAATTTATTCTTCGATTACCGATGACAGCATGAAATTACTGCTGCATTTAATAGCTATTCAAAATCGTTAGACAGGCTTTCATGTCAAAAAGGCCGCATTTTCGATTACCAGATTTGCCTTGCCCAGCAAACAGCTGCCGAAATAGCTGTTAGAAGTATAGCGGTTGTCTTTGGTAATGACAACATTTTTGGGTTTTGGATTTGTGAATAGCGTGTCTCCTTCAATATTTGTCCAACTAGAGTTTTTAGGGTTCCGTAGTAAACAAGGAACCCTTATAGTTTCGCCATGTCCATCTGTCTGTTTGTCTGTCCGCGGCTTAGCTTAGAGGCAGTTAGTACTAGAAAGCTGTAATTTGGCATGGGTATAGATATGTATAAAGCCGACAAAGTGATAAAATAAAATCAAGTTTTTTTTTTGCACGCCTCCCGTACACGTAAAGTGGGTAAGATTTTTTTTTCTCGTCTGTCCCATGGTGTGGTGTCGTTGGAAAGGTCGTTCAAAAATATTGTGGGTGTGTGAAATCACTTTTCAATTCAGGAATCAGTTTGCGAAATTAAGAGTAGTTTTAAAGTGCTAATTTTTGTTAGAGTCAAGTCCCCCCCCTGCCAGCTAAATGGTTGTACTTGGATTTGTGTAAAAAAATTACAGCAGTAGTATATATAACGAATTTAAAATTAAAACTATCAGAGCTAAGTAGGCTGTACAGGTTAACGAGTAATAATCGACCAATTTAAATTTGCAGTCTGAAAAACATGATCTTTCATACATTCCGTATGGGAGAACATTTTTTTCAACTATAATGTTAAGTTTGTTCTTGGGATAATTTCATCCCAACTACAGAACCGGTTTTCTTCTTTTACGCTGTAACATTTTGGTCAAATTTTTACTGTTTTCTTTTAGTCGGTTTCTTATTTATTTTAGTTTATTTTATTAGTTATCTAATTTATTTTCAACTTACCACTGATCACCTAAGCTATTCAAAGACCTCGATGGTGAGCATTGCCCAACAACATTATTCAAGTCGGCAAGCGAGCAAGCTTGCCTCAATCTCGCTACCAATTTATGAGGCAAACTCAAACTTGACTGACTAGAACAATCACTCCCCCCACATACTTTAAACCCCTCATCCACATTTTCAACATTAATCTTCGGAACACTTATGTCACTTTGACATTGACAATTGACATTCCCGCCATCACTAGAGTTGCCAGCTTGGGAATTTTCTACCAAATTAGTTGAATTTGTCGTGATGTTCGGTCTTAATTCTGTTGTGTGTAGAGATCTGTGTATATTTGGGTCTGAGGCATATGTTTGGCCGAATTTTTCGTTGAAATGTACGGCTTTCTTGTATTTATTCATCATTGAGTGTTGGTACTGTCCTCTTCGATTCGGGGAAGGTGACGAGTTTCGGGAGCGATTCGGTGAAGTGTATGCCGATGAGGTTTGCGTAGGACGCTTCGTTTTAGGATTTTTTAGCTCGTATTCTGTTGCTATTGCTTCGAAAACCTGTAAAATATAACAGCTTTAAAATATATAATCTATACTAATATAACAAAGCTGGGGTTTGTTTGTTTGAACGCGCTAATCTGTGGAACTATCAGTTGCATTTGTAAAAATATTTTTGTAGAGGGCAGTTGCCCCCCCCCCCCCGGATTTTGTATGCCGATGTACCTACTGTTGTCGATAAAAAATATGTTAAAGTCACTTTAAGACTTATTTTGCAATAACAGTATATTATGCATTCATTTACGTTTTCCTTTGCGGATCCACCTTAAGAAATTTCTGATTAAGCCCCACCTGAGCCAAAAGCTGGGTAGGTACGCCCATGTAGACAACTATCTAAAAGATAGTTCCTTCTCCATACGAAACTACCTTATGGAAGGGGCAACTAGAATCGATTCTATTTTCTTGCAAATGCTGAAGTTCTAAAGTACCTTTTAATGTCCTAACGTGGTGGCACCGGTAATCGACAAGGCACCAATAATGGACGGAAAAAAATTGTAAGCCTTATAATAAGGGTAGAAGTGGTTTTCTAGAAATGGCAACACTTTACGTTAGGAAAAATCTAAGTCTTTTCAGTAAAAGAGGTGATAGACACAATTATAGGACTAGAAATAGGGACCAATTGATTCAACCGGGTTTCAGACTGGCTAAAGTAGACTCATCCTTCATGGGGTACTGTTTGAAATGTTACAATAAAATACCTCCCCACATACTCCAATTGAACGAAACGAAATTTAAAACTTGTATAAAACGCACACTATGCTGCCAAGCATATTATAAGTTGGGGGATTACATCGACGACAAAAATGCTTGGCTCAGCGCTGGTCCAGCTCCACAAGGGCGCATAAACTAATTGATTAGCATTCAAAATATTGTTGCAGCTGCTGAAGATTGTAAAACTATCTTTAGATTGTATAAATTCAATCTCTTAGTATTATATAATTGCATAGCACATGTGTGAGCACTATGTCCCTACTTTACAGTTACCATTTACTGGGTACGTCTTTCATTGACTTGAGTTTGCCCTGGCGGTTGTGAGTATGTCATGCTCACTCAAATGTCTCGCTGGTGGTGGCGTGTGTGTTGGATCGTTAAGTTCCCTTCAAAATGGTTGAGCTAAATGGTGCTGATGCATGCGTCATGTTCGTGAACGGGCGCCGTCAGTGGGGACTGGTCATCTCTTAGCTGCCACGGCTTATTTGAATTTATTTTAATTTTTTAATTGTTTTTGATTTTATTTTTATTACTGACGCTTTTAACGTGCACGTCTTTTTACATTGTTCTCACATGTATAATTACAAAAATAGATGATGTAACCAATATTTTGTGAAAATATTCTGATTGAAAAGAGTGTCCGTGGAGTTTCTTGCCCGTTCTTCTCCATAGGAACCTACTACGCGTTGGAATGGGCAACTAGCTTCATATTTCTGACTGACCGACCCCTTGACAATTCAAAAGTACCTGTAATTGGTTTATTTGAAATAAATGCTTTGAGTTTGAGTTTGAGTTTTAGACATAGACAGCCAACATCCCTCTGTCATATTGACAGAGAAAATTAATTTCGGCCATTTTGTTAACAAAATGGCGAGTTGAAGAAATTGTGCTCTGGAGTTTTTCAAGTTTTATCCGGATTTCTTAAGGGAATCGTTAAGGAGGTTAGTCATTGTTTTTGTTCACATTGTCCTTTTTTAGCTAGCTATATGGAAACGCTTTGATTTTATGTTTATCTTATAGTATTAGGTATATATTCGAGAAAGAGGTTATGTCATTCGATAATGAAGAAAGAAATTGCGGGGGCTGTCCATTACTGGATCTCGTGGATCTCCTAAAACCATTTATGGACACGTGTCCATGGCTATTTAATTGTACTGAAGAGTTAATTATAAATAGTATTACCTTTTGAACATCGTCTGATATCATATGTCTTTAAAAAACAATAAACAAAGCACGTTTACCATTAATGGACACCATGTTATAATTGCATGGTATTTTGCAATTCATAAGCGCGTGTTATTTTATTTTTAGTTATATGTATAACTACAGATACATCTTCACACGACCTAGGACCACGCGTGCTCGTAGATTGTAAGAATTATCTAATGTGATTTCTTGTTTTGTTAGATGGCGCCTAAAAAAGATTACAAGCCTGAACAAATGGCTCACGCCATTGAGGCAGTGCGAAAGGAAGGACAATCACTATCAGCAGCAGCTAAGCGATTTGGAGTGCCGAGAATTACTCTCCACAATAAAATCTCCGGTAAGAGCCCCATGGTATGCACTATGGGGCCTAGTACAGTCTTGACAACAATGGAAGAAGATTTGCTTGTGAAATGGGCAATAGCAAGTGCCGAAAGAAGATTTCCTATTACCAGAGAACAACTTTTAGATAGCGTCCAGCGAATAGTTACGGTGCAAGGTAAATCTACTCCTTTCACAGCAAACAGGCCAGGGAAGAAATGGTTTTCTTCTTTTATTAAAAGACATCCGATATTAGCAGAAAGAACGGCCGAAAACCTCAGTGCAGCACGCAATGAAGTGACAGAAGAGCAAATAAACACCTGGTTTAGAGAAGTGGAAGAATATTTGGTCGAAAAGGGATTGCTTGAAGCTCTGAAAGAGCCAAGCCGAGTTTTTAATGCAGATGAGAGCGCCTTTTTTCTTGCGCCAAAACCTGGACGAGTGCTTGTAAGACGAGGGGAAAAACATGTTTATGCGGCAAGTGGCGACGAAAAAGAAAATTTAACCGTCTTGTTGACTGCAAATGCCGCGGGAACACTAGCACCACCCATGATTGTTTTTGCCTATGAACGAATCCCGGAAAAAAATTCTAGAAGTGTGCCAGAAAATTGGGGCATAGGAAAGTCGGAGACCGGGTGGATGACTAGTGAGACCTTCTACGAGTTTGTGACCACAATTTTTAATCCTTGGCTGATAGAAGAAGGCATCCAGAAACCAATTTTGTTTTTTGTGGATGGTCATAGATCGCATCTTACACTTCATCTGTCCAAGTTCTGCTCTGAAAATGACATAGAAATTATAGCCTTGTACCCTAACTCGACCCACATTCTGCAGCCTATGGACATATCTCTTTTCAGACCGCTGAAAGTATATTATCGTAAAGCAGTTATCCAGTGGAAAATGGAAAATTCGGGAAATAAGTTGAAAAAGGAAAACTTTGCTCCAGTCTTTCAAAAAGCGTTAAAGAATATAACGACGGATTGCATTAAAAATGGATTTAGGGGCGGTGGTCTGCATCCTTATGGTCCACAATACACGGTTAATTTTAGCTCGTTCTGGAACGAAAAGCCATAAACTCGATCATCAAACTCGAAACGATTGGGACTATTATTTTCAATAAATTACAATTAAAAAAAAAACACGAAAAATCTAATTTATTGTTTTTTTGTGAAATAATGAGAACTCGAAGTAACTGCAATCAATGCATATGTGTGAAAAACGTATCGACGAACGGCAACACTTGCGAACGGTGCCCATTGAAAAATCCATTAATCGATCAGACAGCATAAAAACACATACGCAATAGATAAATAGGTACACAAATAAAAATACGAAAAGCGAATTCAGACTTTATTTTTAAACCGTATACGGTAACAAATAGAAATTTCACCAAACTAGGTACAAGGTAAGTAGGTACGCAGTTTACTAAAATTATTCTGAGAAGTGTCCGACCGGACTTTAAAAGAATGCACAACCGAATTCCGCGGTTACGTGTATAAAAATAAGGTCTTAATTCAGTCCAATATTTTCATAGAAAAGGGCACCACCATCTTATAATGAACTCTATTCGACAGGTAAAACGATTCATTTTTCTGTTTACATTGCCTGCCTTTGTAGAAGCCGCCGCGCTGCGGCCGCAAGCAAGCATTGTCGCATAAAAATTGGTTTAGGCAGTATTCTTTTTATTTATCATAAATATGGTAGGCAGGTATGCTTATTAAGTACCTATTAGCTCGATTGGTCGACACTCGATTCAAGGCCTTAAATACAACTCCCAAGCGTACTCGTCGTGTCTAGTTGAAAAGGTACGAGTACTAGTGATTTCGTGATGCGAGAGTGGTGAATGAAATTTCAATTAGTTTCTCTCGTTTACGAGGAGATGTGATAGTTGTAAACACCGTACCGTGCTTTCGATACAAACGAGAGATAACGGAGGTGAATGAACTTACACCAACCTATCGTACCAGAAATGAAATACCTACTTGCAGGTAAGTACTTACTTGCAGCCGGTTATTCGTCCAACGTCCGTTGACCCACCGCGAGCTCGCTGTCAACTGATTCGCACACGCACAGCTGTGCCGCGCTACGTCATCACCGAGCGGATCGCGTACGATCTTGCGTTTATGAATGAAATAGTGAAAGCGCTACTAAGATTTAACTCGAATGACAGAATAAAAGTGATAAATTTCTAACTTCTATATTAGATGTCTTAAAAAAACAATAACAATGCTGATAGTACCTATTAATCGTCTGGAGTCACTGTGTTTCGGCTCCAGAACGATTTAAAATTAATCGTGTATATTGATATGACAAAACTCACAAAGCGGAATACTGTTTCTGGTCTAACAAACGAAAACCAAAATGAAAAAAGAAGCCATTTTTTAAAATTTTTGGAAACTGAAATTACAAAACATTTTGGTCAAGAAAAGTTAGACCTATTTAACAGTCTTTACTATGAAGGAAGAAATGTTCTCGAAAACATGGCGTTAGATGAAGATTTGAATCTGTATATAGTGTGGGCACACAACAAGCAAATGTCAATTTCGTTAGAATCTAGTTCCGCACCTGCTACATTAAATAGGGAATCTTCACCTACTTCAGATAGCATATTATCTAGTAACACGTGTATCATGCAAGAAAATGATATGCCAACAGACTTCGATGACAACGGTAGAGCAAGCAGTGCACTCGATCTCATAGCGCCGTTAACCAGTGCACTAGGTAATGTCTCTGAAACAGTGGCATTCGAACCAACGCCAAATACGCCATCAAAAGTTGATGAAGTCATTTCTGATGCGAAATTTCATAATGATACAACAAGCGATACTCTGGACGGCACAGTGCCATCAATTTCAGAAATTCCGTCTCAAGAGACTGAAAAAATACCTATCGAAGACACAACAAGGGTAACGCTAGGTAGTATAGCGCCGTCAACCAGTGCACTAGATGACCTCTCTGAAACAGTGGCATTCGTACCAACGCCAAATAAGCCATCAAAAGTTGATGAAGTCATATCTGATGCGAAATCCCATAATGATACAACAAGCGATACTCTGGGTGGCACAGTGTCATCAATGTCAGAAATGCCGTCTCAAGATACTGAAAAAATACCTATCGAAGACACAACAAGGGTAACGCTAGGTAGTACAATGACTTCTTCAATCGAAATTACAAAGACTCCTGCAAAAAACACAATAAGTAATGCGCTAGGTGTAACAGTTCCATCGCCATTCAAAAAATGTCTTTTCTGGCCTGACATTGAAAGTACTAAGAAAACTGAGAAGAAAAAAGAAAAATTACCATCAGCTATAACGAGCAAAGCATGGCAAGAATACCATGAAAGAAAAGCAGCAGAAAAAAAAAGAATTTTAGAAGAAAAGGAATTTAAAGCTAAGCAGAGAATCGAGAAAAAAAATATTAAAGAAAAACTTGCCAAGGAAAAGAAGAGTAAAACAAAATCTAAAAAACTAAAGACGCCTGAAATATCATCATCTGAAGATACAGAAGCTGAAGTAGAATATATGGAAAGTAGCGAAAGTGAATGGAACGAAGAGACCGAATCAAAGGAAGAAAGACTGGAACAACAAAATAAACGTAAAACAATGGATAAAAAGAAGATTTCAGTACAAAGGAAGAGAAAAAGATCTATTACGGAAGATAGTAGTTCTGAATCAGAGTTGCCATTGACTCAAATACCACATTCTAATATAGTTAAAAATGTTAAAAAGGATATCAACAAGGGTTCTTTTGTCATCACTATGTATGAGGGTGAATATTTCCCCGGAAAGATTGAAAATAAGGAACGAGGTCTCTTTGAAATAAGTACAATGGTACTTTCTACTGGGAACACTTTTAGGTGGCCAGAAAGGCCAGATAAAATTTGGTACAAAACTACTGATATAGTTGAAGTGATAAATCCTCCTATCAAACATAATAACAGAGGCTTTTACAAAGTACCAGAAATGGAGAAATTTTTACCTAACATTTATATGACCTAGATTTTGACACTGTAGATTAAAAGATTTTTACTTCATTTATTTGTTAGTCTATTGTTTGTTGGAAATTTTGCCTAACATATAAATGTCCTTGATTTTGAGACTTATTATTATTAGAGTAGGTAAGATTTTTTATCTTTTGTGTACTGTTTTTAACCCATTTCCTAATTAATGGGTAAAACAGGGTTTTTGATCTCTCAAATTGTGATTATTAGATACCTAAGGTGGTTATTATAAAGAAAAAGAATAAAGACTGTGTAGTCTGTAAGAGTAGACACATAAGTTGTTAACTGCTTTTTTGAGACTTCTATTTACAAGGATAGGTACCTCATAAGCTTTTTTGACCCTAATAAGTGAAATGTTTCTGCTGCAGTTGCTATAACTTGATTTGTTATTTTGATTTGTGATGAATAAATATTAGTACTTTTTAATTTGAAAAACTGTTTTTCATAAAGTTGAGGTTTCCTCCTTATATTTGTTAATAAACTTTAAAATTCTTCAAAGAATTTCATTTTAAACTGATGAACTTAATACCTTCCAACATTGGATGTCCATCATGGGATACATGTCCAACATTGATTATCCATCACTGGAGAAGTGCCGTCCATAAATGGAGATTTTGTGCTTTTTTGAGATTTTCGTTATTTCATCAGAAACAATAGCACTATGAAAAATATTTATCTACGTGTAATAAAGCATTTTTATTGGCCTACAATTTGTTTATAGTCATAACATTGTATCTTTGCAAATAGATGAATAGTGATTAAAAATGTTAGACCAAATCCTTAAACTGTCCATAATTGGTGCCTTCACGTTACTTGAAATAAATTATTAGAATTTGGTGATCCTCGGTAGCTAAAGCCACAGTATAAATAAGTACAGTCATAGAAAACGGCCGAAACGCTGCGCTTCGAAATCTCAGTGTATCAGTACGCAACAGTATCGAGTGCGCGGCAGTTAGGTACGCTCGGACGCGGAAAGTTTCATCTACCGAGGGGCCGTAGGTAATTCGTTCAAGGTCACTGCCTAGATATAATACTGCTAGGTACTTATTTATCCTATGCTAAAGTTTTGGTTTCTTCAGAAACTTCTTTTGTCTTTGTCTTTGAAAGCGGTGAGATGTCACACATTAACGGCTAGAGCATTTTTTGACACCTTAGGCCTGAAACTGCGTTACGCGGACGTCCGCGCGGTTCCATACAAAAGTGCTCCGTTGCGGGGACACGCGCGGGCGTCCGACGAGGGGAGGAGGGCCCCGCGCCCGCGCCGCATGTCCCGCCTCCGTGCGCTGGAAGTTAACGGTGTGCATGCACACCATTAAAATCGAACTAGCGACACTGTGTAAATAAAATAATCCGGTCTCCGCGACGGGATGGGTTCCCACGAAGCCCACCCGCGTGTCCACGCGCGTAGAAACGCGACGGGTGCCCGTCGCGGGCGCCCGCTTAACGCAGTTTCAGGCCTTAAAGTCAAATACTGGATAATATCTCTAAGTAGTCTGTGAATACTGGTGAAAACAGAGTTTCATGACGGCCGTTATTTTATTACGGCCGCTCTTCTAGGAAGCGTAGCATAAGGTATTTTAAACAGAAGTTAATATGCTTGATAATGGTGCCGATTCTCTTGTACACCGAACTAAACTAACTAAACTATCACTAAAATTTCTTACTTTTGGCTATGAGAATCTTAGAGCTATTCTGCAAATAAAATTCTCTAAACTAAAAATAAATTTTGACACAACTAAAATAGAATTTGACAATCGGGAATCCACGTGGTACCCGTGGTTTGCTCTAAACCGTGTTTTTTTTTTTAGAGCCGGAGGTGCGCTGTGGGTGCCGCCGCGACGTGTTTTATATGGAATTTTTCACTTTTTGTATGGAAAACATGAAAAAATATTGCCTACATGTTCAGGTTTACGGGTTTAAGGGTTCTCTAAAGAGGGTCGAAATTTTCATTATTTTTGCGATAGGACGCATCATTTTCGAGATATAAGCAAAAGAAAAAAAAAAAATACAGTACTGTTTTTGCATGTGAAGTCGAGATGTTGTTGTGAATTTTTAGTTCATGACAACTTATTTTAACCCACACCTTTTTAATCGCGATTAAAAATTGTTACGTTTATTCTGGTTTGGATTTTACAATCAAAATTTTAGGTGAAAAATGTCAAATTCAGAATAGCAAAATTGGCATTTTCACTAAAACTCAGTACTATCTTAGTGCTGTCAAACTAAAATATAGTTAAGTTGTGTCACTTTAGTCTATTTCAGAATGGGAAATCGTCGTTTGACAGGAATAAACTAAATTTTAGTGATTTTTAGTCTAGTTTAGAGGCATTTGTGACAAGAGAATCGGCACCAATCTCTACTACTGCTAGTTACCTGTTCCGCGACTAGGTTCCTGGCATAGGGAGAGTTCTTCGACGGCAAGGCTTCCCTGCATAAGGCACAGCGTTCCAACCGGGTCCAACATGCTGTGAACAAGATATTAAGGCTTTCTGTCGCTAAATACATCTTATATCTTAAAGTGACCGAGCGTGCTTTCAGAGGCACCGAGGGGATTCGATCTGCCTGCCTAGCCTTTTCCCAACAATATTGTGGTCGGCTTCCAGTTTAACTGGATGTAACTGAATACCAGTATTTTATATGGAGCTACTGCCTATCTGACCTCCACAACCCAGTAACTGGGTAATACGATACCGCTTGGCAAGACCGGTTGTCAGACTTTCGGGCTTCTGACCCGTAACGACTGTCAAATATCCACGAATGACAGCCGGGACCAACGGCTTGACGTGCTTTCCGAGGCATGGAGGAGTCGCGGTATGTAAAGATGGTCACCCATCCACGGACCAACCCCAGCAAGCGTACCTTAACCTGATAGATCGACCCGTACGACTGTTATTACTTAGCCACGAGCTCCTCCATAATAATTTGATATGATACCTATATGTATAGAGCACTAAAATATTGATCATGAATTGCAATATTAACGCTAGATTAGAGGTTGTAGGAGTTTATGTAAAACAGAAGTATTTAGAAACACACAAACACACCTTGTTTCTACGAAGAGTTGGAGAGAAGATGCACTCACAATTCGCTAGTTATGTTAAAGTCCTATGTAATAGGGGGCGAGCCTATTGCCATCAACTGGGCACAAATCCAGACTCCGGGCTGCTACTAAGAAATTCCTCATGAAAAAACCCAATAAAAGAATACTTTTCCCGACGAAATATTCAGTGTTACAATATTAATTATTGCAATTCATAATACATTTTCTAGTGCTCTACCCAGCAATATCAAAAAATTCCATAAAATTATATTACCAAATGATTAAAAACCGGTAAATATTTGGCAGCTATTTGTGACGTTGCCAACTTCACTTGTAACGTGCTTGGATGCTTTAGCGTGAAGGATGTTGATACTTACGTTCACAGTACACATGTGACCGGGCGCAGGTAAGCGGTTTAGTGGCAGTGGAGGCACACACGGAACAAGCGAGTGCTCGCACCACGCCGGCGAGCGCTCGGCGTGACTTCTCGCCTCTGACGCCACCGCCACAGCTCCAAAGTAACTGGAAATTGGCGAGAAAAACAATATTAACGTAAAGACGACAATAAATTAAACTTCGTAGATCCAAACTCGTTCCCAATCTGCATACAAAAATTCAATCAAATATATTCAATATAGATCGTAGATCTAGTCAGTAGATCATGTTTGCAGGTTTTTTTTATTAATGGGATAGGTTTTATTTTATGCATTCGTACGGAAAGAGGTTTTGTCGACTTATGCAGAAAAGCTTAACAAATGGATCATTTTCGAGCTCGCTTCGCTTGCCTTTGAATCCTACATTCTCTATGTAGGATTCAAAGGCAAGCGAAGCGAGCTCGAAAATTTTAGGATCTCACCTCAAATACTAAGTTCTCTATTAGGTATTGACGTATTGTGTTAGGTGTATTCGGATATTTCTTTAGTTCTGAATTGCTTTACACCTATATTTTATTTTAAAGCCAGGGAGGTGCAAGGCATCCCCTTGCACCCCGCTCCCGGCGCCCACGAGCGTACAAATGAATTATTCTAATACGATATAATAGGTACGTATACAATTACCTCAGGATCATGTTTAGGATCCACTCCGCAGTTCCATACAATTAAAGAAACGCCACCGCCCGCGCCGTCACCTCTGATTAGACCAGCTACTTGTCCTACCTGGAACATAATAATGATACTACTTAATAATAACTATGCCATTGAAGGGTAAGTACCTCTTCTGATGCAGAGAAGGCATTGATCACCACGCTTGCTCAAGACGGATTGGCGATTTCAAACTATCGCCGGCCCGGGGCTGTAGCATGACTAAATGAGCACCCCTTCCCGGGGCATGCAAGAAGTTTGCGAAGAAGGAGAAAGTAGCATACAAGAGCAAGGGAAGCGAGCTCGAAAATTTATGCAACCCGCCTAGGAAAAGTTAGGCTGTCTATTAACTATTTATACAGAAATAAGAGATCATAGTTTGTCGACTTACGCAGAAAATTTAGTTTCAGAAGAATATACAAGGATGCTAGAGCGAGTGAAGTCAGCTCGAACATCTTTGCACCCCGACCCGGATAGATAAGGTTTTCTTTTGACCATTCATACAGACATGTGAGTAATATTGTCGACTAATCAGAAAAGTTTAAGGGATATGAAAATGCGAAGAGCGAGCGAAGCGAGCTCGAACCCTATAAAACCCTGCGTTTATATTTTGCATACGTAGAGGGCCTCCAACTGCAAACTGTCTTTTACTTAGAACATATTTCGGTTTTGTTCGGGATTTGAATAATAAGTACTTCTCGAGATTTAGGGACCCCGCAGGATTGCGGTCTGGGGCCCAACGCCCCTGACGCCAGTTCGCCAGTGTTACCGATGTCAGTGATGTACTACTTTATGTAATGCTGCGGCCGCATATCTGCGTCCATCGTGACAAAGCAATGCGAGCCGAAGCTTCGTATGTTTCACTCGCTAAAAACTTATCGCAGTAATACGATGGTCACATATTAGCGGCTTCGCCACGTTTATTATGTGTGTATACGCAGCCCGAACTACGTGACGATATCCGATAATGGTTGGTCACATCTGCGTGTATCGTATCACTGTGCGACGCGGATGCGGCCGCAACATTATAGTAAAGATACGTACAGGTAGCCCTAGCAGGTCTTTCCCATCAGCCTGCAGAATGCAGTCGCCTGGTTTCAATCCTGCTTGATCTGCTCTGCCATTAGGAGTCACCTCACGGACCTGAGACATTACAAAAACATCACACAGAGGCAGAGTCTAAAACTGTAAATTAGATAGACACCCAGTTGCACAAAGACAAACATTAATGCCCCATTATGTAATGGATCATTAACGCTAATGATTTCATTCATTTAAACAAAAAACCAAGAACCATTAAAATTAAGTCTAATGTTGCTTTCTGCAACAAGTTAAAACAAGTCAATGGACGACTAGTTGACAGCTTAAAAGTTAAAGTTCGTTTCTACAACTGGCTGATAAACATTTATTTATTTACATACCTAAGCTACCATTACCTAGTTAATTAACAGTTCATGAAATACTTTACTACATTAATATCCATGCCATACCAGATACGTGTAACTCTTGCGAACTCGCTCAGTGAACAACATGAGAAAAGATCTATTCTGTTGGCAACCGTGTGATCATTGTTCGCGTCAGGGGGACGTGGTTCAGTTTACGGAAAATAGGTGCCAACGTTTTTTATAGTCGTTAATTAGTCCCCCCCTCCCCTTCCCAAAGAGAACTTTGGGAGGGGGAGGGGGGACATTTGTCTCCCCTTGAGCGAAAACTTAGATCCGCGCCTGACTGTCTGTTGTCTCGAGTTACGGTACTTTAAATCTGATTTTCAGCGTACTCTTCCTTGTATTGTATGTTTTATAAAAAATCTTCTTACCCATGGATATGGATCCCACAGCGTCCTCGTCAGTCTGAAGCCCAGGCCTTCTCCTTCATCCTCTGGTAGATTTAACTGAAACAACATACAAGTTAATTAATTAACTTTCTGGATCTGAATCTGGATTTGTGTACGGTTGATAGCATTAGGCTCGGTGGCTCGGCCCCTATTACTTAGAGTCTTAGAGGACTGAAACATAACTGGCGAAATGTGGGTGTACTATAGGTACACCTCTGCCTGTCCCATCGGGGAACACAGTCGTGATGTTTTGTTATATGTATTAGGAAGTAGGCACTCGTATGTTTCCAAAAAGTCATGTTATATCCGGTTGGCATTGACATTAACTTCGGTTCACCTTCAGATCTTACGAGCAAACAGACCTTGATTTAAAACTCTTTTGTAAACATGGCAATATGATTTTCATTAATATTATTCGGAAATGGTCATTTGTTACCTATTTAATTCCTTATCAGTTGAATGACTGACTCATTTCGGAAATGAAATACTGTTGAATTAACTTTTTTTGTGTCGTTTTTTTTATTCCATTATGAAGCTCTAATTTAGGGCATTTTATAAATTTTTGGGTGACCAAACTTATATCATGCATGTCATCTGCTAACCGTTTCCGTTCTATGTTGTGGTCGGCTTCCAGTCTAACCGGATGCAGCTGAATGCCAGTATTTTACATGGAGCGACTGCCTATCTGACCTCCACAACCCAGTTACTGTGTAATACGATACCTCTTGATAAGACTGATTGTCAGACTTTCGGGCTTCGGCTTATCCGTAACGACTGTCAAAGATCTACTGTTCCGAGGCATGGAGGGGTGACGGTATGTTATGAATGTTCACATTCACGCACCGACCTCGGCAAGTGTTGCGTAATCCGTTGCGGCTATTCATAATTTAGTCACGAGCTCCTCCTTCTCCTACGATGTTTGTGTCTTGGGTGACTAAATTAACACTTTTAGGGAGTTCCCAATCTTAATAGTTTTAACCAATTTCGGACACTGCCTATTTTTGTGCAAATAAATTGGATCCACATAATTTCAATGAAAAGAGGATTTTAGATTTTTGTACACATTATCTGCTCAGACAGAAATGCCACTAATTACAACGCTGCCTATTAGGGGCTGAAACATAGTGACTAGCGAAATGTGTGCGAGTAATTATTGATAATTTATTTTATTTTATTCTATTTTGCATCCCAACTTACATGGGACTGGGCAGGACATGTGACACTGAGAGTCCAAATAGCACAGAACTGGTGCCCTGAGACAGAGAGGCAGGGTCGCGGCTTCGCGGCAGATCACGTAGGAGATGGCAGGATAGATTCCGTCAAAACTAAACTAGAAGGAGGACGCGCGGGCTTGCGTAAGATTGAAGGAGTGGAGGGAGGCCTTTGTCAGGGAGTGAGACAGCGGAAGCAAGTAAAAAACAAATAATAATTTCTTTACTACCGCAAAACTATGTTTACCAGTTGTGCAGGCTAAACACCTTTTAAACACGACAATGGACTTTGACGAGACACACGTTGAACAAGTGTATATGTTTTTATAGTGTAAATTACTTGAAATAAATTAATATAATACTCCTCTGCTTCTGGGGAATACGTACAGGAGCGATGTTAGGACTGCCACTATGTAATGTAAGAGGATGTCGACTTACCAGTACAACTCTCACTCCTTCGGTATACTCCTCCTCAGCATCCGTGTTTGAAGATGTCTCCGCCGCCGGTGTTTCCATCTAAATAACAGACAAAAAATATTAAATATTATCTCTTTGACACCAAACGTACTGGCTATACACCGTGGTATTTGAGTCGTCTTTCAAAAGCAGCCCACTTCATGTACCCAATGACTACTAAACATTCATTTAAAAAAAATAGGTATATTGTAATAATTTTTTTAATTGCTCCTAGAGGTATTTTATGTCGGGTACATTGAGTGGCACTTTGTAACACGACTAAAATGTCACGGTGTATACAGGATGGCAGGGACATCGACGCGAAAACTGATACCATGGCTTCAGTACCTACATGATTCTGAACGTCGAAATTTTTCGTCGGTTATAAAAAAAAAATCTGCTGTTTCATAGAAAAGTGCAGCACCTACGCGGTCAAAATGTATGGAACAGCACATTTTTTTTCTATTAAAGTTAGTTTTAGACCCCCCTTTTAAAGTTCGTTTTCGATAATTTTGCATGAATATTCAGAAAAATACGGGCGGTCACATGCCTATGGGCGACATTGTATATAATAATACCAGCGCATACGCAGAAGGCACGAGCATTGATCACCACGCTTGCTCAAGGCGGGTTGGCGATTTCCTCACGATGTTTTTCCTTCACCGATGGCAGTAATGTCCAAGATAAACTCAGAAAGTACGTACATATGCATTAATTGAAAACGTCACAACCTCATGCCTCATGCACTTTGGTTGTGACTTTTTCAATTTCGAGAGTTTCACAGGGTCGTGCGCATAATAAATGCGCGGAGATGGCCGATGGAGTAAAGCTGTGACCGAATGGTTAGGTCAAAGAAACCAGGGCTGTCCAAAAGCGAGTTGGGTTGACGATATCTTCAAAGTCGCGGGAAACACCAGGATGAGGGACGCACGGAACCGGGAAGCATGGCAAAAGAATGAATGATAATCGTGCCTCGAAAAGCACGTTTTAAAGCGTTGGTCCCGGCTGTCATTCATTGATCTTTGGTAATCGTTGCAGGTCATCAGTAGCCAGAAAGTACGACAACCAGTCTTACCAAGGGGTTATTACCCAGTGACTGGGTTGTGAAGGTCAGATAGGCAGTCGCTTCATGTAAAATACTGGTATGCAGGTGCATCCGGTTAGACTGGAAGCCGACCCCAACATAGTTGGGAAAAGGCGACGCTGATAATAAAGTAGACGAGAAGCGCTAAATCTACTTACGTCAGACGTAGGGCGTACGTACAGTGGGCTCCAGAGGAACCTCACCCCCTTGCATTGATTTTTACATTGCTAGGGGGGAAGCCCACTGTACCTTATGTATGTAGTAAGCCCCACAGGCCCGTTGCCATCTCACTGTCTGATTGATATTCTACAACGGTATGAACTGTCATATTTCACGTCGATACGACAGACAAAGGGGAGATCGGTATTCGAAAATATTCATATCATATACAGTCTGGCAATCCGCTAAGGGGATGTAGAAGAGGTCATTTACAACCAAATGACCCGTGATGACCCCTATGCCAATGTCAACCCTTTCGAGTAATTTGACATTTTATATTTTAAAATGTCAAATGAGTCGAAATTTTTTGACATTTGCATAGGATCTCCTACAAAATTATTTTAATGGATTGCCGACATATAACCAATCACCCTGTATATGTAAACATTGATTACACCTTCACGTAAAAAAAGATGGTTTTAATATTTTTTTTTGTTTTGATATTAATTTTATTTATGTTGACACATGCATGCCTTTTCTTTTTTTTTTTTCTGATGGGAAATCATCAAATGACTTCTCCCGCTCTGGGCAGAGCGAGAGGGTGTGTCAGACTTTTACTGACTAAAACCCACCCGTGTTCCTTCCGTTGCCTGTGTGCCGGGGCCGCGATATCCCTTTCGGACAAACCCGCAACCCCAGCAGGCATCGGTCTTTCGACCCCGTCGGTTGGTGCTGACATCTCTTTGAGGCGCGCGTGGAACACAACGCCGTCGACACGGGCCTGGTCCTTATCCGACGGCGAGCTGCCCATTGCTCACCGTCCGCAAGCCCGCGCCTACGGTGGCCGGAAGTCGGCTCTCGACTCCGACACATGCATGCCTCAAGGCAAAATATTTGTGTTTTTGTGTAGAGTAACTACCTACCTACCTACTTTATTCGTTTGTTTATACAAAATATTACTGACATCCACCAACGACAACTGCAACTCTTCATTAATGACTTTTGTAGAAGAGATATGGAGACACCACAATTTTGTCTTTAACACGTAGTTAAAGGTATTTATTCCATAGGCAACTGCAGCGCGTCGTGTCACGACACGACACTACTGGATTCTATGTATTCCTATGAAGACGACGTGTCGCTAGCTACGGAAGGTAAGTCATAAAAACCAGTCGTGTCGCGGCGACACGTCGCCTGCAGTTGCCTCCACCGATGGCCCAGCGGTCAAGGCCTCGCCTCTCATGCACGAGGTTGTGGGTTTAAATCCGGGCAAGGTCACTTTTTCAATTCAATACTCAATACTTTATTTGCATTCCACAATGTGTACTTAGATGGTAAATTAAAATTATATGTGATCATTAACACGATTATTCATATGTACTTTCTGAGTTTATCTTGGACATTACTGACATCGGTTAAGGAAAACATCGTGAGGAAACCTGGACTTTAGTCAACTAGCTTTCGCCCTCGGCTTCGCCCACTCGGAGGTCAGGCATTATAACACGGAAACGTACTACCGGAATGAAAAGTTTGTTACGCTTTAAAGCTAAAATGGCTGAACGGATTTGGATGATATTTGGCGCACAGGTAGACCACGGTCTGAGTTAGGATATAGAACACTTTTTGATCCGGTAATATGTTCCTCAACCTCGCAGGTGAAGTCGCGGGCAAAGTTGGGTATTTATGTAATCCTGATTACTAAATGCGAAAGTTAGTTTGTTTGTTACGCTTTCACGCTAAAACGGCTGAACGGATTTGGATGAAATTTAGCACACGGGTTGACCATGACCTGGAATAGGACATAGAATACTTTTTACCTCGATATTCCCACAGGATCGAGACTTATGCGGGTGAAACCGTGGGGCGCAGCAAGCGGCTGTCTGGTACTTACCTATGTAATAATGCAACTATACCGAGGTAACTAGGGGGGGGGGGAAGCAGGTGCATATGTGGGGACAGTAATAGGTACCTATGAAGTCATGTTCTTTTTCTATTGGAAAATTCCAGTAGAACACAATATTATTATCTTAAGAGAAACGGATTTTTATTTTGAATAATATATGTCATTATATTTAAGTTGCAATATAAATCAACAGGCAAAACGAATATGAACACGTAGACGTATTAATAGTGGCATTATGATCAGCCTGTTACAACCCCGAAGCTGGACGAAACAACCTGTAGCACCAACATAGCAACACACCATCAACACCTGTAACTTGTATCTACTTTCTGTGAAAAAAATAACTATTCTCATTCAGAGAAAGATAATCGATCATTGAGCACCAGCTCACCACGCTTGCTCACTGCGAGTTGGCAATTTCAAGCCTGAATTACAGAACCTCACTCAAAACTCAAGCATTACTTAAAACTCGTTAAAAGCCTTTTGATTGGGTCGAGTCTTGAGTAAGGTTCTGTAATACGGGCCTCAGACTGTAAAAGTCCAGTTTTTTTACATATTTCACATAATAACAACATCACGCCTGCAGGTACCAATAGTACCCACATTTCGCCAGTTATGTTTTAAGATGAATTATGCATTTACCGGTCCGGTCCGGTACCGGGACTTATGTTTAAGACCCATGTAATAGGGGGCAAGCCTATTGCAATCAACCGGACACAAATCCATACTCCAGGCTGCTACTGAGAAATTTCGGATGGGAAAACCCAATAACTTTGCCAATGGGTATATGTAAATCCATAATTCATCTTAAAACATAACTGGTGAAATGTGGGTGTACTATAGGTACAGCTCTACCCATCCCTGCTGGGAACAAGGAAAGAAAAAAAAGGAAGAAAGAAAGAAAACGTTTATTTGGACACAGTTCGTGAAACACAACATACAAAAAAACTAAAAGTGGAAGTAAGTCTTTTGACAATAACTGTGTGCCTTACGGCTGCGACAAAAAGGTTCATTTCAGCATAAGGGTGCCTTTCCACCAGAGATGTGAGATTTCCACCAATCATATTCATTGGTCCCGTATTGGTCCACATAGCGAATGGATATGATTGGTGGATATCAAACGCATCCATAGCAACGTAGCATAGCACATCTCCGGTGGAAAGGCACCCTTAATGCCAGACAAATGCTGTCTGACGCAAGGCCTGTCCTCTGGCCTGTGTGTCTAAGTCAAGGCGTGATGTTGTGTTATGTAAATCCATTCATACCAATAATATGAATACAAAAATAGCTCTGCCTGTCACTTTTTCACACCTGTGTCACTGAACCGATCGTTATGAAAGACTGGTATAGCCTTGGAGCTGCAGAAGGAAATAGGCTACCTATACTCTAAAGGTTTAGGTAGTTAAAAAAGGGTAAACAAATCGTAAAAAGGGTTTTTTATAGTTGACACTTTCTTGTTAAAAAATACATTAGAACAAAATTAAATTTATTTTCGATCACATGATAGTTTCCCCTTTTATTATAGTATGTTAAACTTTATCATTTATTCTTAAACAACTTTTCGTAGATGTAACTGCTTTAGTACAATTTTTTTTGTTAGATTTATAATAATAATATAACATTTTGTAATCTGTCCATTATAAAGAACCCAAAAAGACAGGTTCCCCAAACCTTTTAGAAAATACAACTAATTAGATAACATTGCTAAATTGAAGAGTACAACTGTGACGTAGTCTGGCAACTGAATTGGCAGGTATTACGTTTAGTCGGTTAACCAGACGCCTTTGTTGACAGCGTTATCGACATTGCGATTGTATCCGTGCGTTTTGGTTTTGTTGAATTGTGATAATAATAGCTTGTTTCCTTGTTTTGTTTTTGTTATTTAGTTATTGTTCGTTTTTGTTATTTATCGTTATTGGGTTTTAAATTCGTATCGTGGAAAAATGAGTGAACCCGAGGCTGGTACTAGCCAGACCAACTTCGCACAAACATTTCCATCACCGAAGAAGAAACGCTTCAAAACCGGACCTCTTTCGTCATCTGAGAAACAGACATTGATAAATGTGTTCAAATATGTGGAAGAAACATGGCCCAAAGACTGTTTTCCGTCAAAAACAGACATAGTGCAAAAAACTGGTGAAATAATGGGTATGTCTGTACCAACTGTGTACAGGGTTATTAAGGAATACAAAATATCGCATAGAGTGCAGTCTCCTCCTCCACCGGCAACGAAACCAAGCTTAATCGACAGTTTCGATGATATGGATTTAGCCGCAGTGAGGAGAAAAGTACATACGTTTTTTTTTGCAAATGAAATGCCAACTATTGAAAAAGTAATGGAAAGTGTCAATAATGATGACAGTCTACCTAATATTAAAAGAGATGTAATGTGTAAGTTGATGAAGAAATTAGGCTTTAAATACTCCAAACGCAGTCGCAAGAGTATGCTTATTGACAAACCAGACATTGCAGTATGGCGTGTAAAATATTTGAATGAGATTGCAAAATATAGAAGAGACGGGAAGAAAATATATTATTTGGATGAAACATGGGTCAATGAAGGTATGATAACAACATTAATATGTTATAAAAATTAATATTGTACTCTGTTACCTTTGTAAATATCTTATTACTCATTAATATTGTTTTTTTGCAGGACACACCAAATCTTCAACATGGCAAGATACGCCAATAACATCCTGCAAAGAGGCTCACAGGCAGGGTTTGTCTACCGGATTAAAGAATCCCAGCGGGAAAGGAAAACGCCTTATCTTAGGCCACATTGGTAAGAATATTACTTTATAGCCTTTAATAGAAATGCCAAGATAACAATTTTATTTTATAAGCTTGTGATAAACATCATGTATAGTAAACATAATAAATCACACCTTGTTTCCCCGAAGGGTTGGGCAGAGGTGTACCTATAGAACACCCACATTTCGCCAGATATGTTTAAGTACCATGTAATAAATAGGGCACGAGCCTATTGCCTTGCCATTAACCGGGCACAACTCCAGAGACTAGGCTGCTACTGAAAATTTAGATAGAAAAACCCAATAACACTGGCCGACCTGTGAATCGAACTGTGAATTTCATGCTCAGCAGTAGCGCTTGCGACCACTAGACGAACGAGGCAGTCAATTTATAATAAATTAACATTTTAAGTCAAAGTACATGTGAGATGCTATGAGCATCTCACATGTACTTTAACTTATAAGAAAATAATGATTATTAGTCAGTTGTTGAATATTATTTAAAACTTTGTTTCAGGTTCATCAAGTGGTTTTGTTGAAGGAGGTGAATTAATATTTCAAGCAAGTAAGGGTGATGGCGATTACCACTCAGAAATGGATGCACATAATTTTGAGAAATGGATCACTACAATTTTCAAGAAACTGGAAAAAGACTCGATTTTGGTGATGGATAATGCACCCTATCACAGTCGAAAAAAAGAAAAAGTGCCAACAACCGCATCAAGAAAGGCTGATATTCAAAAGTGGTTAAAAGAAAAAAATATTGCTTATGAAGAAGCAGAATTAAAAGCACAATTATTAATAAAAGTTAAATATGAAAAACACAAATACCAATCCTATGTTGTGGATGAATTGGCCAAGGAATATGGTGTCACAGTATTGCGCCTGCCACCATATCACTGTGAGCTCAATCCAATTGAGTTAATATGGGCTCAAGTTAAGGGGTTTGTAGCCGAGAAAAATAAAACTTTTAAAATGGCTGAACTAAAAATTCTTTTGCCAGAGGCTTTAGCTAATGTGACTGCTGAGAATTGGAAAAATTGTGAGGGTCATGTAATAAAAGAAGAACAGAAAATGTTTAAATTAGACAAAATAATTGATGATACCACTGAACGCTTTATTATTAATGTGACAGAGAGTTCATCAGAATCAGATTCAGAATAGAGACTATAAATATATATGTGACTATAATTAATATGATTTTAACATTTGAAATAAAAGGTTTAGCATCTATGAGTCACGTGGTTTTTTTTGTTTACCCTTTTTTAACTACCTAAACCTTTAGAGTTATAGGTCCTGGATATCTGTATTAATAAAATAAAAATACGACTTTCAAAAAAACACTACAAAGTGAAAAATAACTTTAATTTCGGAAGTCGGTGTGTTTGGTTCTGAATTTTCGTTTCTTGCCACCGACTTCCGAAATTAAAGTTATTTTCCACTTTGTAGTATTTTTTTGGAAGTCGGTTGCTTTTTTGGCAAAAAGTTTTTATTTTTCACTTTTGATGGTACCTATCCCACAAAAATTCGAATGCCACAACCTGTGACAGGAACTTATAACATCATCCATATATTATGTAGACT
This sequence comes from Agrochola lota, assembly GCA_947364205.1. Lineage (NCBI taxonomy): Eukaryota > Metazoa > Arthropoda > Insecta > Lepidoptera > Noctuidae > Agrochola > Agrochola lota. The sequence goes on along the minus strand of OX376248.1, from coordinate 11,410,626 downwards.
AAGTGGGAAATATACGTAATATTGAAGCTTACTCAAAAACTATCCAAGCAAAGTTAATAAAATTTATACGGGACCACCTCGAGAGCATACCCTTTCAAACAAAATAAGAATTTTAGAAATTGGTCCGCAATTGACGGAGAAATACAAAAATAAATAGAAACATACGCTACAAACATAGGAGGAACCTCCTCCTTTTTGGAAGTCGGTTAAAAATGATGTCATACAAAATGCCTGCCTCGTTGGTGTAGTGGTCGGAAGCGGCGGCTGAGCATGAGGTCCTGGTCCTGGTCCCCAGGTCGGGCAAAGTGTTATTGGGTTTTTATATGTGGACTTTCTCAGTAGCAGTCCTAGTTTGGATTTGTGCCCGTTTGATGGCAATACGATCGCCCCCTATTACATGGTGGCTCCTACACACTATGCCGGCGGCCTGGCCGCCGGCTTTTGCCGCGTGGCACGGACCCCCGGCTTTTGTGTCTTCTTTTTCTTTGCGATCCTTTGTGCGGCTTTAAAATGAAAATGTAAAAAAATGAAATGCGGCGCGCCCGGCCCCGCCGGAGTGTGTAGAAGCTATTACTGGCGAAATGTAAGTACTCCTTTGCAAACAACTTCGGGGAAACTAGGCGTTATGTCATGTTTAGATATACATAATATACATAGACGAAATCGCAGACAACAACTAAAGTTCATTTTCTAATCCCAGTTGACATTTCAACTTGACTTTTTTTTAGTTTGGTGTTTGACATTTGCACCTGTCAATCACTATCTGGGATTTAAAGAACCGGCCAAGTGAGAGTCGGATTCGCACACGAAGGATTCCGTACCACTGTACAATATTCAACAATAAAAGCCGAAAAATACGTTTCTTGAATATGGAGATTCCTTTTCATTATTAACTTTATTTACAAACTTTTGTATTATTATTGTTGTTAAAACGGCAATAGAAATGCACAATCTGTGAAAATTTCAACTATCAACCTATTACGGTTCATGAGATACAGCTCGCTGACAGACAGACGAACAGACAGCGAAAGCTTAGTAATACGGTTCCGTTTGGCACCCTTCGGGTACGGAACCCAAAAAAAGAAATTTAAGTGTAGGTAAACCTAAGCCAAAATAAAATACTTACATTTTTCACTCCTGACTCCTTTTGCGTGCCTCAGTTATTCCAACTAAGAAATATCAAACACATTATTTTTAACCAATTATTCCTTGTCACAAATGTATGAAGCACTATTATTAGTATCGATACTGTGTTTAAAGCACCGTGGATCAGATTGGACTGCCGATTATCGCCGATCTTAACACCGTAGTGTTGGGGTGCGTGTGTGAAAGTATGTCGATAATTTTATCGATAGGTCATTTTTCATTTCATTTATTTCATAACAATTTTTACATTGTGTCGAAATCACTTAAAAATTACACACGTGCATTTAATTATATTTATTAATAGCGATCTTAAGAGCTTATCACTGTCATTAACAGTAATAACATAGAGATTTGAGTCTAAATTATGATCATAAGTCATGCAAAATAATAATGTAAAATAATAGGCAATGTAAAAGAATCATGTAAAATATTAAAGGTCATGTAGAAGAATAATAATGTCAAAACTTAACACGGTCAGGGTTATGTCACAATATACTATCATTATTATACAATTTTATTGGCCTAGGTAAACACGTCAGACAGAAACTCATCAATAGCATAATAGCATTTCTCTACCAAAAATGATTTTAATTTTTGCTTAAATTGGTTAATATTGTAAACAGACTTCAAATCTCCTGGAAGTCTATTATACAGCTTGATTGATTGAAAGCTTGCAGCATGAGTAACAACTTTCATATGTGGGACTATGTTATGTTGCAAGTCCTTGCGCCTAGTAGCTTCTCTCTTATTTCTTTGTTCAGTTGTTTCTGATCTGTTAAGTTTCTTTATAAGATCCGTGAGTACAACAAAAATATACAAGGATGGGACGGTTAAAATCTGTAGATCCTTAAAATACTGCTTACACGATACCCATTGCGGAATTCTCACCATGGTTCTTATGGCCCTTTTTTGTACTACGAAAGCAGTATTCACATTGTACGCATAACTTCCGCCCCATAGAAAAATACTATACCTAAGTCTGGATTCGACAAGTGAATAATATACCAGTTTTAATTGTTTAATGTCGATCTCATCTCTGAGACTTCTAAGAGCATAACAGGCTGAACTAATTGAGCTTTCTATGGTTGATAGTTCCTTTTTCCAGGTTAATCCTTCGTCAATATAAATACCTAAAAATTTAACGCTGTCAACTAAAATTATATTATTACCATTCAAATTTATGTCAATTGTATCTTTATTTCTTGCCGTAGTTCTAAATAACATTGCATTCGTTTTGTTGGTGTTCAAATTGAGACTGTTCAAGGTGAACCAAGTATTAAAGTGAGTAAGAGTCATATTTACTTTATTAGTCAAGGCTTCTATATTTTCTGCGGTTATTATAGCATTTGTATCGTCAGCGAAAAGAACAAGTCCTATATCAGTTTGATTTGTCATGTAATTAATTAGGTCATTTATGAACAAGATAAAAAATATTGGCCCTACTATTGAACCCTGTGGGACACCTTTCTTTATTAGTTTTAGACCTGATTTGTATACTTTTTCACATTTATCTTCAGCTATTTTAATTTCTACATATTGCTTTCGATTTTCTAAATAAGATTTAAATAGACTTAAAACCTGTCCTCTAATTCCATAATGCTCCATTTTCGCTAATAGTAATTTGTGATCGACAGTGTCAAAAGCTGAGCTTAGATCAAGAAATAACCCGGCAACTTTAAGTTTCTTATTAAGTTTGTTAATTACTTCTTCCATTAGTGTGTCAATTGCGTCATTTGTTCCCACAAATCTCTGGTAACCAAATTGTCTATGATCAAGAATTTTATTACGGTTCAAATGCTTAAGCAGTCTAGTTATAAGAATTTTCTCAAAATTTTTCGAAATTATCGGTAATAACGAGATTGGTCTGTAGTTATGTGGGTCTAATTTACAACCTTTTTTATAAATGGGTAAAACTCTGGCTATTTTCAGTTGTTCAGGGAATATACTCTTATCTATACACATGTTGACAAAATGTGCCAACGGTTCTGCTAATAAGTCAATGTGATCTTTTATTAATTGAATCGGTATTTCATCATGGCCATAGGATTTTTTGTTTGCCATTGCATTGACAATTTTTACTACTTCAAGCGCGGTGACTCGTTCAAATGTCATTTCTACGTTCACTCTGTTTACGTTACTTTGCAAGATTCCAATAGCTTGTTCATAATCAACATTCCCACCTGTTTCAGCTTTGTCAAACGTGTTCGACAAAATGTCAACTATGTCTTGGGGATTCGATATAATCTTATCACAAATTTTAAGCAGTATGCATTTATTTCCGTCTTGTTTAGGTTCTTTATTTCTATGCCTGTTTATGACCTGCCATAAGGCTTTCGAAGACTCCTTCGCTTTAGTAATTTCTGTCCTAAAAGCAATCCGTCTGGCTTTTTTTAAAACTAGTCTAAATATTCTAATGTACCTTTTTGTATAAGTCCTTAATTCCTCAGTGCAAGTCATCTTATTTGTGTTTTGAAGTAGGAACCGTTTCATTTTACTAGACACCTTTATCCCTTTAGTTGTCCAGTTTGCCATACGAAATTTTTTGTACTTAATCCTTTTTTTCCTCTTTTTGAAACTGTCGCGATATATTTGTAAAATTTTCTTTAAGAACCCATTTAAACCTTCTTCCATCCAGTTAATATTTAATAAACTATTTCTAAATTTATTTGAATTTTTAACGCTGAACTGTCTAGCCTCAATATTTATATAGTTTTGGTTGTCATTGGATGCTATTTTTTCAGTTTTAATGCCACACAATAATGCTGCGTGTCCGTCAGCCAAGCAGTTATGATCAACGAGAAATTCAGTTATAACATTATCGGGTAAATTCGTCAAAAAATTATCCAGACAAGACTGCGCATTATTTCGTCTATACGTGACTTCTTCAAAAATAGGTCTAAAATTATAGGATGTCAGTAGTGTTACGAATTTGGTAGCTTTTAGGTCAGTTTTAAGCAAGTCAATGTTAAAATCCCCGCAAATGATGCATTTTTTGTTGTAAAAGTGTTCAAGTAATTGTTCTAACTTAGATAAGAATATTTCATAGTTCTGATCGATAGGATTTCTATAACAGCAGAAAATGTATATACTGGTGTTGGCATCTCTAACTCCGCATATTTCGAAGCATTCAATTTTGTATATTTTTTTACAAAAAGACACCTCTTCACAGACAATATCATTATTCGCCATTATGAGACTACCCCCCCTAGTCTTATTTTTTCGTGCATTAAATGAGACCATTTTATAACCGTCAATGCTAAACTGTAAAGCCGTATCTTTAGTCAAAAAATGCTCTGTTACGCACAAATATAAATTGTTTAGCTTAATATCTTGTAAGTATAACTCTAATTCGTTCTTTTTATTACTTATTCCACATAAATTCTGTAAATAAATATTAAGGGACACATATTTAGGATCAGATCTAGTTGTGTAGCTATTACCGAAGTTTCCAGGTGATTTAGGTCCGAAAAAACTCATTATTTTCAGTATTAGTCTGGGTACTAATACTATTTGTAACGGCTATTAAACGCTTTGATGATGTTTCATTCTCTGTCTGTGTATATTTATGATTATAGCACATTTGTTTACATATTTGTTTACCACTATTTATTGTAACATAGTTCAGATATTCATTTCTATACTTTAAACGTAATATTTCTTTATGGAATAACCGACATGCTTGTTTTGTATTTATGTATTTTGCGTTAAATTCAATATTAGAATGAGCTAGATCCAGTGGCAAAAATATTGTGTTAGTAAAATTACTACATGTCAGTTTCGTTGACTTATTCAGCATTTCAACATTAAGGTACTTATTTTTATAAAGTTTGCCGACTAAGACATTTGTGTGTTTAACTTGATTCAACGTATAACACAAAAATGATTGACAATACAAAGGATTCGAATCGTTAGAACCCCCCAGTATTAGTAAATAATCTGACTTAGTGAGTTCTTTACACATTTCGACACATGAGCTTATTACTTCCGCCATGGGGGCTCCTGGCTTAACCACCGATGTGACTTGGAATGAGTTCCCCAGTAGCTCTTGAAGCATACTTCTAATCTCAAGTCCGGTTTGGTCAGCAAAGATTTTCACTTGATGTTTTCTCGTCATTGATTCACTGGTTTTGGTATTCGTATTTATATCTTTACTTAAGCGAATGCTGCTATGATCTGAATCCACAGTCAAAAATGTCCCAGTCTCCGCTGCCTCTGCGTCCATTTCTACGTTACATTTTTCCACAATATTTCGATATGAAGGCTGGTGACTTATTATAGTGTTCTGTAAGTCGCATTCTACAGTTAATGGCTGTTCAAAAAAGTCACTTAAGTTCGTGATTTTGTCATCATCTTGGGCATTACCATCTACGTTAATTTCCTGCTCTTTAGAAGATGTTCTAGTCAGGCTTTTTCTCACACAACATGACCTCTTACGTTTGATATACTGTGGCGAATAGAATTTGAGGGGCGAAGCGATCGATTTGTTACTATTATTTAATTCTAAAGCGCCTACTGACTTGTACATATTTATTTTCTGCATAGCTGATGACAATTCTTTTTTCAATGCGTTATTTTCAACATTTAAATTGTCTATCTCCGAGTTCGCTATTTGTAGTTCCATGGTTAGCTTGTCTAGTTTTATTTTGAACTCTGTTATTTCGTCCCGGTTAGTCATACTATTTGGTAAACTTTGATATGAAATATCCAATTCATTCTGGCTATCTTGTAAGTTAAAGCTTTGCTGGCGACATCTTCGTTGTGTGTTGACATTTTGCATTTCTTCCATGTTCATATTAATTTGTTAAATATGTAAACTTTAAACTATAAACCTTTAAAAAGATTCGCGTGTGGTCGGGTTCGAACCACTATTTTCTGATTACAGTAAGCTATGCCGACTCGTTCCGCACCGCGCCAATTGTGACATTAACAATGCTAGCGAAAAGTGGCCTTACTATGTACTCATACAGTATAATCACTGCTTTACCGACTGTGCGATAATAATTCTCATTAGTACAAACTAGATGTCACTGCTTACAGAAACTGATTGCTGCGGATTTTGAATAAAAAACGAATTTATCACTTCCTTGTTTCCCAGTTTTCTTGGATGATAAAACTTTTCTGCACTATCTTTTAGCTGCTGGTATATAAGAAGCACTTTCCAGTTTTCTTTCACAAAAAATTGTTTAGTTTTACCACACTTTTGTGATTTTCGTGATACACACACACTGTTCTCGATATTATGATTTCTTAGAATTTTAATTGAATAACAATAACTGATGTTATTTATGCACTGTACGTTTATTTTTCACTGTTAATTACTTCAAAAAGATACTTGTTCTATTTTTAATTATTTTTGAAACACGGAGTCAATGTTTACGTTACGGCACACTAGCGCCATCTGAGGTAGATAATTTGTAAATTCTTAAAGCAGTTGTCTTCCTGTTGAAACCAGTTATTTAGTTAGGACATTCACAAAAACAGATTTTGTACTGTTTGCATTTTTGATATTGTACTCTCATCGCTCACTTTAATAGCAACAATAAATAATTTTATGTAGGTACAGACTGTACCGTACAGTCAACAAAAAAACTCCATTCACATTTCACTATTTTTTTAATACTTACTTATTCATTTTGAACTAAATACCTATTGAATAAGAACAAAAAGTTAAATTAAAAAGAATATTAACAATTAACTATTACAGGTAATGTTTAAAAAAAAATCCTCAAAACACGTTATAAAAGATGGTAAAAGTACAATTTAGAACAAAACATATTTTGCCAATTTATTAATATGCATGCAAGTTTTTTCAGTAGGTGTTGATCGACTTTTTTCGCTAACTGTACCTACGTAGTTGAAATTAAAGCACTCTTTGACTTCTTTAAAAAAATCGATATTATCGATAATTCGACCATCAGTGACATCACTACTTAACCAGTTCGCCTCAATTCACGGCCGATCGAAGGTTATACAATCAGGTTAGTTAATATGTTGCACAACGAATGGCTCACTATATGTTGTCACGAATAAAGCATTATCAAATGCAGCGTTGGTCTATACCTACCATTTTTTTACCGACTTCCAAAAAGGAGGAGGTTCTATGTTCGTAGCGTATGTATGTATTTTTTTTTACCTACATATTTCTCCGTCAGTTGTGGACCGATTTTGAAAATTCTTTTTTTGTATGAAAGGGTATGCTCTCAAGTTGGTCCCCTAAACATTTTATTAACTTTTCTTGGATAGTTTTTGAGTAAGCTTCAATAATACGTATTTTTCCCACTTAGTAATGTGGATGATATGATGATAACTTCCTGCGACTGCTATTTACATAGCAGGTAGTGGTATTCGAATTTGTGCGGGGTAGGGTACAACTAAAAAGTGAAAAATAAAAACTTTTTACAAAAAAAAAAAAACAAAAGACATCCAAAAAAAAAACACTACAAAGTGAAAATAACTAAGTTTGTTTTTGGAAGTCAGTTGTTTTTTGTAAAAAGTTTTGTTACTCTCATCTGCCTGACTTTTCCCAACTATGTTGGGGTCGGCTTCCAGTCTTATCGGATGCAGATGAATACCAGAATTTTACATGGAGCGACTGCCTATCTAACCTCCACAACCCAGTTACTGGGTAACACGATATCTTGGTAAGACTGGTTATTAGACTATGGGGCTTCTGACGACCCGTAACGACTGTCAAAGATCTACAAATGACAGTCGGGACCAAAGGATTAACGTGCTTTCCGAGGCACACACGGCAGGGTCTCGGTATGTACTGGATGGTCGCCCATCCACGGATCGACCTCGGCAAGTGTTGCTTAACCGAAGATCGTCCCGTGCGGCTGTTATTATACTGTTTATTACTTCAAGACACAAAGTTTTTTTTCGGACTAAATCAACTTTTTTTGATAATAACCTTTTTCGGATCTGATTTCACACATAATCTTGTATTTTAGTGTTCTCTCTACCTGTGTAACATTTATTTAAATAAGTTAACTAATTAAGAAAATAGATGTCCCTTACACCAACGTATTTTTTTAGTAATGTCCCTTAATGACCAAATATCTCGTTGTCCCGTCCCTTACATCAAGTTGACCTCTATGTTGGATCCAATCTATTAATGAAAAAGTTGTGTAAAGGACATGTTGAAAAAATTTATGAAAAAAATAGAGTGTAAAGAGATTGTTGACAGAAAATGAAGTACACATTTTTGACGTACCTATGTACTGAGTAATCCGTAATGGTAATCCGTTAATTGGCAAGACCCTTACCTTATTTGAAGTGGATTGGCGGCGGTAGTCTTTATTTCAAGTTGCTATATTGCATAGTTTTTCAGATACTTTTTTATTATGGGGCTGATTCGAAATTTGGATCCAAAAAATCAGTAGGGTAAGGTACATTTTTCTTAAGCTAGATTTTTTTTAAACACCATTCGAAAGAGCTAAAAATTCTGAACAAAACTGTATACTCAACTCATTTTGGGTATTTTGTCCCTTACCCCAATTGAACCTACGTTAAGATGGAGAGCTATGTTAAAATTATAAAAAAGCAATCAAATCATATTTGTTATCAGGTTCATGTTTAAGAGATTTAAATATTAAAACATCAGAATTCTTGCTGAACTTTCTAAACTTCTAAACATTCGACCACAAACAGATAACCCGCTGAAGTTTTGTTCGGTGATAAGTTGAGATGTAGATTGGATCTCCTGACACCGACCACCCAACGCAGCACTCGACACAATCGTTAAAGTCAAACAGTGTTCGCGGATTGACAATTATCGTGGTAACCGTAACGTTTCGTTCAGCGTGGGTGACCAAGTCTTAGTGAAACTTTATAAAAAACAAAAACATTATTGGTCACGTGGCATTATTATTAGAAATGTTGGCAAAACAGTTTATTTAGTACAACTGAGTGAATCGGATCAAATGGTCAAAAGGCACGCTAACCAATTGCTGAAATGCAGAGGGAGGGAAGATGGGCCAAGCGAAGAGATCATTCCCGCGTTTGTAATGCCATCACATCCGACGAGCTCCGGGCAGCTACCATCTCAAGTTTCGGTAGAACAACCGCCAGTTGAGATAGAAACGCCTGCATCTATGCTTCCTCACGATGACCATTCCGCTGAAAAAGAAGAGATTTCGGCAGTTCCCTCCATAGAACCTGAGCCAGACACTCGGTCAAAACGAAATAGAACTGTGGTAGATTATAAGAAGTTTTTCTGACTAAAGGTGGAGGGATGTTATGTGGGTACCTACATATTTATAAGTAATATATAAGTAGGGTAGGCTAGTTTCTTAGTTTATGGTTAACGACTGCTGCGTCAGTCCAATATATGAGCTTGTTCGTATCGGTTGCGTTATTTATCACCACCCACCCCCCTTCGGTTACAATAGTTGGCGCATATCCGCTTGCCTATGATGGCATTGGCAAGCGGATATGTAAATATTCCAAATGGATAACCTCAATAACACTTTTCCCGGGCTGGGGATCGAACCGAAGATCACACGCTAAGCAGCCAACTACCACTAAGCCAAAAAACTATATTGTTATTTTATAAATAAACGGAAATATTTTTATTAATGAAAACAGCACAATAAGTAATAAAACATAATATTTTTATTAATGAAAACAGCACAATAAGTAATAAAACATAATATTTTTATTAATGAAAACAGCACAATAAGTAATAAAACATAATATTTATTGAACTTCCGACTAAACATATTGAGGAAATAATTAAAACATAGATTAGTAATGTATATTATATTTATTTACATAAATATTTTTAGTTATTAACATTATTGAGATTATTGATTTCAAGTTGAAGGTAAAACAACGTGTTTTTCGTCTGTTTGTTAATACGCGTATACAGGGTCAAGTTAAATAAGCTTCGAATTAAGTTATTTCAACGGTTTTACCCAAAAATATAGCATATCTCAAAAACTACTGGAATCGCCGGGAGGGAACGCTCTAGGAGGACATATAATCTGCGTACGCAATTTATTTGCCAAACATGTAAACAAACACGAGTTTACCACTTAGACAAACATCAACTTTATGCTAGTATAAATAAAGTTGATTTTAGACCGACTAAGTATTGTTGAAAAAGTTATAAAAAATATGAAGTTGTAGCGCAAACTGAACCTTATGTGTAAGTATTACAGTTGTTTTTTCTAAAACTCGTGTTTGTTTACATGTTTCGCAAATGAATTGCGAACGCAGATTAGTAACCATATTGGTGATGTTCTACAAAAAGGTCAGCTATCTAATTGCGTAAACATTTTCGATAAGCGATGAAGATTAAAGTCCCCGTCACGAGATGCTATAAATTTTGTAAACAAAGAACTTCTACTAAGTTACGTAGCGAAACAAATAAACCCAAATTTACTGGAACTCACACGCTTTCAGTACCACAAAACATTAGACGACAGCGCTTTATATCGCTAAAATATAACCCGACCAAGTGAAATTGCTCGTTAGTTTCGTATTACACGTATGTATGTTACTTTGTGTTGATTGAATTTGGGAATTGGGATTATTTGTTATTGATTGAATTGTCGCTACGTAACTAAGTAGAAGTTCTTTATTTACAAAATTTATAGCTTCTCGTGACGGGGACTTTAATCTGTTTCATTTTGACAGTTCAACAACATTCATTGCGTTATTTGCGTTGTTGAGCAGATTTTGTTTTCGAACTTATGAAGTAATGGATTAGCAATCAGTTACAAAATTATTCAGATTGTGATTGATTGTGTATTGCACAATTAGGGTGCAGGTGCGTAGTACTCGCAACCGGCGGCGTGCGGGGTAATTGCCTAACACACTTACGAGTATAATGACAACAAGTGATCGCAATGTTTTTCATTTTGACAGTTCAGCAACTTTCGTTGCGTTATTTACGTTGTTGAATAGACGAATTCTTCCAACCTATGTAGCAATGGATTAGGAATATCTTTCAAAATCCTGAGATTATTATTGAAACCGGGTTACGCGATTAGGCTGATGTATGAACGTAAACGAAGTAATAGTAAGGATCGGAGCAGCACCTGTTACGATCCTTACTATGTATTAACTTTAATGGCTAACAGTCAGTTCCAGAAAAAAACTTTAACTTTTAAAAGCTGTCATTAAATACAAATCTTCCATTATCTTGTCTTAATAGGTCGTGCACGAAATCGACTGATTTTGATTAATTTTGTTCATTAGTTGAGAGAAAGGGAAAACGAATTCAAACAAAACTATTTGTGATTTGAAAAGTCGAGTTGCCGTTCGAGCACTTTTTTTTACATGAAATTACTTTTGATTTTGAACATTTAAAAATATCAACTACACCATTATATGGTCTCCTTGCCTGTGGCTGAACCACTTTTTTCAACATCACTACAAAATATAACAGAAAAATAATGTTGAAAAAACCATACATTACAACAGGGTTCCAATTTTTTTATTTTATTAAATCATTAGAGTTAATGATGCATTAAGTAATAGGGCAATAATTTTTAAGCCGTGTCTCCTGCGCGTGTTTTTTCGAAACATTACACAAAGAGGCGTGGCCATACACATTTGTATATACAAACATGATGTTTTTGTTTTCCGAAGTGCATGGAAAACATTCCCCGTGCGGGTGAAGAGGAAGGAGGGAAGGGTTTGTTTTATTTTCAACTGCCGCGCACACCGCGCACATCTGTCACTGTCAGTCAACATAGGTTTTGAGGTTGTATGGTCCTTAAATAGTGATGATAAATTGACGATGAATTGTAATAGAGATACTGTTCGTCACTTTTTAGGCACATCTTCCTCGTTGGAACTCATTACTAAATCTACACAAAATGTGTTATGAAATAAAATAAAATAAAATATAAAATAATAATAATAATAATAATAATATTTATTTGCTTAAAACACGGTATAAAAAGTTGTTACAATACAAAATGAGCTCATACATGTTTTGCTTATAATTGAAGCATGCAAAATTGTTATGTCAACGTTAGTGCTCTAAAAACTCCTTAATACTATAGAAATTATTTTCATTCAACCAGTTACATATACTACACGTACACTACGTATACTTGTGCAGGAGACAACTTGTGTATGAAAACAAATGTTTATCTGTAAGGTTTTTTGTGTAATGTTTCGAAAAAACACGCGCAAGAGACACGGTTTTAGTTACTTCGAAACATCATAATCTTTTTGGATCCAACACATACACGCTAAGTGCATTTTTTTTTTTTTGCGTGTTTGCGGAGAGCCACCCCTATTTTTAATTTTTGGACTACCGCATTTTACATACACGCCGCAGCGCCGTGTAATTAAAATGCGGTAGTGGGGCGCGTCATTTCAGACTGGACAAACTATAATTTCACTACACCATTGTTTAGCTGTGCATAGAATACATATTCCTTCCTATTTTCGTCGATATAGTGCAACAGTCTACGAGTAAAATGGCTGTGTAACTTCCGGAAACACGAATAGACAGACAGACGGACGTGGCTAAATTGTAAAGGGTTCCGTTTTTGACTCTTGGCTACGGAACCCTCATCATCTTCCCGCCTTTGCCCCACGTCACTTGGTGTTGTCGCAACACGTTTCCTTCTTCCACTCTCCCCTGTCACCCGTCACCCTATCATTCACTCCGTTCTCTTCCATATCATCCCTCACACAATCCATCCATCTTCTCTTCGGCCTTCCTCTCCTCTCCATCCATTAACATTTATATTCATCACTCTTTTAGTCACATGCGTTTCCTCTCTCCTCTTCATACGCCCATACCAAGCCAAACGATGTCCTTTCAACTTTGCTGTCACTGGCGCCACTTTCAAACTTCCCCTTTTACAATGTCACCCATGGGCATGTGACCGCCCGTATTTTTCCGAATATTTATGAAAAATTATCGAAAACTAACTTTAAAAAGGGGGGTCTATCTTTAATAGTTTTCATGTTATTCAATTTTTTATTTTTTTAGTAGCGTTTGCCATATCTTCTATGTTATTGACTCGATTTGACTTCTGTTTATTATTTCTAAAAGCTTATGAGTTATTTTATCGGATTAACAATTTTTTTAAATTAAAACTTGTCGACAATGAAAAAAAAACGGAGGTGAAGACATTTTTTTCTAAAAAAAACACAAGCCCATAAAATCATAGCGGAGTATAGAAAAAAAATAAAAAATTAAGATAGACCCCCTCTTTTTAAGTTTATTTTCGATAATTTGTCATGAATATTCAGAAAAATACGGGCGGGCACATGCCGATGGGCGACATTGTATAGCTAAATGACTCAGGCGTGACTTTGCGGAAATACATTATAAAATAAAATAGACGACATATATCTAGAGTCATAAAGAACCCTGTAAGAAATCGACACGTGTTTCACTTCTCAACGAAACATCCTCAGGATGGCGATTGACTTGTTCTGAACCTGGACCCGACAAGCTTCGAGAGCAGAGTGAGCCACTTCGCCCGACAACCCGAAGACAACAAGCATAAATTAAACATTTAAAAAACCCCCGACACAAACATTTACTCATTTCTCTTTCCTACTCCATCACCACACTCATCATCTATCTATAACCTATTCATTGAGAACTCAAACTCAAACTCAAAGCATTTATTTCAAATAAACCAATTACAGGCACTTTTGAATTATCAAGGGGTCGGTCAGTCAGAAAGATGAAACTAGTTGCCCATTCCAACGCGTAGTAGGTACCTATGGAGAAGAACGGGCAAGAAACTCCAGGGACACTCTAAATCAGACTTTTTAAATCAGAAATCGTCGGGGGCGAAAAATAGAAAATACAGAAATTCATAACATAACATCACACCTGTAATCCGCGAAGAGCCAAGCAGAAGTGTACCTACAGCAGGGTACACCCACATTTCGCCAAAAAACAAAAACACAGATAGAAATTCAATATCAATTTATTTCATTTTCTAATATATCACATTCGTTATGCCCTCTCCTGGCTCTGTAGGGGGCCGGCATTTTCAGGTGAACAGTTCTTACGTGGAGTTTCATAGAATTTGACTGTGAAAATGTTTTGCCACAGTGGCCACATTGGTATGGCTTTGCGCCTGAATGTACCTGCGGATAAATATTGATATATATGAGTGATAAAAACCAAATTAAAATCTTAAGGTGGAACTAGTTGATATTTTTTCCGTACAAATTTCGGGGGGGTTTACTCCACTGCTTGACATTATACATCCAAAGTTGAACGTGATATCGATTTGTCTCATTATTAATTTTGTCTGTGCGGAGAAGGGTTCCGTAGTTGGGATGAATTTATCCCAAGAACAAACTTAACATTGTAGTTGACAAAAATGTCCTCCCATACGGAATGTATGGGAGATAATGTTTTTGCAACCGCAAATGTAAGCTGGAGTCTCTGAGCTAAGCCGCCGACAGGCAGACAGTCAGACAGACAGACGGACAAGGCGAAACTATAAGGGTTAAAAGTATGAATATGGATAACATAATTTCTCACCCGATCATGTCTGTTGAGAGCAGCTTTATGTTTGAAAGCTTTCGGACAGCTCGAACACTTGAACGGTCTCTCGCCAGTGTGTGTGCGCACGTGTATCTGAGGACGAAATTCACAGCATGACCTCACGCATATGTCACCGAAGGGTTAGGCATGTAATCTGCGTTCGCAATTTATTTGGCAAACATGTAAACAAACACGAGTTTTAGGAAAAACAACTGTAATGCCTACACATAAGGATCAGTTTGCGCTACTTGACGCTGACTTTTTCAACAGTACTAGTCAGTATAAAATCAACTTTATTAACACATCTATAAAGTTGATGTTTGTTTGTGGAAACAGCATCAATTGGAAACAAGGATTTAAATAGACCTTAGGTACACCCACATTTCGCCGGTTATGTCTACGTCCCATGTAATAGGGGGCGAGCCTATTGCCATCAACTGGGAACAAACACACGCACAATGGTCCACCTGATGGACTAAGTGCGGAAACCGATCCCCATAGAACGTCGTGAAGGGTGGGCGTTTTTGGGGGACCGTCTTATGTAATTTTGACGTTCGAAAAGTGCTGATTCTCAGCCTAGTTTGAATAAATGACTTTTGAATTTTGAATCGAACCCTATAATACGAGTACTTGGCCCGACCTGGGAATGGAATCTAGGACCTCATGGTCGGCAGTAGTGCTTGCGGCAGACAATCAAAAAAAATTTTTTTTTGGAATTTGGTTGTTTTATTTTGTAAAAATTCTATTATTAGCACCCTTTATGGCGTTGATATCAACCAGGGGATTAAGGTCTGAATCTGATAATTTGCTAATGGGAATAATTGCCTAACCAGGGTATCGAACCTAGGATGTTATTCCAATATTTGCACCAATTGGTGTTATTTCTACTTAAACGAATATCAACTTTAT
This sequence comes from Agrochola lota, assembly GCA_947364205.1. Classification (NCBI taxonomy): domain Eukaryota; kingdom Metazoa; phylum Arthropoda; class Insecta; order Lepidoptera; family Noctuidae; genus Agrochola; species Agrochola lota. The sequence continues at coordinate 11,395,088 of OX376248.1, read as the reverse complement.
GTTTCTGTAAATTAAATTGCTTTCAGAATAATTAGCCCTATTAAAATACTCGTTAAAAAATCTGAACTTTATGGCTGGATTTTAAAGTTGGTTTTTCAAAAACACATTTGTTTACATGTTTGGAAACAATCTTGAATGCACAAGCAATATTATAGTTATTCTTATTACCTGTAATCTCTGAAAAATGCTGAACTTCTTCGGACACTCGATGCATTGGAACGGTTTTTCTCCTGTGTGGTGGGTACGTTGGTGATACACTAAAGCAGCGTTCGACTGAGGACAAATTAAATTAATTAATAAAAATGATCAAAGAAACGATGGATGGACTGTGTGGCCCGCGGTTGGCTACCACCCCTTTTTTTTCGGATGAGAAATTATCAATAACTGTGCTTGCAATACTAAATACGCGAACGCAGCTATACGTTCGCGTATTTTGCATGATACAATATGACCGGCGTATTTTCTAAAATGAATACTTTTATATTGTTTAAGTAAAGTAAGTCTTAACGTGACTCTAACAGTAGGTAGGTACTTAGGCATACCCCCCCCCCCCTGGGTACGTCCATGCACGCCAGTTGCACGCAATTAATACAGCTATAGCACGCAAGTCGTCATCCTTCATCGCTTCAGCAACAAGTGATGCTGCTGGATCAGCTTGGTTGTACAGTGTGTAGCCTATAGGGAAGTTGTTCACACTTGCACAAAATGTTTGTTCATGCAGATATGTCATGCTTGCAGTTACGTGTGTGGCCACCTTAAAATATTCATGCCTTCAAGAAAAGAAGTAGGTTCTCAATTCGTCAGAATCTTTTAATACTAATAAAAGAGGAGGAGGAGAGAGGAGGTAACGTTTGTTTGTATGATATAATCTCCGGAACTGCGAGTCGGATTTGAAAAAATATTTTTGCATTGGATAGCCCAATTCTTGAGGAAAGTTATAGGCTGTGATATCACGCTACGACCCTTAGGAGAAAAATAAAAAACTTAGAAAGAACGCTAAGCGAAAACGAAGTAACAGCGCGGGCGAAGTCGCGGTCAGAAGCTAGTACTTTATAAAAGAATTTCGATACGGTTTGAACTTACTACGCACTTCTTCCCACACATCTCACAGACCCAGGGCACCTTTTTCCTCTTGTCCCTCGGCTTGTAGTGTTTCAGTTTGATACCCAGATGTACTCGCTGATAATGTATGGAAAAAGAACGCTCGTGCGCAAAGTTTCTGTTACACTGAAACAAAAAGCTAGGAGTTAAACAAATCAAAATATTTTATTTCACATAAACCTACAAGGGCACTTATGACACGTCAGAAGCTAGGTGCACGGTTCCAGTTGGTCGTTTGCTATGAAGAACAGCGGGCAAGAAACTCCACGGTTACTCTTTTAAAAATAATTGGCTTTTAGAATGTTAATAGGTATTGGAGAACAGTGTAAAGTACGACATAGCTTAGATGTAGCATTAATTAAAAAAAAACATTCATTCATTTTAATTAGGGTTCCGTAGTAAACAAGGAACCCTTATAGTTTCGCCATGTCCGTCTGTCTGTCTGTCTGTCCGTCTGTCTGTCCGCAGGTTAGCTCAGAGATGGTTTGTACTAGAAAGCTGTAATTTGGCATATGTATACATATTAATCATGCCGACAAAGTGGTAAAATAAAATTATTAAAAATATATTTTTTTTAGAGTTAGAGTCAAGTGTCCCCCCCCCCTTCTATCTAAATGGTTGTACTTGGACTTGTGAAAAAATTCACAGCAGTAGTATATATAACGAAATTAAAAGGAAAACTATCAGAGCTAAGTAGGCTATACAAGTTAACGAGTAAAGGCTTGTGCAGACCAGCGCGATTTGTCGCGCGACGCGACACCGGTTATTGTTATACTGTGAAGTTTTCTTAGAAATTGTATTGTTCGTGTCGCGTCGCGCGACAAGTCGCGCTGGTCTGCACAAGCCTTAATGATAGACCAACATAAATTTGCGGTTTGAAAAACATGATCTCCCATACATTCCGTATGGGAGAACATGTTTTTCCACTACAATTTTAAGTTTGTTCGTGGGATAAATTCATCCCAACTACGGAACCCTTCATTGTGCGTGGTCCGACACGCACTTGGCCGGTTTTTTTACCAATGCATTTAATTTGGATAAATAACTTCACAAGTTATTGCGTTTTCTCTAAAAACACTTAGTTACAAGAACTGGTATAAAAAGGTAAACTATATAACTAACTTATTGGTGAAATGTATGGTAAAATGGTATTTGTTTTGAGTCGTGGTGTCTCTAATGAGATCCGAACGCGAACTGGCCCACATTTAGGTAAACGAGCGAATGTCCATATTTGCGTTCGATGAAATTATGCATTTTTGGCCATGCCGCCGACATAGTGTGTAGGAGCCATAAGGTAGCCCGCGAAATAATTTTTGTTACGATTTTTGCAATTTGCAGTCAGTGTCAGGTTGTAAATTGATCGAAATATGATTCGCGACTATAAAGGTGTGTCCGAAGCGCTCGTAGCTAAGTAATAACCGCCGCACGGGTCGATTCATCAGTTTAAGCTACGCCTGCTGGGGTTGGTCTGTGGATAGGTGGGGACCGAGACTCCTCCGTACCTCGGAAAGCACGTTAAGCCGTTGGTCCCGGCTGTCATTCATGGATCTTTGACAGTTGTTACGGGTCGTCAGAAGCCCGAAAGTCTGACAACCAGTCTTACCAAGGGGTATCGTATTACCCAGTTACTGCTGGGTTGTGGACGTCAGACAGGCTGTCGCTCCATGTAAAATACTGTTATTCAGCTGCATCCGATTAGACTGGAAGCCGACCCCAATATAATTGAGAAAAGGCTAGGCAGGTTGATTGAAAGGTGTGTCGAAACATTGAGCGGCATTCGGCGGCCTGCCGCGCTGTGATTGGACGACTGCCGCGTGCGAACGCTTCTGTCTACCTGCCGCGCACAAACATTCTTCAGTGATTGTGTTTGGACGTATTTCTGTGTATAGTCCGCGCCACCACTGAAGTCTGGCGGAAAATAGTGGAACAATTTTTTTTTTAAGACACTAGCGCTGCGTCAGACAACCGCTTTCATTTTAATTCTAATGCCACTTGAAGTGCGCGGCGTGTCTCGGATGTGCCGCGCAGTACTGCCGCGCAAACATTCGTCGGTTTGGTCCTAACTAGAGCGCGGCAGAAATGTGTCCTGCAAACGCCGCGTGTTACGTTCGCGCTCTTGTTTGGACACACCTTAACAGATATGCATTTACTTAATTATAATCATTAATAACTAACATCTTGGAACGGGCCATCAGGCCTTAGGAACATAGGTCGACCTAATGGCCGGTGGGCAGACGACTTAGTACAAGTGGCTGGCAAACAGTGGATGAACACAGCGAAGGACAGGGAAGGATGGAAATCTCTGGAGGAGACCTTCACCTTCAATTAACTGGGGGGTTCTTACTAGAGCTTTTTTATATATAAAAATAAGTTCAACTTAATAGTATGTAAGAAATTGTCATGTGTAAGGAGAAGTATGTTTTGTATAATTTTTTGTAAGAAATATAAGGCTTTTTTATTTAATCATTAATACAACTCTCTAAGTTAGAATTGGCCTCAAATGTCATGATTTCCTGAAATAGTCTTACAATAGAGCAATTTGAACTTATACAGCATGAACCAGGGAGGTGTGCCCATATTTCAGGGTGTGGTACAGGCCATCAAACTAAACAACTATCTCCATGCCACCAACATCATAATCGCGAAAAAATTGTTAACTGTCCCATACAGTGCTTCAATACCTACTGGACCCAAATGTATGGGACAGCTGATTATTATTATTATATTTTTTTAGCCTATTTTACAATTTGCTTTTTAGCCACACAGGATTTATCTGATTGCCGGCGAGCCGCTCCTTTTAAGTTTAACATATTATTTTTTAATGTTAGTTACCACAATGATACACTCTACTCGTATAATGATGATAAGAATTCAAACATAAACTACTACAACATACATACATTAGGAGACTTTTTTTGTAAAGAAACGCTTTGATTTGTACTTATAACTTTTCGAACTCGTTTTGTATAACGTTTGCAAGTCTTCAACGTTTCAAGTATTTCAGTTGGTGGTCTGTACCACACCCTGAAATATGGCCACACATTTCTGATACACGCTGTATATGAGTCTCTACTTACTAACCCCCTGTGTAACACTCACCTCCTCACATTTGACACCAACGTCATGCGTTTTCAAATGATCTCTAAGCACATTCTGTGTCGGTAAGTTTTCCCCGCACTGGAAACAGGAGCTGTCGACAAACAAGGTCAAATGATTTAATTTAAGTAGGGTGCGCTTAGTCCGCGAAATTAAGAAGGATAATTGATTAGTATAATAATAAATAAATAAATTATTTATTTAGTTAATTGATTGATTTAGAATTAATAATAATATTTTTTTTAATTGATTGATTTAGAATTAATAATAATATTTTTTTTAATTGATTGATTTAGAATTAATAATAATTATTTATTTGAAATAAAATGTAATAATTAAATAACACATGTTTATTAAAATGTAATGTATTGTAATAATTAGAATCAATATTATATTATGTAATCATTTGATATGAAACATTTGCAGTGCCTTTACAGGGTTCATTTTTTAATACTGTGTCATGAAATTTTAATGCATGCCTACTGACCTGTGTTTTACATGTTAGCAAATAAATAAAACTAAATTACAATTTTCTTTCGTTTTTTACGTTTTGCAGGTCAGTGACAGGTCGTAACTTGATAAAAGTATGATTTGCGTCCGTAACAAACATGGTTTTATAGAATTGTAATCATTAGAATCAGCAATACAACTACTTAAGTAAGCATAATGCTCAAATGTCATGATTTCATGAAATAGTCATTTAATAGGATTACATATTGATGATTTTTATGATTATAATTCTATAAATAAATGTTTGTTACGGCCGCGAATCATATTTAGATCCACATAAAACCCGATCAACATCATCATTTCAGCCGAAAGACGTCCACTGCTGGATATAGGCCTCCCCCAAATGGGGGATTTCCCATAATCGCCACGCTTGGCAGGCGGGTTGGCGATTGCAGTATGGTGTTAAAATACATAGGGACCGCTGCTGCCCATTCTCTAGAGAACTAGTCCCTTAGTCGCCTTTTACGACGCCCACGGGAAGAAATGGGATGGTACTATTCTTTACGTCCGGCACCACACTACCTGCAAATTGCAAAAAACCTACCTTGACGCTTTCGCCTTAATATATTTTTTTTTTATCCTAGCGAAATTTCATGATGGATATCGATATCTTATTTTTTAACATAACATCACACCTGGAGTCACCGAAGGGTCAGTCAGAGCTGTACCTATAGTATACCCACATTTCGCTAGTTATGTTTAAGTCCTATTTAATAGGGGGCGAGCCTATTGCCATCAACTGGGGACGGATCCAGACTCCGGGCTGCTACTGATAAGGTCATCACTCATTATAACCGCATCGCTCCAGCGCAGTAAGGCTTCGGTCTCCTATTTTATGCTATACTAGCGACCCGCACCTGCTTCGCACGGTTTTTACGACTTGACAAAACACAGAGAGATTTCTTATCTAAACATAACTTTAATAATAAAGTGTTTTAGCGAATACTTCTTGAGTTATGCGTGTGTGTGGAGATGAATAAGACTTGTACACTGACACAGTAACGTTTATTGGAAGAACTTAGATCGATGGATACACAGGTTATAGTCCACAGCACAGAAAGAGTGAAGAATAGCGAAAGAGAGATAGAAAGCACAGTACAATATTATATATTAGTTCATTAGCGAAAGCGCCATAGCGGACCGAACGACACAGTGGTCACTTGGATAGCGATGAGCTGACTGGCGGGCCGCCGGTGTGCAAAGGTGCGCGGGCGCGGCTCTCGAATCCTAGCCCCCACCTCGCGCGGTAAACAATGGACGTAGAGCGGCCAACCGCCTAAACAATTTTTTTTTTTTCGATTATGACATTTTGTAGAATACGCAAACAATTATTATGACTCCTTAGTTATTAATTACACATAATCCTTTCAGAATAAATTCTCTAAACGATGGTGCAAACCTCATCAAAATCTGTTGCGTGGTTTAGAAGAACAGCGCGGACATACAGGCAAACGCGAAAAGCGACTTTGTTTTATAATATGTATAGATGCGACGTCCAACGTCAGCGTCAACGTTCCGATCGACGTCTGAACGCAATAAGACGCTGACGTCGACGTGTGAAAGAGACCACAACAGAAGATTTCTATAGTAAGCATCGTGACGCTGACGCTGTAAGCGGCCGACGGCGTTTATAGGAGACCATAGCCTTACGGCCCGGCCGCTTGTCACCAACGCGCCGTCAGCAAGGCGACCGCTCGCTGCCTGCACGCCACCGGTAAGGTGCATGCTTACTAGTTGGTAGCTCCCCGTCCACGCGGCAACGGGTAGTTGTCAGATAACAGAAGAAATGGTGCGCAGGCGACGGGAGACAGCGCGCTCGAGGACCGTGCGCTCGCGCATGCATACCGCCTGCAGGCGTTTCTTCGCCGGGGAGCAGGGTACTCGCTTGGAGGAATTTCTTTACGGTAGAGTTTCTTGCCCATTCTTCTCCATACGAAAACTATCCTTTGGAAGGGGCGGCTAGAATCAATTCTATTTTTTTTGTTGTAAATTTTGACGTTCGAAAGTGCCTTACAAGGGCCTAATTGAAATAAACTATTTGACTTTGCTTGAATCACGCTGTCGGCGCGACGTGTCACGACTCGCGGGCCGCGCACTGCCCGCCAGCTGTCCACTATTCGTAAAATAGACTTTAATGCTTTTGATTTAAAATCCTAACTTGAATGACAACTTATTTTCCGTGTCGGAGCGGTGCTGTTATAATGAATGATGACCTTTTAAAGGTATGAGGAATCGGATGCAAAGTTCACTCATACTTATTAGAAAAGGGAGGATCCTCCGACCAGACGGGTGTCGTGTCTGGCGGGCAACTGCCCAACAAATTTCGGATAGTCTTATATATGTCCTTCACGCGGTAAACAATAATTGCGCGATGCAGGATTTGTGTGACGTCAGGATTTCGTGTGACGTCAGGTCTTTGATGCGTAGTTCACATGTGGCGATGTAGATGTCGCCATAACCTATACAGTGTCCTATACACCTGTCTACCCTTCGAGGAATACACGCGTGACGTCATGTTATTCACTTACCACAAGCTGCCGTCACAAATACCATTTTCATAGCTATTGCAGTGATGCTTTAAGGCCTCCATACTTTTAAAATATTGTTCGCAAACTGCGCATTTGAATTGTGGTTTTATATTAATTTTCTGAAAAAAAAAAAGATTTTTACATAATAATACTCAAATCTGCCCGCCTTTTCCTAACTATGTTGGGGTCGGCTTCCAGTCTAACTGGATGCAGCTGAATACCAGTATTTTACATGGAACAACTGCCTATCTGACCTTCACAACCAAGTAACTGGGTAATACGATACCCCTTGGTATGACTGGTTGTCAGACTTTCGGGTTTCTGACGACCCGTAACAACTGTCAAAAATGAATGACAGCCGGGACCAAAGGCTTAACGTGCTTTCCGAGGCACGGAGGAGTCTCGGTATGTAAAGATGGGTACCCGTCTACGGACCAACCCCGGCAAGCGTAGCGTAACCTGATAGATCGACCCGTGCTGTTGGTATTACTTAGCCACGAGCTCCTCAGCAACAGGGTTTATTCATCCTCTACAGAAAAAGGACGATCTTCCGACCAGACGGGTGTCGTGTCTGGTGGGCAACTGCCCAACGATTGATGTCGGATAGTCTTATATATGTCGTTCACGCGGTAAACTCTAATTGCGCGATGCAGGATTTGTGTGACGTCTGGATTTTGTGTGACGTCAGGTCTTAGATGCATAGTTCGCATGTGGCGATGTAGATGGCGCCAGACTACTGTACTATAAAATAATAGGTACTAACCTCGCTCCCTCTATGCGACTTCTTCATATGCATATTCAGCCCAATTTCTCCTAAGAAGCTCTCGCCGCAGACTTCACAACAGAACTTCGTTGGATGCTGTAACCTCAGATGGGTCAAATGACTTGTGGACTTAGCGAACATGGCCCCACAGATCTTACATACAAATTTATGTCCCTTATGCCATTTTAAATGTTCCTTGGCCCTATGACTGCTTTTGGAAACGTGGTTGCATAGTTTGCAGATATATTTTCGCTCGTGAGCTGTCGTTGTGTGGGACTTCAGTGAACGTAAGTTCGGCCATCTTGTTTTGCAGATCGGGCAGGTTTCTTTGCCGTGGGACTGCGGAAGAATTGTATTTTTTTTAAATTATCATTAAATGAAATGCAATTGTTTATTCTGTAAATAGGATATCGGAATCACTTTTACACGTCATATTAAAAAATATTAAAAATAAACTAGATGAGGTCAGTGTTTCCTATATGTGTTGACTACTCTGAGAAGAAAGGCCGAAACAAACTCAGAGCTCACAGTCTCTTTTAAAGTTCAGACATAATCTTGGTCAGATCATATGAGGACCATGTAGATTAGTGTCTGAAATGGTCTTTTGAGGAAATAACACAAATTTGAGTGGACCTGTCCAGTCAGTGCAAGCATTTTTCAGTAATCGTGGAGCTCAACTCAGAACTTAAGGAGCTCAACGGGCTCAATATTTCTCTTGTAATTCCCGAAAGGTGGGTAGGTTGTATTATACATTAATATTTGATATCTCGATGATTTGACATGTCGCCACTGCAAGCAAGCAAGCCGTGCGAAGCAGGGCGACCGTCCCTGCAATGCCATCAATCAATCTACCTAACCTTTACCCAACTATGTTGAAGTCAGCTTCCAGTCTAACCGGATGCAGCTGAATACCAGTATTTTACATGGAGCGACGGCCTATCTAACCTACACAACTTAGCTACTGGGTAATAAGATACTCCTTGGTAAGACTGGTTGTCCGACTTTTGGGCTTCTGACGACCCGTAACGACTGTCAAATGACAGCCAGTACCAACGGCTTAACGTGCTTACCAGGAGATATAATTAATTTTTGGAGGGAGGTGAGCTGGGTTATTTTTCCACTCTGCAATCGGCATTTTGTTTATGTTTTGATAGCATGTTTGTTTTCTTTTGTTATTCTTGCAACATAGGCAAGCAATTGTAAATTGTCTTTTCTCTCTGGCCCTGACATCAAGCAATAGACAAAATTTGTCAAATTTTTATTTATTTTGAATATCGAATACGAGGCTTTTGGCTTATTTATCAATGAGTATTTTATGTTTTTTTTTTTTTTTGTAATTTTCGTTTAGTTTGTGCAGAATAAACATTTTTTCTTTCTTTTGTGGTTGGAATAACCGCCAAACGGCTGCCATGGCTCACGCACAATGGTTCAGTTGAAGGACTAAGTGCGGAAACCAAACTCCATAACATAGAACATAGGACGGTAATCCATCCACGAACCGACCGCGGCAAGCGTAGCTTCACTTTCGATAGACCCGGCTGTTATAATTTAGTCGATACCATTAAATTAAAAAAAGCTGTTACATACCGGATCATGCCTCAGCATATGGTTCTTGTAGGTGCCATCTTGAATGAATCCTTTGTAGCAATGTTCACATTTATAAAACGAATTTATATAATTATAAGAATCCTTTCTCTCCAGAACTTCTTTCAGTTGCTCCTCTTTTGTTAAACATATGACCTGGAAAGAATGAATGAAATTAATTAATGCTACCCAAATACTTTCAGCGAGCCCCGGATCTAGGGGTGGCAAACCAGGGCCTGTGCCCCGAGCGCCAACTTCAGGGAGCGCCAAATTCAAGTGCAGCAGACAAGTGCACCACCCAGCACACCGCAACTTTGTAATAAATGAGCACATTATAATCTTTCTATTTCTTTTATTTTTTACAACAGTTTTAGCGCCCCTGTTGGTTTGGCGCATTATCGATCGGTAAAATGGGATTAATGTGTTGCTGCCAAAATTTTCATTTCCAAGAAAATTCTAGATCCGGGGCTGCTTTCAACTGTCCTTCCTTTCAAATATTATAAACGCGAAAGTTTGTGAGGACGGATGGATGTTTGTAACTCTTTCACGCAAAACCACTGAACGGATTTGGATGAAATTTGGCACATGGGTAGACCATGGCCTGGGTTAGGACATAGATACAATGTTTGTAAATATGTGAGCACCATGTATCCGTCACATATTTAATTTATCTGTAATTGCTTTATTTTTCATTCTTTTTTACCTATCGCGGTATAGTAATCTTATTCTAGATGCATCGTCTTCACATATAATTATATAATTAATGTATGCAAAATATTGTAAAAACATTTTAAAAGAGTAACGGTGGAGTTTCTTGCCCATTCTTCTCCATACGAAAACTACCTTTTGGAAGGGGCGACTAGAATCAATTCTATTTTTTGTAAACTTGACGTTCATAAGTGCCTTTTATGTGCCTAATTGAAATAAATTGTTTGACTTTGACTTTGACTTTGATAAAATACTCAAGCTCTGCCAGTTCATTTAATGGTACAGGATATTTCCCAAAATAAAATCTTACCTCAATTTCATTACTAGGGATGTCAAAATCAGTGTCACTTCCGACCACGTTTGACGCGTTCAGATCATAATCTATTCGGTCGTCATAGTCATGATAATCGCCATCACCGTCATTCTCTAGAGCTGGCACCTCCACTTCTATGCCATTATCTTGCTCCTTCTTCTTAACCTTCAATTAATAAATCTATACATATAAAATGCGTTGTCCTGAATGACTGACTGACGGATCAACGCACAGCCTAAACCACTGATCGTGGAGACCGGAAACTTGGAGGGTGTGTTTTTTATTTGACGTAGGCATCCGATAAGGAAGGATTTTTCGAAATTCTACCCCTAAGGGGGTGAAAAAGGGGGCAAAGTTTGTATGGGACAACGTGATTCCTTAATAAACTTGAAACTTGACACAAAAAGTAGTAGGCCTGCATGACTTCACGATAGTATTCAATCATTATATTATGCTACTCATAGGATTTGCATGAGGCAGACAGATAGTTTATAACCTAGATTATCACATAGGATACTTTTTATCCCGGTAGTACGTTTCCATGGGATAATTTCCGACTTCCACGCGAGCGAAGCTGCAGGAAAAAGCTAGTTAATAATAATAGTCCTCCAGACCGAATATCGTTCATGGCGACCAATCTCAGCAGGGACTAGCCTTGAAGAGGGAGATATTATAGTGCAGGTGTGTGTGCGCAAACACAGGTGCACTCTGTTCCCTCACTCTCTGTCCTCAGGGCACTCGTTGTCGCTCTCCCAGGCGCAGGCCACATGGCGCGGTGTGCACGGGTGCCACACCGCCAACTGAATATTATTTATTATTTGTTACAAAAGTAGTTAACTCTGCAATCAGCATTTTGTTTTTGTTGTCATTTGGCAATGTCGCAAGAGTAATTACGCAATATTATCTTTGGTCCGTGGCCTTGATATCAACCAATGAACAACATTGTTAATTTTTATCAATGGTTGAATACGAGGCTTTTGGCTACTTTTGTATGTGTGTATTTTATGTCTTTATATGTGCGTTTTGTTTGTGCAGAATAAACAATTTTTCCAAACTCTGGGTTGCTACTGAGAAATTCCAGATGGAAAAACCAATAATATTACGCCTGACCCGGGAATCGAACCCAGGACTTCATGCTCAGCAGAAGCGCTTGCGACCACTATACTAACGAGACAGACACCTTATACAGTATTAATCAGAAAGGTGTGGCCTGGGCCTGAGTGGGATCAACATCATAATCGAGAAAAAAATATCAGCATCAGGCTGACAACCATAGGAACGGGTCTTCTACGGGTTTCGTCGACGGAAGAATAGACAAAATGACAGACTGTGTTTAAAAAAATATGTTTTTTTTCCAAGTTTACATAAATAATAGTTAATCTGTAATTTTGTCTATTCTTCCGTCGACAAATCTCGTTTCTATTGTGGTCATGCTAAGCGTTAAATCCCATTAAGATTACTGACAAATGTCTGCACTGGCTGGACAGTTCCACTCAAATCTGTGTGGTTCTTTCCTCAAAATAACATTTCAGACACTAATCTACATGGTTCTGGACTTTAAAAGAGACTGCGGCCTCCGAGTTTGTTTCGGCCTTTCTTTTCAGAGTAGTCAGATAGGAAACGCCGAACTCATCTAGCTAATTTTTTTTTTTTTTTTTGTATGACGTGTAAAATTGATTCCAATATCCTAAACAATTTCATTTCATACAAAGCTTCAATACCTACTCGAGTTATTCAGTTTGATGGCTTGTACCACACCCTTAAATTTTACCACACATTTCTGATACACCCTGTATGAAGTTCTACTAAATTCAAACTCACCTTATTGGCTAGAGGTTCTTCATCACTAAAGTCAATTTCTTCCTTAAAGAATATTATATCTGTTACATGTTCCTCTGACTTAATGTGTACGTCTGATATGGTGGTGAACTCTGGGGTCGATATGGAGAGTGGCAGTGTCGTGTGGTTGGATACGGCTATCGAGTGGATTTGCGAGGTTGTTAACTGAAAAATGATTTGAAAAGTACGGATTAGTCGGGCGCAGGCTTGCGGACGGTGAGCAATGGGTAGCTCGCCGTCCGATAAGGACCAGGCCCGGGTCGACGGCGCGTTGTGTTCCACGCGCGCCTCAAAGAGATGTCAGCACAACTGACGGGGTAAAAAAAAAATGCCAACACAGAACACAACACATAACTGGCGAAATGTGGGTGTACTATAAGTGCACTTCTGGCTAACCCTTCGGGGAATTTAGCCGTGATGTTGTTGCATGTATATCTAACCTCGAATAATTCCCATTTTGCTGTCCTAAACTCACTCAAATATAATGATAGCACCTCTTTTTGTGATCTTCAAATAATTCCTATTTTGAGGTTCTAAAAATACTAAACAGCCAAGTAACGACGACCAACTTGGATGTAGCTCTTCGGCTTGCGCGGGGTTGCTCACAGAGGTGGAATTTCTGAGTTTGTATGTAGGTGGTATTCTTCGAAACTACTGATCCGATTCCGAAAAATCTTTCACGTGGACAATCGCTGGCAGAAGCGAGTGGTTGATACTTACATTGTATTTTTCATACACCATAGTTTATTATGTTTTTCCTTATGTCATTTAGTTTCATTAGCCATACTAAGATGGAGTCCTCACACGAAATGTTATCGAACTCAAACTCAAAGTATTTATTTCAATTTTGTACTTGTCAAGGAGTCGGTCAGTTTGTCAGAAAGCGGAAGCTAGTTGCCCATTCTAAAATGTATTGAGAAGAATGGACGAGAAACTACATGGACAGTTTTAAATCATAATATACTTAGTTACAAAATATTGGTGACATCACTCAAGTGAGAATTATGTAGGAAGACGAAGAAATAAGCCATGGCAGGTAAGAGATGACTAGTCCCAACAGACGGCGCCCGTTCACGAACATACTTACAAGTCGACTCTTCATTTCAGCATACTTCATGAGCTCCTGTGACTTCCGACATCTCTCCCTGAAGGCATCACACTTGAGGAGCAAGGCACTGCAGTAACTGCACAGGTATTGTGGGTAGTTATCAGCTGGGGACACCTGTAAAATTAGTTTTTTTTTCGTTACATAACAATACATACATAACCAGCCCATAATGTTCCCACTGTTGGGACTCAGGCCTCCTCTCTGTGAGAGAGAGTGGGCCGTAATCCACCATGCGGGCCCAGTGCGGATTGGTAAACGTCAGTTGTTTTCGAATTTTTGGTTCTAGGACATGCCGGTTTCCTCACGATGTTTTCATTCACCGTTTTGAGAGCAGTGGTTTTGAAATTATATACACAAAGTAAAGTATCTGCCTGGGTTCGAATCACGAACTACAACTCGTAAGTCAAGGCCACTGCTGTTCACTTTAATTTTTTTCGTTATTTGATGAAAAACGTCTAAACCGCTGTTTTTAGACCATAGATATAAGAAATTTATATGGTTTATACGCATAAAATTTTACACAAGAGTTCTTTGTACACACGGCTACACATCAAGCTATACATTTCCAGTTTATAATGACCTCGCTTTGTACGGAAATCCTATACAATGCGAGATCAGCTTATACTGGAAATGTATAGCTTGATGTGTAGCCGTGTGTACTATGAAGATGAGCTTTTTTTTTTTGAGTGGGAAATTATCAAATAACTTCTCCCGCTCTAGGCGAAGCGGGAGGGCGTGTCAGACTTTTACTGACTAAAACCCACCCGTGTTCCTTCCGTTGCCTGTGTGCCGGGGCCACGATATCCCTTTCGGACAAACTCGCAACCGTGGCAGGCATTGGCTCTAACGTCAGTTGGTGCTGACATCTCTTTGAGGCGCGCGTGGAACACAACGCGCCGTCGACCCGGGCCTGGTCCTTATCGGACGGCGAGCTACCCATCGCTCACCGTCCGCAAGCCCGCATTACGAAGATGAGTTAAGGAAGGATTTTTGAAAATTCTTCTTTTCAACCTACATAGCCTTTTCCCAACTATGTTGGGGTCGGTTTCCAGTCTAAATGGATGCAGCTGAATACCAGTATTTTGGAGCGACTGACTATCTGATCGTCACAACCCAATAACTGTGTAATACGATACTCCTTGGTAAGACTGGATGTCAGACTTTCGGGGTTCCGACGACCCGTAATGACTGTCAAAGTTCCACAAATGACAGCCGGGACCAACGGCGTTAACGTGCTTTCCGAGGCGCGGAGGAGTCTCGGTATGTAAAGATGATCCACGGACCAACACTGGCAAGTGTAGCTTAACCTGATGGAACGGCCCGTGCGGCTGTTATTACTTAGCCACGAGCTCCTCATAATCCTGAAAATTCTTCTTCTAATGAATTAATACTTTCATTGTATTTTTGTCTTATTTAACTATATCCTGCACCGGTTGACGTCATCACGTCAACGACGACCGTCGCTGAAAATCAGCGCTGGGGCTCTGTCTCGCATAGGGTTTCGGCATTATGCTCAGCGATAGCCGTTTTGCGTGGATGTGACGCATATTTTCCCCCAAATTTTTTATTTACGTGTTTTGTTTTTTCCTTACGTCATGTGTACCGCAAATAAAAGTATTATCTTTCTTTCTTTCTTTTCTTTAATGGGGTTAAATGAAAGTTTGTGTTGAAGTTCATAATTTTTGCCGCCCATCGGGTGCATGGCTTGTCTTAATGAAAGTTTTGATTACGAATGTTAAGAGTAGGGGAAGACCAAAGAAAGGATGAATGGACTTTGTGAAAGATACGATTAGAAGACGATTGATCTATTGATCTGAAGACGGAGAAGAAACGACGGAAGAAAAAGTTTTATTTTATTTATTAGGGAATACAAACGGTGACACAATACATTTAGTAGGAAGAAATACAAAAACCGGCCAAGTGGGAGTCGGACCACGCACAATGACGGGGTCCGTACTTGGGATGAATTTATCCCAATAGCAAAATTAACATTGTAGTTGTAAAACATGTTTTTGAAACTGTAAATGCAACTGTAGTTGGTCGATTATTACTCTTAACTTGTAGAGCCTTACAGTCACAGATATAGAGCCTACTTAGCTGTAATACTCGTAGTTTTCCTTTTAATTTCGTTATATACACGGTGACATTTGAATCACAGTTTTGCTAGAACCAACGTTGTTCAGACCATGTTCTACTACCATTCTATAGCATCAAATATGTTATTAAAACAAACTAAACTAGGCGTTCTCAAATTAGTTGTACGTTGCTCAAGCGTGTTGAAATATTAACCGTAACATCAAAGAACTCATCGCGGTAGCGATTAGGCATTCAAAAGAGTTATGAGGAGTCCACGTGGACGACATGAATGTCCGGCCAATGCGGGCTGAAATTCAAATAAATTAAGCCAATGACATGCAACCGCGCGAAGTATCGTTCCGCCCATTTCTTTTGTTGACTGCCGCGGGCCGCCCGCACCGCCCGCGTCGCCGCCCGGGCGGTAGCCAGTCTACCGAAATCTATCTGTCTACGTCACAGGCACTGATCGCGGGTTTTTTTGTAAAATGAGTTCTAACTATTCGAATGTGGAAAATTGGAGTGAATGTTGTCTTGGTGCACACGAAGCTTACCTGGTTTTGTGGTATAAATTTTGTTTTTGTCTTGTTCCTGTAATATCCCAATAAATAAATAATACATAATAATCTCACGTTAGATACAATACAATAGGTACCCGTATGACAACGCGCGTTTTTTGTGAAAATGAGTTCTAACTGATCGAATGTGGAGTGGTTGGATATGGTGCGGTTTTACGTAATTACTGGTGACAATCTGGCGGAAGCTAGGCGCATGTACTCTTGGAGTCAAATGTTGTATTGGTGCACACGGAGCTTACCCGGAATCCGCCCCTAAGACGACCCACTGACCCAGTTTTGTGGTAAGTTTTGTTTTTGTCGTGTTCCTGTAATATACCAATGTATAAATAATACCTAGGTAATGTCACGTTAGATACAAAAGGTACCCGTACCTAGTACCCACAGGAAATAATTAAAACCATGTCTGATAGTACCTACCGTAAGTTCGCACCTAGAACGAAATGATAAAAATAGAGGTCAGCCACCTCGCCGCGCTATCGGTACGGTGCGTCTCTGGTCGCGTCGTGCAATCGTGCATAGCTAGAAAATAGGTCCCTACCAAAGTTTACCATAGCCAAAGCCATACCTTTTTACTGTGTTGAAGTAGCCACTTATCAGTGACAAAAAACCAACCGAAGTTAACTTTTAACTTTGGTATTTTCTAGTAAGAAGTACAAAAATAAGTGATTACTAAATTTCGTTTATGGAGGTATGTACATTTCCCAGTATCTAGACAATGCTGTGTTCCGTGCGTGCTCGCGCGCCGCGCCGCGTCTACTTTTGAGAAGCGAGCGCCGCAGTGTCTGTGTTGCAGGGAGAAACGATAATCCCGACTTTTTTAACTTTGACTTTTTTGTGTTTTTTCAAAAACTAATGATGTTTTTCAGTCCATGGTCTGAACAACGTTTGTTCTAGCAAAACTGTGATTCAAATGTCACGGGGTATATTAATGCCTTGAATTTTTTCACATATCCCAAACCAACCATTTAGCTGATAGGGGGAACACTTGACTCTAACAACAATTAGCACTTTAAACCTTAATAATTCGCAAATGGATCCCTGAATCCAAAAATAATTGTAACAGACTACAATATTTTTGAACAACCTTTCCAACGATACCCCACACCAGGGGATAAACAAAAAAAAAAATAACATCTCCACTTTACCACTTTGCCGGCGTGATCAATATGTATACTCATGCTTTCTAGTAATAAGATTCTCTGAGCTAAGCTGCGGACAGACAGACATGGTGAAACTATAAAGGGTACTTGTTGACTATGTAACCCCAAAAAGTAATGGCCAAACAATTTCCACAGAATAAACATAAAAATAATGTCTACAAACCACACTATTTAAACTAAAATGTTTCAATAATTTAAGTTAAGAAAACATTTTTTTTTTATGCTGCTGTGTTAGTTAGTAAGTTGATTTGTCTATTATACTTTTTATGTGCATTCTACGCAGGGTGGCTGGTGGTAGCAGCTGGACGACAGTAGCTGAAGATTGAGCTGAATGACGTATGATTGGAGAGGCCTATGTCCAGCAGAAGACTGCTGTAGGCTGATAGTGGCTTTTATATGCCACATTATCTGCCCAGTCTATTCCCTGTGTTGGGGTTGACTTCCAGTCTAACAGGATTCACCTGAATACCAGTATTTTACATGGATCGACTGCTTATCAGACATCCACAAGTCAGTTCATGGGTAATATGATACCCCTTGGACAGACTGGTTGTCAGACTTTCGGGCTTGTGACTACCCGTACTGACTACCAATGACAACCGGGACCAACGACTTAACGTGCTTTCCAGGACACGGAGGGGTCTTGCCATCTCGGTATGTAATGGATGTCACCCCATCCTTGGACCGACCGCAGCAACCGTTGCTTAACCTTAAAGATCGACGTGTGCGGATGCTATTATTTAGCCACGATATACCTATTGTTGTTATTGATTATATTGCAAAGTGCTTGGCAATGGCATACCAATAGAAATAATAAAACTTATTGAAAGAATTGAATTCCTTTGTAAATTATCGAAACTTCATACGAAAGATCACGCTTTTTAGTCAGTTTTTAGTAGGATATTAAAAATAAAGTCTCACGCATGTAAACAAAGCCTTAAGTTAGACATAACAGTATAAAAAATAACAACAAACTTACTTGAATTCCACTGATTATTTCGAATAGATTTTTGAGCTTGTATTTGTACAAATCGTACAGATTCACGTTGGTAGCGAGGCAGACCCGACATGCTAGTAAATCTTCCATGATATATGATCAAATTCACAACATTTTTCACACAAAATTATCGAATATTTGATCAAAAAACAAACAAAATTAACAAAAATTAAAATGTAGTACCAAACAAGTAGTTCGAGAGCTCACAGATAAAAAAAAAAATTGACGTTTCTGCAGTCCAAAATGTCAAATACAAATACAGTGTCAAACAAGGTGTTTATTTATTAAAAATACAAAATACAATTTTAAATAAGAAGTTGACGATGGGAAAAATAACATTTGAATAATCAGTAAAATAAATGTTAATTCTACGCTTGTTTAGCATAAACCTGAAATTAATGGATGTAAAACAAATAATTATGTCACTCATGATTATTCAGTCAGACAGTGATGTGCATTACGTTACTAAACAAAAGTCAAAAGTGAAAAATCGAGCCTTTTTTCTTCTTCATATTCTTCTCGCACGCACCTCTGACTTTTCGGATTTATGTGCGTATTGTATAATTATAACTTTCTTCAAAAACGGTGGAGGAAAACATCGTGAGGAAACCGGCATGCCTGAGACATATTTCTCGACGGCATCTGAAGCTAAGTCCAGCCCATGAACGGCTTTAAAACTCTGACACCAGGTTAGTCACTAACTACACGCGCAGTGCGAATTATGTGTGTTTATTGTGTTAATGTATGTATTATTTATTATCTAGTTTTTATTTTACTAATAACTAAATATGTAAGCCTTTTCACCACATTAGCAAAACGAATCCGCAGACGATTTATCACAACATACACATGTGTGCGTTGTTTACACGCAATTGTGCTAGAAATCGCTGGCAATTCTCATCTGCGAAAATCGAAGGGTCGTTCTCGCCTCTCAAATTTTTACAAAAAATCTATCTCTTTTAAAATTAATTTATCATATTTTCAATCAAATTATTATCGTCCAAATAATCGAACTACAAAAACACCTCACTCACGAGTGACTCATATCACATCACGTCACTAACAACACCACACAGAAAATAGAAACTAAGATGGCCGAAGCATAGAAAATTAATATCAGTTTTATCATTAAATTACTAATCTGTGCTTGAAAAATCTTCGCTATGTCGGACGATATGTTCTATTGCTCTTTTGTGAGCATCCATTATATTATCTGTGAATGCGGGGAAACATTTCCAACCGAAGAAGACCTAAAAGTGCATTTGGAAAAGGATCACTCTCTCAAAAAGGAGAAAAAGGAGTATAAATGTGGGGTGGTAAGTTCGAGATGAATGTTTATTTATAGTTATCCTATGTTTTTGGCGGAATCTGCAAACATTGTTTTTCTCGGTGATTCGGGCTCCGGTAAATCAGGGGATGATGATGTCTGTCACTTGAGAAAGTTGACTGGTATCAGTAGACTATCGTGCTGTGGTCTTCATTTGACAATGCGTATAATTACTAGGTTGCCTAACCTACCAAGAATTGATCTGTACCGCAGTGTGAAGGTGAAGTGTACCAAAATGCTTTCTAACTTCTAAGGATCAGGCGAATCCGCCCCACTGACCGACTACGCTGTTTTGTTCTTATAATTTTACAATTTGTTCATACATCTACTTCTGAATGTAGTAGGTACCTACTCATAATGACAACTCTACATTGGTGCCATATGCAATAATCTTTGGTAAACCAATAATATACAGAAAACATATATTAAGTAAATTCGAAGTACTCCACTGACCGAAGTACTCCATAATACATGGTGAGAGATGTTATACAGCCAGATTGCCTCGTTGGTCTAGCAGTCGTAAGCGATACTGCTGAGCATGACGTCCTGGGTTCAATTCCCGGTTCGGCGCGGCGTCTTGTGGCCTGCGCCTGATAGAGCGAGAGTGAGTATCGGAGTGCCATCCCTGAGGACACAGAGTGAGGGAACAGAATGCACATGCCTGCTCTATTATATTTCCCGTGCCGAAGGCTAGTCTTTGCCGACATTGGTCGCCATGGCCAAAATTCGGTCTGGAGGACTATTATTACTGCTACCAATATGGAGGGTTTACCATTTAAAAAAAGTATTTTAAAAACATGCTCATTATTTTATTCATTTGGATTTTTCTATGATCATTTTTGCTCCACAGTGCGAAACTATATTCAATACGGAGCAGGCTTGCATAGAGCACTATGGTGAGAACCACATTGAGATCAAAGAGGAACATGATTACGTTGAAGAACATGGTTATGTGGAAGAACATGACTATGTAGAGGAACACGACTATGTGGAGGAACAAGACTATGTAGAGGAACATGACTACGTGGGGACAGAGAACGCTGAGGAGGGAGAGAGCAGCGAGATAGTATGTATAATTTTAATAAAAAACTGGTTCCAGCAAGATCCCTCTGCGGAGATCTTCATTACTATTGTGCCTTTGTCCAGTGGCAGTACAAATTTCGTCCACATACATTTTCCGATCCATTTGTTTACATTTTTATCAGATACATTTGGAACTGACACTAACACTATGGTATTTTTAAATTTGTGTACTAACTTAACTCAATCTTCTTCTAGATCTTCGAGCATGTGATTAAGGAGGACCCGCCTCGGCCGGAGCCTAAAATAAGAGGCAAGAAGGAGAAGAAGACCAAAACGAACTACAACACGAAGAACATAGTGTGCGAAGTGTGCGGGAAGAGATATGCGGTGAGTTGTTTTTGTTTGGTAATAATAGTGTTGTTCGGTAAAAGGTAGGGTTGTTTAGTAAAGAATAGAGTTGTTTGGTAAAGAAATAGAGTTGTTTGGTAAAGAAATAGAGTTGTTTGGTAAAGGGTAGTAGTCTGGTAAAGAAGAAAAGAATAGTTATCCCATCTGTATGCACAGTTTGGCCGTTGAGTTGCAGATACAAGCACAATATGCAATACAATAATAGTATAGTACAGCAACAGTATTCTTTAAATCTTCGGATTTTTGGTAAAGAATTGAGTTTTTTTTTGGAGGACAACAGTGCGTGAACATTGAGCCTAGTGGTGTAACCGACAGACTGCCAAATCATAGGTGTCTTCTAACCCAAGGCAGCTCTTAATTTTTGGATTCATGCGCGAATTGTTTAATTATCACTTCTTCAAAAACTTCGTGCGGAAAACAGAAAGATATTTCTCGACGGCATGTGAAGCCAAGTCAGAGCATAAAAACTGTGACAGCTAAGGTATGTTTCCGAACAACGCCGCACGCGGCATTGCTGCCGTGTCACTACTGTTACTGGTGATCAGTAAATTATAACTAGCTAAATAATTTGCGTAACTATCGTCATGTACCCATGATGTGTCATGTTTATGTTCTTAACAGTTATGAAAATATCCCATAAAAGCTTTGAAAGGCGAATCGCTAGACTCATAAAGTGAGTTTGATCATAATGAGTTATTGCGGCTTAGGATAAGTGCATTTTGAGGGTTCCGTACCACAAAAGGAAAAAACGGAACCCTTATACGACATTCGTTGTCCTTAAATCAACGCAATAAAAAATACGACCATATAAGGGACCGGCGAGCATAGCTCGCAACTGCAAATCGAGATGTGTGCAAAATTCGTTTGGAATATTGGTATCTCTGTTTGACAAAACATGGCGGCGGCGAATACGCGTGTGTGTGTGAGCGGATAGATACTATAGCTTTTATTAGCTGTAGGTACTACTTACTATTCATTCATAACGAGCCGACAGCATTTTATATTTATTATTAGTAATTAGGTATGTTCATTATTTGCTTTATTTTTTTTGACTACTTTGGGGAATCGTTAGTGAATGTACAGACTAGTAATGCGTTTTTTGGAAATTTCTTTACCATGCCAAAATCTCAACTTAATATGTATCAGGATATTTCGACTAATCTCGAGATCTAGGCCTTGTAGAGAAAATCTAGCTAGTAGATAATTCATACAACTACGGTAGGTACCCATACATTGTTGTCGAGCATGGCTTTCGACCTTGGGGAAAAATCGGCCGACGCCGCACGGCGCTAGAGTAGAGTAGTCACACACACGTCGCGTAAATATTTATTATTGGGATATTTATTATTATTGTCTTTATTTATTTCCTGTAGGATTGTATCAACTTTAAAAAAAAAAACATTCTCTGCATTTTTTCAGTACCTATTCTTTTACTAAACTTCAAATATTGTTATTACTAAATAATGAATACAAGTCAAAGTGTGTGTGTGTTTATAAGTGTAATGCGAAAAACCTATTAGTAAAAAATTCAGATAAGAAAATAAAAAACAAGGATTTTGAATAACCATTTATTTAGTTATGTTCTTACTTCAGACATATTGATATAGGTATTCATCATTTTTTAAAATATGAGTCGAAACGTGATACACTCGTGTAGGGTGACCATAATATTATCGACCTCGTTGAAATTACAAAAAATACTAATACGGTAATCAGAATACATAGTGTCAAAGATCCACACTAAAAACGCTGATTTAAAAAAAATGGTTTTTTACCATAGGTTATCTGCAGTACTTACATACGATTATAAACAACCGTAATTTTATTACATAAATAATATTAAAATCCCATCCAGCTAAGTAAATGCAACACAATACGAAATGTATTGGTACTGAGCTCGATGCAGAATGTTTATGCAAGTATGTGCTACAGCCAAATAAAATCTCAAGATACCTCTGCATATTATCGTAGGTATCATTTTAGGGGTTTTACTGCTCTTCTTTACATGTACTGTATTTAAAAAAAACTCAAAACTCAAAGCATTTATTTCAAATAAACCAATTACAGGTACTTTTGAATTGTCAAGGGGGTCGGTCAGTCAGAAATATGAAGCTTGCCCATTCCAACGCGTAGTAGGTTCCTATGGAGAAGAACGGGCAAGAAACTCCACGGACACTCTTTTCCAATCAGAATATTTTTACAAAATATTGGTTACATCATCCATTATACATGTGAGAACAATGTAAAAAGACGTGCACGTTAAAAGCGTCAGTAATAAAAATAAAATCAAAAACAATTCAAAAATTAAAATAAATTCAAATAAGCCGTGGCAGCTAAGAGATGACCAGTCCCCACTGACGGCGCCCGTTCACGAACATGACGCATGCATCAGCACCATTTAGCTCAACCATTTTGAAGGGAACTTAACTAACTTATTATCATCAGTCATGCTCTTTAGACGCATAAAAGTAGGTACCTACCGATTAATATTAGTGATGAAACGGATACTCGTTTGTCTGGATACAGATGTAAACTCATATACAAAATATACTTACCTCTAATGTAAAAACATGGAGACACGAATGCACCGTGCATTCGTGCCTCAATGTTTTTACATTTTTGTTGCTCTACGACCAACCTAACGAAAACATGTCATTTACGCTGTAAAAATGTACAAAATTCAATTCGCTTTAACTTCATTTCAGATTAGTTTTTTTTTTTTTTAAAGACGTAGAAGCCTAGATAAATGCTGTCTCAATCGGAATATCACCATAATATGGTGGAAATATGGTCCAATTGCAAATGATTTTGGTATTACGTTTGTACGGACAATTCATCCGTCGCCGCATTCTTAAGCGACCTACAGGGTACTTCCCGTTGACCTATAATCATGAAATTTGGCAAAAATCAAGGTCCGAAAATCGTTTTTTTTTAGTTTTAGGACATAAAGCATTGTTCGGAATTATACCTTAAGTCACTAGCCACACGTAAATAAAAAAATTACAATAAAAACAGGAACAAGAAAAACATTAAAATTATAGACAATATTGCAGCTCACAATGCAGTTGTGCAACGTTTTTTTGTAGAATAATAGAGTTATATGATGAATATTAATTGTTATGTAATTTTGATATTCGAAAAGTGCTGATGGTGAGCCTAGTTTGAATAAATGACTTTTGATTTTTAACATCACAGTAATTCGTAAAAAACTGAGTTGTTTGATATATTTTAGCCGAAAGACGTCCACTGCTGGACAAAGGCCTCCTCCAAGCACCGCCACTTGACCGGTTCTGTGCGTCCCGCATTCAGCGGAGTCATCAGTCCATCTTGTGGGAGGCCTTCCAACGCTACGTCTGGTACGCGGGCGTCACTCCAGAACCTTTCGGCCCCATCGGCCATCTGTTCTGTGAGCAATGCCCATTGCCACTTAAGTTTGGCAATTTTACGGGCTATGTCAGTTACCTTGGTTCTCTCTCTCTTTGTGTTTGATAATAAATTATATTATTTTCCCTCGTTACAGTCTAATGCAGCTCTGAAGTACCACCAGCGGGTCCACACTGGAGAGAGACCGTACATATGTACCGAGTGCTCCAAGAGTTTCACCATGCCACTGTTCTTACAGGTAAAGACATAAACTTATACTAGCTTCCGTGGACATACAGACAAACGCGAAAAGCGACTTTGTTTTACATGAAATTTTTATTCTGTATACGAATCACTTTTACACGTCATATTAAAAAAATATTAAAATTAGCTAGATGAGTTTGGCGTTTCCTATCTGACTACTCTGAGAAGAAAGGCCAAAAACAAACTCAGAGGTCGCAGTCTGTTTTATACTCCAGACATAATCTTGGTCAGACCATATGAGGACCATGTAGATTAGTGTCTGAAATGGTCTTTTGAGAAAAGATCCATACAGATTTGAGTGGACCTGTCCAGTCAGTGCAAGCATTTGTCAGTAATCGTAAAATATGTATGGATAAAACAAAAATACAAATCATTTTTCTTATAATATTAGTGTAGATGTCGCAAACTATGCTCCACCTCCTATCCTGCCCTCTGTGTCCTACAACATGCAGTCAAAATGACCTCTGTGTGCCACTGACGACGCCGTGGAACTGGCGAAGTTTTGGGCCAACAAGTTCTGAAATACAGTAGCAGATGTACCAGCCACATGAAGAAGAATTAGAACATAAATTAAAATATATTGAGAGAATGCGTCAAATAATAATAGTAGAATAGTTTTCTTTACGGTGTATTTTAAAATAACAGTGTAAATAGATATGGGAGGACAGTGTAGGCCTTTCAAGTTTCAACAAGTACCAGGTACTTAACAAAATATAAGATGGTCAATAAATCTACCGTCTACAACATTCTCACATTCACAAAATACAAAAGATCTAGGATATATAAAAGTTTATATAAAGTAAGAATTATTATATTAATACGTGAAGCAAAAATAATGTACCCCTTTTTACGAAAATTACGCGGGCAGAGGAGTATGAAATTTGGCACAGTTAAATTTTATATGGAGAAGGAGTGCAGAAAGCTAATATTTTTAAATATACATTAGAAATAAATTAAATTAATAAAAAAAACATTACACACACTACCACCTTAGAATGATGACATTTAAATGAATTATGGTCGAATTTCGACCTCTAGGCGACCACTGGTAAAAATAAAAACGAATTTAAACCAAATGACATGATTGCATATTATAAGTTCGTTATAATTTTCAGATCCACATGCGCACACATACAGGGGAGCGGCCTTACGAGTGCAATATTTGTCCCAAAGCTTTCAGCAATAAGGCAGCCCTGCTGCGCCATGATCGAGTGAGTATTTATTAGAAACTTGCTTATGCCCGAAAGAATTTCGGGAATTATTTCATTAGTTACTTGTTCAACAATTACAATTTCAGTCCTTTCTAACACAAGTTTTCTTTTCATCTTATGTACCCACACTCGCCATTGTGTGCGCGACCCTTTCTCAAAGTCAGCGAACATACCGCGTATTCCAATACAAAATCTTATTACTTGGTTAGTTCAATAAAACTTATAAATAATGCTAAAATGCTTATCAGTTAATTATTTTATAATGAAACAATGTTAATATTCACACATACAAAGGTTTTTAATTACTTGAATATAGTAATAATGAAGGTATAAAACCTTCATTATTACTCTTTTGACAACACTTCCTGTGATTCAAGGAATTTAATCAAACAACAGGTATTCATTAGTAAATTGCAGTGTAAAATAATCTTAATACTTTATAGTTGGTTTTCTATTATTGAAACTTATTTAGTTCTCGTATTAAATTATTACATTCAGTTATTGATCAGAATATCCGCAAATCGCGCCATCTTCGTGCCATTAGGTAGAGCTTTGTGATCAACAAATTTACTGTCAAATGGCTACTTGTTATTTTGACAAAAAACCCAAAAATCATTAATTAAATGTTCCCTTTTAATTTTAACTTTAGTTTTAGCTCCAACATCGAAATTAGTTTAATAGTTTCTCTTCCAGTCGAACTCACAGTATATTGACTGAGTTCACAAGCTGGACAATATATGCGTTTGATTTCAAATAGAGATGTGTCCCTCACTCATGAGGTGCCTCGTTTGAGGTTCTCGTGATCGCAAATTGAAAGAGTTACTCGAATTTCAACATTGAACCAACTCACTCGTTCACTCGTCCTCACTTAAAAATTGACATTCACATTATTGACGCGAGTACTCGCGAGTGAGTATTGAGTGAGCTTAGTGAGTGAATGAACCGACTTTCATAATTGTACAGAATATACAGAATGAGTTCGGCTCGTGAGGTGAATACATCGACGTACGACTCCTCGCCTCAAATGAGGGGTACCTCTTGAGGACCTCGCGAGGTAAAATGAGGTACTCCCTCAACCTTATATAAAAATGATGAGTTACCCATCACCAATTTCAAAGGAATCACACGAATGGTTGTAATTGTATTCCATAGTAACCCATGCTAAACGACTTTATGGTGAATAACAATTATAATAAATAGTTACGTGTAAGATTATGTTATAATCTTTACAGGTAGACGGTTTCGCGGCGAAATATTCCTTATTACTCCTTTTGGAAGTCGGTTAAATATAAAGAATACGAGAGATTTAGTTCAAGAGACAGAGAGAGATATATCTTTCTTCTCTCTCATGTAACGAAATGTGAAATTTCACCTTTCTCGCCCAATCATCGAATCGCCGCCTAAGAAGTGTAACTACAAAAAAATATTATAATTTACTCCTTCCAGGTCCACACCGGCATAAAACCGTACGAATGCCCAGAATGCGGCAAATTCTTCACTCAATCCAACTCGATGAAGCTGCACGTGAACACCGTGCACCTGAAGATGCCGGCGCCGTACAAGAGCAAGACGAGGAGGAACAAGGCCAAGGAGAGGGAGATGCTGAGGGAAGCAATCCTGAGGGTCATTGACAACGAGGATAGTACTGCGGGTAAGAGATTTAATACAAATAAATAAAATTGTAGTGTCTGTTTTTAATGTAAAATAACAGCTTTTTATTAAATGTACTTTTTTTTCATCGTTTATACGATGAAAAAAAAAGTACAAAAGAAAAAAAAAATGTCTGTTTGTTGGATCTAATAACCAAAACGGCTGCATGGACCGATTTTGACGGGACTTTCAATGGCAGATAGTTGATGTTATGATATCACTTAGGCTATGTTTATTTTAGAAAAATAATAAGCTGCATCCGGTTAGACTGGAAGCTGACCCCAACATAGTTGGGAGAAGGCTAGATCGTCTGTGAAATTTCACCTGGTTATTGGATTTGATAAATTCTAAATAGTATTAACCAAGCTACCTCGTTGGCGTAGTCTCAAGCGCCGCTGTTGAGCATGCGGAGCATGGGTTCGATTCCCAGGTTGGACAAAGTGTTATTGGGTTTTCTGCCAGGGATGTCACAGTAGCAGGTTGGAGCCTGGATTTGTGCCCGGTTGATGGCAATAGGCTCGATCCCTATTACGTGGAATTTTAACATGGCGTGGCGGGGACATCGACGCGAAAACTGATACCATGGATTCAGTACATGATTCTGAATCCCCCTGGGTTAAAAATTTTCGTCGGTTATTAAAAAAAAAAGTACATGTTATGTTTCCACCGCCACCTCTGCCTATTGCTTTAGTAAAATCACCCGTGATGCTATGTATGTTAATGTCATTTTCTCTCCTTCCAGCGGAAAGTATAAGCGAAACAAGTAAAATGTCGGAATCGGAAGTGCGTTTCATCAAACCGGGTGATGTCGCTATGCTTAAACAGGAAGTAGAAGAAACCGAAATTTTGTATGAAGACGTGGACTCTAGAGAAATAACTTATGAAGTGGTTTATGAAGAATAAAATAGAGCTTTCTTCAAGAGATCGCGAGATCGATTCATAAGAGCGGTTCGATGACATTGAGAGGGGGGGGGGGGGGAGGGGGGCGCTGTTGGTAAACATTACTCAAATAGTTGTGAAAAATATCGATGTGTGCTTATTACTACTCGAAAGATGTGAAAACTTACGACCGGAGCCGAGTATACGCGATGCAGCGCCGAATTCAGCGTCACCGACCGACTGGAGCAGCGTATACGCGATTCAGCGCCGAGTATACCCGATGCAGTGCCGAGTATACCCGATTCAGCGCCGAGCGTGACAGTCGTTCACTGTTCAGAAAGAGCGCAAAGTGCGCCTAAAGAAGTTTTCACTACTAATGGATGGCGGCGTGATTTTCGGTTTTGGTGACGCGTCAAAAGATCCTTGTCATTGGTTAGTCTGTTGAAGTATTGACGGACTCGGGAATCGGATATGGTACGTTGGGTCGCACGTCAGTGGTAACAAAACAAAGCTGGGGTCTTAGCCCAGGTTGGCACGGCCGTAAATATATCGCTGCGGGATTTTATCGTGCACTGGATTTTCAACTCTCGGCGCTAAGCAGTGCGATGAAAATCCAGTGCGCGATAAAAAATCGGCCGTGGGTACGAGGGCTTGTGGTTGAGTTTCGTTTGAGGGCGGGAATAACAGATCGAACTTTTGACATTACTACGTTAAGTAATATGGTTAGCGTCTCATAAGAATATCGACCTTATTCTTTAGTTAATTATGTTCATATTCGTTTACCTAGCCTACCTACTAGAACAAATTTTATCCGTACTACGCTAGGTCGGGCAAGGTCAGTGTTATCAGCGACGTGTGATCGACTGTACCTTGGTGGATTAGGACTTTTTATTGTTTTTTTTTTATACAGTTTGACAAAAAGCCTGAATGTTTTTGGGGCTAGTATGTCTTAGAATTTAGCAGGTCCGATTAAATTTGCGAGCGAAACGCCGCAGACGTTATGTGAACACTACACTTTAGAAGCTTTATCCGTTTTTTTTTTGTCAGACAAATAGAAAATAAAACAAAAATTTTCTTTCCTTTCGCTTTCCTGCAATATGTGGGAGTGAGCGCGCGCTATTTAATTTGACCAATGAGTGCGCGCGGTGCTAGAGTTGGCTGTCAGAAACGACCTTGACGAGGCTCCGCCCCTTTAATGTTGCTTATTACCAAGATGTCAGATGTTATGCGAATACTGTAAGGCTCGCTCGTTTTTTTCTGTTATATGAAGTTATCGATACCCACTACGTCTGAGTACCGCTGGGTATGAATATGACCTGGTATTTACGCCCGATTGAATAGGGTTATTAACAAAAATATTTTTTGTCCGTCAGGTAGATTAATACAAAATATTGGACACGTATTTTTTCTATTTTTACGTAAAAGATTCCGGCAACACATTGAGTAGCCAATACGTTAAAATATGGCATGACGTCACTCCCCGGTAGATTGTATACTGACTTGTGACGTAGCGAGCCCCCACTCCCCAATCTGAATGCGTTTTATCTGAACCAATCAATCTGCCTGCCTTTTCCCAACTATATTGGGGTCGGTTTCCAGTCTAACCGGATGCAGCTGAATACCAGTATTTTACATGGAGCGACTGCCTATCTGACCTCCACAACCCAGTAACTGGGTAATACGATACCCCTTTGTAAGTCTGGTTGTCAGACTTTCGGGCTTCTGACGACCCGTAACGACTATCAAAGATACACGAATGTCAGCCGGGACCAACGGCTTAACGTGCTTTCCGAGGCACGGAGGAGTCTCGGTATGTAAAGATGGTCACCCATCCACAGTGGCAGTTATTACTTAGCCACGAGCTCCTCCGTTTTATCTGAACCATTTGTTATTAATATGATAAAGCATAATATACGTGTCTAATATTTTTTTATTATCTGACTGACAATTTTTTTTTTCCCCAGTCGACGTCCCTATTAATGAGGGTTTATATTTCGTCAGATAATTAATTGTAAGTGTCAAAACGCGAAAAAAAAAATTTGATGCAAACGACAGCCAAGTATTAAGCAAACGTCTAATTCCCATTTTGCGCTCCTAAAAATATTTATATTTCGATGTCCAAAATTTTTCATTTATTTAGCCAAATTGTTATACTGAATTTATTTATTTCTTTAAATCTAATCTGTGTAATATTGTTTAGTTGACTATCAAAAACATTAAAATGTAAAATTCTCATGAAATTGTGTAAAAATATAGGATTAAAGTTCTAGCCAAACTGAGTCGAATCCCGCGCGGGATGCGGGACGAAATTAGCTTTTACTGATTGTGTCAACTACTTTGTATGGATCTCCATTTTTTGACGACACGGTTGGCGCAGTGGCTGAGCGATCGACTGCTGCGCAACGTGTCGCGGGTTCGATCCCCGCACGGGACAAATATTTGTATGATCTGCAAGTCATTGTTCCGGGTCTGAGTGTTAGTGTATGTGAGTTTCTATGTTTGTAAACGCACCCACGATACAAGAAATTATTAGTGTGGGGCAAAGTTAAAAAAAAAAAAAAAAAACATAGTCGCGTGACTACCTTATCATTAAAACAATCAGTCGCTTCTCGCGCGTTATTCGCCTCAGTGTGACCAGCGCTTAAAATAATTTAAAATTTATTTTTTATTGAGAAATTAGAATGTGTATACAATCGACTTCTATAATTTTTAATCTGTTTAATCAAGGTCATCAGCCTAGCCTTTTCCCAAGTCTGTTGGTGTCAGCTTCCAGTCTAACTGAATGCAGCTGATTACTAGTATTTTACATGGAGCGACGGCATGCCTACCTGACCTCCATAACCCAGTTACTGGGTAACACGATTTCCCTTTTATTTTGAATCGAAAATATAAGCGATATCGTGGCTTTAAGATTTATTGATATAAAGAAAAATGTTTTACATTAGTACATAAACACCGCACATACAGCGCCACCACCCCCACCGCGCCCGCGCAGCATGACCACTCCCTCTCACAGAGAGGAGGCCTGAGTCCCAGCAGTGGGAACATGTACATACAGGCTGACGCACATCTCCGGCCTACTCCCTAAGGGCGCTTCGCTCTCCTTCTCGCTTACGGTGAGTTTGTAAGTCAGACGGAGAATGTAGTGCCCGTAACGACGGCCGAAACTACGGATTTCGCTTAGAGAGCAGAGCAGGCCGCACCGCGTTGCAAAAATCCTCGTACATTTTGTTTGTATGCACAATACAGCGAGATAAACCGCGGTTTTTTTGTTTTGTGAAAAATCAACAGAACACAACTTATATAACGCACTGAAATGAAGTTTGTTTATTTGAAT
The DNA here is from genome assembly GCA_947364205.1 of Agrochola lota. Lineage (NCBI taxonomy): Eukaryota > Metazoa > Arthropoda > Insecta > Lepidoptera > Noctuidae > Agrochola > Agrochola lota. The sequence goes on along the minus strand of OX376248.1, from coordinate 11,363,268 downwards.
ATTATGTTCGTTTGCATTATCTAATAAAAACCACGTTTTTCGTCGGAAAGCTGTCGTTTTTATTTTTTGTTCTACCGCCCGGACTTGACATGCAGTGGCCAACATGGAAAGCAATCAATAGGTTGTGGACCCAAGCAGGCCGCTGCACACACCATCTAGGAAAATGGGGGATTATTGACCCAACTGACACCCAGTGTCGCTCCCACACCCACATACACTCACCCTCACACGTCCTCATACACCAACACACCCACATCACTCAAACTTCACATAAAACACATTGATATAAAAAAAATTGGAGCCCATTTTGATGTTGTGCAAAAAGAGTACCAATCTACTTTCAAGGCCAAAACTATTCAAATTAATGGCACCTCCGTTGGCTTTAAAACCAATGGGCCACTCCAGGAATTTATAAAAGTAGAGCGAGACTATACGAGTTATATGGTTTGAAAAAATACAGGTTTGATACTGCTTTCCTAGAGTATGTAAAAAATTATTTAAAAAGGTTTGTGTTTTTGCTAAATCTAAATTTTTAAGCGATACAATAAAAAAATCCAATAATCAAGTAAAAACCACTTGGAAAATTATTAACAATGAAACGGGTAAGTCGGTTAAACAAGATAAACAACTTGAGATTATGGTCGACAGTAAATTAGTTAATAAAGCAGCTGACGTAGCTGAGGCGTTTAATGAGTTTTTTTTGCCAACATACCTGTAACTACGACTCGCTCCTTAAATTCATCCCCGTCTAAAGCTGAAAACCTTTTGCTTAGTAGTGTATCTAAAAATAGTCCCTTATTTAGCTTCGAACATGTAACGCCTCGTGATGTAGTTAATGTTTTTAACACACTCAAGTCTAAAAACACTGGTGATTACTGGGGCATCTCCATTAAACTTTTAAGTAATATAATAGACATCGTAGCCCCCTATCTAGCTGTTACTTTTAATAAATGTGTTGATTTAGGAACTTTTCCTGACCTCATGAAGAATAGTAAAGTCATACCATTATTTAAATCAGGTAATAGAAACGACGTTGGCAATTTCAGGCCTATTTCTATCTTACCAGCATTTAGCAAAATATTTGAAAAGATAATACTCAAGCAGTTGCTAAGACATTTTAATTTAAATAGCCTCCTTCATAATGAACAATATGGCTTTACAAAAGGTCGTTCGACTACAGATGCGGGTGTTGCTCTGCTGAAACATATATTTAACGCATGGGAGAACTCGCAAAATGCTATTGGGGTTTTCTGTGATCTCTCCAAAGCCTTTGATTGCGTGCACCATGACACGCTTTTGCGTAAACTGCGTCATTACGGTGTTCAAAACGAAGCTCTCAACGTTATAAATTCTTATTTACATAATAGGTCCCAATGTGTAGATGTTAATGGTGAGAAATCTTCCGGTCTACCAGTTCAGTTAGGTGTACCTCAAGGCTCAATACTGGGTCCATTCTTGTTCTTAGTGCATATCAATGACTTACCATTCTATTTAAAGGGTATCTGTGAAGTTGTACTGTTTGCAGATGAAAATTCTCTTATTTTTAAAGTAGACAGGAATAGACAAGATTTTGACGATGTAAACAGTGCACTCTCAATGGTTACGGATTGGTTTACGACAAACCAAAACCAAGCCAACCAACCTAGTTCTCAATGCCAAGAAAACGAAATGTGTAAAGTTCGCCCTACCAAATGTTAGAAAGCTAGGACCCAACATCGTCTTAGATAAAGGGGTGCTTGAATCCATAAACTCGGCAGTTTTTCTGGGCATAACAGTAGATGCCAAACTTCAGTGAGGGCCACATATATCGAGCCTAGCGGGAAGGCTCAGTTCGGCCGCCTACGCCGTCAGGAAAGTAAGACAATACACTGACGTCGATACAGCTCGGTTAGTCTATTTTAGTTATTTTCATAGCGTTATGTCCTACGGTCTTCTGCTGTGGGGCAAAGCTGCTGATATTCAGAATATATTTGTCCTTCAAAAACGAGCTGTTCGACCTATTTTTACCAGCTAAGTGCCAGAGTTTCTCTGAGAGATTTTTTCAAAGATATTGGTATCCTCACGGTGGCGTCTCAATTCATCTCCGCCAACATCTTATATATAAGGCAAAATATACACTTATACACTAAAAACAGTGATTTTCACAATGTTAACACTAGAAATAAGGACAAACTACGAGCTCCCTTTCACCGGCTTCATAAGGTTCATAACTCATTTGTTGGGCTTGGTATAACCTTTTATAACAAGCTACCCTCTTCTTTGCTAGATTTGCCTTTTAATGCGTTTAAAACGAAAGTAAAATCCAAGCTTTGATCAAAGGCATACTATTGTATAAACGACTACTTAAATGATAAGAATAGTTGGTCGCTGTGATTAACTCAAGACAATGTTTATGTTCTTTCTCCAGATTACCTACTGACAAGTTATATGAGTTTATATAATTGTATTTTTTATATTTTTTATTTGACTTTATAAGTCAAGCTATTTTTAATTTTATTTCAATTTATTGTTGACATAATCTACTCATTACAATGTTTTTTTTTAATGAATTGTATTGCAATATGTGGTTAGCTAGTGACCTCGACAATTGATCATATTATTTATTGTTATTAGTAATTAACTGTTTGTTTTATTTATTTTATCTCGATGGTCCTAGTTTTATCATTTATAACTTCCAGTTACAACTATATGTAAGCGGGCACGCCCTTTATACCTGGAGGCTTTTATTTAGATATTAAGTTCTGTTTACGTTTAGTTTTTATTTCTGCCTGAGTATAGTTCTCAATGTAGAAATAATGAATGTAGATAAAACAATGAGGTTTTAATTAACAATTACGTTGGTTTCAATTGAATTGTTTCGTTTCATTAGACACGAAACGAACATTTAAAAGCTTTGTACATATTTAATACAGAATAATTTCTGAAAATCTTTCCTTAATCGTGTTTTGCTGTGTTTTATTAGACCATGGCCAGTAGGATGGTTCTGGCTGCAGGCACAGCAAGCAGAGGCGGGCGGTGCCGCCTCCACACGTACCGGTCTGGCCAGGGCCGCGCCGACCCTCGGAACCGCCTGTGCGCGAAACCAATGAAGAGCCGCTTTTTTTGGTCGTCGTACTGAAGCACGGCGGTGTTGAAACGTCAATAAATTGAAAAGAAAAATGCGGTGAAAATACGTAAATAATACTATCGTAAATAGCAAAAAATCGGTTCGCTTCCGCTTATTCGCAGAAAGAAAGAGAGAGAGAGAGAGGGGGAGAAAGAGAGAGAGAGGGAGAAAGAGTGAAGAAGAAAGAGAAAAAAAAAGAGAGAGAGAGGGAGGGAGAGGGAGAGAGAAAGCGAGAGAAAGAGCGAGGGAGAGAGAGAGAAAGAAAGCGAGAGAGAGATTTTTTGCTATGAATGTCGGTATTAAACCTGCGGACGAAGTGGCGGGCTGCAGCTAGTCTTCATCATCATCATTTCAGCTACAAGACGTCCACCGCTGAACAGAGGCCTACTCCAAGCACCGCCACATCGAGCGAATCTGTGCTTCCCGCATCCGGCGGATTCCTGAATCTACTACATTATTATAATGCAAACAATGCTATCATAGCAGACAGACCACAGCCTAAGCAACAGCGGTTCTTTTGATTTTAGCGCAGAGCTCATAATTAATGAAAACTAAAACCCGAGACCTAAACATTCCACGAACCATAGGCATAAATATTGTCTTGGAGATTTATACTCACGTATCGATACCCAACTTTGATGATTAATGAATGAAATAGGGTAAAAATTAAGTCTCAGAACCGCCCCTAGTGCCCTGGCGCCTGTGTCGTTGCACGCTTCGCACATATGGGCGGCGCGGCCCTGCGTCTGGCACGCAAAGTTCCAGGTGCCGCAGCACTCCCGGGTTATGCGCCCCGCCACGCAGTAGCTTCACTACTTACGCTGCGAGTAGATGTAGCATCGGCAAAATTCGTAAAACCGATCACCATCCGAACCGAGTGCGCCTTCAAAATCACCAATATTTATTACTGCTTTAGGCGAAAATGATCTTTACGTAAACGCAATAACTTGTTAAGAGGGCCCTTCCCGGTCCGTGTATCGTCAACGCGAGCATGGTCGAAAAGCTTGTTGTTTCATCGAGTGCAAGTGAGAACTGCTAACAAACAAGCGAGAACGCGATAACATTGTACGAAAAATGGTGTGTAAAAATTTGTACCAGGAATACGTGTTTTTGAGTAACCCTTACAAGTTTATGAAAAAAATATTTAATATTTAGAATTTCCATTACATTTGCGAGGTTTCTATGCAGATGTATTCTTTACTTTTACCAATTATGAGTATATTATGACCGGCCAAAGTTCGGGTAAAATTTGTGCAAAAAAGCAGATTTTTGGAGGCTTATACTGAATTTGCTTCTCGTTTTTTTATTTTTTGCTTTCATAGAAACCTAGATATAGTGCACAAGATACAAATTAGTTTAAAAATTTCAAAGAAAGATGTGTTACAACGCCATAATCACGGCCGAGCGTATGTATGAAAAGTATGACGGGTTGGCCGCTCTTAAATCATATACTCAAATACATTCGTAAAATTGAAATGAATGAATGAAAATGTAGAAATGTATACTACATCTAAGTTGTGTCGTACTAGAATGCTATATTATCACCGAGTATTAATAAAACAAGCTGAGCTATAATTTATAAATATATCAGTCGGGCGAAGCCGCTGGCGGTAGTAAGGAATAAAACAACAAATGATTTTGATATAATATTTAATGTCAATAAACAACATCAATCTTACTACATATATAAGTAATAGGCTCGCCCCCTATTAAATGGGACTTATACATATCTGCCGAAATGTGGGTGTACTATAGGTACAGCTCTGTCTGACTCTTCGGGGAATACTGGCGTAATGTTATGAATTTAAGAGATTTATTCACAATTTACTGTATGATTCTATTCTTCGATGAAGCTTTTGTCTGACCGCCCGTATGTATCTGAAACAAGATAAGTACCGGATTTAATCATTTGCGCCGATCAGCACGCGTAACATGAAAACCATAGGAACGGGTTTTGTCGACGGTAGAATAGACAAAATGACAGATTGTGATTGTTTATCTGTCATTTCACTGCGGGCCCTATCAGAGTACCAACTGCGACATTTATTTTTTAAATGTCGCAGCTTTATGCTTTTTGGCCTCGTACAGGACTGCATTAATTTTTAAGTATACTTTTTTTAAATTGTTTTTTTATTTATGTTTAGTGTGTTTTTAGTTTAATTAGTGATTTCCTGTGCGAGTCTCAATAAATACTTTTTCTTTCTTTCTTTTCATTTTGTCTATTCTTCCGTTGACAAAACCCGTGTCATGCTAAGTCCTCACGCATTTTCTATAGGATTTTTTATGATTACATTCCGAGCACGGCAGCAATGCTGCGCGACATAGCTGCGACGGCACTGCTGCGCGGCAGACCAGCTATCTAATTACGTAATTAATTTTCGTAAACGATGACGACTAATCCGTTTCATTTTGACAGTTCAACAACATTCATTGCGTTATTTACGTTGGTGAGCAAATTTTTTTTGACCGAACTTATGAAGCAATGGATTGGCAATCTGTTTCAAAAGGATTCAGATTGATCGTGTATTACGGAATTAAGGTACAGTGGTGCGGCATTGATCACAGCGATAACACGTGAATGTTGAGAAGTAAACTACGAACAGTGTTGCGCCGCAGTGCTCGAAATCACGCGGCAGGGAGCAATGCCGCGGCAGCACGTTCGGAATTTTCCTACATTTCCTTCATTTTGTATGAACCATCGCCCACTACAGCCGGGATGCACCGCACTTTTGTATTGAAATGCGATGCGCTGAGGTTCGATGCGGCTGTAATATGCAGTTGCTGCGGTCACCGCAACGATGGGTGACCATCTTTGAGGTTGTTTTACAGGTTACAAGTTTTAAATGATAGATCTAACTTTAGAACATTGCCAAGCCATTACCTACCTGCCTTTTGCCAACGATTGGGTCGGCTTCCAGTCTAACCGGATGCAGCTGAATATCTATCTGCCAGCCCAGTGACTGGGTAACACGATACCCGTTGGTGAAATGCGGGGTTCTGACGACCCGTAACGGTTGTCAAAAGATCTACAAATGACAGCCGGGACCAACAACTAACTTTCCGAAGTATACATAGGAATAATATTGATAAATTATAATTATTTCTGTAATTTGGTTCAACGAAACATTTTTAGACGTTAAAAATAAATTATGTTTTAAAACAGATGAGGTCGACTACTCTGAGAAGAAAGGCCGAAACAAACTCAGAGCTCACAGTCTCTTTTAAAGTCCAGACATAATCTTGGTCAAGCCATATGAGGACCATGTAGATTAATGTCTGAAATGATCTTTTGAGGAAAGAACCACAGAGATTCAAGAGAACCTATCCAGCCGGTCCACGCATTGTTCAGTAATCGTTCAGCTCACTTCAGAACGTGAGGAATAGAAAAGAAAATAAAATACTTACATGCTCATGTGTTCTTAGGGCTGATAATCCTTTGAAAGCCTTTGGGCACATCTTGCAGGTGTAGGGACGGTCATTAGTATGTACTCTTAGATGAGACTGAAAAAGATAAAATAATGTGTGAATATCATGATCATGAAACAAAGTCAAATAATTTATTTCAATTAGGCACATGAAAGGCACTTTTGAACGTCAAAATTCACAACAAAAAAAAAAAAAAACAATAGACGACATACATTTAGTAACCAAATCAACTCTTACAGAGCTCTCTTCTCGTCTTTTGCTCTTAAAGAGTCATAAAGAACGACTCGTGTTTCACCTCTCAACGAGGATCCTCCGGATGACGATTGACTTGTTGCGAACCAGGACTCGATTTGTGGACATGTCAAGCGTCGAGAGTAGAGTGAGCCACTTCACCCGACAACGTCGGTTTTGACTGAACGGATTTAGATGAAATTTGGCACATGGGTAGACCATGACCTGGAGAAGGACATAGGCTAATCCTCATCCTGGATCGCAGACAAAACGACCGCCTATTCAAATTTTTTCGCGATTACGATGTTGGTCCCATGTTGGCATGTTGGTCCGATGTTGGTCCCAAAGTTGTTCAGTATGATAAATTTCATACACATACGAACCTAGCTCAACCATAGCCAACGCCCCAGAGGCAAATATTATATATTATTATTTAGAAGTAACTTTGTATCTCATTATAAGTGAATTGTATAGTTCTTATGGGAAATAAATATCTTTAAACCTAACATAAAACCTCTTTTTTTTTTTAAGTCGGTTTAAAATGAATATTATCTAGGGTACTGTAAAGCTTACCTGTAATAACTTCATCATTGTGAAGCTCTTGGGGCACTGCGCACAGTGGTACGGTTTCTCCCCGGTATGGTTCCTCTGATGATATAGCAACACACATCTATTCTGTAACAAAAAAATATTAATATAAACGCCATTATTTTATGAAATACTATGTGTATCCAGTCTAAATCGATCCTAATGAACATGGACCTGTTAACAGCCACAATCATTGCGTTATTTACTTTGTTGAGCATACGAATGTCACACAACGATGTCTTCATAGTTTTGAATGACCGCTCTTGCGTTCATTCTAAAAGTTAGCAACGTCGCAAATAGCTGTCCAATATTTACCTGTTTTGGTTAATTTGGCAATATATTATGGAAATAATAAATATGACTAACTAGTACATACAAACTCACAAATTTTACCTCTTTACAATATTAGTATAGATCAGGAGTCAGTAAATCCGGATCCGGATCTATTTTGTGCGGATTTTAAATAAACATAAACATTTAACACAAAATAAAAGCTGTTGTTTTGAGTTTTGGCTTGCACCAACTTAATCCAAACTTCAAACAGATAAGATAATAATTTAAAAAAACATTTTACAAATTGTAATATAATTACTTATTATATTCCGGTTTCTTTTCGTTTTACCTATTTCTTAAATATTATTTTTTAATCTTGGTTGCTAGTACAGTATCTACGACACAACTTAGATGTAGCATCGGCAAAACTCGTAAAACCGATCACCATCCGAACTGAGTGCGCCTTGAAAATCACCAATATTTATTACTGCTTTAGGTGAAAATGATATTTACGCAAACGCAATAACTTGTTAAGAGCGGCCAATCCGTCATACTTTTCATACAAACGCTCGTACGTGATTATGGCGTTGTAACACATCTTTCTTTGAAATGTTTAAAGTAAGTTGTATCTTGTGCACTATAACTAGGTTTCTATGAAAGCAAAAAATAAAAAAATCGAGAAACAAATTCAGTATAAGCCTCCAAAAACCAGCTTTTTTGCACAAATTTTTCCCGAACTTTGGCCGGTCATAATATACTCATAATTGGTAAAAGTAAAGAATACATCTGCATAGAAACCTCGCACATGTAATGGAAATTCTAAATATCAAACATTTTTTTCATAAACTTGTAAGGTTTACTTAAAAACACGTATTTCCTGATACAACTTTTTACACACAATTTTTCGTACAATGTTATCTAGTTCTCGCTTGTTTGTTAGCAGTTCTCACTTGCGCTCGATGAAACAACAAGCTTTTTGACCATGATCGCGTTGACGATAGACGGACCGGGAAGGGCCCTCTTAAGTCACATAACCAAATACATTCGTAAAATTTTAATGAATGCATGCAAATTTTCAAATTTATGCTATAATCTAAGTTGCGTCGTACTGTAATCGTCTACCAAACGGACTGCGACACTCATATAATTTTTTTAAACGGATCTTCAATGAAACTAATTGATGATTCCTGCATGCTTAGTATGACCACGGGTTTTGTACGGAAGAATAGACAAAATGACAGATAACAATCACAATCTGTCATTTTGTCTATTCTTCCGTCGACAAAACCCGTTTGTATGGTTGTCAAGCTACGCGTACTGGTATAGATGAACATCTTCACACTCACCGGTAGAGTCTTCCCACAAACTTCACACACCCACGGCCGCTCCTTCTTCCTACTAGCTTTATCTTTAAAGTCCACGTGTATGCGCCGGTAGTGCGCACTGTACAAGGATTCGCGGGAGAACGTCTTGTCACACTGTATAACACAAATGAATAAAATTATTTTTAAGTTCTTCGTATGGCTTTTTCCAATTCATATGTACTTTTTTATATAAGTGCTTAATGGCCAACCCGTCTTGAACAAGCGGGGTGATCAATGCTCGTGCCTATAATGTTCCCGCACACAGGCCTCCTCTCTGTGAGAGGGAATAGGCTGTAATCCACCACGCGGGCCCAGTGCGGGTTGGTAGATGTCACATGTCTTCGATTTTTTGATTCTAGGACATGCCAGTTTCCTCACGATGTTTTTTTGCTTCACCGTTTTGAGAGCTGTGGTGATGAAATTATTTAAACAAAGCGCCTGCCTGGGTTAGAACCTACCTATAACTTGTAAGTCAGGGCACAGAACACGGAGACGCTTTGGCGTGTCAACACATTCCATAGAAATCAAGCGTGTAATTGTTTACTCACAAAGCGACACTAATGACATAGCAGCTGATGGCTTTGAATGGCGGTCCGCACTTTCGATGTTACGAAGTTTACTATAGTTTGACCGGGACTGCGCCTGAGGTATGTGCGCGGCGAGACGGGGGGGTAGTGCAGGCTGTTCATTCGTTCAAGCACGACGCGCGGCGTCGCCCACCGCTCGTTGGTCAACGCTGCCTCCCGCCTCGCCGCGCATTCCAAAGTCGCGGATCAGTGGTTCGGGTCAAATTATAGTACTGCCATCTCTAAGACGGTGCGCCTACGAGATTCAATTTAAAAAAAGGTGGTGGCGGTGTGCTTCCATTAACTACTGTCAGCTGTCAAGTTATCATTCACTCTCATTTTCATTCTTATCATTCCTCATACAATCCTTCCATCTTTTTTTTTACCTTAACCTCTCTCTCCATTTATCAACATTTATATTCATCACTCTTTTTGTTACATGCGTTTCATCCCTACTCATCCCATGCTCATACCATGACAATTTTGGTATAACTCTTAGCTGGGCTAACCTACTGCCATCAACTAGGCACAAATCTAGACACTTAACTACTAAGATTAGATATTTTTTTTGGGTGGGAAATTATCAAATAACTTCTCCCGCTCTGGGCGGAGCGGGTCAAACTCTTACTGACTAAAACCCACACTTGTTCCTTTAGTTGCCTGTACGTTGCCAGGGGCCCCGGTATCGGACTTTCCTGCGACCCCGACAGGCATTGGTCATAACGGACCCCGTCAGTTGGTGCTAACATCTCTTTGAGCCGCGCGTGGAACACAACGCGCCGTCGACCCGGGCTTGGTCCTTATCGGACGACGAGCTACTTTGCCCGACCTGCGAATCGGACTCAGGGCCTTATGCTCTACAGTAGCGCTTGAACCCACTAGATCGAGGATGCAGTTAACACATACAAACATAATAACATGACGCCTGTATTCCCAGAATGGTCAGGCAGGGGTGTACCTATAGTACACCCACACTTCGCCAGTTATGTTTAAGTCCCATGTAATAGGATGTGGAGCAGTTAAGTCCCAAGTATTTAAACTGAAAATGGAAAACAAAAATAGTTATATTTACTAACCTTCTCACAAGAATAAACCTTAGAACTCCGGTGTTTGTCCAACAGATGGTCTCTCAACTCCAACGCTGCATTTAACGCCTCTCCACAATGTAGACACGTGTGCTCGCTACAAAAGTCATGCGACGAATGACGTTCTAACGCTGAGTTATCTACGAACCGCTTGTCACAGGAGAGGCACGCGGAAGGCAGAAGGAGCTGTTGAGTGAATGATAAGAGTGAATGAATTAGTGAGTGAATGAACTTACGAGAGAATTAACGACTGAATAGACGAACGAATGAGTGAATGAAATAAATACACGCGGGAACCAAGAATGAGTGAATGACTTACAAAACGATTATTATAACTTTACAAAATGAATGAATGATCAAACAATGAATACATACATGTCGATGTGCCCGCTTCTTGTGCGCGTTGAGCCCGAACGTGCCGATAAAGGCCTCTCCACACACGTCGCACCAATTGAACTCAGAGGGGTGGTGTATACGTAGGTGAGATAGATGGTTTGACAGTTTGCTGAGAAGAAGAAATAGCTTAAATAATCTCAAGCTTGGATAGCCGGGAAGGGTAAGCAGAGATGCTAAGTATAAATTTCGCCAGTTATGTTTCAGTCTCATGCAAAAGGGGAGTTCGTGGCTAAGTAATGACAGCCGCATGGGTCGATCCATCAGGTTAAGCTACGCTTGCCGGGCTTGGTCCGTGGATGGGTGACCATCTTTAATCGGAAATCACGTTAAGTCCCGGCTGTCATTCGTGGATTTTGACAGTTGTTAAGAGTCGTCAGAAGCCCGAAAGTCTGATACCAGTCTTACCAATGGGTATCGTATTACCCAGCTACTGGGTTGTGGAGGTCAGATAGGCAGACGCTCCATGTAAAATACTGGTAATCCGCTGCCTCCGGTTAGACTGGAAGCCGATCCCGCCATAGTTCGGAAAAGGTTAGGCAGATTGATTGTAATAGGGGGCGAGCCTAATACCAGCAACTGGGTTCAAATGAAGTGAGTGAGAAATTCCTGATGGAAAACCCAATAACCCTCTGCCCGACCTGAGAATCGGGCCCAGGACCTCATGGTCAGGCAGGTATTTCAGTTAGAGCAAAGACAGACAAAGAAATTAATAGGCCTTAGGTCTAATACTCGCAACGCGAATTAAGGAAAACGAGTATGTAAGGATCGTAGCAGGTGGCGTACTGTAGTTTCTGCCTACCACCATAGGAAGGTGTGAGTTAAACTCACACCTTAACTCACTGAGTTTATCTATGTGATAGTATTATATTAAATGAGCAATATTTGCAAATCCTATAGGTATAGGATTTTACACCAATTAGTTTTATTTAGGCTCCCTATAATAAAATAATACGACTTGCGGTCCGTTTGGAAGATGTTACGACGACTTGGGTCTCGCGTCGTCGGTTATCGTGTCGATGGCAGAAAATGTAAGGCGTGGGCTTAATTCAATTACTCAAAAATGTTTGATTAGGTTTTTGTTATAAATTTAACCGTCTAATTAATGTCCGCACAAAAAAGGTCGGCGGTCCGGATCCGGACCGCGGTCCTCCATTTGGTGACTCCTGTCCTATACTATTAAGCGAACAATATTTATAACAAGTAATATAAATACATATATATTTGTAATCACGTTCTCGAAAACGGCTCTAACGATTTCGATGAAAGTTGCTATGATGATGATGAAATTAGGGGTGTACGGGGACGAAAAATTTATATAGCTAGGTCTCGTATCTGGAAAAATTCGTTTTCTCTATTTTCACCCGAGTAGAGCTCGGTCATCCAAAGTTTAAAACAAGATGGCTACCTTAGAATAATATCATGGCAGCATGGAATTAGTATGAACTGTACTATACTATTAAATGAGCATTCTCTATTTTCACCAGAGCAGAGCTCGGTCGTCCAGGTACTATCAATTAATATAAATACTTACTCATAAGATTTCCCACAATGTTGACATTCGTGCATTTGTCCTCCATGCATTTTAAAATGTTCTTTAGCATTGAAACTGTAAACAGGAAAAACATCCTGTATAATGTCAAACTCAAAAGCCGTTACAGTTCATAAACAAGATGTAGATAATAAATGAAAATACTGGCAATACATAGGAGTATTTTGGAACTATCAATTAAATCCTAGCTTCGATATAAAAAAAAAATGATTTTGTTCACAGTTATGGGCCGACTGTGGATTTTGCCAATTATTGGATACATTTTATTTAATTTTCGTATGCAGACTTGGACCGTCATTAGATATTCGCAATTTAATTTATTGTCGTATTCTTGTCTCCACCTTGTATACCAAAGCGCTACAAAGTTATTTTGGCGCGATATACAATTTCTGTGGCACAAATTCACAAATGTTCACCAACAACGCCCCCCGGTCAATGCCATTCAGGCTCCAAATTATCCTTGTAGCACTGGAGAAGCGGTTAGAGCTAGCAACTAATAAAAAAACCGCCCAAGTGCGTGTCAGACCACGCACAATGAAGGGTTCCGTAGAAGGGATGAATTTATCCAAGGAACAAACTTCACATTGTAGTTGAATTATTTTTTTCGCATACAGAATGTATGGGAGATCATGTTTTTCAAACTGAAAATTTAAGTTAGTCGTTCATTACTCGTTAACCTGTAAGCCTACTTAGTTGTGATAGTTTTTCTTTTAACTTCATTATATATAGTACTGCTGTGATTTTTTTCATAAATCTAAGTACAACCATTTAGCGAGGGGGGGAGGGAGACACATGACTCTAACAAAAATGTGCACTTTAAAGCTTAATATTTCGCAAATGGATTCCTGAATTGAAAAATAACTTTCACACACCCACAATATTTTTGAACGGCATGTATTTAATGCGGCAACTAAGTTAAATGAATATAGGTTTAAAAAAAAAATAGAGTGGGTACCATATATAATGGGTTGGCAGCTAATAAGGAGTAAAGATAAAGATAAAGATATATTTATTTGTAAGCATGTGTAACATTATACATATAAATGCACATGTGGATGTAAAGTGAAAATCTGTGAGTTGCAACATGTTTTGCCATCATATATGATGATTGATGATGATGTTTGTCAGTATCGTAATAAGTAATAGGTAGCATATTAATATATCAGTAATAAGCTCCGTTTTAATTTAGCATCAAGTTTTTCTTTTCGGGAACAGAATTAATATCTAAGCGGAAACTTAATGGCGAAAACAAAATAGAAAATGGGCATTCATAAATAATATAAATCAGATTCTATTTAAAATTGTTTGTATGAAGAATAAATATAAACTTCGTTTTTCAATCATAATGATAAGTTCGTTCTTGGGATAAATTCATCCCAACTACGGAACCTTTCATTGTGCGTGGTCCGACACGCACTTGGCCGGATTTTTTCGTAATTTCTTTCATAGTTGAGTAGATATACCTAGTAACTGATTACCACGTGCCAAGATCTCTACCTACTACCCGCTCGCCTTGGCGCGTTAATGGCCACTGTTCTCACCTAACCTAATCCAAATGATTCACCCACAATAGAGGGTATCTAGCGCTCGGCGGCCGCTGCCGTGGCACGCTCGCTCCGCTCGCTCGCCTTCACGCGTTAATGGTCACTGTTCTAACCTAACCTAACCCAAAAGCCACCCTACTAACATTATTAGTCGCCAAGTCATTATTTATAGCTCCTCGCCTAATATTTTATTTGACTGGTATAGTTTATTTGCTACCTAAACGCTGCTGCTAGTTTTTAGTTTTTATAACACCTTTAATTTTGAACCTTACATAATATAATAGTCGCGAAAATATTTAATCGCTGGCAAGTTATTTTATTTGTTGCAAACATTTAGTCGACTTTTAAGTTATTAGTCACTCGGAAAATAATAAGCATTTTTGAACTACCTTTCCAACGACACCCAACACCATGGGACAGACGAGAAAAAAGAAAATAAACATCCCCACTTTACGTGTAGGTACCCAAAAAACACTTTGTCGGCGTGATTAATATGTATACATTTGCCAAATTACAGCTTTCTAGTAGTCTCTGAGCTAAGTCGCGGGCAGAAAGACAGACGGACATGGCGAAACTATAAAGGGTTCCTTTTTTACTACGGAACCCTAAAAACGAGTTGGCGAGCAACGAGCACCGAGTGCGCGATGAGCGGTTACTCGCTGGCATGCGTATGTACCAAGCGTGAGTCTCTCAGCGAGTGTGCCAAGCGAACGTTGCTAAGCGACTACTCTCTTTGATATCTCTTGTCGCTGCGACATGCGAGTACCCGCCCGCGATGTGAACAGTCAGCGATCAACTGTTAGTCTATGTATCTATGTCGGGCATATTGATACTTACGTTGTTCTAGAAATATACGAGCACTGTTTACAAGCGAATTTCAGTCGATGGCTTTTTAGATGTTGGTTTAACCCCCGACGATCTTTGTAACGAAATTGACAGAATTCACATATTACGCTCCCTCGACTCTGAAATGATAAGATACTATTTAAATATAATCTATACTATACTCTGACCAAATCAAAAAACAATACATAGCGCTGTGAACAATATAGTGAAACATGTCAAAACTACACCTCCGCTCTGTGCATACATACGCTCACACGCACACACATTTACAATCAAACTACACGTCACTAAGTGCACACATGTTAACGACACCGGCCTCTCGTCACTGTTGATAGCGCTATGTCTTGTTTTTTTTTTGGTCTGAAAAGCTGTACTAATTCAAAAGTCATTTATTTAATCTGGGCTGAGAATCAGCACTTTTAGAAAAGTCAAAATTACATAAGACAGTCCCCCAAAACGCCCAACCTTCACCACTGCCTAGTGCGTTAGCTGGGAAGAAGTGGCGCAACAAACTCCCCAGCAGCACAGCTGTCTGTTCAGTTAGAACAAATATGAGATAGACTAACCGAGCTGTATCAACGTCAGTGTATTGTCTTACTTTCCTGACGGCGTTGGCGGCCGAACTGATATCGCGGCCCCGGCACACAGGCAACGGAAGGAACATGGGTGGATTTTAGTCAGTAAAAGTCTGACACGCCCTCTCGCTCCGCCCAGAGCGTGAGAAGTCATTTGATGATTACCCAACCTCAAAAAAAAAAAAAAGGCGGGCGAACTGAGCCTTCCCGCAAGGTAAGTATCAAGCACCTCTTTATCTAAGACGATGTTGGGACCTAGATTTCTAACACTAGGTAGGGCTAACTTAACACATTTCGTTTTCTTGGCATTGAGAACTAGGTTATTTATCGTATACCAATCCGTAACCATTGAGAGTGGATCAGAATCAGAATTTATTTATTTGTGAGATTGTAGTTTTACATAGTATGGTGTTAGTATATTTGTTAGTTCTATACATTCTGCCACAAAGTATATGGTGTAAAAATATTCAATTGTCGTTCTTAACTAAGTACAATATTAATTGTGAGATTTGCAAGTCCAATGAATTAGTAGTGCACTGTTTACATTGTCAAAATCTTGTCTATTCCTGTCTATTTTAAAAATAAGAAAGGTATCATCTGCAAACAGTACAACTTCACAGAGACCCTTTAAATATAATGGTAAGTCATTGATATACACTAAGAACAAGAATGGACCCCGTATTGAGCCTTGAGGTACACCTAACTAAACTGGTACCCGGAAGATTTCACACCATTAATATCTACACATTGGGACCTATTATGTAAATAAGAATTTATAACGTTGAGAGCTTTGTTTTGCACACCGTAATGACGCAATTTACGAAAAAGCGTGTCATGGTGCACGCAATCAAAGGCTTTGGAGAGATCACAGAAAACCCCAATAGCATTTTGCAAGTTCTCCCATGCGTTAAATATGTGTATCAGCAGAGCAACACCGGCATCAGTAGTCGAACGACCTTTTGTAAAGCCTTATTGTTCATTAAGAAGGGGGCTATTTTGCTTAAAATGTCTTAGCAACTGCTTGAGTATTATCTTTTCAAATATTTTGCTAAATACAGGTAAGATATAAATAGGCCTGAAATTGCCAACGTCATTTTTATTACCTGATTTGAATAATGGTATGACTTTACTTCTCTTCAGGAGGTCAGGAAAAGTTCCTAAATCAACACATTTATTAAAAGTAACAGCTAGATGGGGGCTACGATGTCTATTATATTACTTAAAAGTTTAATGGAGATGCCCCAGTAATCACCAGTGTTTTTAGACTTCAGTGTGTTAAAACATTAACTACATCACGAGGCGTTACATGTTCGAAACTAAATAAGCGATTATTTTTATACACCCTACTAAGCAAAAGGTTTTTTTCAGCTTTAGACGGGGATGAATTTAATAATATAATAATGCTGACGAGTTTGTTTTTTGTTTGAACACGCTAATCTCTGGAAATACCAGTCGGATTTGATAAATTCTTTTTGCATTTGGTAGCACAATTCTTGAGGAGCCGAGAAACAAGAAAAGAAATCAGAAAGAACGCTAAGCGAAAACGAAGTAATAGCTCGGGCTGGCGATGCGATGCGACACGGTAGGTCGTAGGATATAGTTTATGTTAAAACAAGAAATTTTACGGGGACTAAGTCGCGGGCAGTAGCTAGTAAATACTACTTACTGGATCATGCTGAGACAAAACATGTTTATTCAAAATATCAGCACTCATATACCCTTTAAAACATAGTTCGCACTTATATGGACTATATAAATAATTAGAACTCGACTTCCTATCCAACACGTCTTTCATTTGCTGTTCCTCACTCAACACAACAATTTCAACATCAAATGCTTTTTCAAAATCTGACATATTTTCTTTTGTTTCAAAAAATTTCCCTTTCTTTTTCACCGTGTCAGATTGTTTCGTACATTTCTTTCTTAAAGTTGTACATTTTTTCTTTTTGTTGACATTTTTTTTGGGTTTTTCTGAGAGCGTGTTAGGTAAGTCATTTTCAATTTTGATTTCGACCGTTTCAGCGTATATTTTTGAGGTTTCAGTATTTTGTGGTGGGTATGTGTAGTCATCATAATTGTCAAAATGGACATCATAGTTATCAATTTTCAATTCTGAAAAGTTTTCCTGAGTGATGTCATTTACAGAGATGCTTATTTGTGTTTTTTCTGACTTTTCATGTTGTATGTAGGGTTGAAAGTTGCTTAAATAGTCTGATGTTATCTGTAAAAGATAAAATATGATTTCTTATTATTGTTACACATTATGCATTCCCATTTAGTTACGTTTTCTTTTTAAGTCCTTTAAAAATGTATTATTGTTTTTTTATTTCACGAAGCGACGCGCGCTTTACTTGTGTGTAGCCAAGTGCACAAATACGCTATGAATGTGTGTGTAAGCGCAGGAGCGCTCGGTACCGTCCGAGACAATGGCGAAATCGGAAGTGTGTGTGTGTGTGTATTATGTGTGGACGCTACTCGACTTCACGCACACATTGACAGCGATTTGTACACTGTAACAGTAACCACAAGTAAAGCGCGTGTCGCTCCGTGTGATAAAAATACTATATAACCTTTTCTAAAATACACCAAAATTGTTTCAATTTATTTTTGAACATTTTAAGAGCGTTTATCCTATGAGTTGGCAACGTCGCAAATAGCGATTGAACACGTGAATAAATTAAGTATGGAACTGTTTAACTTGAAACAAGCGTCACTGGTGAATGGTTATCAACAAGATGTTAATGTAAATTATGTTTTTTTTTTACAAAAAACAAGTTTTTATTTTGCACTTTTTAGTTGTGGTACCACTCAAATTAAAAAACCACTACTTGCTATGTAAATAACAGTGACAGGAAGTTATCATCATATCATCCACATACATAGATGTGATCACTATGGACCCTGTCGGGGACAACAAAATAGTAGGAAATGGTAGCAGTTTTTGCGTCGACGAACCTGACACCTTGTATACTAGGTGGGAAGAATACGTATTATTGAAGCTTACTCAAAATCAATCCTGGAAGCAAAGTTAATAAAATTTATGGGACCAACTTGGGAGCATACCCTCTCATACAAAAAAATAATTGTCAAAGTCGGTTCACAATTGACGGAGAAATCGGCGGACATATGTACATATAAAAAAAAAACATACATACGCGACGAACATATAACCTCCTCCTTTTTGGAAGTCGATTAAAAAGAGGTACGCGTAACGTTAATCTTTTATTGTGGGCTTAGGTTAAACAGATGAGGGAGAGATGTTAGGTAAATGACAGGTCCATTATGTCCTGCCTAATAGGCACACAATAATTATGTCAACATGCAGCGTAAAACAATTCTTAGGTATCACATATAAAATAATTCTTACAAAATAACAATTAGGTGTATGGTGACAGATTGTAGTAGGTACTAATTATTAGGAAAATCTTGGATCGTGTATAAGCTTTGTCACTAGGGATGATAACAAAAAATATTTTTTTAGTCCGTCTTTGAGATTATAAAAAAATATTGGAATTTTTCTTTTTTTACGTAATCTAAAGATTACGGCGATACATTGAGGTAAAATGTGCCATGACGTCACGAGTATGTAGATTTTATACATACTAGTGACGTAGCGACCCCCACTCCCCAACCTAAAATGCGTTTTATCTAAGTAATTTTTTAATAATATGATAAAGCAAAAAATACGTGTCTAATATTTTTTAATTGATGGACTAATTAGAATTTCACTTTTTTTACCCAGGCATCATCCCTATTAAAAAATTACGCAATTAATATTTGAATAGTGGGAGTTCCTTGGTGCTTAAAATATCCACAGGTATCATATTGTAAATTTTAGATGCCATTCCAAAAAAACTTGCCCAGAAGAGCAGTTTTATGTGGTATACTAGTTATTTTCATTTTAGTTCACCGAATAGATTTTTATTTGTAAGCTGAGTTGCAACTTTATTGTGCATGCTGTGGTCTCCTTTAAGTGATGGAGTACAAGCCCGGGCCAGGGGGTTTGCACCCCCAAACCCCCTGCCTGCGGTCCTGATCCTGACACTCCTTTTCAAATTCAAATAATTTAATTCAAGTAACATAGACTCATAACAGGCATAATAGGAACACACACATTAACTTATTTCACTTTGTTTCATATATGTTCATATTTACATTTTTATACTCTCTTAGAGGAAAATAAATTTAGTACCTTACCTGAACATTTAGGAAAAAAAATACAACACATAATACATACATTCTTATTTCTGACTCTGGCATCTTCTAGATAGTTAGTAGCTCTGTGACAGTGATCCCTGAATGTATTGTATTTCAGCAGGAGAATGGTGCAGTAGTTACAGATATACTGCGGTAGAGTATCATATGGACAGACCTGGAATGTAAAACCTTATTATTTAACAAAAATTATGTGCAATAAATGTATCATTATATTACAGTTTTACTCCCCAAACGGATTGGCAGAGGTGTACCAGTACACCCACAGTTCGCCAGTTATGTTTAAGTCCCATTTAATGGGGGCGAGCCTATTGCCATCAACCGGGCACAAATCCAGACTGGGCTGCTACTGAGAAATTATTATTTGGTTAGACACACTAACAGCTAATTAGCTAATGCGTGTGTATCAAATAGCTTGGAGATGTTTAATCTGTCCAGTCGATTCTTGAAGCAGTTCAGTGAGGGAGCTGTCACAACACTCTCCGGGAGCCTATCCCATGCTGTTACAACTTAGATAAGAATTGCTTCAAAGGCGTTTTCTTTAATGAATTTTCAATGGAATTCTAGATGGAAAAATCTAATAACTCTGCCTTAACCAGGAATAGAACACACAACAGACAAGAAGAAAGGAACAGAAAAATATGTAATGTACTAAGGTGATGCTTATTTCTAAAGAAACCTCTTCTATCATATCTGCAATGATTTAATGATAAGAAAACAAATAATATCATGCCTTTATTTCCCAATGGGGTAGACAGAGGTGTATTGTGTATTTTTATAATACTGCATTCGCAATTCATTTGCCAAACATGTAAACAAACACAAGTTTTTAGGAAAAACAACTGTAACGCCTTCACATAAGGTTCACTTTGCGCTACAACTTCATATTTTTTTATCATAATCATAATCATTTATTTGTCAGAATATGGTAGATGTATATGGTCTTAAGATTAGCCAATAGTTTTTTAGTTTTTTCAACTTTATTTAGAGTTGCATAAAGTTGATGTTTGTCTAAGTTGAAAAATCGTGTTTGTTTACATGTTTGGCAAATACATTGCGAATGCAGATTAGGTGTATTAAGCCTATTGCCATAACCTGGACATAAATCCATTCTATGCTGCTATTGCAAAATTCCTCAAAGGAAAACATAATAACATTGCCCAACCTGAGGATCTAACCCAAGATCAAGTTCAGCAGTTTCACTTGCTACCACTGTACCAACGTGATAGGCAGTGCAAATTTTTTACTGAAATATAAATGACTACAAATCTTAGTAGCAATTTACTAGTATTCCTGTTCTCTATAACTAGACTAAATATACTTTTGATACAAGAGATTTCACGTTAACTTATAATCTTTAATCATACTGACTAACTGTGAAGGAAATCATTGTGAGGAAAGCTGGACTCGATAATCTATATAGAATCGGTAATACGTAGTGAGCAAGCGTGGTGATCAATGCTCATTTCCCCTCTGTATGAGAAGAGGCCTTTGCCGTGCAGTGGCATAGTAACTGGCTGGTATGGGTTATTCCGATTATCCACCCCAAAAAATCCACCCTACGGTGCATACTCAGAAACGTATGACCGAGAATCCACCCCCGACGGGGTGGATAATATCTGAAATCGTTTGTAATTACAGCAGTATAACCTATAATTCAATGTGATAATGACTGTACATGGGGAAAAAGTCGGAAGAGGAATCAAGTGGCTTCCGATTATCCGGGGTGGACGGATGAACTCGCATTTCCGAGTATCCACTCTAGGGTGGCTGTTTTAAGGTAGACAAACGGAATAATCGGCTGATATTAGTAGTAGTAATTTATATGGTTTTTTCGTACTTACTTCGCGTCCTGTAAGATTCTTATATCCTTTTAAAAGTTCGTCTTGATGTATGCTGTACAACTTCCTGTTCATAGCCAAACAAGCTCTGCAGGCTAGTAAATCTTCATTGAATTCGTTTTTAGGCGTTACCAGGGACATTTTAACTTATATTTTGCAAATAAATAGGGAAAAATCGCGTTTGTATACAAGTACTTACGCATCAAACAAAACAACTGTCATACAACTGTCAATTTTATTCAATGTAAAAACTAGAGTACGTTTTTCTGAATCGACTTGTAGGCTTTTGAGAATTGAGAAGCGTTAATTCAAAAGTTGCCAGCAAGCTGTTTCTTTTTCTATTTTATTTATCTTTTAATTATAATAAAATAATCTCCATCTGTTGTATTTGGTGAGCAAAGTAATAAACTTCAGAATTGCATACAAAATTGCTTTATGTCATGCGTTGCGTTCAGATCACTAACTACCTACTACATAAAATTGATTCAGGTTATTTTTTTATTATATTATTATCTGTGAATGAAGTTAGTACCTAATTTTTTCCGAAATAATCACGACCACTGTAGGCAGGCAGTAGGCAGGGTTTACTTTTAGCACTGGTTTTCGACCAGTCGAAATGGTGAAAATAAAGCACATTAATATAATAAACTTACACGTTTATTTACTACATACAGGGTTCAGTTTTCTTTTTTTCTCAAATAAAAAGGCGATTTTCTACAGCCCATCAAATTTACAATTTTCACTCAAACTATATAATATTTTTATATATACCAAGTACTTTTTTTTCTAAAAAAATTTACATCTAAATTCTCGTTAAAAAGAATTATGGCCGATTATTTTTCTTTAACTACATTAATTTTTAATGAGTTTGACAAATTAAGTCTTAAAAACAATTATAAAAAAAGTTGTTATAAAAAATTCAATATATCGGCAGTGATTATTTAAATGTTTTACGTAATTAATTTTTACATACAAAAATGGTTTTAAAATCAATTTAAGATAGATTATTGCTACCAGGAGTCCAGAAGAACAAGAAGTGATAGTAAAACTACGAAAGAAATACCGACTACACACAGTTCTTATTACATAAGTAAGAAAAGGAGAAAATATCGATAAATAATATTCATGATAGTATCTAAATCAGGTACGTTCTTCTGAACACTCCACGCAATTTAAAATTAATATAATTACAATTAAAATAAGGATTTCTGGTTTCAATGGGTAATACCACAGCACATTTACCTACAAAGGCAAAACAGAAAACACACTTAAAAAAACAGCTTTTTATAGCTTAAAACATCTTGTTATCTAGGTAAGTATATTAATGTTATTCTTTTAAAAACGGCCTTAGTTTTTTTCATTGCTATGTAAGAACATCACGCCTGTAATACAGGCAGAGGTGTACCTGTAGTACACCCACGTTTCGCCAGTTATGTTTAAGTCCTATGTAACAGGAGGCGACCCAATTGCCATCGACCGGACACAAGTCCAGACTCTGTCCAGTCCAGGCTGCTACTGAGTATTTTCTAAAAACCCATTAACACTTTGCCCGAACTGGAAATCAAACCCAGGACCTCATACTCAGCAGTAGCCACTAGACCAACGAGGAAGTCATTACTATGTGTTTATGACAAATGCACTTATATTTCCCATTGCGCCCAGAATCAATAATTTGTTCCATAACTTTTTTTTCTTACAAAAAACTAGTGATGTGTTCAAATATTGCTTTCGAATTCACGCTTAAATTAATATTGCACCTAAATTACGTTATGATCAATGAGGACTAATTTAGCTTCGAAATACGCCGTTCTTTTTAATGGTGGTAGTCGATTTAGACGAGGTATCTGAGCTCATTGTGATACGAGTCGTTTTTATCACTTTGCGGGACACTAAACGCCCCCAGACGTATAATAATAAAACTTCTGTTGCGTCTCGTTCCGAGCTCGTTGCTTGTGAGAAAAAAAACACCTAAAATCAAAATCAGCCTATAATGTTTCCACTGCCAGCACCCTAATTGCGTAATACGCGATCAATCACAATCTGAATCATTTTGAAAGAGATTGTTAATCCATTGCATCATATGTTTAAAAAAAATCTGCTCAACAACGTAAATAACGCAATAAATGTTGATGAACTGTGTAATGAAACAGATTAGTCTTAATCATTTACTATTTGTTACGCAATTAGATACCTGAAGTCCAATTCTCGTACTTAATTAAAAAACGTTCACATCCACATCGCAATTTGTCAAACTTGTCAAAAATGTTAGTAAATTTATTGTATTTTTGACAGATTGCGAATGAGATGCGAATGCGAACGTGCTTAAAAATTACGGGAATTGCCGCTCTGGTCTTGAATCCCAATTACGTAAAACACTTTCAATTTCACTCCAAAGATGAAAAAAAAAACTAATCCATTGCTTTATAGGTTTGAAAAACTCGGCTGCTCGACAACGTAAATACAGCATTGAATGTTGTTGAATTATCAGAATGAAAGGCATTGCAATTGTAAGTGTGTTTAACGATGTATTTTAATCTAGAATTCTACTTAGATATAGCTTCATAGCTTCTCCTGTTAGCAAGCTGAGAAAGGCTTATGTTCAGCATTAAGCAGCTACAGCTTGTGCAACTTGGTCTTAAATCCACTACCACCACCAAGCTGACACAGAACCCCATGAAACGTTCGAAAACAAAATAAAAATACACATTATTTTACTTCTAGAGATAGCATTATCACTAACACGATTTATTGCTTACTTAAAATAATAACTAGGAGCCTACTGCGCTTATACGGGGACAGAGTGGGTCTAGCAATGGATAGCGTACATCGAAACTGAGAGCCATTAATTCATCTATTTACACAAGACATCGCACTCTATTCAAATTTTACTTAATAATATTTTTGACTACCAGCGCCCCGCAGTTTCACCCGCATAAAAGTCGATCCCGTGGGAATATTAGGATAAAAAGTATCCAGTTTCATCCAAATTCGTTCAGTCGTTTTATCGTGATTGAGTAACAAACATACAAACTTTCAACTTCACAATATTTTTTATTTAAAAGTGTGTCCGTGGAGTTTCTGCCTTCTTTCTCCATAGGAATCGGCTACGCTTTGGAATAGGCAACTAGCTTCATCTTTCTGATTGACCGACTCCTTGACAACCCGAAAGTGGCTGTAATTGGTTTATTTGAAATAAATGGTTTGAGTTTGAGTTCATACGTGAATTATGGTAGTAGGAATATTAGTAAAAATATTATATTAAAATTATCGATACAGCTTAATCTGTTATTAGTAGATTTCTGCCAGTCGTTACTGGTAGTCAGGAGCCCGAAAGTCTGATAATCAGTCTTACCACGGGGTATCGTGTTACCCAGCAAATGGGTTGGTATTCAGCTGCATCTATTTAATCTCAAAGCCGGCACTATAGTTGGAAAAACGCTAAGCAGATAAAAATGGTACAAGTGAATCAGTAAAAAAATGAGTTGACAAAAGTTCACGAAAGATACTTACAATACGAATTCAGAAGTTCGAAATAGTACAAAGTGTATGCTTATTAAAAAACTTTTTTCACTTAGTAGTGCTTTTTTTTGAAGTCAGCTGTTTTTTTTTTGTAAAAGTTTTTCTTTTTCACTTTTCGAATACCACTACCTGCTATATAAATAACAGTGACAGGAAGTTATCATCATGTCATCCACATATACTAAGTGGGAAAATACGTATTATTGAAGCTTACTCAAAAACTATCCAAACAAAGTTAATAAAAAAATTATGGGACCATGCGACCAATTTGGCAGCATACCCTTTCATACAAAATGTAATCTGTACCCTACCCGCTGTCTCGAGTTTGGATGATAAGAAAGAGAAAGGAGTGGAATTATAGCGTGACAGTTGCCAGTTAGAGACTTAGAGTGGAAGCAGAAAACGTGTTGCGCCGACACCAAGTAACATTGGACTTGGGCAGGAAGATGATGTTGATGATGTCTCGAGTTTCGATGTACGATGTCCATTATTGCGAAAATAGTCAGTAATCATTAGTTTAAATCGCATTTTGTGTATCAAAATCATGTAATATTATATCCAACCCATTTGATGTGACCAATAGCGCTGGCATGTTTTAGTATAGCAAGCTTATCTGGCACGGTGGCTGTAAATGGAACTAACGAAATAAGTAACAACAGTGACAACATCTGTCATTCGTTCACCTCTTGATCTGACTGACTCTTGCCCTCCCCCAGCGATGCCCCAAGCCGAGGTGCATACCCCACAGGGGGAGCCCTTAGCGTGTAGTCGCTTAGTTTATAAGTTGTATGCCCCAGCTGGGGTTCTTAACTTATTAAGGCATCCACAGGATAGCCCGGCGATTCACAAAAAAAAAAAAATACGTTTGTTCACCACGAGCGCCGTCGTCACCGGTCCAGATGGGCTTGCTGCACTATAGTCCTTCCACATTTATTCAACCTCTGATTTTGCGTCATTGTCAAAATGACAGTGATCTTTATTTTCGTTACGATAAGGTTGATGTTGGGTTGCTGCTGTCAGAGGTAAAGTAACTGTGAAAAAGTAGTTTTCTGTTGACATTTACAAGCTTAGTTCTCTTTAAATTCCATTTGGAAACTCTTAGAATAAATTATTAACTACATATATTAGTAAATTCACTTTACATGGATGTTACTTAGTAAAAAATATTATTATGTTTGTAAAATATTATAGTAAAAAGCGTCTATTTATGCGAAATTATATATTAACTATGTTACGACTAGATTGTGTAAGGTTTCCTTAGACATCGCAAAATACATGAAAATGGAGTATTTAAAAATGTAGAGATATGTTAGCCTATATTTTCCATTTTCTAAGCTCTGGTCAAACTGAGGCGAATCCCGCGTGGTACACGGGACGCGACTGTGAGCGTCTATTGTATAAATGATTAGAAAACCACGCGCCAGTTTGATTACCTCCATACATGTTAGTTGACACTATCGGCGCGGGTGAATTTCGTCCCGCATCGCTCGGCAATTTGCCTCAGTTTGACCAGAATTTTAACCCAGTGTTATTTACTCCGACTACTGTAAATAACACTACTGTTTTTTTTAAATATTCTTGCATGTATTATCATTTCATTTGCAAAGTCAAACGGGTACAACCAATATCTTTAGACATCTCTATATTTTTAAATATTTAGTGACATACGACTTTTTGCTATTATTGCCACAAAAACAGCAAAAAATCGCTATGTACATATAAGAAATTGTTTAATTAAAGGATAACAATTAATCTGTGCGTAAGTGGTTATCAAAGTAAGGTTAGTAAAACAATATAAAAAATATAAATTTTCTAAGGAACCCTAAACATTATGCGTTTTTTTACAAAATGGTAGTATGAATCGAGGTATGGTAACACTAATATAAGCATCGTTAACCGCCATTTTTTTATGATTCGCGCGCGATTTTAATGACAACTGCTGTCAATACGAAATATTTAAAATTTTCACGATATTTCTAGCAATTACACCATTGCTTTACATTGCTTGTAGAGCTTGAAACATAAAGTAATATAACTTATGACAACCTATTTTGTGCTTTTAGCTCGTTCAATTTTTTGGGACAAATATTTGCTAAGGTACAGGACATAGATACCCATTGAGTTTTTTATTTGAAGGAAAACCAGCGCTGTGGCTCTGTCTCGCATAGGATCACAGAATTATGCTGAGCGATGGCCGTTTTGCGTGGATGTGACGCATATTTTCCCCCAACTTGTTGTTTTTTGTGTTTTTGTTGTTTCTTTGCGTCATATTTACTGTGTTATAAGCGAATTTTCTTTATTTCGTTCTAACATAAAACTTGATGTTAAGTGAAAAAAATCTACCTATTACAACTGCAACTCAAAACATTGTATACAATATTAAGTCCCGGCTAGAAAATTACATTAAAATCGCGTCCGCTCCACACAACTATAATAATCATACCATATTAAAAAATAAAATGGCGTATTTTTACAAAAAACAGCTGTCACAACTCTTAAAAAAGCTTAACACTAAAACGTTGGTGTCTTATCGTTTTACGATTTATAAAAAGAACATGTCAAAAACGTCAAACGGAGAGCGCTGATTGGTCGGCTCAAATTAGGCGCATAAAAAAGGTGTATAAGGCGAGAATTAGAGATTTTGCAATTTGTTTTCTTGTTGTTGAAGAGAACATGGGTGTTAGTTCGTCTGCGTGCGCTGTATGTGTGCCTCCGAGGGTGTGGAACTGGAAGATGTCGCTGACCTGAAACAAGTTAGCACAATCGTTGAATAACGTTCCGAGTAACATTTTGAGTCGGGGAAGACCTGAGAAGCGATGGATGGACTGTGTGACAGATGATATGGATAGAAAGGGGTGACTACTGAGATGACGACTTATAGAGAAGTGTGGGAGAATAAGACATGTTGCTCCGACCACTGATATATTGGGATAAGGGCAGGAGAATGTATCTTGAGAATTAACTATTTTGCCTCAATTTTTATTCAGAAAAACGCGTTTTTGTTTTTTTAGCTTGATGCGGTCCGGGAAAATGTTTAATTTTCTATTATTATTTGAAGAGCTAAGTTCAAAAACACAATTGAAAAAAAAAATCGCTGTTAAGATTTAGTGCAGGGTTCAAACCTGATTTCCCAGGCCTAAATGTGAAATCTTTTTTTATAATCACTTAGATTTTCTCATAATGTTGAAATTTTTTGACAATGTTTTTATATTCTTTTGCTGCGGATCGTTTTTTTTATATCATCGTATTGTATGTATATTGTTTTTTATTTATTATTTTTTCAGGAACTCCATATAATTTTAGTACAATAATAAATGGGAGAATGGATAACTTTCCGATTTAGTCAATCACTAGCGTATATGTAAAATAAATGGCTTTTGCACAGCACAACGATAGCGATAGAAGTTTTCGTGTGAGTGAGTTGTACGGTGTATGGTAAATACACGCTGTGTTTCATGGGATATTCTCTAAGATAATTATGATGATGTTCAATTGTGTTCCCACAGCTGGGAAACAGCCCTCCTCTCTGTGAGAGGGAGTGGGCCTATAATCCACTACGCGGGCCCAGTGCGGGTTGGTAGATGTCACATATCCACGTGTTTTTGCTTCTAAGACATGCTGGTTTCCTTAAAATGTTTTCAGACTAGTGGTGATGAAATAATTAGACAAATTAGGCTTGCTTGGGCTCGAACCCTCGGCGGTCGGGGCCGTTATCATTGGGCTATGACCGGGGGCCAAGTCAGCTATTTTCAATGATTGGTCATTATGACAACCATACCAAAGCAACGTCATTACCTCTGTGCATTCATTACAATGGATATAAAATATATGATGACGTTTAGCATTCGTTCATTAATTAAATCAGAATAAAAAAAAAATGTGCGCTTTGACACTTTTGACAGGTGACTGGACCTGCGTCTCAGTGCTGCCATCTAGTGAACGTCATTTCAGAAAACCCGTGCAGACGAGCGCGACGCGACACCGGTTATTGTTATACCGTGACGTTTTCTTAGAAATTGTATTGTTCGAGTCATGTCGCGCTGGGGGCCTTAATATTACCTTAGTGTGGGATAGAGCTGAAGGTCTACAGGACGTATAGCTCCATCTCATTCTCCCACTGAAGTAAAATTAAAATAATACTGCTTTAGAGGTGGTGGTAGGCCCCCAGGTCTGCACGAGCCTTTAGGAGATTACACAAACGGTTAAAATCAACAATTTTGGTATCAATGATCGGTCATCCTTAAGAGCGTTTATCTTAAAAGTTGGCAACATCGCAAATAGCTGTCAAAAATTTACCTGTTTTGACTTATTTGGCAATATTACTATATGGAGATAAGAAGTGTGGCTAACTAGCGAACTAGAATATTAATATTGAATTGCAATTATAACATTGAATTTGATGTTGTACCAGTTTTAGGTGTAAAAAGGGCATTTGTAAAGTTTCCAAATAGTTTTTTTACATCTAAAACTAAACATTCGGTGTTACGATATTAATTATTGCATTTCATAATCAATATTCTAGTTCACTAGTTAGGCACATTTCTTATTTCCATACAGTAAGTAATATTGCCAAATTAATCAAAACAGTGAAATATTTGATATCTATTTGCGACGTAGCCCACTTTCAGAATAAACGCTCTGAATTCCCGACAAGACTGGTTTTGAGCTAGCAACGAGTGCATACGAAACAATTCCTATGACCATAAATAAGAAGAAGAAGGACATTCCCTTACCTCATTCCAGCCATATCTGTTCTTAGCCTGCACTATTGCCTCGTACACCGCGCCGGGCTCCAGGCCGCGCAGCTCGTGCGTGACGCGGTGCGTCAGCGAGCCGGCGGGCTCGGGGGCCGGGATCACCACGTCGTGCCAGCGACCAGGCTGCTGGAAGGACTCGTTGATCTGGAAGAGGCGAAAACATGGATAGAAATTGGTCAAGAGCGGACAACCAATCTGCCCGCCTTTTCCCAACTATGTTGGGGTCGGCTTCCATTCTAACCGGATGCAGCTGAATACCAGTATTTTACATGGAGCGACTGCCTATCTGACCTCCACAACCCAGTTATTGTGTAATACGATACCCCTTGATAAGACTGGTTGTCAGACTTTCGCGCTTCTGACGACCCGTAACGACTGTCAAAGATCCACGAATGACAGCCGGGACTAACGGCTTAACGTGCTTTCCGAGGCGCGGAGGAGTCTCGGTATGTAAAGATGGTCGCTGTGGATGGACCCATCCACAGACCAACCCCGGCAAGCGTAGCTTAACCAGATGGATCGACCCGTGCGGCATTTATTACTTAGCCACGAGCTCCTCAAGAGCGGTCACAATTTGTTACTAATTGCATGAGTTAATATCGAAACACCGAATATTTAGTTTTAGATTTAAAAAAGCACTGGGAAATATTTCCAAACTTCAAGATAATCAACTCAGCTTATCCCAGTCCAGTGCATTACAACACTTAATTCAGTGCTAATAAGTACTGCAATCCTTCTAATATTATAAATGTGAAAGTTTGTATGTTTGTTACTCAATCACGCAAAAATGGCTAAACGGAGTTCGATGAAATTTGGCAAACAGATAGTTTATAACCTGGATTAACACATAGGATACTTTTTATCCCGGTAGTACGTTCCTGGGGGATAAGTTTCGACCCCCACGCGGGCGGGCGTAGCCGGAATAAATAAAAATAGCGAAATATTTGATGGCTATTTCCGACGATGACAATTTACTATTTGCAACTTTGTGCGTTCATTATAACTTGTCCCGTGACGCAATTGGTAGCATTGTTCTGTCAGTCACCATTTTGAAGCTTGACAAGAAATGGTGCTTAAATGACGATGAAGGGTTAAGTTATAGTGAATGGTCTGTACCAGGATCTTTTGGCGCCAGAATGACATTGACAGGGGGGCGTTGTTGGTAAACATTT
Organism: Agrochola lota; assembly: GCA_947364205.1. Lineage (NCBI taxonomy): Eukaryota > Metazoa > Arthropoda > Insecta > Lepidoptera > Noctuidae > Agrochola > Agrochola lota. Next base: position 11,332,215 of record OX376248.1, on the reverse strand, counting down.
TGTGAAATTGTAACTGTCATTGTGTACAAGACAAGATGGCGGCATTAGTTTCAATTTTGGACACGCATTTTAATAATATTGTACCGTTGTAGTAATGTGAGAACTTTCGGAATGTAATAGATTTTGTTGTTATTCATACTCACAGCCAACTGCCGATACAGCAGCCTCAGCTCATCAAGCGGGGGGTAGCTGTCCACAGCGAAGGCGAGCATGTAGCGCGTGTGCGAGCGCGCCAGCGGCGCTGACGTGAAGCGCGCCGGGCCGGGCCGCCCCGACACCTCCACGTGCTGCCGCGCGCGGCCCAGGCTGTTGTCGGCCACGCAGCTGGAACGTAAAGCAAGATTTGCTGGTGAGAAAATTGGGTAATCGACAAAAATCCGGCCTCATGGAAATGTGTTCTCAACCCTGCCGCCCAACATTTCTTACATCGCACTTTTTTGTATGATTTTTTAAATTTCCAAAATACGTCGTGTGCCTCATATGGCGCTTGTCCAAAACCGCCATCACCGGGAACGTCTCCAAGACTGAGATGATGGCGAAGAGGTCGATACATCCACCGCACGTCCGTCACCCGAGTGACCTTGCCCACAGTTGGCTCTGGTCTTTTCCCACAATTGGTCGCAGTAACTAAGCTAGGGTACCCAGACCAAACAGGTTAGGTAAGGTTGGAACTGAGACGCTCGCGAGCCGAGAGACCGAAGCGAGCGGTGCCACGGCAGCGGCCGGCGAGCACTAACTAACCGCTAGTGTGTATGAGGACTTAAGGTTCCAAATTAGGAAATATTCAATCATATCATTATATTAGAGTGTTCAATAATATTTTTGGGAGCGCGTGTCCGATTAAATACATGCCTATCATCAGGAACTTACCTATAGTTTCCAAAATCTTCGGGCTGCACGTTGGCTATGAGTAGCGTATGGTTGTTACCCCTCGCAGACATGGTCACTCTCTCCGACGCGCTCAGAGGAAACGAGTTCTGGTACCAGGTCACCTGAAAATGTTCATGAACCATCTCATCATTATTCTCCTGGACTTATACAAAGTTAGTGGTCAGCGCAACATGTCTTATTCTCCCAAACTTCTCTATTACTCGTCATCTCGGTAGTCATCCTCTTTCTGGGATATCATCTGTCACACAGTCCATCCATCGTTTCTTTAGTCTTCCCCTACTCTTATAGCCATCCAAATTCATACTCAAAACTTTGCTCTCAACATATTTTTTTCATTTTCTCAATTTATTTAAATAACGAACCATGTCATTCTCATTTTATAATGGTGATGGTTTTTGAATTCATGTGCGTATTGTCACTTGCTCAAAAACGGTGAAGGAAAACATCGTGAGGAAGCCGGCATGACTTAAAGATATTTCTCGACGGCATGTGAAACCAAGTCAGAGGCCCAACGGCGGTATAAAAACTCTGACACCATGTTAGTTTCTAACCACACGAAAAAGAAGAGGAGGGAGAAGATTGTAACGGTAAACTTATTGAACACTGCACGGGGATGGAACCCTGAGATAATTATCGAGTTTGGAACAACAAACTGAACATAAAACATTTTTTTTATGCGAATCTCACCATTATTTAGAGGATTTATTCCGGAAGGTCTATACATTAATAAGCAACTTACATAAAATAAATATCTATAATCGTAAACACTAGTACAGTGTAAGTTGATGTAGGTCTCACCTCAGCTGGAGGGTCTGCAAGTACTGTGCACAGCAGTTCGGCTCTGAACCCTTCTCCAGTGTGAACCCAAGACCGTTCCACTGTTATTTCGGGCGGATCTGAAACAGAGTTAATTAATTAGTTTCCTTGGCTGCGATTGAACTAAAAACTAAAAAAACCAGACTGCAAAAACACATAACTGAAAAGAGAATTAAAACAAGCATAAATCACCAAAATTCTTTAAATTAGAAAGGTACAATTCCGTAGCCGACCGCAATCGGCAACTGCCGGCGAGGTGTCGTCGCGACACGACTGGCTTCTATGTATTTCTATGAAACCAACGTGTCGCTAGCTACGGAAGGTACGTCATAGAAATTCATAGAAACCAGTCGTGTCGCGGTGACACGTCGCCTGCAGTTGCCGACTGCGGTCGGCTACGGAATTGTACCTTTCTAATTTAAAGAATTTTGGTAGGTATTGCAGGCGGGACAAACCAATAACCTGAAATATGGTGTAACTATTTTTTGTGGCCTGCGATACCAAAGTTCTATAGCTTATAATGCTTGTTTTTATTCTCTTTTCAGTCAGGTTTTCTAGTTCTTTAAAACTATCGAACGGATATTCATACGGGTTTCATCTATGGACGGAGTGATTCATGAGGAAGGTTTAAATGTTTAATTCATTAAAGTATTGTGTAAATTGGCTGAAATATGACAATGATTGTTGAAGATGACGGAAAAAATCATGCCGACTGGGAGCTTAACTGGCGTGCGCCGCGTAAACCAATACAGTTATGTATATAAACAAAGTATTACCGGATTAATACATAAGGTACTTTTAATTCCGGTAGTTTCCGACATCCGTGGTTTCCCGCGGGCAGACGCTAGTGAAGTACAAATAAACAAAAAACTTACATAGAACCTGCAGCTGGAACTCCGCCACTAGAGGTGCACCGACTCCATTGTCTACGGTACACGCGTACCGGCCACTGTGTCCCCTCTCTAGCCGCGACAGTTGTAACTGTGGGCCCTCCCCGAGCCGAGTGTTCGTGTCGTTCTGGAACACCGGTATTATCTACTTATATAAAAGATGGTCTTTTACGATAGCAAGGGAATTATTAAAAGGCATAAAATCTGAAATCAAAAGTCGAATCAAAATTTAGGTTTCGAACGTCAAAATTACATACGACAGTCCCCCAAAACGCCCACCCCATGGTATATTAATATACTTTGCCAGGTATGGCATTCTGAAACACAGTGGTCACGTGGGCAACACAAGTCTACGTCATCACATCTGTGTTACCAGAAGTTTGTAATAATAACTCCGCAACCACCTTTATTACCTGTGCGAATCCGATAAAACAATGAGGTTTTAATTAACAATTACGCTGGTTTATGTTTAAATTGAATTGTTTCGTTTGATTAGACACACGAAACGACAATTTAAAAGCTTTGGTTTCTGAAAATCTTTCCTTAATCGTGTTTTGTTGCCTATTGCAACTGGATAGTGACGTAAGCATGTGTTAGTCCCGGAATGCCAGACCTTGTTTTATTAGACCATTGCCCACCCTCCACCACTTCCTAGTGCTTTATCTGGGAAGAAGAAGTGGCGCAACAAACTGCCCAGCTGCATAGTTCAACATATGTTACAGCTTACAATGTTGGAACTGCCACTGCTAGAATTCAGGCCTCCTCTCTGTAAGGAGCGGGCCGTTTTCCACTACGCGGGACCAATGCGGGTTGGTGGATATATAGATATAAACCAACATAGCATAATACGTCTAAGTATAATGTTCCCACTGGTGGGACACAGACCTCGGCGCTGTGAGAGGAAGTGGGCTAATCCAAGGGCGTCGACAACCGATGGCCCAAGGGGGGGGGGGGGGGCAAGTTGATATATGGAGGATGGGAAAGACAAGAAGTGCACATGCAGCTTAACATTTGTAGTGCCAGTCTAACCTATACGGCGCACAATCGACGCTGGTGGACATTTGATTCTTAACAAATCAGTTAAAAGTCAGTAAGGAACTGAGTAAAATAATAATTTCCATTTTCAATGTATGGATTGGAAACGGACCTTTCGGTTCATTTTTCCCAAAACTATTCAGAACTGTAGAGCTGAAACCTAATAGGTATTATGACAGGGCCTACCACCAACACCTAGATACGAATATTACGTCCCCGCACTCCAGATTAGACCTCGTTTAGGATATGGAACTTTTGAAAAACCAAATAAAAGTCGTCCCATAAACACAATTGGCTTTATAGATATGTACCTAGTTTCTTTACATTAAAATGCCATGTATTTGTCAAAAAAAAAAACTCTAGGGAGGGCAGCTGCCCCCTTTGACCCCCCCCCCCCCCCCTTGCCGTAATCCACGTGGACTTAGCGCGGGTTTGTGAATGTATTATAACCAGCGCAAAGTTTTGAAACTAGGCCAAGAATCAGCAATTTTTGAAGGTTCAAAGTTACAAAAGACAGTCCCAGATCCTCTCCTTCTTGGGCATTCACACAACATTACATCACGCCTGTTTTCCGAAGGGTTTGGCAGAGGTGAACCTATGCTACCTACTGTCTGTCTGTCTGTCTGTTACCTTTCCACACCTTAACGGCTGAACGAATTTGGATAGCACAAGGAAGGATAGTCCATGACCTGTATCCTAACTGCGAAATACACGATCAATCACAATCTGAATCGTTTTGAAACAGATTGCTAATCCATTGCTTCATAAGTTCGAAAAAAAAATCTGCTCAACAACGTAAATAACGCAATGAATGTTGTTGAACTGTCAAAATGAAACAGATTAGTCGTAAACGTTTACGAAAATGTTTTATGTTATTAGATAGCTGGGTTAGGACATAGGATACTTTTTAGTTCCCGTGGGATAATTTCCGACATCCACGCGAGCGAAGCTGAATAAATCATAGGTGCTCACAAGTTTATGCCAGGTGACGGTCGGTACTGGGTTGCCCGCTGCCCGGCACTCCAGAACAGCCGCCCCTCCTCTCCTGGCAGCTGCATGCCTGGACTCTGGAGACGCCCTCACGCTGGGTGGCACGAGGACTTCCACTGTATGGACCTGGTCACGCGCCACACGGTCAGAGATCTGGCACACGTAGTCTCCTGCGTCCTGGAAAGAGAGGTGAAAGTTTAGAGACCAAATGGCAAAAATGGAACCCTTATAATTTCGTCATGTCCGGATGTGATACTTCCATTTTACTCGGAGACTGTTAGCACTATGTCGATGGAAATTGGAAAGAATATGTGTTTTGTGCACCGCAAAAAAATGGTCTAGTGTAGCGGTTCTCAAGCTGTTTTGGCGACGGAACCCTTTTGCAAAATGGAATATTTGAGCCCCAAGATAATCAAAACCTGGTTTTATGTGTATTCTTCAATAATAATCTTAATAGGTATTTGACAATAAAACATTTGCATCTAGTAGAATAGATTTTTTCTTTTCATCAATTGTTTGATGTCGGGCTTGATTGAAGAGAGTTGAAGTCGCATGTCAGGTTCAGCATCCACTCTATTGCGGAACTTATTTTGTTTTTAAAGGTGCATAGATTGAGTTGAGATTCTTTCTCTAAGTTCAAATAGTCTTGTTAAAGATTTACGCCGAGATAACCATCACACTTTTGTATGGAGCAGTAGTATTTTATGTTTACTGCCATAATCTTCACACATTATTGAAAACAATTGCAGTGGGCAAGTTTTGACAAAATTCATTATTTTTACCGCTTCCTTAAGAACTAATTTTAGATTTGGCGGGATTTGCTTAATCGCTGTTTTTTCAGATGTTGCATAATTTTTAAATTCCAATTCAAATTCTTTATTGCGAACTAAGTGTACAGAATTTTGAAGATGTTAACAATAGGTAGGTTCTTAGAACTTATTTGCCCGCTAAGGCATTGCAATTTAAATGGTTATAACTTTAAAAAAAATACCTATATAATACTCACTATTACAGTTATACAGTTTACATTATATTATATTAATTATCATTATTCATAAATTTTATATTATATCATACTATTCTTATAATTAATAAAAATCACATCACATTATAATTAAGTATCACAATCATTTTAATATTAGATAATTATTTTTCTTCAAGGAATTATTTTACAGAGTAATATGCCTTTTTAATCAGTAAGTATTTTAGCTTCCTTTTAAAATACCAATTGGATGGAGGTTCTTAATGTCTATCGGTAACTTATGCCCATACAAAAAATACTATTGCTATTTACTGCAGTGTGAGAAGGTTTATTGCGTAATGTATTTTTAAGTCTACTGCTTGTTAAAGTTTCATAGCTACTGAGGTTTGATTTAACTAAAATTGAAGCCGCGTAGATATATAGAGAAGGGAGGGTTAATATCTTGAGGTTTATGAATTGAGGTTTACATGAATCTGTTTGGTGTATCCCACATATTGATCTAATATACTTTTTTTGTGCCTTGAACGCAATTTCTTTACCAGTTGAGTATCCCCAATATAGTATCCCATAAGATAGAGTGGATCCCACATAGGCATGATAAGCACTAAGTAGTGCGGTTCGGTTAGAAATCTTTTTCAGCATGTAGATAAGAGAATTGATTTAATTTACTACATACACTATTTACATGTGTTTTCCATGACATATTAGAATCTATATAGATACCTAGAAATGTTGTACTTATATCCTCAGATACAGTTGCATGATTGTACGCAGTAGATAGTGGAATTGATTTTGCGTTTTTATTCTTGAAATTCATATAATGTGTTTTTGTAAGATTTATTTTTAGATTAGTTATTGTAAGCCAATTTATTAATTTAGATAGGGAATCATTTATTTCTATTTCATGATTTTTATTTTTATTATTTGTGAAAAGAGCCGTACTGTCATCTGCAAATAAAACCATAGGGAGCCGAATAGCGTTAGGTAAATCATTTATATAAATGAGAAATAGTAATGGTCCTAGTATGGACCCTTGAGGTATACCATATTTTATAGATCTTGGGCTCGATGTATATTTAATTTCTGTTTTTGTGAAAGGACATAATGGTGATATTTCTGTGAACTGTATTCTATTACTCAAATAGTGTTAGTAGTTTCTAGTGCTTTACCTCGAACTCTGTATATTTCTAGTTATGCTGTTGCTATGTTTGCTAGTCTATGTAGAAGTAGTCTTTGGTCAACATAATCTAAAGCTTTGGTCATGTCCATGTATAGGGCTGTGATCTGTTTTTTTATCTAGTTCCGTTATAATTTTTTGTAAAAACTGATGCATTGCCGTATTAACCGATTTTCCTTTTCTGAATCCAACTTGATTATCTATTATTATTTTATTTTTTTGAAATATTCACTAAGATTATTATGTAGTACTCTTTCAAATATTTTTGCCACTATTGGAATGAGAGCGGTAGGTCTATAACATCGTACATCTTCCGTGTTTTCTTTTTTGAATATTGGTGTAACGACAGTAGTTTTCAAACATGTCGGGAAAATTCCTTCTTCAGGACACTGATAAATGTGATGTATTCTTAAGTCGTTTTTAAGTGATATATGTGATGATTGGAGCAATTTCGTACACTACACGTTTTATTATTATTGTGGAAATTCCATCACAACCTGTACTGTTAGAGTTTTTTAATGTCATGATTATTTTGACAACATCGTAAGGGGTAACTGGTGTCAAGAAACAGAAGTTTGGTTTGTTATAGGTTAGAAAATTAGCGTTGTTTATTGTATTATTCGTTAGTTTTGAAATGTCATCAATAAAAAAGTTGTTGAATGTTTGTGCTATAGCATCAGGAGCAGTTATAAGTTGGTATATTTTATATGGTTATATTTTATTCTATAATTTTTTTCAGGGGGGTTATTGTTTTTGTATTTATTGATTATTTGCCAAACTGCTTTAGATTTATTTGTGTTTGGATATGATAGTTATTTGGCTAGTTGTAGTTCCATTGTTTCCTGCGTATATACGTGATTTAGCAAATGTCACCAAATCTAAAATTAGTTCTTGAGGAAGCTGGGCTCTGCAAAGCCTTTGTCCCCCACAAAGGCTTTGCGGAGCCCAGTTTCCTGCAATAGATTGCCGACTTGATTCAATCGACGGGAAAGTTCGATTCAAAAAATAAAAAAACAACAAATGAAAAACTCAAATCTGAAACGAAAAAAGAATTTCCCATGTCAAACCTTTTCGCCACACAAAATAAAAAACAACATGGTCGACTAGAATTGCGCGGGAAATCGTACCTCAGTGTTGCAACACATAAAAAATAACGAGGATGTATACCACAAAGGTTTTTACGCGGCCATTATCATATTTTCCCGGGCCAATTACCGTTTAGGGCGCTATTTAGCATTTTTGACGGGGAAAAAAAATGTGGAACGATTTTTGGTATTATAAAACCTATTTGGGGGTAATAACGGGAGATATGAATTTCAAGTCCGGCCAGGGAACTATTTTAAAAGATTTTCGGGTTTTCCGCTGATTCGAGAATTATAAGAATTTTTTCAATTTTGTTTATGTGAGTACCATGGATCCGTATAATATGTTATTATTTTATGTGTTTGACTTGAATAAGCATGACAGTTGAGAGTATGTCATACTCACTCAAATGTCTCGATATGGTGGATCATTCGGTTCCCTTCAAATTGGTGCAGCTGGATCTTGCTGAACCACGCGTCATGTTCTTGAACGCGCGCCGTTAGTTGAGACTACCTCTTAACTGCCAGGGCTTATCTTTAGTCTTTTATTTAGAATTGTTTTATATATATATATATATTTATACTGTTCTCACATTTATGTAGAAACAACAAGAATGCCGACAAGACGAGCGCTCCTTCCAAGTTACTCGCAGCTAGGCAGGCTAGTATTAACGCAAGGTGCGTTACGTCGCACGCAAGTTTGAACCACAATTTGTCGATACTATTTCCGTTAGATTATAAACTATCAAAAAATAATTCGTTAAAATGTAAAAAAAAAAATCGACAATTTTGCACCAATAATATTCCGCAGGAGTCCTCCGAGCACCATATTCCATGGACACCTTACGTTTTTCACGTGCCGGAGAACCAAATACTTCAATTTGCGCGGCATTTTGTAAACGGCGTTTGAATTGATCCATTAAATGTTGTGGCATATTATAAAGTGACTAGGGAGTTACATTTTGCCTTAGGCATTTTGCAATACCGCCAGCGTTTGTAAACGGACGGCGCTGTTTTTAAAATGACGACTCATACCGTCTGCCTGCGACACATACATGGGCAATCAACCCCCCTAGCACTTTTCGACTGGCTAATATTCAACGTTTGAACATATTTTGCATTTTTCCATTCCTTTAGTAACATTTTAAACAGCGGTCGGCAACCGAGGCTCGCGAGCCGCATGCGGCTCTTTAGCTTATAGAGTGCGGCTCTATACAAATGTCGATGAGTGCGAGCGTAGATAAATGCGGACGTCGGGGTTTCGATCATTAACTAAGATATCAAGTTTTATTCAAAATTCAAACTTAATTTCAAAGATTTATTTCGCAAGTATTTTCACCAAAAATTTACAGGATATCGAAAATTGATCATTTACTGTTTTTTTCACTTACCTTTCAAAGTTTTCCATGGTTAACTTGTTAATAATTAAGATGCCTTCATCATAAATATTATTATCAGCCGATATGATGATGTTGATGAAGGCATCCTACTTCTTAGCAAGTTAATTGTAGGAAGCGTTGTGGAGTGAAAGAGGTTGGGATTTTTAAGGATTAACAAAAGTGTATTGAGACAGTTTGGACACACAGAACGGATTGGCTCTCATAAGAAATCTTATTCATTATAGTACTGATATTTGGCTCTATTGGCTAATAAGTTTGCCGACCACTGATCTAAGGCATCTGTCTCACCGTCGAAGAGGAAGTGATTAGCTATCAATGATTTTCTCGCTCAAAAAACTTACAAAGAGAGTGCTCGCTCAGCGACGCTCGCTTGGCGGACAGAACATTCGCTGTGAGACTTACGCAAGGATACATACGCATACTCAGTCTATATTATTCCCACTGTTGGGACACAGGCCTCCTCTCTGTGAGGCCATAATCCATCACGCGGGCCCAGTGCCGGTGGGTGTCATGTCTTCGATTTTTTTGGGTTCCAGGACATGTCGGTTTCCTAACGATGTTTTCCTTCACCATTTTGGGAGCAGTGGTGATGAAATTAAAAACTCATCGACTGCATATAAAAACTGGCACTAGGTCCATTGTTCTCGGTACATATGCATACCAGCGAGTATCTTATCGCTTGTCGCTTCTCCTCTTTAATCGCCGGCGATGGGACTGCAGTGATAGCCTAGTGGTGTGACCGTCAGACTGCCAAGTCATAAGCCTCGAGTTCAAACCCAAGACTTTTCGGATTCATGTGCGTATTGTATAGTTATCACTTGCTTCGAAAACGGTGAAGGAAAACATCGTGAGGAAACCGGCATGCCTGAGAGATATTTCTCGACGGCATGTGAAGCCAAGACAGTGGCCCATAGGCGGCTTTAAAACTCTGACACCACGTTAGTCACTAACCACACGAACGAAGAAGAAGCTACCTAAATACGCGTGTACATCATTGAAGCTATGTCTGACGGTCTTACGAAAAACCAATTTATGCAAATGCCTGCAGTTAAAATCGTTGACTTAAGATTTCATTAGCAGATATCCAAAAGATTTCTTGATGGAATGCTAATTAAATTCATGGACTGACAGCGGATAGGACGGTCCGGAAGATTCAGGAAGATTTAATGAGAGCGATTGTTCCTGGGTTCCTTTAACTTACCCGTCGTTACAGTTTAAATAATAAATGATATTTATTTCTGTAAATTTGTTCAAATAAAACTTTTACACGTCAAAAATAAATTATGTTTTAAAACGAGATGAGTTCGATGTTTCATATCCGACTACTCTGAGAAGAAAGACCGACGCAAAGAGGTCACAGTCTCTTTTAAAGTCCAGACATAGTGGTAATCTTGGTCAGATCATGTAGAATGAGAGCGATTGTTCCTGGGTTCCTATAACTTACCCTTCATTACCGGTTATTGTCACCACTCGTTATGATCATCGTCAGTTAAGCGTAAGTTTTAACTAATAATTACAGATTGTTATAGTAATGATTACGAATTCTTATTAGAGTAGGTAATAACACGAACTATTAAGGGCCTATACTACCTCAAATTGATTAGCACGATCCTCCGATAGATCGAAAATACTACAGCATTAATTTTGTATTACTTACTATATTTGACGAAAACACGATTCCATAAAAATTTCTCGACAGAAAAAAAAATCCAAAGTCACCTCCAAGCCGCACAATAAACCGGTTAGTACTAAAAAAAATACTTCAAATTATATCACGAAACATTGCTCATTATAACTGAACTAACTATAAAGCAGATACAATTTTTTATTTGTTTAAAATTACCATACTTATTTTCACCGTAAAAAGAAATTACCCAAACTATTGGCGTCTTGGAGCCGCGAGCTCCCCACTCAGTCTCGCTTTCACTCACTCCGCGAGCAGTATGGTGCGAGCGAGATAAAAAGTGAATGTGAGCTGAGGTACTATGGGTTCTTAAGCTCTGGGAAAATTGAAGAGAATCCTTAATGAGGATCTTTACTGCCATTTTATCACGATAGCTGGCGCATCGTCGACATGGCCATTGAAAGCTGTCAATTCCATACATTTTGTAACCTATCATTCAGTAAATTTAAATTTTCTCGTAATATGCTTAAGTGTGCTGTACCAGGATGTACTAAACTACTAACCCCGGTGTTCATTAATTTCCTAAAGATACTACGCAAAAAAAAAGTGGGAAACTAAAAGAGTACAACTAAAAGTAACTTTGACTATGTTGATTGGTAAACTTCGACAATGTGATGGAGTTCTGGTGGAGCTATTAACGTCTTCATAAAGTTCTACAGCAGGAATGTCAAGTGCTTGTCTTTCAGAAGCTTGAAGGCTTTGATTGCCGAAATTAAAATTTTGGTCATAGGTAACCTAAAAAAATAAAGGTTACCATTTATAATTAAAGTCATTTTCTCTCAATTTTTGTAAATTTTCCTACCATGAGTCAAGTGAAAATTAACACGATAGAACTAAAAAATGATCCAAATCTAGAGCCTAGCACTGATGAAAAATAAACCTAACCTAAAAATTAAAGAATACCATTTATAATTAAAGTAGTGTTCTCTCAATTTTCGTAAATTTTCCTACCATGAGTCAAGTAAGAATTAACACGTTAAAACAAAAAAAAATATCCAAATGTCCAGAAGTCTACTTCTCAATAATATCTGATTTCTTTCCAGTAATCCTTGCTTCTCGTTTGTTTAGTTCGTCTTTCAATTCTATACGCTTCCAGGAACAGTACATGTTAGCAATAACGATAGTGAATCGGTTTCAACACAAAATATAACAAAAATCATTGATGTAAACAAAGCGAAAATGTTTTGACAGCGGCCATCCCGCCACTGGCGACATCTGCGTTGAGCTTTGCGCGTGGATCCCCATTAGTGTCGACTGCGTCAACTAACTTGTATGGAGGTGTTCAAACTGGTGAAAAGTCGGATGACCTTTACATCATTGAAGAAACTGCGGCACCTATGACGATAAAATAGTTGTGGGTTCCTATATTCTACCGACCGGCGACTTACTATTAACGAAGCGTTACATCTTCACCTGTTAGTGCATACATAACCATATTAAATTACCTACCTGTGGCCCAACATCAGTGATTTGTAGATTATAGCCGTCGACCAGCCGAAACCTTTCATCTCTGGTCACCATAAGACTCGCAGCTGTGAGCACTGCCGGCCCCCTTCGCCATAACAGGACTAATGAGCCTGCAATACAGAGAAGACAGTTTAATATTCAGAAAAGTCAGGTGCACACATTAATACAGATGGAACACTCCGCAGTTAAGGTATGAAGCTACAAGTATGCTGCGGGCCCGTTTTGTCGGGCCAATTCTGTGAGAGTAGCGTAGTCAGAAGATATAAGAGTCACGCGATAGACAGAGAGGCAACTACTACTAGGTGACTATAATACTGTAAGTGATTAGCGCTGTGCGACCTGAATTACACTTTATTGTATCGTCGCAAGAGTCGCTTTTTATTTAAATGATTTTACGGAGTGTCCCATCAGTATTAATCTAGGTATTCACAACTGACGTGCGTACCCTAATTGCGTAACACACGACCAATCACAATCTATTTCATTTTGACAGCTCAACAACATTCATTGCGTTATTTACGTTGTTGAGTAGACAAATTTTTCGAACATATAGAAAGAAAGAAATAAAGAAAAAGAAAGAAAAAAGTATTTATTGAGACTCTCACAGGAAATCATAAATTAAACTAAAAACACACTAAACAAAAATAAACAAACAATAAAAAACAAAGTAAAATAAAAATTTAAAGAAGGAAGTCCTGTACGAGGCCAAAAGGCTCCTATCTCAGCATGACGCTGCGACATTTAAAAAAAAATGCCGCAGCGCTGGTATTCTGATAAGGCCCGCAGTGATGTCACGGATAGATCCATTATATAAAAACACATACAGAACATATGAAGCAATGGATTAGCAATATCCTTGAAAATGATTCAATACGATTGAATAATTGTTTGTGTGTTACCCAATTAGGGTGCAGATGTAACCCCATGGGATGAAGGGGTGAGTTTCTCGTCGTGCGTACCATTACCTATATTAAAAAAGAAGTCAAATCCGCAACTTACCCAGATTTTGGACCTGACATGGCAATAGTAGAGTATCTCCTACTACTGTTCGAAATGAATGTCCCCGCGACAGGAATCTTGGTCCGTCATCTGAAAGAAAAAGGGATGTAAAATTCTGGTATTCAGTTGCATCCGCCGACCCCATCCTAACTAATATTACAAATGCGAAAGTGAGTTTAGTTACGCTTTCACGCTAAAACGGCTGAAGGGATTTGGATGATATTTGGCACATGGGTAGACCATCACCTGGATTAGGACATAGGATACTTTTTATCCCAATATTCCCACGGGATCGAGACTTATGCGGGCCAAACCGCGGGACATTGCTAGTATATAAATAGTTGGGAAAAAGCTAGGCAGTTATACTAGACAAAAACCGAACAAAAAAAATAAACAATCGAATTCCAGCCATATTTCATGCAGCCATTTTAAAAACCTATTCAAAGTATTTCAAGAAAAAATAATAAACTGCCAAAGTTGTGGAACTCTCAAACAGAGATTTACAAACTTTCTGGAACTGGGGATGTAAGAATATGTGGTTTCGGCAGCTGCGAATGATGTATGGGGCAAGTCTGTACTCAAGTTTTGTTTGATGAGTCGAGAAAGGAGTGTTTTGAGTATTATATTGATTACTAGCTTCCACCAGCGGCTGCGTCCGCGTGATATCTTTATAAATTATAGCTTATGTTACTCAGTGCTAATATAGCATTCCGCTGGTGAAAGAATTTTTTTAATCGGTGCAGTAGTTTTTGAGTTTATTCATTACAAACAACCATACAAAAAGTCAAATCTTTTCTTTTTATAATGTTATTTAGGGGTATGAGGAACAGGGTGTAAAGTCCACTCATCCATCATAGAAAAGGGAGGATCCTCCGACCAGACGGGTGTCGTGTCTGGCGGGCAACTGCCCAGAGGTTGAAGTCGGGAAGCTTGGATTTATGTCCATCGCGCGGTAAACTCTAATTGCGCGATGCAGGATTTGTGTGACGTCAGGATGTTGTGTGACTTCAGGTCTTTGATGCGTAGTTCGCATGTAGGGATGTAGATGCCGCTACAATTAGTTTATAAAAAGGTAGTGTACGGTGCATACGGTTTCAATTTAAATTCGCTAGCGAAACGCCGCAGTGGTGATGGGTAAAGATATCTAAACACAAAAAAACAAAATAAACATGATTTGACGTTCTTTTTTTTTGGGGTCTACGACCGCTGGTAGTTTTTTAACATGACGCCTGTATTCCCCGAAGGGCCAGGCAGAGGTGTACCTGTAGTACACCCACATTTCGCCAGTTATGTTTAAGTCCCATGTAATAGGGAGCGAGCCTATTGCCATCAACTGGCCACAAATCAAGACTCCGGGCTGCTACTGAGGTATTCCAAAAGGAAAGATCCAAGAACACTTTTCCCGACTCGGGAATCGAACCTATAGGACATCATGTTCAGCAGTAGTTCTTGCGACCACGAGACCACCGAAGCACGCTCGATAAGAAAAAAAATCTTTAACCACTTACACACCGGAAAAATAGGGGCGAATTATTTCACCCCCGAATCTCAGCCCCTGAATAAGCATCTTTCTTAACCAATAGTTAATAATAAATAACAAAATAAACAAGAAAACCCAATTACCAACATTAACGAAACAGTGTCACATTTCTGCACCGGAACTGACGAATCCGTTGCGTCACTTCCGGTCCTAAAGCCGCCATTTTTATTTTATCCGGAGGAAAGGGGACTGTTTCATTTTAATGGTTTTCGTCCCATGAAATAGAAATGGGAGGTAATATTTCGGCAATAAGGATTTTTTATCCTACATATTTATAGGGGTTGAAAATGCCAATAACTCATGCAAGATGCATATATGGAATTTCAACCCCCTGAAATTAACATTATTGGCTATTTTATCATAGCTGCCTCGTTGGTATAGTGGTCCCAAGCGCCACTGCTGAGCAAGATCGAAGGTCCTGGGTCGACTTCCAGGTCGAGCAAAGTGTTATTGAGCTTTTTCCATCAGGAATTTCTCGGACACAACTCCAAACTCCGGGCTGCTACAGCCCGGAGTTTGGAGTTGTGTCCGGTTGATAGCAATAGGCTCGCCCCTTAATACATGGTGCAGCAATATGCTGCTAACTAAACCTCTTCTCATGGAAAAAGGCCGGGAATGATTTATTTGTAAAATATTGACAAGTTTGACAGAATTTTAAATAACATTTTATGGACTACTTTGCACTGTATACATTCAATCTCTTGTATTGTATAATGGCATAGCACATGTGTAAGCACTGTGACCATTACCTTTTACAAAACTACCATTTACTGGGTAGGTATGTCTTTTCATTGACATGAATGAGCCCTGGCGGCTGAGAGTATGTCATGCTCACTCAAATGTCTCGCTGGTGGTGGCGTGTGTGTTGGATCATTAAGTTCCCTTCAAAATGGTTGAGCTGAATGTTGCTGATCCATGCGTCATGTTCGTGAACGGGCGCCGTCAGTAGTGACTGACGGCGCTTATTTTAATTTTTGTATTGTTGTTATCTTTTTATTACGAAAGCTTTTAACGTGCACGTATTTCTACATTGTTCTCACATGTGTAATTTCAACACAAATGATGTAACCAATATGTTGGAACAATATTTTGTTTTAAAAGAGTGTCCGTGGAGTTTTTTTGCCCGTTCTTCTCCATAGGTACCTACTACGCGTTGGAATGGGCAACTAGCTTCATCTGTCTGACCGACCGACCCCTTGACAATTCAAAAGTGCCTGTAATTGGTTTATTTGAAATAAATGCTTTGAGTTTGAGTTTGGAAAGATAAATAAAAAAGATTCGTGTTTGTTTGAGGGCGTCGTCAGTCGTCAGTCACCTTTTTGAGCGTGAACTAAAATGTTCTCCTGTTAGTTTTTTTTTGTGAACAGGCACATTCCAGCTATCGCAGTGTTAGTTAAGGCCCTTCCCAGGGACCTATCCGAGATATCTTCCCTTATAAGGTATTCTCTGTAACAACACGTGAGTATGCCAGTTGTTATAATTAATTTTGCCTTTCTTTCTGGTATAAAATGATGTTTATATCAGATCCAGATAGAAAAGGCCGATTTCGGAACTACCCATAGGCAGCTACAGCTTACAGCTACACCACTGAGCCCTGTGCATCGCCAGGCCCTGCCCAACTGCGGCCTTTGCGGAACCGACTGCCGCGCTCCGGGCCTCTACAGCGACGCGGGCGTTTCTGTAGATGACCAGGGCAGGGACTGCAGTGAGCGCTTGTCACGTTTGCCAGCAGTACGTCGCCTAGCCCTGGTGCAGGCAACGCCCAGCGTCCATTGCCGTACATCGCCATGCCCTGGTGCAAGCAACTCCCAAGCGGTTGCACTACATATCACAGTTTCTTTAATTAGCCTTTTGTATTACCACTAGCTAAATTGTTGTTTTTGTCGTAATTATTAGTCAAGCTTAGGTTCCGTTTCCTTTTAAAGTAAAGTTCATAACGATGAATTATTAATTATGGTATTAAACGCGGAAATTGACCGGGGCTTTACGGAGCGATAGTTTATCATACGTTCGTCCGGATCGTTCTAAAAACCCAGTTAATCACGTATGCCGATGAGCCTAGTGTTCTTTGCCGAGAAAGATAACCACTGAATAATTCATCTAACTTTTTAACCATAAGCTTTTAAAACATAAACTCTAACGGCTACTATTTTCTACAATCTTTGCATAATTTGTACTTGTGTTTTTGTTTCATTTTTCTACACAATTAGTGCAATATGCCTTGTGATTTTATCTGAATACCTCGTTTTATTAAATAACCTATGTCGTCCGCGGTTCGATTCCGAGAGGACATTTGAATTGGATGTGGCAATCGTTTTTTTTTTTTTGCTACAATGGGACTTAAACATAACTGGCGAAATGTGGGTGTACTAAGGAACATTTCTGCCTAATACTTCGGGGATTACAGGGGTGACGTTAATTCCTTTGACAATCATGTAGCTCGAGCTTAAGGCGAAAGCGTCAAGGTAGCCCGCGAAATTCAAATTTTCTTACGTTTTTGTTTTTGCAATTTGCAGGTCTGTATCATGTTCTATGTTGATCTAAATATGATTTGCGGCCGTATCAAATGTTTATTTATAGAATTATAATCATAAAAATGATCAATACAACTCTCTAAGTTCATTATAATCGCATTGAATGACTATTTCATGAAATCATGACATTTGACGATTGTGCTTACTTATGGATTTGTATTGCTGATTGTAATGATTATAATTATGTAAAGCCATATTTGTTACGGTCGTAAATCATATTTTAATCAACATAAAATCTCACACTGAAAATTTCACAAAGAAAATTTGACTTTCGCGGGCTACCGTAGCGCATGCCCCTTAAGGATAGATTAAGGAGCTCAACGACTCGACGAACGACGATGAAAATGACTTACTTCTGTTATTCTGTGCGTGCGCCGCTATGAAGACGGCGGCGAGCACCACCCACGACACTTCCATCGTGTCAACCGCGACCGCCGCACCACCACGAGCTGTACCTCATCTGGAACAACGGAGAACGAGGATCAGCATAGGGCCGGTGCGAGATTTGTAGACATAAATACTCATTCATGCAGCAACATAGTTCAATGTTGTACCAACAAATATTTAAATGTTCTCCTCGCACATCGTCGCGCATCCAGACATTTCACAGCATAGATGGGTGAGACGATAATTGAAATTTTACCATTCACTATCAATTCAATGTTCATCGCATACCTATGTATATATATTTTGTTTATGTATGTCCCCCGATTTCTCCGTCAATTGTGGACCGATTTTGAAAATTATTTTTCGTATGAAAGGGTATGCTCCCGATTTGGTCCCATAAATTTTATTAACTTTGCTTGGATAGTTTTTAAGTAAGCTTCAATAATACGTATTTTTCCCACTTAGTATATGTGGATGATATGATGATAACTTCCTGTCACTGTCATTCGAATTTGTGTGGGGTAGGAACCAGAACTAAAGAGTGAAAAATGACTTTAATTTCGGAAGTTGGTGGCAAAAAACGAAAATTCAAAACCAAAGACACCGACTTCCGAAATTAAAGTTATTTTTCACTTTGTAGTGTTTTTTTTTGGAAGTCAGTTGTTTTTTTTTGTAATAAGTTTTTAGATGAGAGATTTTGATCATGTTTTAGTAATTTATTATTTTTATTAAGGATCTACAACATGTAACATAAACCCTGTACGATCCGTGAGGGTGTTGTTAATTATCGCACTGAGAATCTATACACATCTATAATCTATATACATGGAAATTTTGAGGAAAAAAGAAAAAAATAAATTCGCTACATTTTTTTTCAACGGGTAATTTTACCGGCGTATTACATGACGCGGACGGCTGTCGTTTAGCGGGTGTCTACAAGTCATAACTTATGACTTCTGTTGAAAATGTATTCATTTTTAATGGATTTGGGGTAATTTTGGTACTAAAAAAGTGAATTTTATACAGCAATAACTTTTTTATTTTCAATACTAATTTTTGTTAAATTGACAAACCAGACAAAATGTGCAAATTGACATTATTCTTAGTTATAACATAATTTATCTGTTAGAATCAAATTACTTATTAGTCTATGTATTAGGCTAGATTGTAATCAATTACTAAGAACGTCAGTTCTTATTAATATAGAAAAAGAATATAAGATTTTTATTTTTTGGTAATGTTATTGCAGCAGTTATGCTCGCGAAGGAGGAGGCGGAGCGCGCGAGGGAGATGCAAGCTGCACGCCCTCGCGGCCCTAGTCGCCGCAGGAGACGCCCCGGGCGTCGGGAGTCGAGAGCCGACTTCCGGCCACCGTAGGCGCGGGCTTGCGGACGGTGAGCAATGGGCAGCTCGCCGTCCGATAAGGACCAGGCCCGTGTCGACGGCGCGTTGTGTTCCACGCGCGCCTCAAAGAGATGTCAGCACCAACCGACGGGGTCGAAAGACCAATGCCTGCTGGGGTTGCGGGTTTGTCCGAAAGGGATAACGCGGCCCCGGCACACAGGCAACGGAAGGAACACGGGTGGGTTTTAGTCAGTAAAAGTCTGACACACCCTCTCGCTCTGCCCAGAGCGGGAGAAGTCATTTGATGATTTCCCATCCAAAAAAAAAAAAAAAAAAAAAGTACCTATGCGCCCCTTTCGGATCGGACAGACATTTACAGATATTTTTATATATTGTATATTATCATGACATTTTAAAATAATTAGACTCAGAGTGACATATTTATTTTCAAATTCAAATTTATTTATTGGTGGGGTTTTTTCTGTGCTTTTTTACATGAGATCTTAATAATAAATAATTCGTTCCTCAAAAAACTACCTTAAAAGTGTACATTCTTTCACTAAATTAGTAATTATTATAAAAAAAGAATAATCAACATTAAAATAAAATAATTACAACGAAACACAACATAACCTAAACCAGAAAAAAAAAAACCAGCAAAACCTTAACCATTGAGTATACATATAAATAATGAATGGAACATAAATATAATAATACGTTGTCAAAATTTAATAAATATCAATGTCAAATAACTTACAATTTATCATTAAGGAATTCGTCAAAAGTATAATAACATTTTTCCAATAATAGATGTCTTAATTTGTTTTTAAATTGAATTATTATATTTAAGTCCTTCATTTTTTATTCCATTTGGTAATTGCTTTTGGGGCCATGCAAAGTATGCTTTTGTGCACCAAGGCGGTCTTTGATGGTCGAACGCATAATTCATGTCTATATATATGTACTTGTCTAATCATTTTATAGCGATGTTCAGATGCTTTTCTGAATAGATGCATGTTCTTCTTAACAAATAAAACAGTCTCAAATATGTACAAGCAAGATAAAGACATTATTTTTTACAATACAAAATAAGGTTTGCAGCTATCAGTTATTTTTATACCGGTAATAGCTCTAATGCATCTTTTTTCGATTTGAACACACAAATTATACTTTATTTTATTATTATGTGCATGCCATTGTTTAAGGCAAACGTGATGATCTGTTTTATATCTACTTGTAACATCTCTTGCATGCTGAAAATTTGTGTTGTATGTATTGTAGTCATGTTTGAGCAAATGCTTATGTTATCCTCGCCTCGCCGATTCTTGTAGCAGTGTAGATAAGTAGGTAATTTGCTTATTTCGTCTGTCAAGTTACACGAGAGACACGGCAAGTTCCACTTTAACTAAGTAAGTTCCTGTAGCTATGAAATAGTTTTTATTAGCATTAATAATGAAGTCATTTATCTTCCAGATAATTATGCAGATAGCTCTGACTTTGATGTATTGCGTTTATTTTATAATTAACTTATAACGGGGTATAACAAGTAGGTGACGTTTTTTCTATTTTGTTTTAGTAAAAGCAACCGTCGGCACTAAGTAGTTTAATAAAATAAGAAATAAGTCAATATTACTTGTAAAAATTAAATGATGTCTGAAAGACAAAAGCATTAAAAAAAAGCCATTTGTACATAAAAAAAAAGTAACACATGTGTGAAAAAGTTTCAGAAGTTTGCGACCAAGAAAGAAGAAGAAAAATTATTCAATAATAATACCAGCCTGTTACTGTCCCACTGCAGGGCAAAGGCCTCTTCTCATACACAGACGGCACGAGCATTAATCACCGCGCTTGCTTAAGACGGGTTGGTAGCAAGACTAGGCTATACTTATCAAAGACGCTAGTTGCTTAGCTAAACTTGTGTAATTTTAAACTCACACGGTTATTATGTGTTTGGATCTATTTACTATAGCTTTTTATGTTAATTTATTATCAGAATGTGAATATAATAAGATCAAAATTGCAGGATTTATATGTTAACTCACTAAATTGTAATTATGATATCATTTGCCTAACGGAGACGAATGTTAATTCTGGTATTTTTGATAACGAGCTTTTTGACCAGCGGTATAATGTGTTTCGAAGAGACCGCGAAACTTCATGTGTAACGAAGGTTGACGGAGGGGGTGTATTAATAGCTATTAAAAAACATTACAAAGTGATAAGACACTCCTCATGGGACAGCAGAGTGGAAGATATTTGGGTAAGTATTTTGCCTAACAACTCGCATGAGGATCAGTATAACCTTTGTGTATGTTACCTTCCCCCGGATTTGCCTAGTAGTGACCTTAAAGCTTTTTATTCGAATACACAAAGGATTGTTACGGGTTCTCGTGATGATTGCGTCAATCTAATTATTGGAGATTTTAACGTTCCGGGTTTGTTATGGACACCCACGCCAGCTAGCAGCAAATTGACGAATGCTGTTGCAGCTACTGACTGTAAGTCTTCTCTCTTGCTGGATTTGTTGGCCCTTTGTAATTTGTCACATTTTAACTGTATACCTAACAAAAACTATAGATTTTTAGACCTTGTTCTTTGTACTTCCGATAGTGTTCAAGTGATGTTAAACGATGAGCCGCTCAGTCGGGTTGATGATCATCACCCACCTTTGTACTTCCGATAGTGTTCAAGTGATGTTAAACGATGAGCCGCTCAGTCGGGTTGATGATCATCACCCACCTTTGTACTTCCGATAGTGTTCAAGTGATGTTAAACGATGAGCCGCTCAGTCGGGTTGATGATCATCACCCACCTTTGTACTTCCGATAGTGTTCAAGTGATGTTAAACGATGAGCCGCTCAGTCGGGTTGATGATCATCACCCACCTTTGTACTTCCGATAGTGTTCAAGTGATGTTAAACGATGAGCCGCTCAGTCGGGTTGATGATCATCACCCACCTTTGAGTATACGTATAAAGGGCAGCATTCCTACCAAACAGATGAAACCTAATAACATCGAACGGCTAAATGTCCACAAGTGTGATTATGCGAAGGTAAAGGTGGCTATTGCAGAGGTTGATTGGGATACCTTACTATCAAGTGATATCGACCGGGCAGTGGATGAGTTTTACATGGCTCTTTACTCTATAATCAGCAAGCATACTCCCACAACCAAATTGGGTGAGCCTGCACAGCCTTTCTGGTACTCACTAGCTCTTAAAAAATGTCTCAATGAGAAAAATAAATATCACAGACGTTACAAAAAATATAAAAACCCCCGTGATTATGACACCTTCTCAATGTTGCGTGGTAGGTGCAAGTTCCTAACAAAGGAGTGCTACAGTTCCTTTATAACATCCACAGAGGACTGTTTATCTGATAATGTCAAATCATTTTGGAAGTTCGTCAATAGCAAAAAAGGTACGAATGGCTTACCACAAACGATGAAGTTCGCCGGAACGATTTCATCTGACAGTCAAGTAATTAGCGAATTATTTTTAGACTTTTTTAGTTCTGTTTTTGAGGATACGTCTGGACTTCCCTTTAGTGGCGAGCTATGCGCAGGTGTTGAATGCAGCTCTTTTTTGTCGGAGATTTATGTTGAACACGATTATGTTTTGCGAGCATTGAAACAACTGGATCATAATAAATGTGCTGGTCCGGACGGAATACCTTCTGGTTTCCTGGTCAAGTGTGCTGAAGAGCTTTCATTACCACTGTATTATTTGTTTAATCGATCTCTAAAACTGGGTACGGTTCCAAAATGCTGGAAAAAGGCGCACGTTGTACCCATTTATAAAGATGGTGACAAGTCAGATTGCGCAAATTATAGACCTATAAGTATATTATCTGGTATGGCAAAACTTTTCGAAGCGTCTGAGTATCAGCATTTTTATTCTCATTTTAAACCGTATATTTCCCAATCCCAGCATGGATTCGTACGAGGTAAATCAACACTCACAAACCTGCTCGAGTACAAAAACTATTTGTGTACTGCTTTCGCGAAGGGTGGTCAGATAGACTCAGTCTATACAGACTTTCGGAAAGCATTTGATAAAGTTAATCATGAAATGCTGCTTTTGAAGCTGAATTCGTACGGTATACATGGTTCCCTGTTCCGGTGGATACAGTCTTACTTAAAAAACCGAAGCCAACTCGTTTCTGTCACGGGATACTTGTCGTTACCGGTTAATGTTACGTGAGGCATTCCACAGGGATCGCATTTAGGGCCCCTACTTTTCATAATTTTTATTAACGATCTCGTGACAAATTTGACATGTCCCTGTCTGTTGTATGCCGATGATCTGAAGGTATTCACGTCAATAAAAAACACATCCGACAGTGAATCCCTTCAGAACGATTTAAATATTATTTCTGACTGGTGTACCCTTAATCGAATGAAATTGAACATAAATAAATGCTTTGTTATAACATTTACGAAAAAACGTATAAAGAACACCTATGACTACAGACTCGAAGGTCAATCGTTAGAACGAAAGAGCGTAGCCAAAGATCTCGGCGTATTGTTTGATGAACAACTATCCTTTAGAGATCATTACGATAACATGACGAATAGAGCATTGAAACTTCTCGGTTTTATATCTAGGTCTACCAAAGGATTTAAAAAACCTCAAAGCTCCATATTACTTTATAAAAGCCTAGTAAGAAGTATATTGGAATACTGTTCGATAATCTGGTCACCGTGTTACGCGGTACACTCTGACAGAATTGAGAGTGTGCAAAGACAATGTCTTAAGTGGGTATCGTACCGGTACGGCTGCTCTAGATCGCTGCAAAGCTATTCCGAACGCCTTGTTAAATTCAATTTGGAACCTTTGTATGCCCGTCGCAAGCAGCAAGATTTAATAAACCTGCATAAGATCCTACATTCCACGCTGGACTCTTCAGCTCTGCTGTCCCTCATAAACATCAATACTAGGCACAACACCCGAAGACCGAAAACTTTTGCACTTCTGGTCTTTACAAATAACACCTCATATTACCACCCTATCGTTAGAATGTGTCGACTTTACAATGAAATTTCAAAGGACAATGACAGTATTGACATCTTCGATTCTCGTGCCGCTGCATTCAAAAGGCATGTATGTACTCTTTCTTTTTAATCTTGTAACTTTTAAATCTTGTAACATTTTAAATACTGTTTTCTTTTAAATACTGTTTTCTTTTAAATACTGTTTTCTTTTAAATACTGTTTTCTTTATACAATGTCGCCCATGGGCATGTGACCGCCCGTATTTTTCTGAATATTCATGAAAAATTATAGAAAATTAACTTTAAAAGGGGGGGTCTATCTTTAATATTTTTCATGTTATTCAATTTTTTATGTTTTTAGTAGCGTTTGCCATATCTTCTATGTTATTGGCTCGATTTGTATTCTGTTTATTATTTCTAATAGCTTACGAGTTATTTTATCGGATTAACTAAAAAATTTTAGTAAAATTTGTCGACTATGAAAAAAAAACGGAGGTGAAGATTTTTTTTTCCAAAAAAACAGTATTTATTTTAAAAAAACATAAGTGAAATTATGTTAATTATACATAAAATTATAGCGGGATACTGAAAAAAAAATAAGAAAAAATGAAAAAAAATAACAATTAAAGATAGACCCCCCTTTTTAAGTTTATTATCGATAATTTGTCATGAATATTCAAAAAAATACGGGCGGTTACATGCCCATGGGCAACATTGTATAATGTAACTTTGTGTCAATTATGTATGTACTAAAACCTGGCGTGTTTGGTCTCCTACACATTCCCTGCTTAAGTAGAAGTGTGTTGGAGGGCAGATGCACGGACCTTGCAGCTGTAATTTTGAACTAAGTTTTTTACTGCAGTTGTCTTCTTTATTATTATTGTTGCTAGTCATGTTGTGCGATTACGCTTTGGGTGATAATCAGGTCGAAACCTATAATGTGAATCTAGTGATATACTGTGATTGTTACCTGTTGTAGTTGCCTTGTAATAAATAAATAAATAAATATTAATTATAAGTCCAAGTTTCCTCACGTAAGTCCAAGATAAACTCAGAAAGTACATATGAATTGAAAAGGTCACATTGGTACTTGCCCGGATTTGAACCTACAACAACCTCGATTAAATTCGATTCAACTATTCGATTTAATAATTTTTAAAGCAATCAATAAAATAAAAACCGTTTATTTATTTGTGTTACCCACTAATTTCACCACCGAAACCGATTATTTTTCAAACTTCACCCTCTAAGATCTTACGAAACACATCTTAATACGATAATTCCAACAATTCGCCGTGGTCGCTGGAATGTAATATGTGCGTGTACATATTTTTTTAAGTATAATACGACTGGTCCCTCTCACCCCTCGCTAGGGGGTGAAATCATACGGAATAAATGTTGTTAAGGGGCATGTTGGTGGTTGAAATTCTCTTTTTTTATAAATACCTATTGTTTTTAAATTTTGACCACTTTGTTGTGTGTCGTGTAAGAGGTTTAGTTCAACTTCACCTACCAACTTACTAACTTTACGTAGCTTTTTCCTATATGTAAGCTTTTTCACATTCGAGAGAATTGTATCACAAAGCTTAGCTTAGAACAGTATACCTCGTGACGTCAGACAAATCAATCAAAATATATTTTAATTCCAACTGGAAACTACCCCTTAAGCTGCCACCCTAACTCATGGAATCAATCGCTCAGCACAAGATTGTTAGGGGTACCCACACAATGTTTATTTATTTATTTGACATTAGGGGAACCAGTTTTTTTGTAGAAAAACCATTTATTTCTTGAGTAAAAAACATGTTTTATACATGGTCAGATTATTGAACGATTTTTTACTGTGGTTTAAAAAAAAAAAATATGATTTCATTTCTTTAAGTAGGTTTGCAAACACTTTTAAATGTCAATCGTATTTTAAAAAAAACTAGATGAGGTCGGCGTTTCCTATCCTAATACTCTGAGTAGAAAGGCCGAAACAGATTCAGAGGTCACATTCTCTTTTAAAGTCCCTACAAAATCTTAGTCAAATCATATGAGGACCATGTAGATTAATTTCTTTATTGAGAAAAAATCTAGTTAGATTCTTCCAAATAAAAATCATGTAACATACATTGAGCGCCTGTCATCTGACCTCCACAGCATAATTATTGGGCAGTATCGATAATTTAAGGCTAGGATAGGTTTAGGATGTATGCCCTGTTGACGGCAATTAGGTTCACCCCCTGTTACATGGGGCTTAAACATAAATGGCTCAAGTTTATTACAAGTACACCTCTGCCTAACCCATCGGGGATTTTATGCGTGATGTTATATTATGTGATATAAATGACGTACCAACGATAGTTAGTACCTAACGAGCTTTTAAGCACTAAGTTTTTATTTTAATTTTGTACACATAAACTTTGCGCTTTGCCATCCCGTCAAGCCGTCATCCGGGAAAATTTCCAAGCAAGCGTTTAAATATTTAGAGCTATGTCTGCACCGGCTTAGGGCATAGAATAATTTCTTCCATGCGATAATTGAACCCTTGATCTGGTGCGCTAAAGTCGATTGCTAAGGCACTGCCCCAACCATACCATCAAATTATTCCCACAAAAACAGATACATTATTTTAATTTATGCAAAAACTCGTCCCCCACAATTATTTGTCTCTCAATATCTGTGGAACCAGCCTTTAAATACGTTCCCATGGAGTTTTTTAATTAGGTAGGGATTAGTCTGACAAATCTTATAAATGTTTAGTTAAATGTCATTGGCAGTATTTAAATTTTTGTTGAAAAAGGGGTGAAGTTTTAGGGGGCGAGCCGAGGGCGTGTCGTGGTGACGTTTAGTGATTTGGAATACTATAATTATTTAAATTATTGTGTGCTCTGGGTGTCGTGTGGTTTTATGGGGTTTTTGTTTTTGGTAATAATTAAGCTGAAGATTTAGTTTATTTGCTTGAACTCGCTAATCTCTGGAACTGCCAGTCTGGTTTGTAAAATTATTTTTGTATTTGATAGTCCAATTCTTGAGGAAGAACGACGACGGCTTCAACGATCCTTAGGAGCCATGGAATTAGTAAGTACCTACTATCATGGCGGCATGGAATTAGTATGTTCTGTACATAGAATTAGTATGAACTATTCTAAGTATACTATTAAAAGAGTATTTTCAAGTTACAAGCCAGCTGTTCCAATAATTTCTATTCCTACTTTCAAACAAAACTGAATACACAATAAAGTTCTAGTACACTGAAATTAATCCCGCGCGGTATGTCGGACAAAATTCGTTTATGTCGATTATGTTAACAAAATGGTAGATAAGGAAGTGCTCAAACTGGCACAAATAGTAAAGTGACTTTCTTAATAATTCAAACAATTGACGCTTGCAGTCGCGTTCTGCGCGGGATTCGCTTTAGTTTGGCCAGAGCTTTATACACGACATAGAATAATTATAGATTTATTTTATTCAAATACCCTCTTTTCATCCAATTTAATCCAACCTCTTGACCACCCGGTGGAATTAAGAAACGGGCTCCCAACCCCATTTGTTAACCTAACGTTTTCCAAAATAGGGGACCGTATAGCGTTTCAAAATGTAAAAAACCGTGAAATTGGTATCGATTTGCACTTGATGAGAAGTTCTGTATTTGTGTTAGGGGATGTACTTACATAATGTGTATGTCTAAATCGCCACCCTGTATACGGACTTTTTAATACTTACCTACCAAAATAAATTGATGGTGTGGTAATATTTGTAGTGTTTATATTTAATAGATATGTAAACACTGCCTCATAAACTAACTTCAGTAGTGAGGTAGCTGTCACTAATGTCATCTCTCAGTCACCACAAATAGCGGGAAAAGGTTGAATATGAGATGGTCCTGCACGAGAGGCTTGGTGTAACAGTGAGCCAGGGTAGTGATATCATCAATTTAAATACGAAATCAACGGGATTCTTTAATAAATCGATCAATCTCCCTAGGCTTCTTTCCCAACCATGTTGGGGTCGGCTTCCAGTCTAGCCGGATGCAGCTTAATACCAGTATTTTACATGGAACGAATGTCTACCCGATAGGATTGTAGATTATTATATTTTAAATGAATTTACCTAAAATACAAGTATTTTAAAATGTTGCGATACATATTCAAAATCAGCCATTTTGAACGTTAGAAAAATCGATGTTTACTATCGTATATTATTAAACGAGCAATATTTTTATGTATATGTATATATATATATATATATATTTGTAATCACGTTCTCGAAAACGGCTCTAACGATTTCGATGAAAGTTGCAATATAAGGGTTTACAGGGGTGAAAAATCGATCTAGCTAGGAAAAGTTTAGAACAAGATGTCTACCTTAATATAATGAGATGGCATTATGGAATTAGTAAGTACCTACTATCATGGCAGCATGGAATTAGTAAGTACCTACTATCATGGCAGCATGGAATTAGTAAGTACCTAATATCATGGCAGCATAGAATTAGTAAGTACCTACTATCATGGCAGCATGGAATTAGTAAGTACCTACTATCATGGCAGCATGGAATTAGTAAGTACATAATATCATGGCAGCATAGAATTAGTAAGTACCTACTATCATGGCCGCATGGAATTAGTATGTACATGGAATTGGTATGACCAACCTATACTATTAAATGAGCATTCTCTATTTTCACCAGAGCAGAGCGCGGTCGACCAGGTACTTAAGATATAAGTATTTGCACGCAAACCAGAAATACGAAACAAAAAACCTACCAAAAAAATATCAATAATAATATAAATATAAGCCCATAAATCACTATATCAATTATTGCGCTACCCGGCACCGAACCCAACTCCCACGAGGTTGCACCCCTCGGCCAGTCAATATTGGTTTTAATGTCAAATTAGCGACATCCCCCGTGACCTTTGATCCCTACTAAGAGGGTTCTTACTTATAGGGTTCAAATATTAAAATCATAATTCCAGCCTTTTCCCAACTATATCGGGGTCGGCTTCCAGTCTAACCGGATGCAGCTGAATACCAGCGTAGCGTGACAACCATAGAAACGGGTTTTGTCGACCGAATAATAGACAAAATGACAGATTGTGATTGTTTATCTGTCATTTTGTCTATTCTTTCGTCGACAAAACCCGTTTCTATTGTGGTCATGTTAAGCATGTAGAAGAACGAAAGAAAGAGCGTTTACATGGAACGAGTGCCTATCTGACCTCTACAACCCAATTACTAGGTAACACGATACCTCTTGGTAAGACTGGTTGTCAGACTTTTGGGCTTCTGACTACCCGAAACGATTGCGATTGCGTAACGAGGCACGGAAGAGTCTCAGTATGTACCTAATGGATGATCACCCATCCACGGACTGACCTCGGCAAGCGTTGCTTAACCTTCGAGGGGCCCCTGCGGCTGTTATTATTTAGCCACGGATAATTAATATTATGTTTTATTATTGTAAAATATCGGTGGAAGCCTAGCATTGTCTCTAGTAATGTAATTAGTAGTCACGCGCTAAACTTGCAAATTGTTGGCGGCCAGGTGGCGCTAACGACTAAAGACTTGTCATTATTAATTGTTTGAAACATACGGGAATGAGTTACGAGCGCCCGCGAAGTGTTTGTGTTGCTTCGGTTTCAAAATCAATTTAAAAAACCGGTCAAGCCATATCAAACTGAAAGTCAAAAGTATTGTTTCAATTAAACCTTTACAGGCACTTTTGAATTGTAAAGGGGTCCGTCAGTCAGAACGATGAAGCTAGTTGCCCATTCCAAAGCGTAGGTAACTATGGAGAAGAACGGGCAAGCAACTCCACAGGCACTCTTTTAAATTATATTGTTACAAAAATGTGAGAGAAGTGCGAGTCTGAGCAAAAAACGCCGAAAAAAACACGTTTCTTGCATTATTATATTTATTAAAATTTTATTATTGTTTGTTATAGTGGCAATAGAAATACACAATTTGTGAAAATCTCAACTGTCTTGCTATTACGGTTCATGAGATAAATCACGCTGACAGACAGACGGACGGACGTAGGGTTCCGTTTAGCACCCTTCGGGTATGGAACCCTAAAAACGTAGGTAGGTACGTAACCTATTGTGGTTTTATTCTAGGTACATCATCTTCATATGTACCCACGTAATTAAATATTATTATTTTAATTAATTTGTAAAGGAGTATTATTTTTTATTTTTTTTTGTAATGTGCGTTTAGTTTCTGCAGAATAAACCATTTTTCTTTTTTCTTTATTTTTAATATATACAAAATATTGAAAGAGTAACTGTGGAGTTTATCGCCCATTCTTCTCCATACGAAATTATTTTTAGAAGGAATAGAACTAGAATCAATTTTATTTTCTTGTTTCTTGTAAATTTTGACGTCGGAAATAATGATTTTACTTTGGCTTTGTAACTCCGAGATATTAAGAGATCCTCATCTGCTTGCCTGTTCACAACTTTTGTTTAAGGTCGGCTTCCAGTCTAACTGGATACAGCTGAATACCAGTATGTCACATGGAGCGACTGCCTATCTGACTATAGGAATGTTATGATACATAACCTCACGCCTTCTTGCAACGGGGGTAGCCAGAAACTACGGAACAACCACCTGCTACGATTCTTAGACATACTCCTTTTCCTGCCGGGGTTGCGAGTTTGTCCGAAAGGGATATCGCGGCCCCGGCACACAGGCAACGGAAGGAACACGGGTGGGTTTTAGTCAGTAAAAGAGAAAGAAAAAAAAAAGACATACTCCTTTTGCTTGGTTTACGTTCGATGGTTCGGGAATTCTGAAATTCAGTAGTATTTAACAAAAGTTACAGAAAGAATGAAAAATAAGTTTTTTTTTTTTCTGAAACAGATGGATACAAAAAGATAATAGGGATGATGCCTGGGTAAAAAAAAGAAGTTCTAATTGGTCCGTCAGTCAGATAATAAAAATATATTAGACACGTATTTTTTGCTTTATCATATTAATAGCAAATTACTAAGATACAACGCATTTTAAGTTGGGGAGTGGGGGTCGCTACGTCACTAGTACGTATAAAATCTACATACTTGTGACGTTATGGCAAATTTTAACTCAATGTATCGCCGAAATCTTTAGATTACGTAAAAAAAGAAAAAATACGTGTCCAACATTTTTTAATATACTCCATGGGACTAAACAAAAATTTTTGTCCTCATCCCTATTAACTCGAGTAAAATAATAAAACACACCAACCAAATACCAAGTACCGATTCGTATTACAATCACGTAACAATACAAGTAAGTACATAGTAGTTTGATGTTTAGAATTAAATAGAGGCCGCGAAATGAGAGAGGTACGTTATGGGGATAACAAGCGATTGCAAGTACATTCATATCTAAACTTATGTACAATACCGCCAGTATTTATCTGAATATTCATGAAAAATTATCGAAAATTAACTTTAAAAGGCTCTTCTCTCATCTCTTTGGATCTTTTTAATTTTCATGTTATTTTATTTTTTGTGTAGTGATTGTGATATCTGCGATGTTATTGGCTCGATTTGGATTCTGTTTTTGTTATTTTTAAAAGCTTACCATTTTCGTAATGTTACATTTTAGAAACTATGAAATAAATAAAAAGATAAAATTGAAAATGACTCATTTTTTGTTTGACATTTGCATAGGAGTCAAAAGGGGTAATTTTGGCAATAACCGCTACTACATCCCCATAACGGATTGCCGACGTATAGCCAATAACCATGTATATATTTTTACAATGCATTTGCTCGAAAATAACGTTTTCCAAGCAGTCAATTTGTGCGGAAAGTGTCACTTTTTTTCACTAGTGCTTTTTACTTTTCTGTTTTTTTTTAAATTTGTGAAGCCGTTGTCAGGCCGTCTCAGAGATTTTAATATTTGAGAAAAGTTTTACAAATCAGATGATGATGATAACGATGGCGATGGCGATGGCGATGATTATGGCGATGGTCAAATCAAAAAGTCAAAGTCAAAGTCGAAGTCGAAGTCGAACTCGAGCTCGAAGTCGAACTCGAACTCGAAACTCAAAGTCATGAATGTTGTTTTTATCATTTATACACGTCGTCATATGTTAGATGTTACACATCATAAGCGACTACCGTAAGGCTCGCTCGTATTTTTTATTATTTCCTCGCACAATGCATAGTAAAACGTTGTATGATACTCGTGCGTAAGATGATTTCCGACTCGTGTTGACTTAAACACTCGCTCGCTTCGCTCGCTCGTAGATAAAAATGCTACTCGTCGGAAATCACCTACCTTCCGCACTTGTAGCATAAATAACTATTTCACACCACGTGCTCGACAATGGCAAATTATATGTCATGCAAACCTAACCTAAAGTAAGTCATTTAAGACCTGAGGTCTAGCAGGGCATTAATATTGTTCTGAATTTCATTATGATTCGCTAGTCATTAATGTGATTTGAACTTGGAACATAAAGTAGAAATCGCATACGAACATTTACGATAGGTAGTAGGTACATACTAATTCCATGCATTCACCATTAAGATCTGCACTAAAAAATAAATTGTTCGATAATCTAACTGGCCACCACAAGTAGAATATAAAAAAAAGAAAAATAGAACACAAATTAAAAAGAGGCGCGAAAACTGAAAATTGCTTTGCTTTGTTAAACAACAAATTACTTTATTGTCTCGTAGATGGTGTGAAAAGTAGAGTTTTCTCCTCGGGGGTAAATGTGCTTTCGTCTTGGGCGAACTTGAATCCCACGCTGCACTCAGGATTCTTGTCTTAACTCCCTCGGTTTGCTCGGGAGTTAACGCTAGAATCCTTCGTATTGCTCGGCATTCAATAAGGCGCCCGCTACATAAGACACTGCTTTATCCCCTTAGTGCATAATCTACTATTTAATTTATAAGGGTTCCTTTTTTTCTTTTTTAGGACGTTTACGGAACCCTACAAAATATGCCATACATATTTTTAAGAATTTTCGTCCGTTTCTCTGTACTAATTACGTAATACACGATCAATCAGAATCTAAATCGTTTTGAAACAGATTGCTAATCGATTGCTTCATAAGTTTGAAAAACAATTCTCAACAACGTAAATAACGCAATGAATGTTGTTGAACTGTCAAAATGAAACTGACTAGTCGTTATCGTTTAAAAAAATATTGCGTAATAAGATAGCTGGATCAACACATAGGGTACCACTAAGCCAACGGAACAAGACATATCTTGCTTGGTGCCACATATTTCCAGTATAACCTGACCTCTCACCTCATAGCTACCAGTTTGATTTTGTCTAGATTGTCCTAGAATCTAATAATAACACCAGCCTGTTACTGTCCCACTGCAGGGCAGACCTCTTCTCATACAGAGAAGGCACGAGCATCGATCACCACGCTTGCTGAAGACGGGTTGGCGATTTCAGACCTATATTAAATAGGCAGTGTATAGAGTGCCGCTAGCGGCACTCTATCCCTATCGCATAATGTGCCGCTAACGGTATTGTGAATGTGGTGTTTTACAGCGAACTAAACTTAACAATCAAACAAAATAACAAGTGACAGTAACTCAGTGACAGTGACAATGACAATGCAATACTTACGGCACTTTAGCCGCGCCGAGGCAGCACCATTATTATGCCGCAAATAGCGGCACTTTATTCGAGAGGGATAGAATACTGCTAGCGGCACTCATAAGCTTCATTATAAGTCCAGTCGGTCGATTCTGTAAAAATATTAAGGTGAAGCTTAGGTGAAGTGAGCGTGAAGTGAGCTGTCACTGCCACAGAATCGACCGGCAGGATGCTAGGGATTAACACTATTGACAGCTCACTTCACGCTCACTTCACCAAAGTTTCACGGTGATATTTTTACAGAATCGAACGGCAGGTTTCCTCACGATGTTTTTTCTTCACCGATGTCACTAATGTCCAAGATAAACTCAAAAGTACATTATGAATTGAATCATATGTACGGATTTGAACCCTCAACCTCGTGCATGAGAGCCGAGGCTCAGACCACTGGGCCATCGCGACATTTATAAACATAGATGTCACGTTGTGTTAGTGACAACGGGAAAAATACATCATAAATAATAGGTACCTATATAGATATGTACTTACGAGTAGACTACGTAGTGGTTGATAAGAGTATGAACCGGCAGGTCGAAGTTTCCTCGACACTAATTAGGTTACGATAACTGACTTTTAATAATAATAATAATAATAACAAAAAACTGCAATTTTAAATACATGTCGAATCGTGAGAAAGTTCATGCAAATCGATGAAATCGAAATAGATCCTCATCATAACACATTCTCAACATAACACACCACACGCTGCATTTACTTGGCTTCGGCCCGTAAATGTTGCAAATACCAGCTAAAGAGCTGAGAAGAAAAAACACTCTGCAAAAATAATAATAATAATAATAATACTCTTTATTCATAAGTTCACATATAAATTACATAGAAGTGACATCAGTACAGAGTTACATATTAAAATTATTAAGCAAATATTAAACTATGCCTAAAATAAATCTAGTGTAGGTATAACTTATATAATATATTGGATAAAGGCCTAATGAAAAACAATAGCGACCTGCCTGATGTAGGTTTATTCAAACCTGTGTTTCAGGCCTTCACGTAACAACGCTGAGTGTTTTATTGGACTATTAAATTAATGTACATAGAGCTAGCATTGATACATAATAATTATATTATTAAATAAAAATTGCCTTAACATTAATAAACTTATTGCATGATTTCTAGCAATTTTTCAGTGTCTGAGTAATTTAATGTCGCTAAGTATTCACTTAACATTTCACTACATTTTTTACAATTTACACTATATATACTTAGAGACTTATTGATTTTATTATATAAGAACGGACCTAAAAAACCATAAAATTTATTTATAAAAGTATGTCTAGTTTGAGGCTTTATGCAAACTAAGTCTTTTCTTCTCTTATGTATAGGTATGGGGGTATAAGGGAGATAGCTATGCTGGTGTAATACTATCTTTAATATAAATAGTTGACGCACAGTTAAAACCTTACATGCCGTATAAAGCTCGTATGTGGGAAATCTAAATGGGCGAAAGGTGGCTACCTTAAGGATAGCTCTCTGCGCACGTTCTAATGGTAGTAGGATTGTTTTTGCAGCCCCTCCCCATGAAGTTATGCAATATGTAAGAATGGATTGACACAAAGCTAAATAGACCTGTTTAATTAATTTGTAGTCCGTTATATATCGTAAATTCTTAAAAATGTATATTAATTTACGCATTCGAGTGCATAATAAATCAATGTGTTTACGGAAGTTCAGATTTGTGTCAAACGTCACACCAAGATATTTCATATGATCGGCTTTTGCTAAAGTAGGACAATTACATGCATTGTCAGCGTACTTGCCGCACTTATGCGCATAAATGTTTATGTTAGTAGTTGGCAGGTTAGTATTTCTCATAGTGAATAAAATGTGTTTAGTTTTTTCTGCATTTAGTGTTAGGAGATTTTCATGTAGCCAATTAGACACTATATTAAAACCGTTCTGGGCTTGTTTATACACCTCCTCTCGAGACTTGTCTGAAAACAATAGAGCTGTGTCATCTGCATAAGACATTATGACACCATTTTGGAGTGTTAAGCTGCACAGGTCATTAATATATACTAGGAATAAAGTAGGACCCAATATACTACCTTGTGGTATTCCGTAATTACTATTTCGAAGCTCAGAACTGACGTACTGACCAATTTTTACACATTGTTCGCGGTCTCTTAAATAATCAGAAAGCAGTGTAAGCGTTGTTCCTCTTATTCCGAGTCTTTCAAGCTTGCCCAATAATAAAGGACAGGAAATTGTGTCAAAGGCCTTGGCGAGGTCTAGGAAGATCCCAATGGAGTGCATGCCCTGATCCAAATTAGTTGTTATATAATCCGTCATTTGATGTACTGCTTGATTAGTTGATTTTTTGGGCCTAAAGCCAAATTGTCTATCCGAAAGCAATTTGTTATCCTCTAGATATTTCATTAATCTAATATTAATGATTTTCTCTAAGATCTTGGAGAGCCCTGTTAGAACTGAAATGGGTCTGTAGTTGTTAACACATTTTTTGTCACCAGATTTATATACAGGAGTAACCACTGCTTTTTTAAGCGACTTAGGGAATACACCATTAGTTAAGCATAACTGAAAAATATGAGTTAGCGGCGGAGCAAGGAGGTATTTGAAATGTTTAAGTATGTTGTTTGATATGTCGTCCCACCCAACCGCGCAAACGTCCTTTAATCCAGAAATGATTGTTAATACTTCATCGACATCCGTATCTAGTAAGACAAAAGATTTGAGTCTGGGGAAAGATTTAGGATGGTTTTGAGAGAAAGAACCTCTAGATTGTATGGTCTTTTCTGCTAAGGTTTTGCCTACGTTAGAAAAATAGTAATTAACTATATTTGTTGATTCTATTGGGTTGTTCTCTATAGTCAATAAGTCAAGTGGAGGTTCAAGTTGTTTTGATCTAAATGTATTTGTTTTTATAAATTTCCAAATAAGTTTACTATTTTTGCCTGCTTTCTGCTGTTCTTTTCTGTCATATTCATTTTTTATTTTTTTCAGAAGGTTGTTGCAGAAGTTTCTATATCTTTTATAAGTAATGGAAAGAATTTCATTTTCAGGCTCAAGTTTGAACTTTATGTGAAGTTTGTCTCTATGCCTAATACATCGAACAAGTCCGGGTGTAATCCAAGGTTTAATGCACTTGTACTTCCTTGGCGTTATTTTGGCGACTGTATGCTTTATTATTGCAGAGTGAAGTGAATTTATAAAATAATTAATAGCAAAGTTTGCATCGGTGGAATTATAAACTGGGTCAAAATTAATATTACGTATGTCTTTTTCGAGGTGTGTCATGTTGACATTGGTATAGCTGCGTAAACAATTTTTTCTTGGTAAAGAAACTTGTAATATTAGTAAAACTGCTTGGTGATCAGTAAGCGAAGAGTTAGTAACAAATGTTTTGGCTGGTTTATTTGTTTTTATAATGAAATGATCTAAGCATGAACCACTTTGATGCGTGGGGTGGTAATGAGCTGGCAAGAGTCCGTGGAATGAGCAGATATTAACATAGTTATGTGCATGAATGTCCATTTTCCCGGAAGCAATGTTGATATTAATGTCCCCCATTAGAATTATGTGTTTAAAAGTTGTAAGACTTTGTAACTGTACGTTTAGTGAATCTAAGAAATTTGCGACATTTTGAGAAGGTGGTCTGTATATAGCCATAACTACCGTATCTGTATTAATTTTAATGAGTAAGCAATTACAATTTTGTAGCAAAGGTTCTTCTACAGTTGTACTTAAATTATTGTTGACAAATACAACTAAACCATCATTCTGGTTGATGTTTCTGTTGGTTTTATGCGAAACATATCCGTCTAAAGATGGTAAAACAGTGGTTTGGTTTGACAACCAACATTCTGTTAGGACGATAATGTCGCAACTTATACCCAGGTTCTGTAGCAATATTTCAAAATCATTTATATTTCGATTTATGCTGCGAATATTTTGTGTGAGAAAGGTCAGCGGTTTCTCTCCCAAGGGAAAGTGGTGCTTACACTCATCAATATTACAATTTATAACTTCAGACACAGAAAATTGATCTAGGTCCTTAAGTAATTGATCAGTCATGATAAATAAACACCTAATAAATATAAACAAACAAAAACTACTACTAGTGTGCTTAAAGGATAGGTTAATAGGTAGCGCTCTTAGGCGCCTTCATAATCTATGGAATGGATATAGCTGTCCTCGGCATATTTCCGTGCAGGACAATTTACATCACCAGTTTTATGATCACTTTTCCTATTAAAACGTTTGCACGTCGCACAGTTTGGTGGACTGGACTTTGTGCAGCATTCCTTAAAAGTGTGGCCAGTCTCTCCGCAGTGATTACACGTCGGGTTAGTGTCACGGCAGAACTTGGCCGCGTGTCCAAACTGCTGGCAGTTGAAACACCGAGTAACGATCGTGAAATCTCGAACTGGGCATGACGTCCAATTGATGAATATTCGTCCTTGATTGACTAGGATCTTCCTGATCCTAGCTGGCACTTCTAGAATAAAATTGCAATTAGGGAGGTCTTTTTTCCCAGATTTATGGCTCAATTTTATTTGTTCTTCAAACGACTCACGAGTTGTATTGGTCAACTTATCTGAGAGGTTTTGCTCGTAGATGCAATCCAAAACCTCCTAATCAGTCAGGGCTACCGGGACTCCAATAACAGTGATTCTTGGGCGCCGCTTTGATGGTTCTTCAATCTTAAGGCCCGAAGAGACGAGTTTTTCTAAGCTTCTGAGCTTTTGAATGTCCTCTTTGGAGTCGGTACTGATAAGAACACCTCCATTTTTTACTTTCTTAAGGCCACGGACATGTAGTTTAAGTTCCCCGGGCGAAATAATTTTCTGTACGAGAGACTTGGTATCGTCACTAGATTTGGTTTTGTCGCTGGGATATATGGCAACTGAGCTTAAATTTGCTGGGCGCACAAAATTATCCGAGCCTTTTTTGACCATATTAGCGTACGAAGCGGGTTCTGTCGGCTTTGAAATGCCTTCAACTACCTCTTTGAACTGTAGGAGAGAGTTCGCGATGTTCTGTTGTTGCTGTAAGTGCTGAACGGAACTATGGGCTTGAATCGTTTTTTGCTTTAAGGCTTGATATAAGACAGCCATCTGAGATGCGCCATGTGAGACACTACGGCAAAGATTGGCTACACGTACCTTTTGGTCTGCGTTCATTTTTCCCTCAGCAACTAAACTGCATACTTCATTTAGGATTTTTTCTATGGACCCCATCCATTTCTGTACTTCCGGCGTAGAAATAACTTCGGCTGGTAGCTCATGTTCCAAGGGAGGTTGTGGCTTTGGGTCTACAGGCTGGAAATCTTGAGTTGGTGTCGGCGGAGGACTTCGCGTCACTAGCTGGCTACGGCCAAACGGGCTAGATCCAGTGTTAGACATATCTAACACAGAAACACTATATATCTTTAAAAATACTTTAGCTCATTCTTACACAACGCAAGTAACCTCGTAATGCTCACTCGTGACACACTTATATCACTGACGACGCAATTATTTCTAACAAATATATTTATAATTAATTAATAGTATCATAATAAGCTAAGCAAGATACGTCCGCGCGGTAAGAAAGAGTATTATTTAATGATTTTATACTGAAGATCACGTCTAAACAAGTAGTGTTAATGATTTGGAAAAAATATATGTTAAATTAGAGCATTTTTTAAATAATTTAATATACGAATATTTTAGATTATGTTTATATGACATTGTGAAATTAATTTGTAAAGTTATGTCTAACCCGGATAAAAAACTGAGTATCACGCAAAATTTATCAACTGAAACCTTCACCATTTTAAAGATAATTTAATTATTGATATTTTAGTATACGTGTTTTATTAAAATAACATTTCTTTTATGTATAATAAATTAATAATATGTCTAATTTGGGACAGCGCTCCTTGATGGGCGAGAGCTCAGTACAGAACACGCAAGCTAACCACTCAAGGTCACTGGCACACATAATTATTGCATATAATAGAACTGATATCTGTATTTTACTAAAAATATTATTTACACACACACACAACTACGCATGTATTCCCCAATGGGGTAAGCAGTGGTGTATCTATAGCACACCATTTTTAGTTATGTTTAAGTCCCATGTAATAGGGGACGAGCCATCAACCATCTAATGTCTATTCAAATCCTAGTTTCCTATTGATGTTATTTCCACTAAAACAAATATCAATTTTAAGAAAGTGTAAATAAAGTTGATTTTAGACTGTTGAAAATGTCATAAAAAAATATGAAGTTGTAGCGCAAACTGAACCTTAAATTATGTGTAGGCATTACGTAGGTACAGTTGTTTTTTCTAAAACTCGTGTTTGTTTACGTGTTTGCCGAATTAATTTCGAACGCAGATTACAATAGGGATGATGACAAAAAAAAAATTTTTATTCCGTCTTTGAGATTATAAAAAAATATTGGACACGTATTTTCTCTTTTTTTCCGTAATCTAAAGATTACGGCGATACATTAAGGTGAAATGTGCCATGACGTCACGAGTATGTAGATTTTATACGTACTAGTGACGTATCGACCCCCACTCTTCAACTTAAAATGCGTTATAACTTAGTAATTATTTAGTAATATGATAAAGCAAAAAATACGTGTCTAATATTTTTTTATTATCTGACTGACGGACTAATTAGAATTTCATTTTTTTTACCCAGGCATCCCTATTATTATTCTAATAAGAGTTTATTTGTTTTTATGTGTGTGTCTGTATGTTTGAACACGCAAA
Source organism: Agrochola lota (assembly GCA_947364205.1). Lineage (NCBI taxonomy): Eukaryota > Metazoa > Arthropoda > Insecta > Lepidoptera > Noctuidae > Agrochola > Agrochola lota. The sequence continues at coordinate 11,291,658 of OX376248.1, read as the reverse complement.
TCTCTGGAACTATCAGTCGGATTTGAAAAAATCTTCTTTGATAGCCTAATTTATGAAAAATAACAGAGATGTAAAAAAAACTGATAATTTATTTATTTCAGAGAATACTCCACAGTCACGTCACAAAAACATAAAATCACAAAAAGTAACAATATTACAAAAAAAAAATCGTATAAACGAAAGTATTGTTGAAAATGGATATTTATTTCGTCCGAAAATTGCCGAAAACCGAAAAAGAAATTCGGTCGGACTCTACAGAGGGTACGGCTTTACGGAGTCCAAGGTTTTCTTGGTAAGCTTAGGCCGAAGAATCTTACACACGTTCCGGCTCTCCACGACCTGACATGACTTGACTCCAGACAAGGCACAGTGGTTCTCATCGACCCACTGACTAAATCGCTCCGCTCTGCCCTGTGCTATCTTCAGCATCATGATACATTGATTCTCCGCCCTATTTGTCTCCAGAGGATCGACATCAACCACTCTGTCGTAAATCTTGATCAATTCGTATGAATCTCATTCTATAGGTATCTCATTCTTTGAATAGAAACGGTTTCTCAATAAGTCGAAAAATAATTTCTCTTTTGAAGTAGTTTGATCAGTCGCAGGAAGTACACCTTCCTTTCCCATCTTTTCGGCTTCTAACAAATCATAAAATGCGTAAAGACTATCCGTACATTTTAGGTCAACAGGCATCTGAACATCCGTCTTCTGCAAGTAATATTTGAGTATTGCAAAATGAAATATGAAACCATTGTGAGCGATCAGGCAAACGGGTTTCTGAAGGCAATTTATGAAGGAATTGATGGCGTTCAATGCGTCCATGTTGAGCTCAGCTTCCTGCTCTAGCAGTTCGTTGCTTAGTCCACTCAGCTTAAAAATTTTGTCACTTATTTTCTGGTGAGGATTGAAGCACATCCGGAGCTTGTACTGCACTCGCAACTCCTCACCTGGTAAGCTCTTGAGGAACTGCCTCTGTTTTATTGCTAAAACACACAATTCAGTGATTCCGGGGACGTTTTTGTCAGTTATCAAACCGGTTGTCTCCAAATCGAAGAATACGTATGTTTCTATCCGTGCCATTGCTGCAGTCCTTGATGCTAAGGTAAGCTTGTTCACGGAATGGATGGTCGTTGGACCGGATCTTCTAGAGTGGCGACCAGAGTCCTACAAGTTGGACTGATGACCTGGTGAAGGTCACAGGAATCCGCTGGATGAGGAAACACTAGGGCAGTTATTGTGGAATTCTATGTTCATCTGGACGTCTTTAGGCTGGTTGATGAGGTTAGATAACACTAGTTGGTAGCGACAGCACTTGTGCAACACGGGTAACTGACTATGTCTGGCTCAACAATGTTTATTTGCCTCATATAGGAGTATTTAATGCAACGCAAGAGTGTATGTGCACTGATAGCTAGGGTTGTACCGGAATCGTGCCTCCGCCTCCGCAAATGCGGAACTTCCACATCAAATCGTTTCTCCGCAGAATTTTTACGGAGGTCTAATAAAGAAAATCGGATCCAACTAAGCGTAGGACTCTTTAATGTGCTGATGATATAATGTCACCGCCGCCATCAAATTCAATACCAAGTGAGAAAGTGTTTAGTGCAGCCGGTTTAATTTGTGAACCACTAAGAAATCGCTTGGAAGGTTTTTGTGAATTGGTTTGTCCCTAAATATTTCATTTTGATGACAAATTAAGCAGACGTTTTTCTCGAATTGGCGTGCTGGAATATTTATTTATTTATTTAGTACATGGACAACTTACAGCTAATAAAAAAAGAGAAGACCATAGTCACCAGAAAGCCAATTACAAATCCTCACGTATAGACATAGAATAATGGTTTATGGTGTGAGCAAAAACGACTTGGATTTGTGAAAAAATTCACAGCAGTAGTATATAACGAAATTGAAAGGAAAACTATCAGAGCTAAGTAGGCTGTACAGGTTAACGAGTAATAATCAACCAACTTCGAGTTGGATGTAAGTGTGGCTATGACGGAAGTGGGCGGGCAGAACGGAGCGGCGCGGGTACATCTTGATCACTTAGAACTGTCGGACGTAAGTTGCGCGCTTCAACAGCTTAAATCGAAAAAGTCTTCTGGGCCGGACGGCATTCCACCTTACATCTTTAAGGATTGTCGGTCGGTGCTAGCCAAACCGCTGCAATACATTTATAATAAATGTCTGGATGGATCAATTTTTCCAGAGGAGTGGAAGATTACCCGCGTCGTTCCGGTGCCAAAAGGAGGGTCAGGGATGACAGTGGATGGCTACAGGCCTATCGCAGTGCTGTCGACTCCGGCAAAGGTTTTCGAAGCGGCTATTCATAAGAGCATATTTCAACAGGTCAGTGGCCAGCTTTCAGACGTCCAACACGGTTTTCGACCAGCAAGAAGCACTACTAGCAATCTCCTCAGCTACATGGCTGATCTTGTGCCAACAGTGGACAGCGATTTAAAAAAAACATTCGATCAAGTAAATAATGATGTTTTGCTCAAAAAGTTAGCGGCCGTTGGTTTCACTCCACATCTACTAAGGTTTTTTGCAAGTTACTTGAGCGGTAGGCAACAGTACGTAGAGTATGCGGGACACAAGTCAGAGCCATATTTTACCAGGTTTGGGGTAAGTCAGGGCAGTAACCTTGGGCCTTTACAATTCATCATTATGATTAATGACTTGCCAGAAGTTGTTAAAGAAGCCAAATGTTCACTGTTTGCTGATGACTTCAAACTGCCTCTGGAGATAAGTAATTTAGAGGACTGTGACAGGCTTCAAAGAGACATAGACCGAGTAGTGACCTGGAGCAAGGATAATCTTACAGTTCAACATCTCAAAGTGCGTAACAATCACTTTCTCTCGCGCGCGTACTCCTTTTCTATATACCTACAATATAGACGGGTTGCCAATCGCTAGGGCTACGGAAGTTAGGGACTTAGGGGTGGAATTCAGCACTGGGCTAACGTTTCGAGATCATGTCACAAGCTGCTGCAGAAAAGCCTACCGTAATTTAGATTTCATGCTCCGTATGGTGCGTGGTTTTAATAATATTAAAGCGGTTATCGCCCTATATAATGCATTAGTTAGAAGTCAATTAGAATGTTACGCAGTCATTTGGGATCCACATGAATCTAAATATAGGCTCATGCTGGAGAGAGTACAAAACAAGTTCGTGAGGTACTTAAACTTGCGCTTATATGGTGTATACCCATTTATCCGCTTATGTATCCAACTTTATTTATTTTGGGTATGGTCGGATATAACGAACTGAGGGTCAGGAGGGATCTCGCACTCATCTTGTACATATTCAAAGTACTTAGAGGGAAGGTACATAATGCGGACATTTTAGGGCACATAGGTTTGTGTGTTCCGGACAAGTACGTGTGGCGACGTCGGCAGCCACGGCTGCTGGCGGAGCCGCGTGCTCGGACCAATCTGTTAAGTGAGGCGCCGCTGACGCGTGCAGTTCGCACTCTCAACCTCATAGCTAATGACTCGGATCTATCCTGTTGTTCTCTGAGTGAGTTCACAAAGAATACATTATTTGTAATAACTTACAAAATGTAATTATAATTATAAGCTAATAATAATTTAGGATAAGACTTAGATAAGTACGCTATCGCAATAGGTTACCCTGTAATGATAGATGTAAGTTGGAAATAAAATAAAATAAATAAATAAACACTTCCTGACATTTCGTAATCACATAGTAAATGTTTGTAAAAAAGCCTATAGGAGCCTAGGTTTCGTCCTAAGAAGAGCAGAGGGTTTTACAAGCATCGCTGCGCTAACTTCTTTGTACAATGCATTAGTAAGAAGTCAGCTCGAATGTAACGCAATCATATGGGCTCCGCATGAAGCTAAATATAGCCTCATGCTAGAGCGTATACAAAATAAATTTACTAGATTTCTGTACCTAAGGTGGTATGGTGTATACCCATTTTATCCATTGATGTATCCAACTTTGTTTGTTACAGGCATGGTATGATACAATCAATTTGAAACAAGGAGGGACATAGCTCTTGCTACCTATATTTTTAAATGATTGCGTGGCAAGACTTCAAACTCAGGTATATTGAAAGAAATATACCTGTGTGTGCCCGACAGTTATGTATTGCGAAGGCGACGGCCACGTCTATTGGCGGTGCCCAGTAGTAGGACCAATCTGCTGAGTAAAGCCCCTATAACGCGTACCTTGCGTGTGCTTAACGTAGCAGACATCATAGATATTTTTACTTGTTCTCTGAGTGAGTTCACAAAATCCACAATGTATGTTATATGTTATAGTGAATAATAAAATTGTAATTATGGCCACACTATTGAATTAGGAAATCCCTGTAATGAAAGTGATGATGAGTTAATAAATAAATAAATAAATAAACAAACTTAAAATGCAGTTTGAAAAACATGATCTCCCATACATTCCGTATGGCAGAACATGTTTTTCAACTACAATGTGGTAAAAAGTGTTTATTTGGGGTAATATTTACAAGTGGGTCCATAACAACTTATGACTGAATAAAAATAGCAAAATTATATATTATATTCTAACTTAACTAAAACTATTCAAAAACTAAAATACAGCATCGTAAAATTCATCCGCATCGCTGTCGACTGGTAATGTACCCAAGAGACTGGCCGCATTGCCACGTTGTATGGCAATGCTTAGCCTCTGCCCAAAGTAAAAACCAGCTCTTGGGTCACGGGAAGTGTCAAATAGCCGTTTTGAAATTTCATTAAACAGGCCATGAGCACTCGGACCCCACGGCCCGAGGGTTTCGACCCCAAACGGCTCGAAAATATAATTACCTGTAATGTCATTATACTTACGCCGCTTGAGGTTTTCTGCAGCCGCAGCAGCAGCACCAGCACAGCACGCCGAGCCAGGAAGATGGGATGGCGCAAGAGTGTCGACACAGGTTGCATCCCACACTAAAGGCCTACCCACCTTCCATGGAGATAAAGACATACCGTCCGGTCTCTTGCCATCGTCGCGTGCCAAGCCATTAGGTTCTAATATAGCTGGAACGCCGGCGGTGACAAGAGCTCGTCGGATGATGTCGTTAATGTTCGCGTGCCGCGCTAAGCGACCTGCACTACGGCTACAAGACAGGCCGTGATGTCCGAGACTGTTGACAACTTCGCCACAGTGACAGCGATGAGGAGAACAACAAGGAGCTCCTAGTCGTAGGGAAGCAGCGAGGCGGAAGGTATTGTCGTCGAACAGAGTGCCTATGTTCGACGACGGTAGTGCGTGAAGCCACAGACCCGATTCCCACTTACCCACAGCCAGCAAGCGCGCACGCTCCACAGTGGTAGTAGACGTATTGAGTAAATTGTTCTGTACTACTCTGCAGAGCGGCTCATCCCACCGTCTTTGGGAAGATGGATGATCGGGTAGATCTGTTTTCGGGCAAGCGAGTCTCCAGGCATCCATAGCCTCGGTGAAGCACGGCACATCAAAATCAATCAGTGTGGAGGCTAGAATTTTCCTGATTAATTTTTCAGTGCCGTGAACCGAGGATATGAAAGCCGGTAAACTAATACTAGAAATTTTGCGGACGCCGAGGCCTCCCATACGGATGGGAAGAGTAGCTTGCGCCCAAGCTCGGTCGTCCATGGCCACATTTAGAATTGAAGTTAATGTGTGTCTGATAATTTGGTCCATTTTTTCTAAAAGGGGAGTATGCTTCCATAAATGGGAAGCGCGAAGAAAATATATTAATTTAGGGCCGAAACAGCAGTAACGAATTAGGGTGATGGCCGAATGCATATTAATTTGTAACAATCTTTCCGAAACATCGTTGAAATTTTGTATTTTTTCCTCAATAAAAACGGGAAAGGAATTCTCGAAGATTGGAGACCCAAGGAGACGAAGAGAGCTTTTTTCAATAATTTTGATTTCTGGAGCTACTGCATTAAATTTGGGGAGTGTCAGTTGTCTGTCAGCACTGTCCGCTAGGTATAGTTCACATTTCGAAAGGTTGAGATCAAGGCCAATGGAATGAAGTTCGTTTTTAAGGAATTTTAGGTCATTCAAAACAGTTTCTACATCGCCTCCCAAGGTTCCATCATCAAGATACCAAACGTTAAATTTGGAATTTAGCTGTCGAATAATTGGGTGAATGGCTAAACTAAAAATCACTGGCCCGAGGGGGTCACCTTGTTGGCAGCCAACAGCAGATTCCAAAAGGTTGTCTCGATACAGTAATTTAGAAGGGTGTCTGTAACATTGCCAAAGGAAACTATAGATTTGGGGTATTTCTTTTTTAGTTTCTGCCAGCAAGGTGTCCCTATTAACAGGATTGAAGGCATTCTTTATGTCAACTTTCAGGATGACCTCTCCTTTACCAGAATTTAGGTAGGTCGACAAGGCGTGTACGGCAGCCTCACAGCCCCCTTTGGAGCCATAACCTAGCTGCAGGGGCTGGAATTTTTCCGAAACGGCCTCACCATAAAATTTACAACAAATCTTGGCTGCCATACGACGGTAAGTAGAGCCCACGGCAATGGGACGAATGCCACCATCCTTCTTACGCAGGGCGCATAGATTGGCCCCGTATAAAACGTCTATGACGGACTCGTTCACCTTGCCAGAGAGCATGAGGTTGATCAGAGCCGTAAGCTCCTTCAAGAGCAACTCACCAGCTGTCCCGGCGCCTGAACAAATAAGGTCCTTAAGATGCTGAGGACTCAGGCCGTCGAGGCCGCCGGCGGACCCGCTCCGGAAGGAGCAGACGGCTGTGACCAGCTCTCGACCTGTAATGGTGAGGGAGTGAGTATCCGGATCAGGAGGGTCGGGAAAAGAAAGACCATCCACTGGGGCAGGGTGTTTGCTCTCCAGAGCTGCGAGTGTGTCTGGAGAACATGGTGCCACCACATCACTGCTGAAAAGAATCCTGGCTGCTCCGCTTATGTCACCTTCTCCTAACTTAGATTGTACCAGATGGGATATACCTCTTGAGGAGGTATATCTTTGCGTCGGTAATTTTGAATCTAAATGAAGAGCCGAAATATTACAGTTTTCTTTAATTTGTGCAGTTAAGGTCTTTTTGGTTGCCAAATTCTTCTGTACATGTAGAATCCTGTAAGGGAAGGTGAGCAGCTGTTCCCAAGCACTTTGTGAGTTCTCCCGGGCGGCAAGATGAACGCAACTTGCTAGGTGTTGTGCCACTAGAGGTAATCACCTCGATGTAAACACGCTCGCAATTCGTCAGAGTGATAACAGTCTAACTCACGTCAAAGAGCCTTTTAATTACAAAAAACAACAATTTTGGCGAAGTTTCAAACACATTCTTGTTACTAACTTTACCGTCCTCTCCCAAACTTCAGTGCGACTTCAAAACATTCTTTGGAAGTCGTAAAGACTTTAAATTTACGATATCGGTCGGTGGGGAGTGGAATCTTTGTTATTACATGTTTCTATTGTTGTAAGATGTATGGGAGACAGCGCCATCAAGTGAACGTAGTTCTTGCACAAATTAAAAAAATTACGGGTTTAGATAAAATTTGCTAGGTAAACTCCAAGATAAATAAGAAAAATTTAAATCGGAACTGACTTCCTCGTTGGTCTAGTAGCCGCAAGCGCTACTGCTGAGCATGATGTCCTGGGTTCGATTCTCAGGTCGAGAAAAGTGTAATGGGGTTTTCTCTCTGGAATTTTTAGTAGCTGCCCAGAGCCCAGAGTCGGGATATGTGTCCGGTTGATGGCAATTGGCTCGCCCCCGATTACATGGGACTTAAACATAACTTGCGACATACGGGTGTAGGTACTAGAGGTACACCTCTGCCTGCCCTGCGGGGAGTACAAGCGTGATACTATATTGTCCTATACTATTAAATGAGCAATATTTCCAAATACAGGCTGTTAAAGAAATTTTGCGTGCCATAGCTTAGGGGTAGGTTCAGTATCGATAAAGGAAACCAGGAAAAAAAAACATAAAAAAATGATTACATGATCAACCTAATTTAGTACCTACCTACTAACTTACTACTAATTTGTCGCGAGCCGTTTTTAGTAGAAAATAATGCGCCGGCCCTTAGTATTCGGACGCGAGAAGTGAAGGACAAAATGACAATGCGTTCGATACTTAGTAGGTAAGTAATTAAGGCATTTAAACAAATAAAATAATTTTAATTCTAAACGATTGCTATTTTGAGTTAGTAGGTACTAAATTAGGTTGATCTTGCAATATTTTTTTATGCACAGTTTGCATTATGGTCGAATTTCGACCTCTGGGTGACCACTAGTTAATATTAGAAATAAAGAAAGAAAAATTGTTTATTCTGCACAAACAAAACGCATATTAAAGAGAAGAAGACATTAAATACACACATACAAAAGTTGCCAAAAGCCTCGTATTCAACCAATAAATAAAAGTAATAAAATAAAAACAATGTTGTTCATTGGTTGATGTCAAGGCCACGGCCAAAGACAATATTGCGTAATTTACTCTTGTAATTAGTTATTATTAGTTTAGTTTGGACGAAAAAATTCTGGACGTCTGTCATGTTAGTACTGAATTCATGGTGGTTTGTGCGTCGATATCCCTTACACCCACCCATCTTTTTGTTTATTGCTTTACTTTTTTCTGGGTATTGCATTTCAACACCCAGTTTTGAAAGAACACCAACCCTAAATTCAAACCACAAGCCACCTACCTAGTACCTACAATATTCCGTCGGTCGATGGCAGGAATTTTCAATTTCGTCCACATTCGCCTCTATGGGTCAATAGGGCTGCCAGCAGTCGGATTTATCGGATCTCGAATATATCCGAGGACCGACAAGTGGTCGAATACGAAAAGAATTGGCTTTCTGCGCGCAGAATGCTTTTGTTTTTAAAAACTGAACCTAAATGATAACCTATTCTATTTAGAAAACCTAGATTATGTTATCATTTCTTGATATAATAATACCAGCCTATTATTGTCCCACTGCCGGCCAAAGGTCTCTTCTTACACAGAGAAGGCACGAGCATTGATCACGATTCACGGGCAGTCGTTAGTCAGAAGTCCGAAAATCTGACAACCAGTCCTACCAAAAAGTATTAATGTTTCACAATAACTGGATTGTGGATGTCAGATAGTCGCTCCGTGTAATATACAGTTATTCAGCTGCATCTGGTTAGACTGGAAGCCGACCCCAAACATAGTTGGGAAAAGGCTAGGACAGATGATGATATACGATTTGGCGAATTGAACTGCCCGTTTTGATAATTTAAACGACACTTTAATAATTTAAACGCACTGTCCAACTGTATAGCGACTCATCTTGATTTTCGAACATTAAATGACTCATCTGTCAATAGACAATCTAATAATGGCCGCCATCAGCTGTCACCAACCCTGTACCTCTTATCAAATTGAATATAATCCGCGGTGTGGCATCCCTACTCTCGAGTTAGTTAACCGCTCAAATTGGACATTGTTCAGTTATAAATGATGAGAAGTTCATTCAGCCATTTTAACTAGTTTATGTTGCATAAACTAACAAATACTACAACTAACCAGGCAGATGTGAGTGGAAACAATGGGACGTCCTAGAAGGACATATACTGACCTTGTTGGTGATGTTCTTCAGAAAGGTCAGGTCCGTAGTACTTGCCACCGGCGTGCGTGTATAACCAGATGTATGAAAGTAAACGAAGGAAGATGAGTATGTAAGGATCGTAGCAGGTAGCGAGCGTTCTGTAGTGTTTGCCTACCCCATGGGCAGAAAGCGCAAGTTTAGCTACGAGATAGCTGACCATCGAATCATTTAGTGTTAATTTATATGATGTGTATAAATCAATAAGAATATTAAGTTTCTTTTAAGGGTTCCGTACCTCAAACAGAAAAAAAACGGAACCCTTATAGGATCACTTCGTTGGCCGTCGTCAGTCTGTCAAGACCGTTTTTCTCAGAAACGTGTGAAGGTAATAAGTTGAAATTAATATAAAATACGTACCTAGGTCTGTGGTCCCTTCGAGCTCTAAAAAAATCAAGCTTCTAAGTCAATGCAATAAAAAATACTGCAATTTAAGCGACGTATTTTGGTACTCGCCAATAAATCAAAACCTCCAGGGTACTTCCCGTTGACCTAGAATCATGAAATGTGGCAAGAAGCAAGGTCTCACAGCACAAGTAAAGGAAACAGTCCGAAAATCGTCATTTTTAGGGTTCCGTAGCCAAATGGCAAAAAACGGAACCCTTATGGATTTGTCATGTCTGTCTGTCTGTCCGTCCGTATGCCACAGCCACTTTTTTCCGAAACTATAAGAACTATACTGCTGAAACTTGGTAAGTAGATGTATTCTGTGAACCGCATTAAGATTTTCACACAAAAATAGAAAAAAAGGGGGTTCCCCATGCTTAGAAAACTCAAAGGCTCAAATTTTTTTTTTCCTCAAGCTCCCAAATGGATAGGTCTTCAAAAATGATATTAAAGTTTCTACTATAATTATTTTCTAAACTGAATAGTTTGCGCGAGAGACACTTCCAAAGTGGTAAAATGTGTGTCCCCTGTAACTTCTAAAATAAGAGAATATAATAGAAAAAAAAAATATGATGTACATTACCATGTAAACTTCCACCGCAAATAGGTTTGAACGAGATCTAGTAAGTAGTTTTATTTTAATACGTCATAAATCGTAAACCGCAATTTACCTTTCATTCAATCAACTCAAATAGAAAAATAATAATACTAAACCTTAATTTGTTTTTGGGATAAATTAATCCTAATTACGGAAGACGGAACTCTTCATTGTGCGTGGTCCGACACGCACTTGGCCGGTTTTATTTAGTTTTATTACATAAAAACATATTTTTATGAGGTTACAATTTTTTATTTGCAGTTGGAGAATTGACCGTGGCGTATGTCGATGTATGGGAGAACATGTTTTACAACTTACAAAGTTAAGTTTGTTTTTAGGATACATTCATCCCAAATACGGAACCCTTCGTAGTGCGTGCCTGCGTGGTCCGACAGGCACTTGGCCGGTTTTTTTATATATTTTGACCTCAGAAACATTCTACAATACAACATTCATAAGGTAGGTCATTTTCTTACGTCACATTGTTAAGCAGTTTTCGAGATATACCTTAACGTAGGTGACAGAAAAACTTACAGACATTTTACAGCATAAATACAGAATTCAACCAGTAAACTCAAATGATTCAAGGCTCGTGCAGACTGGCGCGACTTATCGCGCGACACGACACCTGTTATTGTTCTACCGTGAAGTTTTCATAGAAATTGTTGTATTAGAGTCGCGTCGCGCCTGCTTGTAAGAGCCTTTATGTCAATTAAACCATACTAATATTATTGAGAGAAGCAGAGAACGGCACAAAGTGGAAGAACATCATACATAAAGTCACGCAGGCCTTTAAGGGACACGACCTACAGAAATTAAGTACGCGACCAAGAGGAACAAACCCAGTCATTCACAAAGATGAAGCCCATTGAAAACCATAGTATGTTCCTATGGATAAGAACGGGCAAGAAACTCCGAAATAAAATAACAAGGCAAGCTAAACAATTGAGCGTATCAAACGCGGGTCGTTATCGTATCGTGTCCGCCACGTGGCTGCCACGCGTACGGCACGCGGTCGGCACGTGTTTACAATACTCGGGGTCAAAGAGAACGGTTGAACAAATCTTGTTAATTTTAGAAAGCAAATGTTGTACTAAAAGTTATTTGAAATGCTACATTGGTTTTGCAGTTGTGAGTAGGCTGTTGCATGTGACGTATTAAGCTTGATTCCGATTTGTCAAAAAATATCCGAAGGTGTAAAATAATCGAGTTATTAATTATATTATTCATTGAATATTGAATGTGAGGACTATGTGGCAAAATTTTTGTTTTTTTTTCTATTTGTTTTAATGGTGGTCTGGCAGTTTGAGTAAGTACGTTATACGGCCTACCCAAATGTCCTTTCTTTGGTATTGTTCGTCGAGTCGTTGAGCTCTTTGAAGTTCTGAATTGAGCTGTACGATTACTTACAAATGCTTGCACTGACTGGACAGGTCCACTCAAATCCACGTAGTTATTTCTTCAATCGATCATTTCAGACACTAATCTACATGATATTCATATGATCTAAACAAGATTATGTAGACTTTGAAAGAGTCTTTGACACCTGAGTCGCGTCGCGCTAGTCTGCACGAAGCTTAATAACCTATTTACAGAATAAACATCATTTAATTATATATCATTACATTTCGTCTTTTTCGCGCAAAAATCCATTCGCACAAAGTGCCTTTGCGGAAATCTCTTTTGCGCAAGTGTCAAATCAATCTGCCTAGCCTTTTCCCAATTATGTTGGGGTCGGCTTCCAGTCTAACCGGATGCAGCTGAATACCAGTATTTTACATGGAGCGACTGCCTATCTGAACTCCACAACCCAGTAACTGGGTAATATGATACCCCTTAGTAAGACTGGTGTCATACTTTTGGGCTTCTGACGACTCGTAACGACTGTCAAAGATCCACGAATGCCAGCCGGGACCACGTGCTTAACGCACGGGTTTAACGTGCTTTCCAAGGCACGAAGGGTTCTCGGTTTGTAAAGATGGTCACCCATCCACTAACCAACCCCGGCAACCGTAGCTTAACCTGATGGATCGACTAGTGCGGCTGTTGTTACTTAGCCACGAGCTCCTCTTTTGGAAGTGTACCAGATCCATTTACACGTAATACAGGCTTGTCTAATTTTTTTAACCAAAACATTAAAAAAACAACGTTCACACCACAGTGTCGTCTATGGTCACCCCAGGCCATAAACTAGCGTTACAGATAATGATAAATGTGCGACACGCGCCACAGACGTCATAGGGGTTGTTTCAACAATTAGGGGTAGAAATGTCTGTCTGGGGACTATATGGGACCTATACGTTTTTAATAAGAGAATGTTTTCGCTACATTAGTGGTGTGGGACAGGACGTGTATTATTGACATCACGTTTGTGAAGTTTACTCAAAAAAAAATCCAGCCAAGTACGTGTCGGACCACGCACAATGAAGAGGTAGCTGGGGTGAGTTTTTCCCAAAACAAAACTTAACATTGTAGTTGAAAAACATGGTCTCCCACACATTCCAACTGCAAATGTAAGTTTGTATGCACAATATTGAGAGATTTACCATGTTATTTTAAGACCATATACCTCTTATAGGTTTTCCTATGAGTAATGAACCATTGTATGTATTTAAAAAAAAAATTGGCTCAGTAGTTTCGGAGATAAGGGGTGACTTAAAAAAAAATGAGATCCTCGCGATAAGCCCTTTCATTTGATAAATGTCTCACGGTACACAGTTTGCAAAACTTTTTTTAGTTTTCTTATTTGCCCCGCTAAAGTGATCCCCATATTCAAAATTCATTTATTACGTTACACGGCCGTGTTTGGGTGACAGAAATACATTGTGTACCACCATACCTTTCAACTAAATTGGTTCAGTAGATTCGGATCAAATTAGCTGTGACAGACGGAGAGACAGACACACAGACACAGTACGGAACCCTAAAAGCTAACTTTTTTAACAGATATTTCAACTACACTGCGGTGACCCCAAAAAAAACATCAACTTTTTTTTTTTGTTTTGTCAGGTTTAGATATCTATACCCGTCACGTCTACGTAGTTTCGCTAGCTAATTTAATTTGACCCTGAATTGGGATCAAAGTTAAATAATTGAAATTGATACTAACATTTGTATGCTTAACAGCAAAGCATAGGGTACTTACAAAAATGTAACATCTCACACATCTGTGTATATGTAACCTATGTTTACAAATAAATACTCTGAACTCTGAACTGAACTCAGAACCCATGAACTCTGGCCTTACGATATAAGGCTGAAATCGCCAACGCGTCTTGAGCGCGCGTTGTGATCAATACCCGTGCTTTCTCCGTATGAGAAGAGGCTTTTGCCCAGCAGTGGTACGATAAAGGCTTAACAAAAAAAAGGGTAATGTACGTACCTATTTTTGATATCAATCCAATATAACACTTTTATTTTGTCTTTTCCACCTCTTTTCACTTTTACTCAATGTTAAAACTAAGTAAGTAAAATTAAACAGATTTAAACACTACGAATCTAATAAATTAATATTTAGTAATTTGGCGATATGTGGGTGTACCATAGGTAAATCTCTGCCTAACTCTCTGGGAATACTAATATTTAAATTCACTTCAAATCACACAATCAATAGAAAAAGTCACCTACACCACTTTTTTCAGAGAAAAAAAAGCGAACCAATGTCACTGTTTTCAAATTCACGATTTTTTATCCATTTCTTTTTATTAATACCGATAATATTTACGTATTTGTTTTGGGCTACAGAGGGACACGCGCTCCCCTTGGTAGCTCACAAGCGACTGGCGCGACCAAATAATTTTTATATTAAGGGGAGGTCAGTTAGGGTATCAATAAGTTAGAGAGCGCTTTCGGTTTGTCAATTTTTTTGTAAAAATAGTGGCCAGGTGCGAGTCGGACTCCCATCGGAGTTCCGTACCACCGTACAGTACTGAAAACTTTTGTTTTTTTAATTTAAACGAAGAAAATGGAGTATGTAGGGATTTTAGAAGGTTGCGTTCGGTAGGGTGTGCTGACCCCCATCATACGACACTCAGCAATACTCTAGCTTACCATTAGTGAAAGAATTTGCGGAATCAGATAAGTAGTTCCGAAGATTACCTCCTTTTTCTTTTGTTTTTTTTTTTTGACTGTGGGAAATTATCAAATAACTTCTCCCGCTCTGGCCGGAGCGGGAGGGTGCTTCATACAAACTCTTTACATGTAATATTAGTATAGATTAATTAACTAGCTACTTTTCTGTTATACAATAGTTAATTATTCACTCATTTAGTTAATTATTTCGCATGTAGAGCCAACCTTCTGACTCTACACGCCCCACCAATAATTCGACGGTGATCGGGCCGGACACGGCCAAGCCACATATTTTGACTAAGGTGTAGTGTTTGTAGTCTTGTAGAGTTAGAAGCTTCGCTCTACATGAGATCTGATAACTTTTTGACAGTGCGAACCATAAGTTCTCATCTTGGCAACATTTTACATGAAAATGGTTCTGGCGGGATTTCACTTCTTTTTGTAAGTTGCTTATGACAAGTATTTTTTTATTTTGTATTTTTTTTTTGTTTCTTTTTTGGGATGTATTTCTTACACATAAGAGGTGCTTTTTTTCATAGCCCACTCTCTATCTTTGTCTTTTTTTTTTTTTTGGGTGGGAAAATATCAAATAACTTCTCCCGCTCTGGGCGGAGCGGTAGGGTGTGTCAGACTTTTACCGACTAAAACCCGTGTTCCTTCCGTTACCTGTGTGCCGGGGCCGCGATATCCCTTTCGGACAAACTCGCAACCCTTCTTCTGGTTCGTTGTTGGTTTATTGTTTATAATAAGCGATAGATTCCATCCTCTACTTTAAAGGGTGATTTATAAAAAATCCTGAAATATGTATTTTATTATTTGTAACAAGGATTTTTTTTTTCCGCAGATTTTGATGTCTGAAAATTGATATAGGGACTATATCAATTTTCAGACATCAAAATCTGCGGAAGTCTCATACAAACTTCCATCCCCTAGTTTAAGGGTTGGGGGCTAAAAGTTCCAAGTTTTAGTTTTTTTTTTGTTGTTTGTGTACTAATACTAGCTTACATACGAAATTTCAGTTTTCTAGGACTTCAGGAAGTACCTACCCTAATAATTTTGATGATCATCAGTGAGTGAGTCAGTTACGAAATCGGGCTTTTTTCGATATCAATAAAATCTAAACTTTAGGAGCTATGCAATTGAAATTTTATATGTATAATAAATCCACTATTGACATAATATACCGAGATTTTGTTTATCTGGTATAATCCAAACTCAAGTTATGAGGGTTAAAAAAAACGACGAATCGCTTCGAGAAAAGGTAGGTAGTGCCCTTGCGCTTCGCTTGGCTCGTCTTGCTAATTTGTTGACAAAAATAAATAATTCTATGAAATACATAATTAATGTTTATTTATCATGTTTTATTTATTTACACAGTTTATATATTCACATTTTTTTAAGATATAAAAAAAACGCATTCAGAAAGTTTCTTACTAAGATTTAAAAAGAAAACGCACTTCTTTGACAGACAATACCTGAAAACACTAGTAATACTAATTCGTAGCTAAGTATTTTATAGTGACTAAAATTGAGATTGAGATTAATTAATTGTTGTTGAGGTTTTTGTGATGTTTCTATTTATATTTCTCTTTGTTCCTTAATTAATATACAATAAAAAAACCTAACATCGAGATTTAAATAGTCTTCTTTTTAACAAACTAAATAGTAGTGTTGGGCCGAGTACGGGTTTTGCCAATCTTTGACTAACTATTGGATATATTTAGTTGAATTTTTTTGTATGCAGACTAGGATCGTCATTAGATATATGGCGGCATCTACAATCGCCACATGCGAACTACGCATCAAAGACCTGACGTCACACAACATCCTGCATCGCGCAATTAGAGTTTACCGCGCGATGGACATATATATCTCCCAACTTCAACCTCTGGGCAGTTGCCCGCCAGACACGACACCCGTTTGGTCGGAGGATCCTCCCTTTTCTATGGGAGATGAGTGAACTTTATACCCTGTTCCTCATACCCCTCAAGTTATAAGCAGTTTAATTTATTGTCGTATTGTCGTGTCTATCTTGTACACTAGTTGTCTGTGGTAAAGTACTTTACAATAAAATAAATTTGTTTATCTTCAAAGAGATACGTGGAACTGCCTGAACCTACTATAATTTGAAAAACTCGTCCCTTACAGAGGGGTTATCCCAATGGGATTTCAAATTATGAATATACCCTTTGATAAATAATACTTTTTATTTGAAATTATGGGGGCCCGACGCATGGCATTTTATTATTTATACTCTGAGCCTATCAATTATGGGTTTCGGAATTTCAAGAAGCATATTTAAACTGTTTATTATAGCAGTAGAGTTTTATGTGTGAGATCTTTTGATTCTGTAGTGACAATTTTTTTTTTTATAACTTTGGAAACTGAGACCCGACTACTGAAAAATCACGCTCTTCTAAAAAGTATGAATCAAGAAAATATTTCAGACAGAAATCAAGACACATCTACAAAAATGGTCAAGATAAAGCCGTCGTCCCTCGCCATTATAATTTTGAAGGTGTACAGGCATGTAGTTCATCACTTTATGTCCTCT
Organism: Agrochola lota; assembly: GCA_947364205.1. Taxonomy (NCBI): domain Eukaryota; kingdom Metazoa; phylum Arthropoda; class Insecta; order Lepidoptera; family Noctuidae; genus Agrochola; species Agrochola lota. Next base: position 11,274,460 of record OX376248.1, on the reverse strand, counting down.
AGAGGTCGCCATATTTAATGTGACGTCGTGCTTCCAACGATACCTCATTTGTCAAATTATGATCAGTAGTTTAGAAGGTATGAGGTAACAGATGAGCATACATACATACCGGTCAAAATCATAACTCTCCTTTTTGCTTCACCATAGTCGGGTAAAAAGAGAACAACTTTCTCCACGGGACCATCGAAATCGCGAAAAAATAAACCTTCTGTCCCATACATTTGGGGCGAGTAGGTATTGATGCTTTGTATGGGACAGTTGATATTTTATTCGCGATTACGAATTTGGTCCTAAAGAGAAAATTGTTCAGTTTCACATTGTTTATCTACGATTCGTTTTATTATAGAAACTGGGTTATTTAAGAAGTAAGGGCATTGCATAACTTCACAATGACGCATACGCATATTGTTAGATCAAAATGTAACGAATCTCAATTGTTCTCAATTGTCTTCTTCCGTCGTACTAAAGTTTACTAGCTAGGCTATAAGTATTTTTAACCGACTTTTAAGACCATGGTCTAATGTTAGCAGTAAACATGTTGTTGTTTTCAGCAGTTGCAGTCCGCGAAATTCAATTTTTCTTACGTTATTTGCAATTTGCAGGTCAGTGTCAGGTTGTATCTTGATCAAAATATGATTCGCGACTATAACAAATATGTGTTTGCAGAATAATAATCATTGGAATCATTAATACATCTCTCTAAGTTTGATTTGTTCTATAAGAACAAACCTCTTATGGAACATATCTAACTTAGAGATAGGTATTAATGATTCTCATGTATTTTATCGAACCTATAATAATTCTCATTTTGCGCTCGTAATAATATTATTGAACACTTTAAAATAATGATTACGCCTTTTTTTTGTGCCCCAAATCTTTTCTATTTTGGGGTCCTAAAAATACTAAAAAGCCAAGTAATTGCGACCAACTTGGATGTTGAGCTCGCTGGCTGCTGCTGCGGCACCGCTCGCTCTGCTCGCGCGCGATTTATCACTATTCTAACCTAACCCGTTTGGTCGGGGTAACCTAGCTTAGTTACTGCGACCAAATGTGATTAAAGGAAAGAAAATTTAAAAGAGGCTCATCATTTTGCAAAAATGTATGCAAATCGCAAACATTTCTTAGAGGTTCAATAATTTAAAAACGCCTAAAGCTGCAAAAAAAAAAGTCTGCTGTTTCATATATACGAGTAAGTGTAATACCTAAGCGGTCAAAATGTATAGAACAGCTTTTTTTTTAATATTCGCGAAGAATTTCCACCCTTGACGGTTCAGAATCATGTACTGAATCCATGGTAACAGGCTTCGCGTCGATCCGCGATGCGCTCCACTGTTTCCACTCACATGTGCCTTGTCAAAAGTTGTTAGTCGCCTTTCATTCATCCGCTCAACTTATAAATTACTCACCTATTCTTTGGTTAGTTTTAGTATTTTGTTTTCTTACCTCTTCTTTGACGCCAGTTTGTATATAGCGAAGATTTATTTAAAATCTGAAACAATTGAAAAATATTGTTAGAGATTTATATCATTGTTATGTTATGCAGACCATGATCCGTGTCAGACTCTCAAGTCTGACACGGATCATGGTCTGCATAACATTTTCCCAACTATATTGGGGTCGGCTTCCAGTCTATCGGATGCAGCTGAAGTTGCAGTATTTTGCACGAAGCGACTGCCTATAAGAAAGAAAGAAAAATGCGCTTATTGGCATTACAGCAGAAAAATACACCTTATAACAAAAACACACAGAAAACAATGATTATAATGCCAAAAGGGCCTCAGCTCAGCATAATGTCAGATGGCAGTACAAAATGTACCACCTGACGCTGGACCACCGGTGTACTATCTGACCTCCACAATCCAGTTACTGTGTAATACGATACCCCTTGGTAAGACTACTTGTCAGACTTTCGGGCTTCTGACGACTCGTAACGACAGCCGTGATAATACATTTATGGCCGTGACCCGTGCTTTCCGAGGCACGGAGGGGTCTCGGTATGAATGGAACGTGGTCTACGAATCGGGTATAAAAAGATGCTTAAGGCGACGATAACCGACTTTTAATGATTTTATATTGAAGATCACGTGTAAACGAGTAGTGTTTACTACTACTCATTAACACGTGATCTAAACGTGTAATCTAATCTAATTTAACAATTATTTTTTCCAAATCATTAATGTTTGGAAAAAATATATGTTAAATTAGAGCATTTTCTTAATAACTTAATATAGGAATATTTGAGATTATGTTTATGTTACATAGTGAAATTAATTTGTAAAGTTATGTCTAGCGCGGATAAAGAACTGAGAATCTCGCAAAATCCTAAACCAAAAACCTTCACCATTTTAAAGATAATTTAATTATGAATATTTTAGTATACGTGTTTTATTAAAATACCTTTTGTTTTATGTATAATAAATTAATAATGCCTCAAATTGGGGAATTGTTCTAGATGGGCGAGTCCTATTACTGGCTGGACGTACGACGCGTTGCATGAGCTCAGTACAGAACACGCAAGCTAACCACTCATTATGTTCATAATTTCTACGCACAGAATTCATAAGAAGTTGTCGTTATCCATCATCGCCGTGATGTCACATATTGGTTACGAGATAATTTATGAGTTCAATATTTGATATTTTGACGTAAAAAATGCTCGTTCAGAGATCATGTTATCCCGATTTTTATGTGTCACGCGCACACATAAAAATCAGGATAAAATGATCTCTAAACGAGCATTTTTTAGGGTTCCGTGTCCAAAGGATGCCAACGGGACCCTATTACTAAGGCTCTGCTGTCCGTCCGTCTGACACAGGGCTGTAACTTTTGAACCGCAATAAAGAAAGAAAGAAAGAAAAAAGGAAAGAAAGAAAGAAAGAAAAGAAAAAAACATTTATTTAGCACAAACTAAAACACACACAATATAATTATTAATTATACAGCAGAAAAAAAAATTAAAATCAAATAAAAAGTGTAAAGTGCGATGTAAGAAGAAATTTGATGTGGAGTGTGCCTCACGGCTGCGCCAAAAAGGCCCAGTTCAGCAAAAAAATAATAATAGGTAAACACTTGGAATTTTCACAGAGTGTGTAACACTATGGCCGCGAATACATTATATAGTAAAAATAAAATGAAGTAAAAAATTAAAGGGCATCTAGCTGTTTCTCATTCTTTGACTTTTTTAGTTTAGCCTTAAATGACAAATCATAGACAGGGTGTCAGGGACATCGACGAAAAAACTGATACTTTGGATAGAGCACATGATTCTGAACGCCCCTGCGTTGAAATTTTTCGTCGGTTATTAAAAAAAATCTACTGTAAAATCTGTTGCAGCGCTCGGCAGCTCGTAGAACCGCATCAGTAACAGATGTGGTCATCGTGTTCACGGGATTTTGTTTTCAAAGTGGTTAGATAGTTGATGGTACCTGACCTTTCTGAAGAACATCATCTAAGGTGACGGTACGGTACCAATTGAAAACAAAACCTCTTTCTTTCCTGAAGCCGGTTTTTAACGGGTTCCGTCGTCAACAAGGAACCCTATAGTTCCGCCATGTCCGTCTGTCTGTCTGTCGGCGACTTAGCTCAGAGACACTTAGAACTAGAAAGCATGTAAGTTGGCATGTGTATACATTGTATAAATCATGCCTTTTTTAGGGTAGGAGGTAGCCTTTATACGTAAAGTGGGGATGCTTTTGTTTTTTCTCGTCTATCCCATGGTGTGGGGTGTCGGGGTGGAAAGGTCATTCAAAAATATTGTGGGTGTGTGAAACCCGTCGATTCAGGGATCCGTTTGCGAAATATTAAGCTATAAAGTGCAAATTTTTGTTAGAGTCAAGTATCCTTCCACCACTGCCAGCTAAATGGTTGTTTTTGGATATGTGAAATAAATCACGGCAGTCAAAGTCTTGACGAAGTTAAAAGGAAAACGATCACAGCTACGTATGCTTTACAAGTTCGAGTAATAATCGGCCTACTTACTATAGCATTTGGAATAAATGTTGTTTTTCAACTACAATGTTAACTTTGTTCTTGGGATAAATTTATCCCAACGGAACCCTTTTTTGTGCGTGGTCGACAACGTACTTGGCCGCTTTATTAACCACTTTTTAATGATACCCGTTCCTTAACAAACTAAATAGAAAAATCTACTTTTCGCCACTATGCGAAGGCTGTGGCAGTTAAATAAAAACCTCTTTTCAAAACAACTAGAATTAAATAAAGCTAAAAATAATATACAAGTAAGAGGCTGTGTTTTCAACGTTGAATGAAACCATTCCTATTTTTAATTAAAAAGTTTTTTAATGTCAATGAAGGGAAATAGACAGCCACTGGCTGTCAAAGTTTTAAAAACGAATATATTTTTTTGTAAAATCTTTAAGTATTTTATATCATTTGATAGACATCGGAGGGGCTCATGGCTACATAAACAGCTGTATGGGTCCCCGAAGGTTAAGCTACGATTGCCGCGGTCATTTCGTGGATGGGTGACCATCCATTATATGTTCACATCGCTCCGTACCTCAGAAAGCATGTTGGTCCCGTTTATCATTCGCAGATCTTTGACAGGCGTTACAGGTAGTCAGAACACCGAAAATCTGACAATCAGTATTACCAAGGGGTGTCTTGTTATCCAGTCACTGGGTTGCGGAGGTCAGATAGGCAGTCGCTCCATGTAAAATACTGTTATTCAGCTGCATCCAGTTAGACTGGAAGTCGACCCCAACATTGGTGGGAAAACGCTTGTCCGTGGAGTTTCTTGCCCGTTCTTCTCCATAGGAACCTACTACACTTTGGAATGTTCAACTAGCTTCATATTTCTGACTGACCGACCCCTTGACAATTGAAAAGTGCCTGTAATTAGATTAATTGAAATAAATTATATGAGTTTGAGTCGGTGGTGTCATTTATCTACCCTACGTACCGTGTTTTAGTCTACATAAAACGTTTTAAAACTCCCATATAAAAGTTTGAGAATCACAGACCAAACTCAGTGAATTTAATGAATCGAAAGTAAAAATAAAAGCGGTCAAGAGCGAGTTTGACTCATCGGAGGGTTCCGTAGATAATATAAGATATTACCAGCCTAGTAATGTCCCACTGCAGGGCAAAGGCCTCTTCTCATACAGAGAAGGCACGAGCATTGATCACCACATTTTTGAAGACGGGTTGGTGATTAGTCTGAAATCGCCCACCTTGAAAAACTTGGTGATCAATGCTCGTGTCGTATCGACACGGCTAGGAGAACAAAAAACACATGACACGTACATACACGCATTACACATGACTAGGCAGATACCACAAAAAAAAAAAAAAACTAACGTTAGCATTTGTTCAGCGAAAATGGCTTTTTCTTAGACCGATGAATGAAAGAGTCATTAGATGAATTTCATATATTTGATAACACTAAAAATACAAGTAAAAAACACGATTAACGTCCTTGCTGGTTTAATGGCATGAAGCATGTTTGCTGAGTGTTGGGGTCCTGAATTCGATCCTCTCGTCTGGCAAATTACTTGAGTTTTTCTACAAGGAATCTCTTAGAAGCATCCAGCACCTTAATTGTTTAACACAGTTTCAATCACAATCCAAGAGTTTAGAAGGATATTTCTAATCCATTGCTTCATAATTTTAATAGATTCGTCTGCTCTATAACGTAAATAACGCAATAAATAAAGTGACTGAACTGTCAAAATGAAAAAAAAATGCGATCAATTGTCATTTTATGTTTGTTACGCAATCACAGGAGTCTGGTTTTGTGTTCCCCCCTTTTACATGTGACTTAATAACATAACTATAGAACTATATGTACATCTGCTTTTATCCCTTTGGAGATTAGTATTGGTCATCATCATGAATCATTATCTGCCTGCCTTTTCCTATCTATATTGGGGTCGGCTTCCAGTCTAACCGGATGCAGCAGAATACCAGTATGTTACATGGATATACAGCAGTGGTGACCCCATGGTAACGAACAGGCGCTTTAATATGTGTAAATAATTTAATCATCACTGCTCTCAAAACGGTGAAGGAAAACATCGCCAGGAAATCGACATGTCCTAGAACCAAAAATTCGAAGACATGACATCTACCAACCCGCACTGGACCCGCGTGGTGGATTACAGCCCACTCCCTCTCACAGAGAGGAGGCCTGTGTCCCAGTAGCGGGAATGTTATAGGGTATTCTGATACAGGTATGTTGTTGTATAGAAAAGGGAAGCTTCTTCAGTATTAACTGGCCTTATATTAACAGTGCGTCAACTAGAACGGTTTTTATATTTTAATTTAGTTGCAGAACCCTAAAAGACCTCTTGTCTATCTGTAAAAGTTTAGTGAATGCTTCACAATGAATGTACTTTTATTCAGTGAATTCATGCTTATCTTTACGCCTGTTTTGACTGATGGGCTTGGCAGAAATGTCAGTTATTTACTTAGTCTCTATACCTACCTGGTTTACTTACTTGGGTTACAGGCAGATTTTTTTTGTCAGTCAGATAGATTATTAATTGGACACGTTCTTTTTTTTAAGTATTCAAATATTATGGCAATACTTTGAGTTAAAATGTGGCATGACGTCACTCTCCGGGAGATTTTATACTGACTTGTGACGTAGCGAGCCCCCACTCCGTAACTTTTATGCGTTTTGTCTAAATCATTTTTTATTAATATGATAAAGCAAAATATACGTGTCTAATATTTTTTTATTATCTGACTGACGGACTCAATAGTTTTGTTTTTTTTCCCAGTCAACATCCCTACTATAAATACTATGTTTTTTTTTTTAATTCTTTAGTTGACAGTTTGACTAAAAATATAATAAAACAGTGGAATGGCTCGTTGATCTAGTGGTTGCAAGCGCTGCTGCTGAGCATGATGTCTTGGGTTCGATTTCCAGGTCAGACAAAGTGTTATTGGATTTTTCTATCTGGAATTCCTCAGTCCGGAGTCTGGATTTGTGCCCGGTTGGTGTCAATAGGCTCGCCCGCTATTACATGGGACTTAAACATAACTGGCGAAATGTGGGTGTACTATAGGTACAGCTCTGCCTAACCCTTCGGGGATTACAGCCGTGATGTTATGTTATTAAGAAACTGCCACCATTATCACCAAATAAAATCAGTATTCCATTCGCATTTCTCCCTGAATTCATGCAAAGTTTCCTCAACGCGGCGTATTTATAACTTTCTAAACGAAAACTTTGATCATTTGCATATTTTAACAACTCCTGATGAGTTGTCAAAATAACTTTTTGTATAGATGATTATACTGTTTAAATGTAAACTGTGGCGGATCTTCGAATGTTTTAGTATTGTATTACTGAAGTTTTCAGGCTGTGGTGTTTAGAAATGTAATGAATAAAAGGCTTAGTTCTGACTTTTATAATGATTGATAATCGTCTTGTTGTTTTGGGTATCGTGTCACTCAGTAACTGGATTCTGGAGGTCAGATAGGCAGTCGCTCCATGTAATATACTTGTATTTAGCTGCATCCGGTTAGATTGGAAGCTGACCCCAAATAATTTGGGAAAAGGCAGATAGAAACACTAAACTTTCCACGATCAATTCTCTACATGATAGTGAAAACCGCATCAAAATCCATTAAATTGCAATACACATACATAGAAGATCTCAGCGGTAACACAGACGAACAAAAAGAAAAAGAAAGAAAGAAAGAAAATACATTTAATGGACACAAAAAGAGGCTTTATTTTATACTATTGATAAGCGGCCCACCCCTGCTTCGTATGGTTTTTACAATTTGACAAAACATTGAGATTTCTTTATTATATGTAAGTTTAATTTTAATGCATTATACAGATAAACCATCCGGAATCAATGCTCAAAATCATGATGAAAACCGCATCAAAATCCATTGCATAGTTTAGAAGAACTGTCGGTCGATTCTGTAAAAATATTAACGTGAAGCTTAGTTGAAGTGAGCGTGAAGTGAGCTGTCACTGCCACAGAGTCGACCGGCAGGATGCTAGGGATTAACACTATTGACAGCTCACTTCACGCTCACTTCACCTAAGTTTCACGGTGATATTTTTACAGAATCGAACGGCTGAGCGGTCACACAGACAGACAAAAAAAGCGACGTTGTATTACGGATATAATTATATGTCTGTACAGTATGTACCAAAAATGCGTGATCATAATAGGGATGATGACAAACAATTTTTTTTTAGTCCGTTTTGAGATTATAAAAAAATATTGGACACGCATTTTTTCTTTTTTTACGTAATCTAAAGATTACGGCGATATATTGAGGTAAAATATGCCATGACGTCACGAGTATGTAGATTTTATACATACTAGTGACGTAGCGACCCCCACTCCCCAACTTAAAATGCGTTTTATCTAAGTAATTTTTTATTCATATGATAAAGCAAAAAATACGTGTCTAATATTTTTTTATTATCTGACTGACGGACCAATTACAATTTCATTTCTTTTACCCAGGCATCATCCCTATTTAAGGGTCGTAGTACAGTCCATCGCACTGAACAACTTTCTCAGTAGGACTTATAACGTTTCAACAAATAAATATCAATTCAATACCTACTCGGCCCAAATGTATGGGACGACTGATAATTTTTCCGCGATTGTCTGTACCACCCCCTTTTAAGACGCAGATATATGCCAGTGACCTTGAGTGGTTAGCTTGCGTGTTCTGTACTGAGCATCACGCGTGTCGTATGTCCAGCCAGTAATAGGACTCGCCCATCAAGGACAGTTCCCGAATTTGACGCATTATTAATTTATTATACATAAAACAAGAGGTATTTTAATAAAACACGTATACTAAAAGATTAACAATTAAATTATCTTTAAAATGGTGAAAGTCTCAGAAAAATACGCTTGATAGATTTTGCGTGATTCTCAGTTTTTTATCTACGTTAGACATAATTTAAAAAATTAATTACACTATGTTATATAAATATAATCTAAAATATTCGTATATTAAGTTATTAAAAAAATGCTCTAATTTACCATGTATTTCTTTCAAATCATTAACACTACTCATTTAGATGTGATCTTCAGTATAAAATCATTAAAAGTCGGTTACTTTTAATATGACCATACCTTACTGATAGATGCTGTAGAAGATCTAAGTGTTTATAAACACATACAGACACGAAAAGTGACTATGGTTTATACTATTTATATGTCTAATTATAGATAAAACTTTTTAAACAATTCAGACTACTGAGAAGGTAATGAATTTTCGTTTTTTGCCACTGAATGTCGAAATTAAAATAATTTTTCAATTTGTCGTGTTTTTTTGTTGGAAATCGGTTGTTTTTTTTGTTTTTCCTACCTCACACAAATATCGTTGCCTGCTATGTAATTAACAGTAACCGGAAGTTATTATAACATAGACTATACTAAGTGAGAAAAATACGTATTATGGAAGCTAAAACTATCCAAGTAAAGTTAATAAAATGTTTATGGGACCACCTCGCAAGCTAGCCAATGCAAAAGGAATTTTCAAAATCGGTCCAGAATTGACGAAACTATCGATGGGCATAGTACATAAAAAAAAAAAACAAATGAACATAGTAACTCCTCCATTTTGGGAGCCGGTTCAAAACTTATAATAAATAATTAAGATTACTACAGTCCTCCAGACCGTATTTCGGCCACGGCGGCTAATCTCAGCGGAGACCAGCCTTCGACGCGGGAGATATTATAGTGCACAAGTGTGTGCGCAGACACAGGTGCACTCTCTCTTCCCTCAGTCTCATAGTCCGATGGGACGGTAATACGACACGACCGGAGAGAGATCAGGCACAGGACCAACGGCTTAACGTATTTTCCGAGGCACGGGCGTATCACACCGCCAACCTCCAAACTCCAGACTGTTACTAAGAAATTCCTAATGGAAAAACCCAATAACACTTTGCATGACCCGAGAATCGAACCCAGGACCCCACGCTCAGCAGTCGCACTTGCGACTACGAGACCAACGGGGCAGTCAAGACGACTAAGAAAGTAATGACAATAATATATTGAATAATACTTTTATAAAAGAATAGGTCTGTTGAATACAACAGACTCCTATTATTTTATAAAAGTTTAGTTTTGAAGTTAAATAAAAATACAAAATGACTGTCTTTTCACCCCGGCCAGTTAGTTCCTGAATTTAGATTTAAGCTTCACTTTAAGTTAAAAGCTACAGCGTTTTTATATTAATTTTATGATATTGAACAGCAAACTTAACAACTTAAGTGGCAGTGGGCAGTGTCCGTATGGATTGAGGAGCCATGTCGCATATTTAAACGAGGGTAGTACTACCAATATTTAGTAGTAAATTAGCCGATTTTGTTGGCCGGATCCTGGAATTTGTAGTAAAACCCTTAAAAAGTTACAGGACGTTTAATTTGGCTCCTCAATGCAGACGTCTGAATTGAGGTGCCACCTTAGAACTCTAAAACATCTAACTCTCATAAACAGGGCTCATTGCTCGCAAAACAGATGGCCGATGGAGTCGAAAGGTTCTGGAGTGACGACCGCTTAACGTAAGACGTATCATTCGAAGACCGCCACAAGGTGGATCGATGTCCTTGTGAAGGCCACAGGAATCCGCTGGATGCGAGACGCACAGAACCGATTGAAGAGGCGGTGCTTGGGGGAGGCCTATGTCCAGCAGTGGACGTCTTTCGGTTGACATTATGATGATGATGAGCAGAGTCTGCTTGTTTGCAGAGTACAAATCCAGGCTTCGGGCTGCTACTTAGAAAATTCAGATAAAAAAAACCGGCCAAGTGCGCGTCGGACTACTCATAATGAAGGGTCCCGTAGTTAGGATGAAGTTTATCCCAAGAACAAACTTAATATTGTAGTTGAAAAACATGTTTTCCCATTCATTCCAACTCCAAATGTAAGTTTGTACGTACAATATTGAGAGATTTACCATGTTATTTTAAGACCATAGACTTTTTATAGGTGTTCCTGCAATCTATGAGTAAAAAGAACTATTCTCTGTATAAAAAAAAATTGGCTCAGTAGTTTCGGAGATATGGTTGGGGAATGGTAAATTTTCTTAAAAATCTTAAGAAGTATTTATTTTAAAATGATAAAAAAAAATACTTGAGATCCTCGCAACAAGCCCTTTCATTTGATATGTCACACGGTACAGGTAGCAAAACTTTATATTTTATTTGCCCCCAAAAGTGGCGCCGATATTCAAAATTCATTTATTCATTTAGTTACACGTCCGAGTTTGGGTCACAGAAATACATATGTGTACTTTTTAACATAATCGGTTCATTAGATTCGGAGCAAATTGGCTCTGACAGACGGACAGACAGATAGACACACGAGTGATCCTATACGGGCTCCGTTTTTCCTTTTGAGGTATCATCGAAGAACTTCATATCTATACACCGTTAGGACTATTTCTGCTTGCAGCGATCGGCGGCTAAAGAACCGGGGCGGTAACAGATATGGTCATCGTATTCACGGGATTTTGTTTTCAAACTGCTTAGATATGAACTTCTGCGATAGTACGTAACCCTTAAAACCCAATAACACTTTGCCCGACCCGGGAATAGAACCCAGGACCTTACGCTCAGCAGTAGCGCTTGCAACCACTAGACCAACGAGGCTATAATTATTTTTCCTTAAAACACATAAAATACAATAGACGACGTATATTGAGTTACCTTATCCGCTTAACTGTTCTTAAAGAGTCATAAAGAACCCTGTAAGAAATCGACACGTGTTTCACCTCTCAACGAGGCATCCTCAGGATGACGATTGACTTGTTGCGAACCCGGACCCGACGTGTTGACACGTCAAGAGCCGAGAGCAGAGTGAGCCACGAGTACGGGACCCCCCGCAAGGGGGCTTGGCGAGCGGGGTCGGGGCTTCGCCCCTCGCCCGTGGATCTGCACGGTGACCCGCTAATACGGGCCACTCTATTGATTTGCCTAGAACGGCAGTGGATTTTACGCAACAAAGTGCGTCTGTGTGATTAGTTGCTATGAATTTTCTGTAGGCGCGCCGCGACGCTAAATACTATAGCGTCGCTTCTTCACGACATCCCGGCGGCCTGTCCCCGCCAGGTTGGACCCCCAGTTGCCTGGGGGAGGCCCAACGAAGACGACCAGTGACGAAGATGCCGACTCGACGCTCCTACAGGTAGATATGTTGCTTTCCCTCGCCCCGCTTACAGATCTAGCCGTTTACGGATTGAGGGATAAGCAGTAAGAGCCGACTTACGGCCACCGTAGGCGCGGGCCTGCGGACGGTGAGCAATGGGCAGCTCGCCGTCCGATAAGGACCAGGCCCGTGTCGACGGCGCGTTGTGTTCCACGCGCGCCTCAAAGAGATGTCAGCACCAACCGACGGGGTCGAAAGACCAATGCCTGCTGGGGTTGCGGGTTTGTCTGAAAGGGATATCGCGGCCCCGGCACACAGGCAACGGAAGGAACACGGGTGGGTTTTAGTCAGTAAAAGTCTGACACACCCTCTCGCTCTGCCCAGAGCGGGAGAAGTCATTTGATGATTTCCCATCCTGAAAAAAAAAAAGAAAAAAAAAAGTGATAAGCAGTGAGACTGAGTGAGCCACATTGCCCGACAACCCCACTTATACAGGATTACTGCTCGGCCCACCTCGGCTAAGATCGTTATCAGCGCTATAAGGGGCTGCGAACAATCGCAACAAAGATGAGTCTGAGTCAATTAACTATCTTAAAGTATACGCACATAATAATTTTTCACTTTATACTGAACCCCGCAGAAGCTATTCGCTCGAACCAACAAATTACTTCTTAATGCTCACAAACAAATCAAAAGTTATAGCTCCTTTTATCGTTAATATCTCTTCACTTGAACTATACAACGTTGGCTCGAGAATTTAGGATAATTCAGTTCAAAACGAGCATAAAATTTTTAAAGCCCACTGTCCAAGAGGAATAAACGGAATTTTTATGAATATTTTAGCTTTTGTGAGTGGAAATGGCGGGAGAGGACGCCCTAGGAAGACATAGCATAATCACTCTTTATCTAATGCATTATAATCTATCTGCTGGAACACAGGCGCCAGGCCAAATCTCTGACCAGGGTAAAAGCCAGCCATTGGGTCATGGGAAGTATCAACCAGCTGTTTGGAAATTTCATTGAACAAACAATGAACAGTTGGACCCCACGGCCCGAGGGTTTTATTCCATGCTGCCATGATAGTAGATACTTACTAATTCCATGGTGCCTGGTAATGACATTCTTGAGACATCTTCTTCTAAAGTTTGGGCGGACGACCTCCGCTCGTGTGAAAATACGGAGAAAACGAATTTTCCCAGTAATGAGACCTAAGCTAGATCGATTTTTCACCCTCTCAAACCCCTATAGTGCAACTTTCATTGAAATCGAGATCGTTTGATAGTGCCGTTTTCCGGAACGTGATTACAAATATTTATACCCCGTGACATTTGAATCACAGTTTTGCTAGAACAAACGTTGTCCAGACCATGGTCTACTACCGTTCTATAGCATCCAATAATAATAAAAAAAACATCATTAGTTATTGAAAATACACAAAAAAGACAAAGTTAAGGCGAAAGCGTCAAGGTAGCCCGCGAAATTCAAATTTTGTTACGTTCTTTGCAATTTGCAGGTCAGTATCATGTTGTATGTTGATCTAAATATGATTTGCGGCCGTATCAAATGTTTATTTATAGAATTATAATCATAAAAATTATCAATACAACTTTCTAAGTCCATATAATCGCATTGAATGACTATTTCGTGAAATCATGACATTTGGCAATTGTGCTTACTTATGGAGTTGTATTGCTGATTGTAATGATTATAATTATGTAAAGCCATATTGGTTACGGTCGTGAATCATATTTTAATCAACATAAAACCTCACTCTGACCTACAAAATGTAAAAAGCTAAAGATAATTTGAATTTCGCGGGCTACCTTAGTGCATGCCCCTTAAAAAAGTCGGGATTATCGTTTCTCCCAGCAACACAAACACTGCGGCGCTCGCGTCTCAAAAGTCCGAGCACGCACGGAACACAGTATTGTCTAGATACTGGGAAATGTACATACCTCCATAAAAGTAATCACTTATTTTTGTACGTATTACTAGAAAATAGCAAAGTTAAAAGTTAGGTAGGTACTGATAAGTGCCACTGATAAGTGGCTACTCCAAAACAGTAAAAAAAAAAGGTATGGCTTTGTCTATGGTACACTTTGGTAGGGGCCTATTTTCTGGCTATGCACGATTGCACGACGTGACCCAGCAACGCACCGTACCGATGGCGCGGCGAGGTGGCTGACCTCTAATTATTCACAAATATGCTCGTTTAATAGTATAGGATACTTACGCCGCTTGAGGGTTTCCGCAGCCTAGTATAGCAGAAGCATAATGACCCTATAATGTCCTCACAGCTGGGACACAGGCCTCCTCTCTGTGAGAGGGAGTGGACTATAATCCACCACGCGGGCCCAGTGCGGGTTGGTAGACGTCACACGTCTTCGAAATTTTGGTTCTAGGACATGCCGGTTTCCTCACGATGCTTTCCTTCACCGTTTTGAGAGAAGTTGTGATGAAATAATTTGTATGAAGTAAAGCGCCTGTCTGGATTCAAACCTACGGCCTACAAAGTCGCGGTCGTTACCACTGGGCCACGTGGGCCACGTGTGACATTTTTCGTGATGTTCTTCAGAAAGGTCAGGGTATCAGGTGCGCAGTAGTCGCATCCGACATGCGACAGTGACACACATGCGTGTGAGTAGATGTATGAATGTAAACAAAGAGAGAGGAGTATGCAAGGATCGTAGCAGGTGGCACTAGTTCTGTAGTTTTCGCCTATCCCCATGGGAAGAAGGCGTTAGTTTATTTTTGTGTATACAGGGTGTCAGGGAAATCGACGCGAAAACTAATACCATGGATTCAGTACATGATTCTGAACGCCCCTGCGTTGAAATTTTCCGTCGGTTATTTAAAAAAAAATCTGCTGTTCCATACATTTTGATCGCGTAGGTATTGCACTTTTCTATAAAACAGCAGATTTTTTTTAATAACCGACGATAAATTATACATATGTACTTACTTATACTTTCATATGCATTTAGTAAAAAGCTATTATTTTGACATTAGAAACAGACACTTCAATTTTATTTATTTGTATGTATGTACTCATATATATAAGAAAGAAAGAAAGAAGAAAGAAAATGCGTTTATTTGCGGTACACATGACGCAAGGAAAGAACAAAACACGAAAATAAACAATTTAGGGGGAAAATGTGTCTCATCCACGCAAAACGGCCATCACTCAGCATAATGCTGTGACCCTATGCGAGACAGAGCCCCAGCGCTGATTTTCAGCGACGGTCGTCGTTGACGTGATGACGTCAACCGGTGCAGCATATAGTGAAATAAGAAAATAAGACAAAAATAAAATAAATAAATACAATAATAAATTTTATACAAATATTGTATTTTTTATATGTATAAAGTATAATATTTAAAATTTTACTTCAATTGCGGACACCTATATTTTATCCCATCATCTTTTTTATGTTTAGTTTTAAAGTTATTTGAAAACTCGAGAAAACTCCTTAGAAACCATAGAAATGCATTATTTCGTCTCAAATATATGATTTTGCAATTTTTATAGATGAGGTCTTAAAAAGGACTGTTGTATTTACTAAATCAGTGGTTTTTTTTTAATAATCATAAATAAAAGGAAAAAATCAAGTTTTATTCAATAATCAAAAATATTTTTTATATGGTTAGTCTCATTGTATCCGCATTTGTTTTAACATGAAAAGTTTTACATTATAATATGCTATTTCCAAAGAAATTCTATGGAAACTTTAGAAATTTAATATTTCCGAAGTCCCACTGTTAACGTATTTGCTTTTCATTTTGTGTTGATAATAACTATATTATGCATGCTTAGTATTCAAATCAGATACGGAATCGATAGGAGTACGGAGAAAACCGCAATTTTGTGAAAATAGAAAAAAAAAACGATTTCTCTTTGTACATCGTAGATACAATGCCTTAACTTTGTATGGAGTTAGATATTGTACTTTTACTGTAAGGTCTTTCAAAAATATTGGGAGTTTTTCATAATCATTTTTAGATTCAGGGATCCGTTTGCGAAATATTAAGCTTTTAACTGAATTTTTTTGTTAGAGTTAAGTGCCCCCCCCCCCTTCTACCTAAATGGTTGTACTTAGACTTGTGAAAAAATTCACAGCAGTAGTATATATAACGAAATTAAAAGGAAAACTATGCGAGCAGAGTAGACTGTACAGGTTACCGAGTAATAATCAACCAACTTAAATTTGCGGTTTGAAAAATATGATCTCCCATACATTCCGTATGGGAGAACATGTTTTTCAACTACAGTGTTAAGTTTGTTCTTGGGATAAATTCATCCCAACTATGGAACCCTTCATTGTGTGTGGTCCGACACGCACTTGGTTGTTTTTTTTTTACCTGTTAGTCCAAGTTCCTCACTATATTTTCATTCAACGCAATTACCTTCTTTTGCCGTACGCAGTCGGGTAAAAAAGAATAATAATTGCGTCATTAAAAATGCAGTTTTCTAAAATAATTGATTTTACGTTATTATTAAAAAATACCGTAATACCATATTAAATCTATAACAATACAATACGTACTGGTAACACGCATGGAAAAAAAATATTACTTTCTGTTGGTCCTATTTGAGAAAATATTATAATAATATTATGTTAATGATAATGTTTATTCACCACATAAATATGTACATTTTTTACAAGTAGATTGCTTAATCTAAACTTAAAGTACACAAAAGTATTAAGGCTTGTGCAGACCAGCGCGACTTGTCGCGCGACGTGACACGAACAATACAATTTCTAAGAAAACTTCACAGTATAACAATAACCGGTGTCGCGTCGCGCGACAAGTCGCGCTGGTCTGCACAAGCCTTAAAAGTCAATAGTTTTTGAGATATGCTACGAAATGTTTTTTCTCAAGATTCTGCGATGCTTTCGAAAACACAAATCAGGACAATAAATAGAATTATAAACAAAGGGTGCTCTCAAGTGATAAGTAATCTGAATACAGCGATGGTTATTCAATTAGATTTGGTAATAAATTATTAATTTCAGTCAATGTTTATGTTTACTGTTTATTTTGAATACACGTTTTTCGGTATTCGACTGTGTGCGACTACTTTAACTAGAAACTTTTACTATTCTGTATAATCAGCTCATAACATAGGAGCTCCTTTTTGAGTTTGAAACTAGTCGAGAAGATGAATCATGAACATTTTACAGCAGAAGAAATCATACTTGTTGGAAGCGAACTGATCGCATACCTATTTATTTATATATATATACTTTACATTATTATACACCAGAAAACACAAAGCATAAATAAATTTGACACTGCAAACCATGCAATGGGCCTTATCGCTTTCTGCGATCTCTTCCTGGCAACCTTGGAATGAATAGTGATTGCGTGGACATAAAAATGGGGTTGTGAGGTTGTCATTAACCCTTAGCCCGCAAACATGGAGGTATCAATAAGAACAGAAGAATCTGCACCAGTTCGATCTGAGTGGTTGCGTACATGCACAAAGCAGTACAACTTGTTAAGCCACTATTTACTTCAAGTAGTAATCGCTCCAGCCGTCATAGGTGATCGATCTTGACGCCGTAACAGCCACATGAGCATACAACGTAGAATAATCGGCAAGTAATTTAGACATCTGTGAGTGTCTATCAAAATATAAGGAATGTTTGTAAGATTTAACTTAAGTATCATATATTATAATGTTTTGTATTATTATATAACCTTTAAAAATGTAAGTACTCAACGCCGATCTACTGGGTTACAAATTAAGTATTTTTATTATGATATTGCAATAATCCCATGTATTAATGTATGTATCTTATTGAAGTTATAAAATATATTTTTTGAGAAAAACAAAAGTAATTACAATATTATAAAAGGTAATAATTACAGGTGTGTAAACAGACCTCTCTTTGTGTGTGATGGAGGTGTGCATGAAGGAGTGTAAGAACCTGTGTAAGATTGTTTTTTTGCAATAGATTACTTAAAATAATACCAGCCTATTATTGTCCCACTGCTGGGCAAAAGGCCTCTTCTCATACACAGAAGCCATGCTTGCTCAAGACGGGTTGGCGATTTTAGATCTACACCCAAACTAATATAATAAATGTGAAAGTGAGTTTGTTTATTACGCTTTCACACTAAAACGGCTGAACAGATTTGGATGAAATCTGGCACATGGGTAGACCTAGGTCAGAACATACTTTTCATCCCGATATTCCCACGGGATCGAGACTTATGCGGGTAAAAACGCGGGCGCAGCTAGTTAACTATAAGGCCAGGTTTCCTCATTTGAGAAAAATACGTTTTAAATTAATTCCCCAGTAAAAGAAAATACATTTATTTAGCACAAACTAAAACACACAATATAATTAAACAGCAGGTAAAAAAATTAAAATCAAATAAAAAATTGTAAAGTGCAACGTAAGCAGAAATTGTAGAATTGCGTGAGCAGTTGTGTTGTGGAGGTCAGTTAATAGACTACAACATTAGAGAAAAAAAAAAACTAAGTAAGCTTCAATAATACGTATTTTTCCCACTTAGTATATGTGGATGATATGATGATAACTTCCTGCGACTGTTATTTACATAGCAGGTAGTGGTATTCGAATTTGTGTGGGGAAGGTGCCACAACTAAAAATTGAAATATATTTTTTTTTTTAAAAAAAAAACGCAACCGTCTTCCCAAAAAAATCACTACAAAGTGAAGAATAACTTTAATTTCGGAAGTCGGTGGGAAAAAACGAAAATTCAAAACCAAAGACACCGACTTCCGAAATTAAAGTAATTTTTCACTTTGTAGTGTTTTTTCTATTAAAAGATTTTTCATTTTCTAGTCGCAAGTAACGCCACAGAATTTCGACTAGCCTTAATAAAATATTGTTATTATAAAAATAAAAAATCGATTTCTGCGTGACTATTGAAAACTATTGAGTATATATAAATAGTTACGCTTAATATGTTAAAACAAATTAACTTTTATCATTATAGAAGATAAGGCTTTTGAGTGGCACGATGGGTGGAGTTAAAATATATTTGATTGTTCTAGTTGTAAGCGGTAAGTGCGATTTCAGTGCAGTTTTTTTTTCTTAGCTATATAATACAGCGTGTTTCAGAAAGGTCTGGTTATATTTAAGGGTAAGTATGGTACAAACCTTCAAAATGATCAAGAAACTTGTTCAGTGGGACCAATATTGTAATCGCAAAAAAAAATCTGCTGTCCCATACAAAGCTTCAATACCTACACGACCCAAATGACAGCTGATTACTTTTTCGAAATTATGATGTTGGTGCTATGGAGAAAGATGTTAAGTTTGATGGTCTTGGTGATTTCTGACGCTGTATGCTGCATTATTAAATCAATTTGAGACAAATGCAAAAATACATGATGTTTACACGTACTTAAAAAGTTCAATAGTGATTTTCTTTTAGAATACTTATAAAAGAAAAAATTATTACAGTTACCAAAAATATCGACCTGTTATTATTTGTACAGTCCCATAGCTATACATAAACCAACGTCAATTTGCCATTTTATAGCTATTTCAAACAACTGAAAGAATGAGAGTTATATGTAGAATATACGGACAATTTAAGTTGGTAGTCAATTTGTTTCCCTGACTTTACACAACGTATTTTCTTATGTCTCAACCTCGGTAGCCTTTGTGTTAAGTTTTAATTCGTCCGGGCTGTAGGTACCTCATTTATCCAGGTACCTAGCAAACTACCTATTAATGAATTGATTGAAATGAATGAAAAAAAATATATCCGACTGCCACAGAACGGTTATGTTTAAAAAAATAATGGTCGTGTATTACTTTACCAAACATTTTTTCTTGGTATCGGACAGAGAAAACACTCAATCTCGTTTCCATAATATTATTAATGTGATTGAAAATGGAATATGTATGGGCCTAGGTTATTTTTTTAGCAAATTGTTCTTTGTTTTAAAATAACACCCTGTATATGAGAGTAAAGAGAGGGGCAGAGCAGAGATCATTGATTTCTTATGAACTTTATTTACATTACATTTTATAGCAAACAAGTAATGTGTTTATTTACTAGCTTTTACCTCGGCTTCACCCAAGTGGATGTCATTTACCGGGATAATAACTATCCCATGTGTTAATCCAAGTTATATTCTATATGTGGGCCAAATTTCATCTAAATCCGTTCAGCTGTTTTTGCGTGATTTAGTAATAAACATCCAAACATATAAAGATTCACATTTATAATTATTTTATTTTATTTTATAATTATTACTAATAATTATAAAATAAAATAGCTGCCCGCCCCGGCTTCGCACGGGTAGCACTATGTTCTTATCTACGGCACACCTACCTACCTACCTACCTACCTACCCTACCTACCCCACCTACCCTACCTACCCCACCTACCCTACCTACCCCACCTACCCTACCTACCCCACCTACCCTAGCTACCCCACCTACCCTACCTACCCTACCTACCCTACCTACCCTACCTACCCTACCTACCCTACCTACCCTACCTACCCTACCTACCCTACCTACCTACCTACCCTACCTACCTACATACCTACGTATCCAAATACCTATATACCTACCTACATACCTACCTACATACCTACCTACATACCTACCTACATACCCTACCCACACCTACCTACCTACCTACTTTAGGTATGAAAAATAGATAGTAGTCGATTCTCAGACCTACTGAATATGCATATAAAATTTAATAAAAATCGGTCAAGCCGTTTTGGAGGAGTATGGTAATTAACATTGTGACACGAGAATTTTATATATAAGATTATTACTAGAATTTTATATCATATTATTCATTTATTATATAGGATATTTAATAAAGATACGAAGTAGCGTGAAGAAAAAAAAACGATACGTAACTTTTCACCGATAACATTTTTGTTCCTAGTGATGCTGATCCTGTCTTCGGCCATGCCTCAGGTGATCACCCCAACTGTCCCTTCCTCGGATGCGCAACAAAACCCTCTGTCACTGCTGACCCTACCTCTACAGCTACCTATGAACTTCCTCTCTAGTTTAATGAAAGGATAATTTGAAATCTGTTGTTTTATTTTTATCTTTGAGCTCCTAAGTTCTGAGTTGACTGCACGATTACTGACAAATGCGTACACTGATTTGGCAGGTTCACTTAAATCTGTGTGGATCTTTCCTCAAAAGACCACCTCAGACACTAATCTACATGGTCCTCCAATGATCTGACCAAGATTAGATAAGTCTGGACTTTAAAAGAGACTCTGAGCTCTGAGTTTGTTTCGACCTGTCTTCTCAGAGTAGTCAGATAGGAAACCCCGACTTCATCTAATTTAAAAAAATTACGCGTAAAAGTGTTTGGTACAAACCTACTTACAGAAATAAAATCATTTACCATTTACCATATTCATTCGCAAAGATAAATGCATTATACAGAGAATGACATCCGCCTAGCCTTACTAGCGCTAGAAGTTTATTTTGGCGCGTGACCAAAGTCAGAACCCGCCATCTTGTTTTTTGAATACATTTCAAGTGACTTTTCACAAAACAATAAATTGCACATTTGTTTACAGTTAAGAGCCTTGTAGTAGTGTATGTTGGAGTCGGCTTCCCGTCAAACTGGATGTAGCAGATTACCAGTATTTTATTTTAGGGGGGGGGGGGGTGAGTCATAAGCTTCGTGATTTTATTGTCACGATATATAGTATTAAAACTTTAAAATATTACCAACTCTTTCAATATAATTTAAAATTGTTAAACCAGGGGAGTAGGTCACACAAATATGACCCTCTGTGACAAGTACAACCGAAACCAAGGAAATTATAAAATTACAAAAACCGGCCAAGTGCGAGTCGGACTCTCACACGAAGCGTTTTGAAAAACAACCGAAAGAAACACCTCTATTGTATGGGCATGCCCTTAATTTTAACTTTATTACTGCTGTTCCATACCCTAGCCTATGTACTTTTTGATTAATTATAGAAATTATAATATAATAAAAAAAAGGTTTTCAATTTCATTCAAATCTACCGTAAATTTTGGGATGATTTGACCGCTGTACCGCATCTTAGGTAAGTGCGCGGCGAGACGGGGGACAATGCAGGTCGCCCATTCGTCAACGCTCACGGCGTCCCGCCGCTCATTCATCAACGCCCCGCCCCACCGCACATTCTTAAAACGCGATACAGTGGTCTCGGTCAAACAATGTGCTATAGTTTGACCGAGACCTTTCACTGTTATAGAGCTACGCTATTGTCGAGTACCATAGTATATATTTTACGTTTCGAAGCTAGTAGTTCATATCATCGTTAGGATTTGAATTCAATCTTTTCGCTGGGCAAAAATGTAATTTGGTATTGTTTGGAAAACTATATGGTAGGAAAATTCTCATTTCAGGCCGGGATTTAGACCGTGTCTGTGAGAGGATATTATGAAGCTTTTTATCCTATTGTAAGTTAATAAAGGTGTCAGAAAATTATATGATTGCGACTGTCATTATCTGCCTAGCCCAGTGGTAGGCAAACTCGTAGGCAATACAGCTAAATATCAATACTATAACGACTAAGATTTCTTATGAGAGCCAATCCTGTCTGTGTGGTGTATTTCCAATCTATACAAGACCAGAACGCAACCATAGGAAACTACTCGCGTATACAATATACAGGGTGTTTGGCAGAACGTTGAACATACGAAAATGGTGGATAGGTGGGGTCATCTGCTACTTACTCAGCCCTAATTTATTTGGCCCTGGCCCACGGGATATTTTTTTAATTTTTTTTTGTCTTTCTTCTTGTTTCACCACTTTCTTAACTTTAAAGTGTAATTTTTATTAAAAATGGGTAAAACAGGCAATATTTAGTATTTTTTTTAAATCTTTTATGTTGACAGATTCTTATAAAATTATTGCTTTATTCAGATGTTAGCTAGAAAAAAAGTTATGAGTCCAAAGATTTAAAAAAAATACTAAATATTGCCTGTTTTACCCATTTTTAATAAAAATTACACTTTAAAGTTAAGAAAGTGGTGTAAGAAGAAGAAAGACAAAAATTTTTTTTAAAAAATATCCCGTGGGCCAGGGCCAAAAAAATTTGGGCTGAGTAAGTAGCAGATGACCCCACCTATCCACCATTTTCGTATGTTCAACGTTCTGCCAAACACCCTGTATAAGCAAGCAGTTTCCTATAGTTGCAGATTTAAAAATAGCATTACAATTAATGCTATTTTTTAATCTGTGATTACATGTATACACGAGTTTTGCGCACTGCTCGTGTATAGTTTGTAACGTGGATGCGCGCGTTCTGGTTCCAAACTATATTACATCACTTACGCTTGACATGAGTTTTAAACAAAAATAGGAAAAAAAAAATGTGGACTGGGTGAAATGGAATAGATAACGGAATCTGAAAAGGGTTAGGTTAGGCTAGGTGTTACAACTGTGTCAACCACGCGTGAGCCGAGCGAGCGTAGCGAGCGGTGCCGCGGCAGCGGCCGGCGAGCGCTAATTCCAAGTTGCTCGCAGCCAGGCAGGCTATTTAGCGCAAGGTGCATTACGTCGCAAACAAGTTCCATTTGACGCAATATACACACGATTACTCCGTATGCGTATTGGCACTGTATATTTTGGAATAAGGTAGTTAATTAGGTCACTACGACGAGTATTTGCGTACTACTCTTGTACAGATTGGAAGACCTTAGTAAAAAATGATTTCCAATCTATACGCGATTAGTTTCACACCCTTGCGTTTTGGCCTTGTATACTCGTAGAATGGAAAGACGCGTCTGTGTGTCCAAACTGTCTCAATACACTTTTCTTAATCCTTAAAACTCCCATCCTCTTTCACTCCACAACGATTCCTAAAATTAACTTGCTAAGAAGTAGGATGCCTTCATCGACATCATACTGGCTGATAATAATATGATGAAGGCATCTTACTTAATAACAAGTTAACCTTGGAAAAGTTTGAAAGGTACAGTAGATGATTAATTTTCGATGTCCTGTTAATTTTTGGTGAAAATACTTCGGAAATAAATCTTTGAAAATTAGTTCGAATTTTGAATAAAACTTGGTATCTTGCTTAATGACCGCAACCCAACCCCCGCGCGTATCTATGGTCGCACTCATCGACATTTGTACAGAGCCGCAGTCTATAGGCCAAAGAGCCGCGGTTTGCTGACCACTGGCCTTTTTAACCGACTTCCAAACAGTAAGAGGTCCTATATTCGTAGCGTATTTTTTTTAAATGTACTTTACTCGTCAATTGTCATTCAATTTTGAAAATTCTTATTTTGTATGAAAGGGTATGCTCTCAAGTTGGTCCCATATAAATTTTATTGACTTTGCTTGGATAGTTTTTGAGTTAGCGTGTGGGGTAAAATAAAAAAAAAAGTAAAAAATAAAACTTTTTCCAAAAAAAAACCGACTTCCAAAAAAAACACAACTAAGTGAAAAATAACTGTAATTTCGGAAGTCGGTGGCAAAAAACGAAAATTCAAAACCAAAGACAACGACTTCTGAAATTAAATTATTTTTCACTTTGTAGTGTATATTTAGAAGTCGGTTGTTTTTTAAAAATTAACTATGTTGTGTTCGGCTTCCAGGCTAACCTTATGCAGCTGAATATTAGTATTATACATGAAGCCTATCTGAACTTCATAACACAGTTATTGGTTAATACGATACCTATTTTCAGTAAAAGACAGATCGCTATTGATGATAGACAGTATAAAACACTATCCTTGAATATCTGTAATTAATTATGTGTATTCTGTGTTATATGGATTGAAAAAGTGACATTCGTACTGTCCGGATTTGAAACCACAACCTCGTGTGAACACTGGGCCATCTAGACATACTGTGCTGTTCTGATTGGTTAACCGTAATAATAACAAGCAATCATAATATAGAAATTGCCATGAAGTCGACCGTCCACTGCGACGTAGGATGTGCACGGAGAGTTTCGTCACGTTAGCTGCGTGGTTCATTTGTTTGCCAAACACGCGTCCGTGCGTAACATGGTCGTGGGTCGTGGTGAACTATCTTAACTACATGTTCATACAAAGCAAAGCTCAGACAGACACGTGCGTCTGACGGGGTCCGTAAGGGCCAATGCCTGCCAGGGTTGCGAGTTTGTCCGAAAGGGATATCGCGGCCCCGGCACACAGGCAACGGAACGGCTTCCGTTGACTTTATGATTTTAGTCAGTAAAAGTCTGACACACCCTCCCGCTCCGCCCAGAGCGGGAGCTGTTATTTGATAATTTCCCACGCAAAAAAAAAAAAAAAGTACACGGGTGTAGCTTAGTCGTGGACTGCCGTGGAGGAGATTGAGTCTTAGTTGCCGACGTGGTTGTTTGTAGTAAACAAATAATTAAAAGGACTATGTTATAGATGGTTTGTTCATGTTGAGCGCACCATTTTGGTACGGAGCTGTAAAAATGGAAGAAGACATCTGATGTATTGTTATTTGTTATTTCTGTAGAAGATTTAGTGACAACAATTTCAAACAGTATGCTTAGATGATTTGGTCATGTTGACAGGATAAATGAAAGGCGATTAACAAAAGGTATTTACAAGGCACAATGTGAGTGGAAACGCGCGGGAGAGGACGTCCTAGGAGGACATATAGTGACCTTATTGCTGATGTTCTTCAGAAAGGTCAGGTGCGTAGTACTCGCAACAGACGTGCGTGTATGACCAGATGTATGGACGTATACGAAGCAAAACAGGTAACGTTCTGAAGTTTCTGCCTATCCCATAGGAAGAGGGGTGAGTTTATGTATGTAATACGTCTTAGAAACTATAGGAAAGTGGGTCAGTCTATAGTCGTTCGTATATTAACACTTTACTTAATACAGCAATTAATGTGTTTCGTAGAAACCGAGCAATGGACTTCGAAGCATTAACTTGAATCGCTGTGCAGGCAATTTGTCTTCATTTTAGTAAGGCCGAAGCAATAGTTAGGAGCTTCGGTTGGTGCCATACTTAGAGAGAAGCATATTGTAAAATAAAACCATTTAAAAGAGTAACGGTTGAGTTTCTTGCCCATTCTTCTCCATACGAAACTACCTTTTGGAAGGGGTGACTAGAATAAATTAAATATTCGTATAGTTAATTGACTCAGGCGTGACTTTGCGGAAATCCATTATAAAATACAATAGACGACGTATATTTAGTAACCTAATCCGCTTAAAAGAATCCTGTAAGAAATCGACACGTGTTTCACCTCTTAACGAGGCATCCTCAGGATGACGATTGACTTGTTGCGAACCCGGACACGACGTGTTGCCATGTCAACAATCGTTGTTATCGTGCCAACAATTTTCACGTTTGGAAAACGTGTCGATTTCTTACAGGGTTCTTTAGGACTCTTTAAGAACAGTTAATCGGATTGGGTTACTAAATATACGTCGTCTATTGTATTTTTAAATTTTCTTGTAAATTTTGACGTTCAAAATGACCTTTTAAGGGCCTTCAAATAAATTATTTGATTTTGAAGCTCGAACTTAGTCAAGCAGAGGGCGCCAAGCATACCGATTCTGTATCGCTACCGAGCGCAACAGTGATATCGCTTAAATCTGTATAGACCTAATACAGATTTAAGCGATATCGCTGTCGCGCTCGGTAGTGATACTGAATCGGTACGCGATAATGCTGTCGCACTCGGGAATAATACTGAATCGGTACGCGATAGCGCTGTCGCACTCGGTAGCGATACTGAATAGGTACGCGATAACGCTGTCGCACTCGGTAGCGATACAGTGGGGCTACTCCCTAAGGGATTTCCATAGTTTCGGACGTCGTTACGGGCGCTTCGTTCTCCGTCTCCCTTACAGACATACCGTAAGTGAGAAGGAGAACGAAGCGCCCGTAAAGACGGCAGAAACTACGGATTTCGCTTAGCGAGTAGGCCCCTGGGACCAAAGTGACTAACCAGATTCGGACCAGTATCGTTACCGAGCGTGACAGCGATGCCGCTTATATCTGAATAGACCTTAAGTGTGACTGTTGCAACAGTAAAGGCGCCGCTCCTCGGCAGCCCACGGCTAAGCTACGCACGTGTACTTATATCTTCGCTTTAAGGCGCTGGTCCACCGCGGCACACGCTGTACACGGGCACGCGGCGCATTTTAGCTGCGTGGGTTCGTTGGTTTGACAACGTAGGTCTATGTTTCCACTGCAGCACACACTATACACAAAGATTAACCCACGATTATTTCACCACGTCCCACCTCCAGCAGTGAAGCTACGCAGACGCACGCTTCCGTGTACCGCGTGCATAGCGTTGATAGCGTTGAGCTGCGTGGGCGCCTTATTCGAGCAAGCCACGCGTGTAGCAATGACGTCATTAATCTTGTATTGTAGCGTGTTCGTGGGTTGCAGTGCACGTTATCACATACGTTTTCTTGCAAAGCAAAGCTAGACACACGTGCGTAGCCTCTCCGAGCGCAGCGGTGGGGGCTCCGCCTTTACAAGAACATGTAAAGGTGACAAATGAACCGCGCAGCTAACAATGCAATACAAGACTTGCATCGTTTTTATCTAGTAATTAGTAGCAAGTGCTACTGCTGAGCGCGCTAGGTCCTGGATTTTATCCCCGGGTCAGGCAAAGGGTTATTGGGTTTTTCCACTAGATATTTCTAACAACTCTGAGACTCAGAGTCTGGATTTGTGCCCGGTTGATGGCAATAGAGTCGCCCCCTATTACATTGGGCAAATTTTATAGTAGATACCCTTCGGGGCATTAAGTCGTGATGTTATGATGTATGTAACGGCTGGTTGACACTTCGGCAAGATGCTTAGCATTGCCATACAACGTGGCAATCCCGCCAATCTCTACCAGTCGACCGCAATGCAGATGAATTTTCGAGAACATTTTTCGATGCCATATACGTATATACTTTAGATTGCCAAAAGTTTTAGTTAAGTTAGGTTATTATTTCGGAGGAGCTCGTAGCAAAGTAATAACAGCCGAACGGGTAGAACCATCAGGTTAAGCTACGCTTGCCAGGGTTGGTCCGTGGATGGGTGATTATCTTTACATACCGAGACTCCTCCGTGCCTCGGAAAGCACGTTAAGCCGCTGGTCCCGGCTGAAATTCGTGGATCTTTGACAGTCGTTACGGGTCGTCAGAAGTCCGAAAGTCTGACAACTAGTCTTACCAAGCAGTATCGTATTACCCTGTTTACTGTCAAATAGGCAGTCGCTCCATGTGAAACACTGGTATTCAACTGCATCCGGTTAGACTGGAAGCCGACCCCAATTTAGTTGGGAAAAAGGCTAGGCAGATTGATTGACTTTAGATTGCCAAAGGTTTTAGTTAAGTTAGGTTATTTTAATATTGTTATTTTTATGAATTCATTAGGTATTTATGAGTTGTTATATGTATATACAGTGTAAACTCTATATAGCGACACTGAAGGGACTGTGCATTTTATGGCGTTATAAAGAGTTGTCGTTAAATGGAGAGAAGAAACATCAGAATTAGAAAAAGAAAAAGTTTATTTCCGACTATTGTTAGTAGTTATGTGCATAAAAAAGAATGTTATATGAACGCTATTGCGTATAGTCTGTTATTTTTGTCTGACGTCTTTTGCTGCACCAGTAATTTTGTTGTATTTTTTTACTTATTTTATTCATATCTAGCAATATTGAGGCATCTTGGCTATAAAGGAAGTATTTTTCCAATAATTTAGCTGCTTCCAGAGCTTCTTTAATGCTCGGCGGAGGCTCAGGCTCATCCGTCTCATCTTCTTCATAAACAAAAGTAAACAAAAGAACGAATTTCTTAGAAAGTTCGGTATGCATGATGCCGACAGTCGAGTTTATTGCGGGCTAGGATAATAAAGCGACAATAGATCGTACACAGCTGCGCAGTTTTTACTAATTTTAGCAACTTAAAAGGTACTTTTTATTACTCAATTGTTGTCGTTATTGAGAGTGGGTGTAATGCTATGTAGAGTGAAACATTGTATGAAAGACAAGCTAAACCAACCAAAGCCAATTGATTTCGACGCTTAAGGGAGTTTGTCGTTAAATAGAGTGACGTTACATGGAGTTTACACTGTATTTCATTATTAATTCTGAATAGATATAGGTCATTTATATTAAGTAGTAAATAAATACAAATAAGAAAAAATAACGAAAACTATATTTCATTCCAAACCATCAATTTTAATTCGTTCCAAAACACAATTTAGTAACCAAATAAGTATACCAACAGAAAAAAAATCTAAATCGAAGAACCAAATGTAACCACCAATTTTGTATCAATTTCAATTCTTATAATGCAGATTCATTTAGTATAATGGGCATCGGCATGAGCAGGGGCAGGGTGCGGGTTGGGGGGGTTCTGGGCAAGCGGGCTGGCAGGGGCATGGGGGTGGGGGCGGAGGGGGCTGCGGGCACTGACAGGGGGTGTAAACAGTCGCTGATCCCGTGCATGGGGGACTGGGTCTCCCAATGCAAATGGCTGGTGGGCTGATGCTTGGCTGACCAGCTTCCCCGAAGCAAACAGTACTCCCGTCGCAGGTACTGTAGCAGCGCCAAGGAGCGGCGGCTGCTACGCTGATGAGTGCTAGAAAACGAGGTAAACAATAAATGAATAAATTTAAAATGAACGGAATGACTAAATGGAGGGAATGGGGCAGGCCTTTGTCCGGTTCAGGCTGGCATAAAATAATTCATGAATTAGAAATAAAATGAGAAAAAGATACTTAAAGAAAGAAACGGACGGACCAAAAGTGATCTTACGAAATAAGCTTTGCGATAGCATATGTCGGTCTCTTAAATATGACTCTGCCATCAACGTTATCGCTGATAGAATGTTTCTTCGTCTAAACCCTTAGCACTTCGTCAGACAAGTAATTAGCAAGCGTGATAGACCACTGACTCACTTATCTTTAAGAGATGTGGTACTTCTGATTTATAGAAAACAATGAACAGAAGATAACAATAATTATGTTTTTTTTTGCTGTGGTATCCCCCACAGCTTCCCACTCGTCCCTGTGTGTTGCCTATTTCGGTCAATCTCCCATAAACGCCTCTAAGTCATCACGCCACGAATTATTAATTGTTCACTACGTAATATTTCTCTACATATTTTTTTTTCAGTGCCCTACTTGTTCCATAATTGTAACTTACATTTAAGCCATTGTAAAATCTTGTTCAACGCAAATAAAAATATGATTTTAAGATGGCAGAATTGATACACTTGTCAGGATTTTCAGAAATCGGGGGTAAACATTAAGGGTTTTAACAAATAAATCGTTTAATATTAAAAGAAAATGTTACTTTAAAGTCAAAGGTGAAAATCGAAAAGCATGGTATGGGCCTGTGATGTGGAGAACTGAAGAAAGGAAGATCAAACATGTCTAAGAACCATCGCTAGAAATCCAGCTTTCAAATAAAAAAAAACCGCATTCAAATCGGTTCACCCGTTTAAGAGCTACGGTGCCACAGACACTCACACATAGCGCACGCTGCAAAGTCGCGCTTACGAAAACTAGACCACATGAACATGGCACATGAGATATTTCAGCTTTGTTTAAGAAATGGCAACAATGCCTCAGCTGGTATTATATTTTCCCATTCGCTCTCACAGAGTGGAAGCCACCCAGTGGGAACGATATAAGGTTGATTATGTAAGAGCAGGAAGGTTCTGAGTATGAATTTGGATGGCTGTAAGAGTAGGGGAAGAGTGAAGAACCAATGGATGGACTGTGAGAAAGATGATATGGCTGGAAAGGAAGTGACTATCGAGATGACGAGTAATAGAAAAGTATGGAAGAATAAGAGAAGTAAAAAAAAGAAAGAAAAAAAAGAAAAGAAAGAAAAGAAAAAAAGAAACGAATGAAAGAAAGAAATAAATAAAAAGTATTTATTGAGACTCGCACAGGAAATCACAAATTAAACTAAAAACACACTAAACATAAATAAATAAAAACTATAAAAAAACAAAGCAAATGTTGTGCTGACCCTAAATATATTGGGATGAGAGCAGGAGGATGAGTTAAAGATAAATAGTCAGATGTAGACTTACCAAGAACCACGAATGCCTGTAGACCCATTTTGCCTTTCAGTGCATTATTTGGTTGTGAGCACTTCTTATATACTTTCAAGATTATCGTGTTTTTACTAGGTCTATTGACTGTGAAAATTATCGTCGATTACGTTAAACGCAACATCATGGTTGTTTGAAGGAGGTAAGCTGATAACATGTAGCTTCCCGCCAGCTTATTGCCCGGCGGGATAGGCAGGTGTATCAACATCATCATCATCATCTGTCTGCGTTTTCCCAACTTCGTTGGGGTTGGCTTCCAGTCTAACCGGATGCAGATAAATACCAGTATTTGACATGGAGCGACTGCCTATCCCAGTTACCGGGTAACACGATACCCCTTGGCTAGTCCGGACTGATTATGGTTCAATTTTTTTGGGGAATGAGCTTTTTGCACAAACTGGGCAATACCTGCGCATGATTTCAGAATTTGACCTATTAAGTATTTTCCACGTTATAAACCCAATAACACTTGATCCAGTACTCTTATTGCGTAATACACGATCAATCAGAATCTGAATCTGAAACAGATTGCTAATCCATTGCTTCATAAGTTCGAAAAAAAATCTGCTCAACAACGTAAATAACGCAATGAATGTTGTCGAACTGTCAAAATGAAACAAATTAGTTGTAATCGTTTACGAAAACATTTTACGTAATTAGCTGGTTATAGAACCCAAGACGAACGCTCAAAAGGTGAGCATGCGACCAGTCCGCATGAGCATGGCACATGAGACAATGCTTGCACTGACTGGACTGGTCCATTCAAATTTGTGTGGTTTTTTCCATAAAATACCATTTCAGACACTAAAAGATTATGTCTGGACTTTAAAGGAGACTTTGACCTCTAAGTTTCTTTCGCCATTTCTTCTCTTATTTATATATTTTTTAAGGATGACGTGAAAGTGATTTTGATATCCAATTTCATTTCATTTCAGCTGTCTCTGAGATGGCAACGATGCCTCAGCTGGTACTACATTTTCAAGGTGCATCGTCTTCACATATAATGTATTAATATAATACAAATTATTGTAAAACATTTTAAAAGAGTTTCTTTCCTGCTCTTCTCCATACGAAACCTAATTTTAGGAAGGCGAGGAATCTAGAATGTTTTCTATTATCTTTAGAATTAAAATTTTGACGTTCAAAAGTGCCATTTAATTACCTACTTGAAATAAATTATTTGTCTCGCTGGTGGTTGCGAGTATGTTGGATCATTGGGATCCCTACAAAATGGTTGAGCTGGATAGTGCTGATCCACGCGTCATGTTCGTGAACGGGCGCCGTCAGTTGAGACTAGTCATCTTTTTTCTGCTAGGGCTTATTTTTAAACTTGTATTTTGAATATTGTTTTTGTTTTTTTTTACATTGTTCTCACATATAGAAGCAACAAGAATAATGTACCCAGGATTTTGTAATACCTATCTATAAAGAGTGTTCTGGAGTTTCTTGCCCGTTCTTCTCCATAGAGATATACGTTTTGGAATGGGCAACTAGCTTCAACTTTCTGACTAACTGACCGACTCTTTGACAATTCAAAAGTGCCTGTAATAGGTTTAATTGAAATAAATGCTTTGAGTTTGTCTTTACATGTCCAAGATAGTACTGTCAGAAAATTGATCAGTTTGATGGTCAGGCCTATAATATGACCACACATTTCTGATATACGCTGTTTAAAAAAAAATGAATAAAAAAGGTGTCGTGGGACACCGTGGCACAGTGGGTTGGAACGAAGTTCCTACCGCTGTATATTATGTATTAATACAAAGCCTTCTAGTATAATCGCAACACTATCCTGCAATCAATAGCCGCCCGGGCAGACAGCCCGCTAGTGTGGGCGCTTGCAAATCGGACCCGTTCTGTTTTAGTTATTAAGTACTAACATAGGCTAAGCCATTTTGTTACTAACACTATAGACCATTGTAGTCTGAATAAATAAAGATAATAATATAAGAATGAAAAGAAAGAAAGAAAAATAAGTTTATTTGTCACAGAAACACGTACATAAAAAAAAAGATAATTAACTCGAATAGATAACGACAACATAACGATACCAAAATGAAAACAATACAATAACGAGCACAAAACAAGAATAGTCGGCAGTTGCTGGCACGTCATGACTGAAGGCTTCCACTCAGCATGATGATAAGTTTTAGGAGCTAAAAACTTAATTATACTAGACGGCAACCAATCATTCTATGTACGTAGAGGGATAGAAGTCGTCATGCGACAGTCTCGTTTTACCTCTAACGGCAGCACCCCAACATCAACCCCACAAAAGCAATAAAGATCACTGTGATTTTGACAGACTTAGCAGTGCAGCAACCCAACAGCAACCTTATTGTAACGAGAATAACTTTTGACAGGGATGCAAAATCAGAAGAAAAATAACTGAAATTACCGTAAAGTCCGCGCCACCACCCAAGTCCGATAGACGCGGCGCTAGTGTCTATGTCATTGCATCAAATTGCATTAAAAAAGTCGTTTCACAATTTTCTGCCGGACTTCCGTAATTATGGTGGAGCGGATTCTAGGTACCTACATAGAAAGAGATATTATTATGTATATTTCATAATTATCGTAGAGCAGTGATGTTGCGGATGCAGATTTTTTAACATCTGAGGATGTGGATGGGGATGCCTCCAGTTTTTTTAAGGGATCCGTCAAGGCGGCAAGGTGAAATTCATCTTACGTTTTTTGGAAATCACAGTTGTCGTCGTATGTTGATCATAATTCAATTCGCGGCAATTATAGTAAAATAATTAATAAATGTATGTATGTATAATCATTTAAAAATCGATGTAGCTCTCGAAATTATATGTATTTGATGGATATTAGACTATTTCGTAAAAGTACTCAATACTCAATATCTTTATTGCTTCACCATAATGTGTACTTAGGTGGTAACTATATAATTTAGATCATTATGGACCCTGTAGGGCACAGCAAAAGGGTAGGAGAGAGGAAGCCCTGTTTTAGAAGATCATTAAGTTGTTATTGTGGGGACAAGTTTCAACTTACATATAATAAAAATCAGGAGAAAGTGTGATGATTTAGAGCTATATTTACGCTTTTCCACCCATAACTAGCATCAGCATTGATTAATGCAGAGGTCTAAATAAATGCAGAAGCTCTGCAATTGCGGATGCAGGTCCGAATATCCGCAATATCCCTGTTATGCCACGTCAGCTGGTTACTTGAAGCTCACCACAACATAGGAAAAGTCTAGGGATCTTATTCCGTCATATCACATCGATTTCCACAGAGAAGTATAAACAATTGAACTTGTTATATTTATGCTCAGTCTAGCGAGAGCCGATGGTTAATTGTGAGTTATAACAAAGTGAGGATGCTTTTGAGTATAAAAGGTTCAAATCGTTGGTGGTTAATACACAAGGTTGTCAACCATGGGGCGTCTAACGGCATTGGGTATAATAGGTAACTAAACATTTACTATTTATTCATTCATTTAATCAACTTTATTTTTTTAAGTCAACTAATCTTGCTTTGAAGTCCTGGCTGCTTGGAGCATCTCTATCATTAACGATTATTTTCAAAAGTCTTCATATGTACTTAAAATTTTAAGCAAAGTGAAGAATAGATCAATAAACATATAACCTACGAAAGAAAATACTGTGGTGCGAAACGTTTTAATCGGAGTTTTTTGGAATCCAACACTGTACGAAAAGGGAGGATTTTCAAACCAAATAGGGTTATTTTCTGTTGGAGTTTTGCCAGATGTATAATATCGTGCAATTGAATATTTAACTCACGCACAAATTTCTTTGACGACATCAGTGGAACAGTGGTGACATCTAAAAATTCTGTTATTTAAAGATCTGCGTCATCATTTGCCCGACTATGTTAAGGTTGGCGTCCAGTTCAACTAGGAACAACTGCCTATCTGACCTCCACAACCAACTTACTGGGTAACACGATACCTTTTGTCAAGACTCCGTAACGACTGTCAAAGATCTACGAATGACATCTGGGATCGACGGCTTAACGTGCTTTCGAATATTTATTAACGTGGTTTTTTTTTTCAGCATTAGTTGCTTCAGCGGCAGCGGCGCCAGCGCCCCAGTACTGCGGGTGTATCCCGCCCCCCCCGCCGTGTCCATGCCCGCCACCACCGTCGCCCTGCCCACCTCCCGTGCCTCCGCCGTGCCCTTGCGACCCCTGTGCTCCTCCAGCTTGTAAGCATTTGTGCCTTTTTGTTTTCATATGAACCACGCGTTCTGCTGAAACTGCTACAAGAATAGCCTTTTCGGACGACGCGGCGACGGTTTGAGTTGGATTTTAAGACTACTACTGCTTTAGTTACGGCAACCGGCTCTTAAGGAGGCTCATAGAAAGCATCATATTACAAATGTGACAAAAATTTAATTGTATGTGACAGAAAAGGAGATATTTTGTTATATTAAGCAGACCATCGACTAAAATACCGCAAAGTAGAGGTATCCGAATGCCCAATCACTGAGGGTCTCTCTGAGTTGTAGTCTCATCTGCCTAATTATGTCCTTTGCGCCATTGCACACATACCCTTCAAACCGGTACACAGCAATGCTAACCGACAAATTTTTTGACATGAACTCTCAGTACCTACGAGTTCTTTCACAAAGACCTCTATGAGTATCACTACTAAAGATTATATTCCTTTTAGCACCATGCGGTGATGGACCAATCAAGGTACTGCTGCAAAAGAACTGCGTGCCTGAACGTCTGAGGTCCGCTGGCTTCCAGGAGATCGCCGTTCCCGGAGGCACGTTCTTCATCAGCGCATCCCCAGACGTCATCATCCAGCCACCGCCGATCCTAGTGCGACCTCCTCAACAGGCTGCCATCACGCCCCCGGCTCTGACTGTCCAGCCACCTACGCAGCCACCAGTGACTCCACCCGCGTTCTGCGTGAGACCACCTCCTCTGCCGCCGATAAATCCTCCTCCAGTGTTGGCTCGTCCTGGACCAGTTCGTTGCGTCCAGCCTCCTCCTCTAGTTGTGAGAGTGCCGAAACCAGCAGCTATCCAGCCAGCGCCGATCAGTGTGACTCAGCCACGTCCAGCCCCGATCAACCCACCCCAGATTGTGGTGAGAACACCTAAGCCGCAGACCATTCAGCCTCCTACCATCTGCGTATCGACCTGTTCGCTCCAGTCGTTGCAGTCACAGCTTGGTGCCCAGTCGACCCAGTCGCCATACCAGCCGCAATACCAGGGTATTCAAGGGCAGTCGATCGGTCCGTGTGGATGCGTGCAGCCGATCAATCCATGTGGATGCGTGCAGCCGGCACCGAACCCGTGTGCCAATCCGTGCCGCATCCCGTGCCCATGCGAGCAGCCCCCACCCCCGCCATGCCCATGCGAGCCACTACCCACACCTTGCCCCTGCCCCTGCGAGCCACCACCGTGCTCGCCATGCTAAATAACAAAAATTAAGGACTTATTTTTAAAACGGCCCCATTTGAGTACTGCTGCTAAGAATGATTACGACCCGAACAGTCACTGGTGGGGTTAAAAGGAGAAAGCTGTACACCGTCGCCTGAGCAATTCCTGAGGTAATAAATGTAGAAAAGTGCAGAAGACTAAGAATTACCTCACACACTCCTTTCGCCCAAGAACGCTGAACATTTGCAAGAACCACAGTATAAAAAAGAGTAGCAGTGCAACAACTATTTACTTATTGAAATTTTTGTCTTTTGTCGGGTCGTTTTTATAGATAAGTCCTGTGTTTATTTTAGTATACTTCAAAGATCTCTTAACCGGTTTCTTTACGATTAACTAAGGCATGTGATAATGGTACATTAGTGGTTAGACAATTACCCGTATGAGTTTCGAATGTGTGTCGTTTACAAATGTATATTATAAGTATTTATGTATTTTAATAACGAATTAATATACGCATAATATGTATTACAACTTCTGGTTTCTTTTTTGTTATTTCTAACTTATCCCCATTTTAAATACTTTAGCATGGCAGTAGCGGTGATTTACCCACCTACATTTTCTAGCAATTTTAGGGTTCTGTACCTCAAAAGGAAAAAACAGAATCCATAAAGGATCACTCGTGTGTCTGTCAGTCTGTCTAGCTGGCTGGCTGGCTGTTCGTCTATCACAGCCAATTTGCTCCGAATCTAGTTGAAATTTGGCACACATATGAATTTCTGTAACCCAAACACAGATGTGTAACATAAACAAATGAATATTCAATCAGGGGCAAATTAGAAAATAAAAAAGTTTAGCAAACTGTACCGTATGATACATCAAAAGAAAGGGCTTAGTGTGAGGATGTCAAATATTTTTATTTTTTATAATTTTTGTTTTAATAAAGATATTTAAGAAAATTTATCATTCCACAAATAAAAAAAATGGTTCTTTGCTCATAGATTACAGGAAAACCTATAAGAAGTCTATGGTCTTAAAATAACATGGCAAATCTCTAAATATTGTGGAAGCAAACTTACATTTTCAGTTGGAATGTATGGGAGAACATGTTTTTCAACTACAATGTTATGTTCCTTCTTGAGAAATATTCATCCCAATTACCGAACCCGTGGTGAATTGTTCGTGGTCCGACACGCAATAGACCGGTTTTTTTTTTCAAAAACTGAAATTAAACCCGTTAACGTCCTGAATCAAATTGTCTATTGTGATCTTCGACATGTTTCAATAACGAAAAACCATACATTGTTTGGATTCCTGCGGAGAGATATTAGGGAAAGGGCAATGACCGATATTGCCACGCTAAAACGCGACAACTATAGTTATGTAGTAGGTTTAAACTTGTAATAATCTACACTATTATAAACAAAAAAGTTTTATATTTTTTGTTTTTAATTAATAAACTTAAAAACTATTCGACTTATTAAAAAATATTTCTCCAGTAAAATGCTATATTATCACTGAGTAAATTTATACTGGCTATAATTTATAAAGATAGCACGCGGGCAAAGCCGCTGGTAATTAATGTAGGTACTACTCAATAAACAAATAAACATCACCATATAGTAATAAAATCGCCCTTAAATTACATCTTGACGTAATATAAGAATTTTAGAAGGCTACAACGCAAGGTTATCGCCGCGGTCGTCTATCAGATGATTCTGCCAATCACGCCCGCGTTGCTATGGCAACCGTCTGTGTTTGACAGCTGCACCGTACGACGTGACCTTGTAATAATTATTTTATAGCTATAATTGTTTGTATGTTTGTAAAAGGTTATCTGTGGAAGCACAGACCCGATTAAAAAAAATCTTTTACTGATAGAAAGCTACATTATTGCTGAGTGACACAGGATGTTATTAAGTGTTATGGTGTGAGCGCTGAAAATCAGCGTTGTGCGGTGGGTCCCCGTAGCACAGCATCATGCTGAGTGGAAGCCTTCTTGTCACAGTCACGACGTGCAGCTGCCGAGTATTTCTGCTTTGTGCTTGTGATTATTATGTAGATCTATTGTGTTTTTTTGTTCTGTTACTCGAGTTAATTATCTTTTTGTAAGCACCTGTTTCTGTGACAAATAAACTTATTTTTGTTTCTTTCTTTCATATGGTATGGTTGACTTCCATGCGGTTAGAAGTCGCGGGCAGACGCTAGTTATTTATAACTTACATCATTTGAATTACATGAACTCTAGATGGTAGGTTTCAAATCTATCATGTAGCTTACTAACGCACTCAGGCACGTTCATTTATAGTAATGAGAATCACAACAACTACAAACAAACAAGTATAATCTAGTAATTATACTGTTTGACAAAAATATATCAGACTACCTTTTGCCCGCGGCTTCGCCCGCGTGGATGTCATATCATCTCACGGGAACGTACTACCGAGATAAAAGTATCCTATGTCCTAACCCAAATCTTGGCCCATCCGTATGCCTTTCATCCAAATCCGTTCATCCGTTAAGGAGTGAAAAGGTAACAGATAAACAGATAGTAAATTGTAATATCTTTTGACTCAGTGGACCGATTTGAATGTAATAACTAAATTTTATATTAAAATACGGACTATGGTTATATTTCCAATCCTTTAAATCTCTTAAAACGAGGTAGATTTATAGTTTTTGTGTAGTACCTAATACTACACAAAAACTATAGGTATGAAAATAAATGTGAATTTTAATCTCCCGACCAACCCCGGCAAGCGTAGCTTAACCTGGTGGATCGAACCGTGCAGCTGTTGTTACGAGCTCCTCTAATAGAGCGATCCAATGCAAAAATAATATTTCCCACTGGTAGTTCCAGAGATTACCTCCTACTTACAAACTTACTAAGAAACAACTCTTTATAATATTGGTATAGATAAATATAAATATATTATATGTCTATGGATACAGAACAATAACAGCTGGGTAATTAAAGTTTATTAAAGTTATATAACATAACATCGCGCCTGTATTTCTCGAAGGGTGAGCAGAGGTGTACCGGTAAAAGAGTAACGTTGAAGGTTCTTACCCATTCTTCTCCATACTAAACTACCTTTTGGAATGGGGCGACTAGAATCAATTCAATTTTTTTGAAAATTGCCATAACTACGGCAATTATTCTGTTTAACTATTTAACTGGGCCATAGGGCGTCGGACTTCGAAGGTTATAAGTTCGAGGCCCTTCCGTTTATAGAAGAAAACAGATGTTATAACATCATGACTTTTTTTTTTTGAGGGTGGGAAATCATCAAATGACTTCTCCCGCTCTGGGCGGAGCGGGAGGGTGTGTCAGACTTTTACTGACTAAAACCCACCCGCGTTCCTTCCGTTGCCCGTGTGCCGGGGCCGCGATATCCCTTTCGGACAAACTAGCAACCCCAGCAGGCATTAGTCCTTACGGACCCCGCCAATAACATCATGCCTGTATTGCCCCGAATGGTTACTCAGACATGTATAGAAGCTGCCTTTTTACCGCCTCTGTGGTCTCGGTAAGACCACCTGTCTCAGACCCAAAGATATCGCCTTGGATTCCCTGCCAACAATTTTCTGGTTGGTTTGGTTGGTGGTAGCTTGTTCTAAGTCCTCCTGGCTACCTACCACTATCTTGTCTAAGTCTGTCGCCATAACAACAATGTTAACAGCATTGTTGTGTTTCGGCAGTTAGAGGTAAGATAGCCAGTTCGCCTGGAGTTGAGGATTCCGGGTTGAACTCGCTTCTACCTTCTTATTTTTTTTAATGAATACTATGTATTTAATTCCATCTATTTGCACTAACTTGACCTCCACAACCTAGTAAGTGGGTAATACGATACTCCTTGGTAAGACTGGTTGTCAGACTTTGAGGCTTCTGACGATCCGTAACGACTGTCAAAGATCCACGAATGACAGCCGGGACCAACGGCTTATCGTGCTTTCCGAAGCACGGAGGAGTTTCGGTATGTAAAGATGGTCATCCATCCACGGACCAACCCCGGCAAGCGTAGTTTAACCTGATGGATCGACCCGTGCGACTGTTATTACTTAGCCACGAGCTCCTCATTTTCTATTTGCACTAAGTACTAAATTAAATGACAAACTAACTAACTTTACCTAAGTACAAATTCATATTAAAAAAAATACACGAAGGGTTCCGTACCACCGTATATTATTTAGCAGATAAATGAAAATACTAAACTAAGAACAGGTATTATTATTTTTCATCATATTAATAATCATTATAATTTATAATAAAAATCTCATAGATAAATTTTTATTTCATAATGATACTATGAAATGAAAATAGTTATTTATGCTATAAGTGCGGAAGGTAGGTGAGAAATCATCTTACGCACGTGTATCATACAACGTTTTACTATGAATTGTGCGAGGAAAAAAAATAAAAACGAGCGATCCTTACGGCGGCAGTCGCCTGTGATGTGTAACATCTAATATATGCTACGTATATAAATGATAAAAACAAAATGAATTCATGACTGACTTTTGGCTTTGATTTTTACTTCGCCTTAGACTTCGACTTTGACTTTGACGTTGACGTTGACTTTGACGTTGATATCGACTTTGACTTTGAATTTTTGATTTTAACCATCGTCATAATCATCGCCATCGTCATCATCATCATCTCGTTTGTAATTGTGAAAAACTTTTCTCAAATAATAAAATCTCTGAGACGAGACGGGCTGACGACGGGCTCAAAAATTAAAAAAAAAATAGAAAAGTCAAAAGCACTAGTGATAAAAACTGACACTTTCCGCACAAATTGACTGCTTGGAAAACGCTCTTTTCGAGCACATGCTTTGTAAAGTTATTTTTGCAGTTGTAGAAAATCACCCATATTTAAATATATACCGTATGAATCGGCATTTTTTGTATTTGTTGACCACCCGTCAACTATGTGTACGGACAGGCTCCTACGGGTGAGTTTCAAAGAAGAATGAATAGGAAAACATGGTCGCAAAAGCGTTGACGAATGCCCTCCAGTCTCGCCGCGTACCTACCTAAAGCGCGGTGCAGCGGTTTCGGTACATTATATACAGAAGTTTGTAACAATATTCTGATTTATAGTGTCCCTGGAGTTTCTTGCCCGTTCTTCTCCATAGGTACCTACTACGCGTTGGAATGGGCAACTAGCTTCATATTTCTGACTGACCGACCCCATGACAGTTCAAAAGTGCTTGTAATTGGTTTTAAATTTGAAATAAATGCTTTGAGTTTGAGTTTTGTTTAATTGTTGAGATAGAGAGCTCATACATAAATGGTCTAAAACTGTCAAGTTTTACGGGCCCCATTTTCATCATTTTTGAAGATAAAAAAATAACTTTTATTTGTTCCCACATGGCCTGGGTTAGTTTTTTTTTTTCAAAATCAAATGTTTATTGTTTGGAGAATTTTTCCCCTTTAATTTTTGATCTTATTTAATTTTTATTATTTGTTGTTATAGCGGCAATAGAAATACATAATCGGTGAAATTTTCAACTGTCTACCTATTACGGTTCATGAGATACAGCTAGCTGACAGACAGACGGACTGACGGACAGCAGAGGCTTAGTAATAGGGTTCCGTTTGACACCCTTCAGATACGGAACCCTAACAAAACGACACTAGGCGTCGAAGTATTCGTCCGCATCGCTGTCATCAGGAAACGTGCCCAGAAGACTGGCAGCATTGCCACGTTGAATGGCAATGCTAATTCTTTGGCCAAAGAACGAGCCAGCCCTCTGGTCGCGTGAAGTGTCGACCAGTCGGCGAGAAATTTCCTGAAAAAGGAGACTCGCTTTCACTTCATTTTCTCTGATTTTTCTTTAACAAAGTTATATATGCAGGTCATACTTTACTTCAGAAAGTAGTGGCGATAGTTATGTTTTAGTTCCTGCTTCACGAATGGTATGAAGACAATGATGTTCAAACCACGGTTAGATAATATAAACTTCTTTAGAACTTTAGCGTGACAAGCATAACGTATCATCAAGCCTGTAAATCCCTAAGAGGCAGGCAGACAGACCTGTATGTACACCAGTATTTTGCGAGTAATAGCCCTCCAGATCAAATTTCAGGCTTGGCGACCAATCGCAGCGGAGACTAGCCTTCGGCGCGGGAGATATTGTAGGGCACAAGTGTGTGCGCAGACACAGGTGCACTCTCTCTTCCCTCAGTCTCATAGTCCGATGGGACGGCAATCCGACATGACCGGAGAGAGATCAGGCGCAGAACCAACGGCTTATCGTGCTTTTTGAGGCCCCCGTGTTTCATACCGCCAACTTCCACCAAACTCCGAACTGTTACTAAGAAATTCCTAATGGAAAAAACCAATAACACTTTGCCCAACCCGGCTATCCACTGGCCATCCATGGTTAGACAGGGGGTGAATACTGAGAAGACAGCTAGGCTGACAGATGTATGAGGAGAATGATCATGATTATTTTATTATTAACCGGATGCAGCTGAATACCAATATTTTACATGGAGCGACTGCCTATCTGACCTACACAACCCAGTAACTGGTTAATACGATACCCCTTGGTAAGACTGGTTGTCAGACTTTCGGGCTTCTGACGACCAGTAACGACTGTCAAAGATCCACGAATGACAGCCGGGATAAAGATGGTCACTCATCCACGGACCAACCCTGGAAAGTGTAGCTTAACCTGATGGGTCGACTCATGTGGCTGTTATTACTTAGCCACAAGCTCCTCATCACGATTTCAAATAACAAAGGGAAGTGTAACGTAAACTATGAATAATAATAAAATTGTTTTTAAAACAAAATTACTCTCGTATCTCACCGTAACGAATTGTAAAGGTCTAAATATTATATTAGAAAAAATCCAAAAGCAAAACCGTTAAACATTACCCAATGTCAGTGTTGCAAAACTAAATAATTCCAAATTTAAAAAATAATTTCGAAAACCGTTACATAACATTTATTTGACGGTGACAATACAGATAATTTTCTGTACAAACATACAATTGAAATAAAGTTCTTTATTCAAACACATAAAGTTGATTTTAGAATGTAGAGGGGTTTGCAAATGGCCGTTCAGAGATTGGGATTTTCAATAATGAAAGAGTATAAAAGGTGATTTTTCTGAAACATTTTCATCAGACGATCGAAAAATGGCGAAGGGCAAAGTCATATGGTTATCGGGTAAATATAATATTCTATATTTCCATTTCTTTAGATTATTTCTTCTTTTCCTCCCACCCTCAATTAACAGACATCATTATTTCAGAATCTATTATGTGCAAAGCAACCAGCAAAATGTCGTTTATCGTTTTAGACCATAAAATCAAGTTCACTTTTCAAATTAATTCTGAAAGTCAGCACTTATTGTAGGTCATCTTCTGAAAAATTAAAATCATGAATTCATCAATTCATTGACTTGACAGACAAATCACAGCCTAACCCGTTGAATAATAGGAACATGATATTTGGCACCAGAGTTCCTTTTATAATAAAAGTGGGCACTGAGGAAGGTTTTTTGTAAATTCATCCCCTAAAGGGGTCAATTGGGGATGAAACTTTTTACGATAGTTAGTTATTCTTGCCAATACATTCATCCATCCATCCAAGGAGTAGCCTAAGCGACTTTTTATCAGCGTTAATGATGACGTGTGATATGTCAATTCTGTTGAAAGTCGTTGTAGAAAAATATACATGCTTTGACAGCGGTGGCACTTGTCTAAATCCTTCGGTATTTATACGGCGAGCCCTACCAAGACCAATGACAGGCTGAGAATTACAGATGCGTATCAGTTAAGACGAAACGCGGTCACGTGTTCGTTGGCGTTCATTCCACATTATTTTAAAAGAAAAA
The DNA here is from genome assembly GCA_947364205.1 of Agrochola lota. NCBI lineage: Eukaryota > Metazoa > Arthropoda > Insecta > Lepidoptera > Noctuidae > Agrochola > Agrochola lota. Next base: position 11,230,089 of record OX376248.1, on the reverse strand, counting down.
AAAAACGGCAAAAAACAAAACAGGCAGTGGTAGATACAGTACTTCGTATATGTGGTCTAGTATCATTAACCGGGGCGAAAACAGAGGAAATACGTTAATATTGAATTAACGCCAACGACCACGTTCCGCTGAACAGCTAGAAGTGTGAACCACGTTCGTGTTTGGAAAAACTACTTATAACAAAAAAAGCTTTTTTGCTTTTGTTTTATATTGTTGAGATAGGTATCGACACCATTCACGAATAAGTTAAAAAAAAAAAAAAAAAAAAATTTCAAACTGATATTATTATTTCAAGTAAATACGGTTGTTAACCCCAAAAAATACCCATTTTTTTTGGTTTTATCATCTTTATATATCCATACTGTCTATAAAGTTTCGCTACATAATTTAAGTTGACCCTGTATTCTTTCCCCACAGTTCTTTTCCTGGGTACTGCACTGGGGCAGCCGTGCCCACAGCCGGAGCCTCAGTTCCCCTGCCCCTGTCAACCCCAGCCTGCTCCGCCCAGCCCATGTGATGGGGGTTCGGCTCAGCAGATAGGACCATGCAACCCTTGCGAGCCACCCGTCAACTATGTGTACGGACAGGCTCCTACGGGTGAGTTTCAAAGAAGAATGAATAGGAAAACATGGTCGCAAAAGCGTTGACGAATGCCCTCCAGTCTCGCCGCGTACTTACCTAAAGCGCGGTGCAGCGGTTTCGGTCAAACTATATTACATAAGACTGAATGTTCTGACCAGTGGCGAAATATATTGCTATCCTAAGAACCATTACTCTCTAGCCCTCATCCATCGCTTTCTATCAGGCAAGATTGAGTCTAGAGCAGGCACAACCGGCAATGTAAAAAAAAAACATGCCTCTGTATGAACAATCAAATCTAAGTCATAAAAAAAGCGCTTTAAGTGCTGGGTTTTTATTTTTGTAACCATCATTTGGTTCGTCGAAACACAGACAGATTTTTCACGTGTTGATTCATTGATTCATTGTAAAGTGCCATAGCTGGAAACATTTGAAGACTTTGCAAGATGAAATGGAAAATTGGTAATTGTGTGTGTATTGCAATTCGCTGTATATCATTAATAGTCCTCAAGACCGTATTCCTGCCATGGCGGTCAATCCCAACGGAAACTTATCTCTGGCGGGGAGATATAATAGTGCAGGCGTGTGTGCGCAGACACAGGTGCACTCTCTCTTCCCTCACTCTATAGTCCGATGGAACGGCAATCCGACACGACCGGAGAGAGATCAGGCGCAGGGCCAATGGCTTAACGTGCGCACCGAGGCACGGGGTTATCACACCGCCAACTTCTAAACTCCGGACTGTTACTAAAAAACTCTTAATGCAAAAATGCAATAACACTTTGCCCAACCTGGAAATTGAAGCCAGGACCCCAGGAGGCTCAACAGTCGAGCTTGCGGCATATTGCCTAGGTGGTGTAGTGGTCGCAAACGCAACTGTTGAATGTTGAGAGAGTCCAGCTCGGTCAAAGTTCTATTGAGATTTTCCATTAGGAATTACTTATTACTAGCACGTGAGTCTGACAAGACTTATGGCCCATTGATGGCAATAAGCTTGCCTTCTATAGTTTGACCGGGACCACTGTACCGTGCCTTAGAAATGCGCGGCGAGACAGGGGGCAGCGTTGATGAATGAGCGGCGGGACGGCGTGAACGTTGACGAATGAGCGGCCTGCACTGCCCCCCGTCTCACCGCGTACTTATCTAAGGCGCGGTACAGCGGTTCCGGTCTAACTATATTACATAAGACTGTATCTGGTTTTGTTTTTCTCTTTTTAACTATCATTGCAGGTTCATCACCTAATGCGGTGTTTATACACTCTGCCTACCACTGATGGAAATACAGCCGTGATGTTATGTAGTAATGCTATTTTTCGTTTCCGCAGGTTCCATCCTAATCAGACCAGGACAGATCAGGTTCCCAACACCACCCCCAATCGTGGTGCGCCCTGGTGAGATCAGGCTACCCCAACCACCCGCAATATGGGTGAGGCCCGCCCCAGTGCAACCACCCACCCCAGCCCCGATAACGGTGCGACCACCGCCCGTACAGCCCCCGACCCCGTCACCGTTCTACGTCCGAGTACCAGCCGTCCAGCCGCCACAACCACCCCCATTGATCGTCCGACCTCAACCCGTTGCTGTACCCAGACCCTCACCGATCAGGGTAAGCCAATTTTGTATTTTGTACTACTTAGTTGTGAAGAAGGAGATCGTCAAAAGGGAAATTCAGTAGTCTAAGGCGGCCCCTACAACTACAATAAAGGAGAATCGGCAAAAATGTATGGAAGCTGGTCCAAGCATCAATAACAACCACCCATATGTCATTAGATAGGTATTTTGATATTATGCAATAACTACTACGGCGGCTCATTTCAAATCGCTGTGTGAAAAAGGTTGTGGCGATGTTTATCAATCAGGACTGACCTGGAAGGTAGTTAACGGACCCTTTGAATAGTTAATCACTTCTGGTGATCTTAATCTTAATGTCATCAGGTCCTCGTCATCAGGTAAAATGTGCAGGACTCGTTGAAGCACATCTAATGAGCCCACACTCGATGGGTTTAATAGTTCAGAGAGCTCAGGTTTTCAGGTTCAGTTTCAGGGAGCTGTTCAAGAGTTCCATTATCTAGCGTCCAGATTCATCATCAGATCAGCTCGATCGAATTATTGTCTTGTCATCGCAATGCATACATTTGAAAATATTCAAACTAGATCACTAGAAGTGATTTATATTCACGATTTCCGATAGCTACCGTTAAGGTCAGTCCTGCGATACATCGCCATAACTTTTTTCACACAGCGATTTTAAATGAGCCGCTGTAGTAGTTTTTGCTCTATATTAAAATGCCTATCTAATGATATATGTGTGGTTGTTATTGGTCGTGGGGACCATTTTGTCCGGTCCTCCTTTGCGCAATATTTATATTAAGTACGCAATATGATTGAATCAGCCCTTACACTCAAACAACGTCCACGTATTTTATTTCTTTCTAAACAACGATTATTTTCACACATTCACGCAATAACATTGACGGCCCATAAGGCCGCGCGCACTTTAGACTTTTTTCGTACGCATTTTACTCGTGTGTTCACGTTCGAACACGCAGGAACGGTCCCGACCTTCCAAGTACAAAGGGAGCGCGCAGACTGGGTGTGACTTCGTATACGTACGTATAGTTCCGACGTCCGAAAACAATCCGAACTTGTTGGGACTGAGATGTTCTTTTTGACGGAGAAAAACGTATCCAGTGTAAGCACAAAATTTGTACGACCATGGTCGTACGTGTACAAGGGAAATTCGTACGCAAACGCATCCAAAGTGCACGCGGTCTAAGCTTCGATGTTTTCGCACGAGCAAGACCTGCGCCTGCGCCTGCGCCTGCGCCTGCTACTTAGCCTACATAGTGCAATTAAAATATGGTGAAACAAAGTCAAACTTTTGTTCAATCATTGACCGAAGCGGTCAAAAATATGGCGCAATTCGTGACATCTTTTACGGCTTGCCTTAAATAATGGTTTTTTATCGCATCTATTCAAAAAGAGCTAGTTTATTCTTCGTAAACAGGGACCAAAATAGCTTTTTAATCCCTAGGAATTAAAGTGATTTGAATTTGAAATATGGATATTGTTTGTAAAAGTACCAATCACCAATCAGATCAATCACGAACATTGTATGAACAAGTAACAGGCTGAAGATAAATTAATAAAAGAGTTTGAAAAAAAAATGAAAAAAAAACGCGCGAAATGTATTCCGCCTTCGTTCGTAATTGTTTACTCAAATTCGGACGTCACGTTTTATAAAAAAAATATGTGGCTTCCTCTAGTAGTGAGAATTCAATAAATAAACGTAGTTACTATTCTTATTATTACTATTAATATTTTTATTCTTATTTATAAGTTGCACTTACTTATTTTCTCATAGAGGGTGACAAAAAGTAGAGTGTCCACCTCGGGAGTAACACTATTGACGTACTTTCAATCAAATTTTCTTCCTGTTTTAATTTTAGGGGTTTTTTGTTCTAAGGCCAATTAACGCATTTTTCTTTCTTTATTATGCCCACAAAATATTTTTACTTATCTTTCATTTTCAGGTGCAACCTCCACCGGTGCAGCCCCCAGTCCCTGGTGCTCTCGTCGTCAGACCCCCGAAGATCATCGTGCCCGCCCCCCCGACCATCTGCTTCCGCCCGAACCCGCCCCAGAACTTCAGAACCCTCGGCGCCGCAACCATTTGCAGGGTTAACGGGCAAAACGACATATCCTCAATTTCATGTGGAGGGTTAATTTCGTCTGGAGGGCCAATTTCGCCGTGTGGATTGCCTTGCCCACCGCCTCTATGCCCACCCCCCCCTTGCCCATGCCCTTGCCCATGCCCTTGCCCATGCCCTTGCCCGCCCCCACCATGCCCAGTCTGCCCTCCCCCTTGCATGTGCCCATGCTGATAGGAATATAATATATATGTAGTTTTATGTATATATATGATTTAGTATACATTTGTAAGTGAATGAGCGTTCGAAATAAAGTATGGGTAATTTGAGCAATTATAAGATTTTTGTTTTAATTTTTTGACTGGGTTTTTTCTCGTATTCTTGGGAAATGATTTCATCTACCCGGATAAAAATAATTCTATATTATCATCCAGGATAGCCTACCTGTGTGAAAAATTGTATATTGAGTAACAAATATACAAATACTAGCTGCCCGCCCCGGTTTCGCACGGGTTGCATTAAGTACTTGTAGGTGACTCACATTATATTTACAATATATACATAATATATTTATACGTCCTACACTAATAAACACAAACACACGATACACATTATATTAATAAACATAAAACACTAAACAATAATTACTAGCATTTAATATAATACAATATCACGATTACCGTACGGTCCCCGTCCGTCATTAATTCAATAGTAGTGCACTGGACACACGCGTCGCCTGCTGAGTCCCTTGGTTCAAAGCGCGTGAAGATACCTGCGCGCGCGCATTCGTTTCCTTTACCGCGCATTCGGAATTTGCGGGTCGCCAGTCAAGATCTACCTGTGATGTCGGGCGCACGCTCGCTTGTGCTATTTTCCCTTATTTTTAAAATCAAACGTCAGTTAGTTAACTTTGAACAAATTAACGATGCACTCTCTAAAGTTGTGCATTGGTTTAATGTAAATAATCTTCTTCTGAACGAAAACAAGACTAAACTCATAAAATTTTCAACGCCAAATGTCAGGCAGCTAACTACCAATGTTCAAGTTAATGGAATAGAACTGGACCCTGTTGAGTCGACTGTTTTTCTTGGAATCACTATTGATAGTAAATTACAATGGGGCCCACACATAGAAAAATTATCAGGAAAGCTTAGTTCGGCCGCCTATGCTGTTAAAAAAATTAGACAGATAACTGACGTAGATACAGCCAGAATTGTTTATTTTAGTTATTTTCATAGTCTTATGTCATATGGGATTCTTCTCTGGGGAACCTGTGCGGACATTAATACTATCTTTGTTCTACAGAAAAGGGCTGTTCGAGCCATTTACAACCTAGGTCCGAGAGATTCCCTTCGAGGAAAATTCAAAGAAGTAAATATTCTAACTCTAGCCTCACAATATATTTTTGAAAACCTAATGTATGTACACAAAAATATATCAAATTTTAAGAAAATGTCTGATATTCATAGTTTAAATACCAGGAATAAACACAACCTTGCTGTACATCGCACTCGTCTCCACAGAGTAGGCAACTCGTTCATGGGTCAATGTATACGCTTTTACAACAAACTTCCCATTGACATTCGAAACTTACCCATTAAACGATTTTAAATTTGTATTAAAACCAAACTTTGTAAAAAAGGGTACTATAAAATTTCAGATTATTTAGAAGATAAAAAAGCTTGGGATTGAGCTGCTCGCTCTGCTAAACCTTGTGATAAAACCATAAAACTTGACATTAGAATTATTTAGTAAAATCATTAAAATATACCAGTTTTATTTAAACATTAAAACAAAATGACATGATTACTTTGTAAAGTATAATATTATTTTAATTACCTATTGTGAATGTGAGGACTATGTGGATATTTTTTTTAATTTAATTTTTTTTTTCTCATTACTCCTTTTTTATCCTCTCTCAGTTAGTTTTAATGATGGTCTGGCAGTTTGAGTAGTTTATGCGGCCTACCCAAATGTCCTTTCTTTGGTATTGTTCGTCGAGTTGAGCTCCTTTTGTTCTGAGTTGAGCTCCACGATTACTGACAAATGCTTGCACTGACTGGACAGGTCCACTCAAATCTGTGTGGTTCTTTTCTCAAAAGACCATTTCAGACATGAATCTACATGGTCCTCATATGGCTTGACCAAGATTATGTCTGGACTTTAAAAGAGACTGTGACCTCTGAGTTTGTTTCGGCCTTTCTTCTCAGAGTAGTCGGATAGGAAACGCCGAACTCATCTAGCAAAATTTAATATATTTTTAATATGACGTGTAAAAGTGATTCCTATATCCTATTTACAGAATAAACAATTTCATTTCATTTCATTTCATTTCATATTTATTGCGATATCAATATACCCGCACTTAATCGCTGTGTAACTCTAATCCTCCGAACTATCCTATGCTTACTGCTTTTGGCAAACTCGCTATTTACTGTGCCTTCCTAATATTTCAAACAGTGTTGTGTACCTAATGTGTGGAACATTAAAGTGTTGGACTACCAATTGGACTATCCTTTCTTCAGACCCAGTAAGTCTACCCCCATACACTTCGACATAACCAAATACTTATCTACGGTGAACCTACCTACCCTACCTATTCACACTACCTACCCTACCTATCTTCCCTACCTACCTACCCTAGCTACCCTGGCTACCTTACCTACCCTAGCTACCCTGGCTATCTTACCTACCCTACCTAGGGTAGGTAGGGTAGGTAAGATATAGATGTAGGTAGTATATAGATAAGCCAGCTACTTAGCCTACTTACCCTACCTACCCTACCTACTTACCCTACCTACATACCGTACTTACCCCAAACTCAAACTCAAAAAACTCAAACTCAAACTCAAAGCATTTATTTCAAATAAACCAATTACAGGTACTTTTGAATTGTCAAGGGGTCGGTCAGTCAAAAATATGAAGCTAGTTGCCCCACCTACCTACCTACCCTACCGACCTACCTACCTATCTGCCTACCTACCGACCTACCTACCTACCTACCTACCTACCTACCTACCTCTGTCTGCCTTAATCGAAATCCTATTAGTAGCATAACGTAATGATTGAATACTATCGTGAATGCATGCAAGCCTAGTACTTTTTGTGAGGTTAGCTCAGAACGGTCGTGATAAATATCTACTTTTCCGTTGGGTTTTCCAAAAAAATAAATACTGTCGTGAATTCATGCAAGCCTAGTACTAAATTATCATCTAAATCCAGTCATCAGTTTTTAATTTCCCATACAAACTTTCACCCCCCTTTTCACCCCTTTAGAGGGTGGTTTCCGGGATAAAAAGCATATGTCCTTCTCCTGGTTCTTAACTACCTCCCCACCAATTTTCAGCCAAATCGGTTCAGCCGTTCTTGAGTTATAAATAGTGTAACTAACACGACTTTCTTTTATATATATAGATTAAAACATTTGCAAGATTGTCAATACTCTTATCATACAAAGAAGGACGTACAACACTGAACACGACGCTTGCACTCTCTGCTTGTTGATTTTTTCAATTGAGTCCAGGTTTACTGATGATATTTTTTGCCTTCATTATAAAACAAGAGTGTCTAAAGGCGCTCTCCCAGGAGCGTTCGCCTGTAATGTAACGATCCAAGATTCGATTTTGAGCATTAGGTACGTTACATTACTGCCTCACTGACTGACGCGCATTCGCCTGTAATGTAACAATCCAAGATTCTATTTTGAGCATTACGTTACAATACTGCCTCACTGACTGACGCGCATTCGCCTGTCACAATCCAAGATTCGATAAGATTCGCATTTATGTTACAAATTGTATCACGGGTGCTTCCACTCACTACTGTTACATTACAGGCGAATGATCCCAGTGAATGTAATGTTACAAATTGTATCATAATAGGTTGCGCACTGTAATGCTCGGTTCTCCTCACTTACTGATGTAATGCTCGCATCTTAACTGTAACATTACAACCAAACTTGGTGACGACCCTTTAGATTCCCTCAGAAAATAGATATATGTGATGTTAGGAAACACCGAACTCATCTCGTTTTAAAACATAATTTATTTTTGTTGAAGTGTTTTTTGAACCAATTTACTGAAATAAATATAATTTTCAACACACTTGCTCGTAAAGTAGCTCTTATTGAACCGTTTTTAGGGTCATAATTCAGTGTATTAAAAACGTGTGCTTTCTACTAAATATTATCGGACTAGTGCTGTAACGTGAACGCGATATCTACGTGTCACTGATTAAATACGCACTAATTAGGATACACGTATTATCACACCCACTTTAACATTCTATGCTTGTTTTTTATCTTTTAATTAAACTATTTTATTTAACAATAAAAGCGAAAACTGGAATAAATTTTGAATTTTTACAAAAGTCCGACCATAGGCAACCGACATCCTTTTTAACTGGTCTTTTATCTTGTCTTTGAAAAGTTAGTGATTGACATAATACATATCGACTATTTGTTCAAGGAGTATTTTATTAATCCTTTATTGAAAAAGAAAACATTTTTAATGTATTTATAATTATTATACTGACAACAATTGTGTTTTTCAGCTAGGATTTTCAAGATACTGTTAGAGCTAGCCGGCGTTTAAAGATGCGGCCCTATTTCCTTATTAAATAATGTCGTAGGTCTATATGTATTACGGGGACTCCTCAAGTTTTATAATATTATACTGCTTTAACACTGAATTTGTTACGAATCATAACGAATACCTTCAAAAAGAGCATGGGTTGCCCGCCATTCAATACCCGAATGTCAAAAGGAAGACTGTTTCTGGAAATTGAAACTCCAATCATATCCCCTTCAAGTGATTTTAAATCCTCCGAGCTAACTAGATGAATACAATATATCGTTACTGTTAGAAATATTATAAAATGTTTTTGTCTTTGTCATTCGACATGTCCGACGGAAGTACGAGCAGAGAATATGAGCTACCCCAGGGATCACCAATTAGTTTTATTTGGGTCTATATAAAAAATTAATATGACTCGTGGTCCGTTTGGAAGACGTTACCTACTAGCAACCAAGATTAAAAGATGTTCAAGGTCCTTGCGTATTTTTGTTTTTTGGAAATCGATCATTTCGATTCGTATAGTACCTCACCCAGCTAGCTCTATTACTCCCGAAAACATTTGCAGCTTCATGCGGCTTGCGTCAGCGTCGTCCGTTGTTGTGTCGACGGCACAAAATATAAAGCGTGGGCTTAATCCAATTAATCAAAAAGTATTGATTAGGTTTTTGTTTTAATTTAACTGTTTACTTAAAGTCCATACAAAATAGGTCGGCGGTCCGCCATTTAGTGACTCCTGAGCTACACCATAACTCTAAGTGGTCTGTGAGCTACACCATCTGTAAGCTCGTCTCGTATTATTTGTCAGGTAGGTATTTGGTTAGCATAAGTATTTTTTTTTTTATCTTTGGCATACCAAACGTACTTAAGTACCCGTGCTATCTTGTTCGTTTTCACGGTTTTAACTTCGAACATATTTCAATGGATTTGTTTTTTATGTGAAAGTTATTCAATATAAAAAATACTGATGAAACACTACCTACAAAAAAAAATCGTAACATCGAAAGTACCAAAACGAAAAGATCATACTACCACATCACTAAAACCATAGACAATTTCTAGCGGTCATTGTTGTTTGACAAATTTTGAAACGCGACATGGCAGTATGGAATTAGTTAGTACTATCATTGTAGCATGGAATTTGTTTATAGAAATTGACTTTGAATACATGGAACTAGTATGAACTGTCCTATACTATTAAATGAGCATTCTCTATTTTAACCCGAGCAGAGACTTGTGCTTTTTTTAATCTCATCAAAGAGACTTCTTGCCTTCTATGTTCTATGTTATGGGGTATAGTTTCCTTCAGGTGGACCATTGTGCGTGGGTACTTCTTGCCTTTTTTATGCCTACTGTGTAAATAAATAAAATGTGATACATTAACATAATGTTTCATCAAATTATATATTTTTCACTACATATTAATCTTAATTTGCGTTTTCAAATTATTATTTTGTTGTTATTATATTTTATATAGGCTGTTCAGCGGTTTTGCCTGTGCCTTTATTTACAACTGCGCGCGCATCGCTAGCAGAAAAAAAAAACCAGCGCGCCTTTTTCCGTAAATATTTGTTATCGTTTTTGTTTTGTTGTTATAAAAAAATACGAAAATCTAAAGTATTGTCACCAACCGACGTACAACAGTTTTTAAAAGAAGCCTATGGTTCACGCGCCAATGCCGCCTTTTGGGTAAGGACCAATACAGCACACTCGTATCATAATGTACTATTATCATCATTTAGTCTTATTAGTAAATGTCAGGGTTTGAAACTACCACCTGGGACCATAAAGAGAAGTTTCAAAGTCATGGATGAGATGGGGTTCGTTATAGGAGGAATTGTTCCAGCCCATTTTCACACTTACCTTGATAGTTTTCTTGTTGCTTTAACCACTAAAGATTGAAATATGAAATTGGTGAGGTGAGCTCAGCACTAGCATGAATTTTTCGAAATTTAACCCCTAAGCGGTCCAAACTGGCCTCTAGTGGGACTATCAGCACACTAATTGCGTAACACATTTTCAATCTGAATCCGAGAGTTTTGAAAGAAGCATTGATTTTTCGAAATTTGAACACTTCCCTTGATAGCTTTCTTGGTGAAGCAAGCAAGTCTCATAATTTTGGCGCTGCCCGTAGTTCTTTGAAAAGTCAATTAAAGAACTATGCCTTGCTTTAACCACTCTTAATGAAACATGAAATTGGTGAGGTGCGCTCCGCACAAGCATGGATTTTTCGAAATTTAACCCCTAATCCAAAGGTCCAAACTGGCCCCTGGTGGTTCAATCAGCACTCTAATTGCGTAACACATTTTCAATCACAATCCAAGGGTTTGAAGGAAATCCCTTATCTATTGCTTCATAGGTTTGCAAAATTAGTCTGTTCAACAACGTAAATAACGCAATGAACGTGGTTGAACTGTCAAAAATGAAAGGCATTACGAAGGCATTATCAATTGCCATTTTATGTTTTTTTACGAAACTTCCTCGCAAAATTATACAAAACATTCAAATACATACATTTTATTTTCCAATGAGAAATACATACATTATAATTTTATAAAATTTTTGAATAATAAATTTACATTTTTTTTCAATCCAGGCATATTATTTGAAGCAGACGACAAAAATTAAAATACTCTGAGATCAGTGTCATAATTTAAACGAAAATTTTAACATATTTTTTAACAAATCTGTTAGTATAACGGTCATGCAAACGCCAAAAATAATTCAATTAATTTAACACACATTACAAAATAAATTAGTCTGCTTGCAAATATCGCCAATACACCTGAAGTTTTTTTTTTAAATATGCTTTTCTTAATTATAATCAAAATGTCATCATGTGAGCCTGATCGTTGTACCCACTAAAGGTATTGCTAGACATCATCGGCGAAGCTCCAGAGATCTTAGTGTTGCTGTTAAAGTAAGCCGACGAGGTGTTGCTATCTATAAAAAAGAACGGCCAATACCTCCCATACCAAGACCTAAGCCGCCAAGTCCTCCGTATCCAAGGCCTCCGAGGCCACCGTATCCGCCGAGGCCACCTAATCCTCCCATGTAAGATGGTACAGATTCACAGACGGTAGCGCCGCCTAAACCTCCGAGGCCGAGACCGAGGCCGTAGCCGCCGCCGAGCCCACCCAGACCGCCATAGCCTCCAATTCCGCCTAAACCTCCGAGACCGCCGAGACCACCGAGACCTCCAAGTCCGCCATAACCGTAAGACGGTACAGATTCACAGACCGTGGCGCTTCCTAATCCTCCAATTCCGAGACCGAGGCCTCCAAGACCGCCAATTCCTCCTAATCCACCGAGTCCAAGACCACCAAGTCCCCCAATGCCGCCAAAGCCGCCGAGGCCTCCGAGTCCTCCGAGGCCATAACCGTACGACGGTACTGATTCACAGACAGTGGCGCTACCCATACCTCCAAGACCTAAACCGAGGCCTAATCCGCCGTAACCCATATTCGGTACAGATTCGCAGACTGTTGCCATGCCGCCAAGTCCTCCAAAGCCGAGGCCTCCAAGACCTCCGAGTCCTCCCAAACCGCCCATACCGCCGAGGCCATAACCACCATATGACGGTATCGATTCACAGACAGTGGTGCTACCCATACCTCCAAGCCCTAAACCAAGGCCTAATCCGCCATAACCCATATTCGGTACAGATTCGCAGACAGTTGCCATGCCGCCAAGTCCTCCAAAGCCGAGGCCTCCGAGACCTCCGAGGCCTCCTAAACCGCCCATACCACCAAGGCCATAACCACCGTAGGCAGGCATAGATTCACAGATAGTTGCCATGCCGCCAAGTCCTCCAAAGCCGAGACCTCCGAGGCCTCCCAAACCGCCCATACCGCCGAGGCCATAACCACCGTAGGCAGGTACAGATTCACAGACAGTTGCGCTGCCTAATCCTCCAAGGCCGAGTCCAATGCCGCCAAGACCGCCGAGGCCTCCAATTCCACCGAGATACCCGAGGCCGCCCAACCCGAGGGGTCCAGATTCACAGACTGTCGCGCCAAGTCCGGGCAGGTAGTTGGGGCCCGACTCGCATACCGTGGTCTGCCCCAAACCCAGGGGATTGCAGCGGGCGACGCACAGGAAAGCTGAGAAAATAAAAACCTTTTTAGATAAACTAGCTGCTGTGGAGCTATATCGCAAACTATGCTCCACCTCCTGTCCTGCCCTCTGTGTCCAAAAACATGCAGTCAAAATGACCTCTGTGCAGCCACCGACGACGCCGTGGAAGTGGCGAAGTTTTGAGCCAACAAAATTTTAATTAAATACAGTCAGATGAAGAAGAAGACTTGCTATTGCCGTCGACTTCGCCTACATATTTCATAACTTAACTTTTTCCCGCGGCTTCACTCGCGTGGAAGTCGGAGATTATCCCACAAAACCGTACTACTGGGATAAGAAGTATCTTATGTGTTAATTCAGGTTATAAACTGTCTGTCTGCCTCATCCAAATCCTATGAGTAGCATAACATAATGATTGAATACTATCGTGAATTCGTGCAAGCCTAGTACTTTATTTTGTTAGATTACTGCTCAGAAATTGTGCACAACATGTAACGATTTAAACAGTATATCGTGAATTCATGCAAGCCTAGTACTTTTTGTTAGCTTGTGCCAAGAGTCAAGTTTATTAACTCAAGGAATAAGATTTTTCATACAAACAAAACCCCCTTTTTCACCCCTTCATAAGTCGAATTTCCAAAAACCCCTACATTATGGAAGCCGTGTGGAAAGTTTCACGTTCCTAGTCACAGTAATTTCGGTATTGCGTTGATATGACAGTCAGTTTCTCCTTTTATCTGCTCTCTACGTATATATAGATTTTTAAGGGTTCTATACGTCCGAATGAAAAAACGGAAACCTTGTAGGATCACTCGTGTGTCTGTCTGTCAGAGTCAAGTTGCTAAGAATTGAAATGGACCGATTAAGTTGAAAGGTACACGTATGAATTTCTGTAACCCAAACATGGACGTGTGTCGTAAATAAATGAATTTTGAAAATTTCCAATCAGATTAGAGATACGTGGGACAAATTAGAAAATTTCAAAAAGTCGGTAAAAAATAGTTTTGCAAACTATGTGACTTATCAAATGAAACGGGTAACCTGTGAGGGTCTCAAATATTATTTTGTAATTATTAAAAAATTGTTTTAAAGTTATTTATGAAAATTTACGATTGGGCTTTTATCTCCGAAACTTCTGTGCCTAAAATGGTGAAAAAATACAGAAAATAGTTCTACAGCGCTTTAATGGTGACATGAATTTTCGTGTTTTTGTTTATGAAGATATTTTAATTTCATTAAATGTATTATTATTATTTTATCTATGGATTAATTTTCTATTTTCTAAAATAACATCTTGGAGCAACCAGCAACCGTACATAAAGAACTGTAGCGCAGAGGTCATTTGCCGGAGTTACGGATCATAACATCCCATCAATGAAATTAAAACGAATTACGTGCAAAGATTAGACGAATTGAAAGAAACAGAGAGGTTTATTATATATATTGTTAAAAAAAAAAACTATTTACGTACGTATTATTTCATCATTATTGTATTTTTTATGATTACTTTTTGTGATTACTGACCACTTGTCCTAACCTTGTGTTAAATTAATGGCGCCATTTTGGCGGCACGCTGTATAATTACAAGAAAAACTACAAGAAGTCTAAAATATAAAATAACATGGAAAATCTCTCAATATTGGGCGTACAAACTTACATTTGCAGTTGGAATGAATGTGAGAATATGTTTTTCAACTACAATGTTAAGTTTGCTCTTGGGATAAATTTACCCCAACTACGGAACCTTTCATTGTGTGTAGTCCGACATGCTCCTGGCCGGTTTTTTTTTAAATAACATTTAATTTTGTTGTGTTTTTTATGTTGATTAATGTAAATTATTTTGCTTACTATTGTATATAATCAAGTTTATTTTTTCTCTCTAACTGAACAGACAGCAGTGCTACTGGGGAGTTCATTGCACCACTTCTTCCCAGCTAAAGCAGTAGGAAGTGTTGAAGGGCGGGCGTTTTTGGGGGACTGTCTTATGTAATTTTGACGTTCGAAAAGTGCTGATTCTCAGCCGAGTTTGAATAAATGATTTTTGAATTTTGAATACTTTTTAACAGATTTTTTTTTATTAATAATATAATGATTTACTTACCAGCTAATACTAATGCCTTGGTTGCCATTTCTGTGCCTTTGACAGTCTGTGTCTAAGATCTAAAATCTTTCACATTATATACCAAAAAAACTAATTACTTTTATTATTAAAACTATCTTTCACGGCTTGATAACTTTACCGTAACGGACGACCTAAACCAATATTTTGAAAAAAAAAAAGAAGTTTTAGAGTTAATTAAAAAATGATTTTGAAAACATTGGGTTAATTAAATTCCTTAAATGTATAAATAAGTACTTGATCAACCGATCACTGCTCGAGTGAAAATAGATAAACATATCGTCCAGGTATAACAGCGTCGTATCACATTCCCGAGGCTAAAAATAATTTTCCCAGATATGAGACCTAGCTAGATCGATTTTTCGCCCCCGTAAACCCCTATATTGCAACTTTCATCGAAAATTGTTAGAGCCGTTTTCGAGTTTTCGAGAACGTGATTATAAATATATATGTTACTGTAAAAGAAAGAGATTTACCGCAGTTCGGGACTGCGGTAAATCTTAGGATTTACCGGTAATCCTAAGGTTTACCGGTAAAACTCCGAATTGTTCTATTATAACCAGTGATCGGAGTAGGTAGATTCATTTTTAGTACTTGTATCATAAATGCACACAGAAAGAATAACATGGATAAGCCATTTTTCCGGACAGTAATTCCGGTATTTCCGGATTCAATTAAATATTGTTAATGTTGGTAGTGATATTATTACTAGTGGTATTATTATTAGTGGTAGTCGTTGGGTTTTGTCAAATCGTGACAAAAAAAAAAAAAGGAAGAATAATAAAGAATAAAATTGCTCATTTTATTACAATTCCTACCTTTTTTTTGAGGATGGCAAATCATCAAATGACTCCTTCCACTCTGGCAGAATACAATTCCTACATAAGTTCCGGTATTTTTTTAATAATCCACCAATTCCGGAGGAATGTCCATAGTAATATATACGTTTCGGATCAATGACCCCAGTTCAATCTACCTACTCCGATCACTGATTATAACGTTTAATTTCGGACTTTTATAGGCATTCAGTCGGTAAACCCTAGGTATGCAGACACCGGTAAATGCCCGAAATCAAAGATTGAAAATAATAATACTTGTGTCAACTCGTGTCTCGCTCGACACCCGCTCGGCTAGCGGATATTGTATGATCCCCCAACGCCCCGTTACCGCGCCTCCCGCTGCCTCCCGTGCGCTCGCTTGTCGCTCGAACGGGCCGACAAATTTTAAGTTTAAGTTAAGAATGTTTAGCTTACTCGTACCTAGCCAAAGTAAGCGTTATTAGTGAAAAGTTTGTTATTTTGCATTTTATTTTTCTATATCATGTTTTAAGAGAATAGCTCAAATCTAATAATAATAATTTTTATTATTGTAGTAATGTTGAATAAATAGTTTCTGTTTATTAACTGCACTGTTTTACTCTAAAAAATAACATTTACCGGTATCTGTGGTAAAACCTAAGATTTACCGACTGGTGAGACTTGCTAAATTCTGGCTTTTACAGTAACATAAACAAATATTGCTCATTTAATCGTTTAGGATAAAATATGAGTAGATGTTAACTTTGGATATCTTATTCAAATGGTAAGATACTCATCTTCCCTCTGTCCTAATCCCAATGTATTAGTAGTCGGCGCAGCGTGTCTTGGCTCGTATCTAAATAATAACAGCTGCACGCAAGGTTAAGCAATACTTGCCGAGGTCGAGCGTGGATGGGTGATCATACATTACATACCGAGACCTCTTCGTGCCGTTAAGACGTCAAATTCAAATTCAAATTCAAATCTTTATTGCATATCACATTTGTTGCCGTTGGTCCCGGCTGTCATTTATTAGATCTTTAACAGTCAGAAGCCCGAAAGTCTGACAACCAGTCTTACCAAGGGATATCTTGTTACCCAGTTACTAGGTTGTGGAGGTCAGATAGTAGCAGTTGCTCCATATAAAATACTGGTATTCAGCATCCGGTTAGACTGGAAGCCGACCCCAACATAGTTGGAAAATGGGATGATGAGTTTTCTTCCTGAGCAGTTGCCGAGACCCTTCCGTGTGTCGGAAAGCACGTTAAGCCGTTGGTCCCGGCTGTTATTCGTAGATCTGTGACAATCGTTACGGGTCGTCGGAGCCCGAAAGTCTGAAAAAAACCAAACTCACTTACCGATATGTAATTACAGCTTCGAAACGTACCTGTAAATAAAATAAAACAGTTGAGTAATTAATACAATTTTCCTGATATAAAAAAAAAAATAGGCATGTGTGAGTTGAACTTGCGTGAAGAAGGTTCCGTACGATGAAAATTAAGTCAAACGAGTAGTACCAACAATTTGACACAAGAACAAATATTGCAGTTGAAAAACATGTTCTCACACAACAACAATATTGAGCGATTTACCATGTCATTTTAAGACCATAGACTTATTATAGGTTTTCCTGGAATCTATGAGTAAAGAACTAATTTCAATAATTTTTCAAAATTTTAGGCTTAGTCGTTTCGGAGATAAGGTCGTACAGTATATCAATTTTCAATGGACAATGGTCATATTCTTAAATAACTTCAAAATATATATTTGATACCCTGCCTCTTACAATAAGCCAAGCTACATAAAAAAAAAATGCAATCTGTATTTAAAATAAATGCTTTGAGTTTGAGTTGAGTTTGGGTTGTGTTTGAGTTGATATGTATGTCGGTACAGTCGGTACAGATTGTAATTTTTTTTCAACAAACACTTGTGCCTACACCCTTGATGGCATGATGTTATAAAACGTGTCATGTGACGTTTTAATAAATCCGATCATATAAATATTGATATAATTCAACTATTAATACGAAATTAAGCATGAACACCGTAACGACTAAATATTAAACCTTAACTGATACAAAATTGAGTTGATATTTGGTTAACGATCCCAGAATATATTTTGAAAGGCCTGCATGTATAAAAAGGTTTTATAGAAATTCTTCAGTTTGATCCAAATCGCAATGAGTGCGCTACTAATAATTATATTAGGTAAGTATTTAATATATTACTGCCTTTCTGAATATAACGTCACTGGCGAAATGTGGGTGTACTATAGGTGTGCACATATCTGCCTAGCCCTTCGGGGAATTGGCGTGATGTTATATTATGAGAGTAGAGGTGGCCCAGTGATAACGGCCACGACAGACCCAGAACAGGCGCTTTAATTTTTTGAAAATAAATTCATCTCCACTGCTCTCAAAACGGTGAAGGAAAACAGTCAAATACAAATTCATTTATTTGCAAATATGGGTAAACAATGTGCAGATGTTTTACTTGAATGTAATAATTGTATATCAGTTTTAGTATCACCATATTTTACCTTTCGGCATGCAAAGTACGTAAAAAGAAGACAGAATAAAATTAAGAATGAGATCAGTTAAACTAGTTTAAAAATAAAGTACTTAAAAAGAAATCCTGTTGTTTATCCTGCAAATATTCAGATACACTGTAATATGCTTTATTTATCAAAAAAACTTTTTAGTTTTCTTTTTAACAGAACAGGCGATGATGCCTCCATGAAATATTTAGGTGATTGTAAACACGGGGAGCCATGCAAAATATACTGTTATTTAAAATAGTTGTTTTATTGTTAGGCCAACAAATTTTATATTTTTCATAGAAAGTAGGATATTAATTGATCTTACAAAACTAATAATTTTATAAATGTATAATATCGTGTGGAAACCGGCATGTCCTAGAACCAAAAAATTGAAGACATGTGACATCTACCAACCCGCACTGGGCCCGTGTGGTGGATTACAGCCCACTCCCTCTCACAGAGATGACCTGTGTCCCAGCTGTGGGTAGGCTGATTATAATTATGTGTTTTGATATGTTCCTCTCTCAAGCCAGACAACTTAATAGTTGTTGTCGTAGGAAAACGCAGGTAGATGATAAATCCTGCCAGGGTTGCGAGTTTGTCCGAGTGGGATAACGCGGCCCCCGCACACAGGCAACGGAAGGAACACGGGTGGGTTTAGTCAGTAAAAGTCTGACACGCCCTCCCGCTCCACCCAGAGCGGGAGAAGTTATTTGATAATTACCCACCCTAAAAAAAAAAAGAAAAAAGGTAGATGATAAATCAATCCATCTGCCTGCCTGGGATCGGCTTCCAGTCTAACCGGATGCATCTGAATACCAGTATTTTACATGGAGCGACTGCCTATCTGACCTCCACAACACATTTACTGCAGGGTAACACGATACACCTTAATAAGACTGGTTGTCAGACTTTTCGGCTTCTCACGGCCCGTAACGACTGTCAAAGACCTACGAATGACAGCCGCGACCCACGGTTTAACGTGCTTTCCGGGGCACGGAGGGGTCTCGGTATACAATGGATGGTCACCCATCCACAAACCAACTGCGGCAAGCGTAGCTTAACCTTCGATCGACCCTTGCGGCTGTTGTTATTTAGCCACGAGCCCCTCAGGTCAGATAAACACTCACGTAAAATACTAGTATTCAGCTGCATCCGGTTAAACCGACTGATCTCTCTGCCGTCCCCAACATAGTTGGGAAAACGCAAAGCATATGGTAAATATTCTTTCTTTTTCGTGTGGTTAGTGACTAATCTGGTGTCATAGTTTTTATGCCGCCCATGGGCCTCTGACTTGACTTCACATGCCGTCGACAAATATCTCTCAGGCATGCCAGATTCCTCACGATGTTTTCCTGCACCGTTTTTGCAGCAAGTGATGATTTATAACCATAATTGTTTTTCCAGGTATTCTTCTATATCCTGTAGCAGCTGCCCCAGGATTTGGTTTCGGAGTAGATACAGACAAGAAGCAGGTGTCGTTTCGGTATAATTTTATACCTAGAATACCTCCTAAGTTTCCAGATCTACCTAGTGTTTATTTAAATTCCTAGATACCTAGTTGGGGTCTGGGTTGAAAAACTGTTTTATATGCGCGTTTGGGGGACGTAAAAAGTGTTTTTTTTGGGATCTGGGGCACGAAAAAGTGTTCATAAGGGATAACCTAGTTGGGGTCTAGGGTCTAGAAGTTGCCTTTTGGGGGTTTCTGCTTTTGTGATCCCTGTTTCTGTATTCGCCATTGTTCCAAGAATAAATTGTAATGTTATTTGTATAATTAATTTTATTTCTAAATAAATATAATTATTTCGAATAACAATAATATTTATTGTAAAGAAGGTTCCTCTCAGTTTGTAAGAAGTAAAATCTATGTTAAATTATATTTTTTATTTGTGTGGTAATTAATCGTATACTATTAGATGACCAATATTTGTATATATATTTATTTATATATTTAGAAAATGTTTGGAAAATGAATTGCGAACGCAGATTAGCTAGGTCTTATATCTGGAAAAAATCGTTTTCTCCGTATTTTCACGAGCAGAGCTCGGTCGCCCAAAGTTTCCAAGATGGCTACCATATAATAATGACATGGCAGCATGGAATAAGTAAGTACCTACTATCGTGGCAGCATGGAATTAGTAAGTACCCACTATCATGGCATGAACTATCCTGTACTATTATTAAATGAGCATTCTCTATTTTCATCATGCAGAGCTCTGTCGCCCAGGTACTGTTTATACCTAAGCTAATTAAACGACAAGTTGTGATGTGGCTCACGTCTGTCTCAGAAAATTGAAAGAGCGGCTTAAACTGTTTTCTACGGAGAGGAATGAGCTAGAAAGCTAATGAAATATCAAATGATACGAGTACCTACATATTTACTACAAGGATTTTTTTTTTAATTCAGCGAAACGTCACTGTCATATTTTAATTAGACGCTGTAATTACGCCAGTAAGTATGTCGCCAGTTATGTTTAAGTACCATGTAATAGGAAGCGAGTCTATTGCCAACAACCGGGCACAAATCCAGAATCCGGGCTGCTATTAAGAAATTCTTGATGGAAAAACCCAATAACACTTTGCCCAACCTGGGAATCCAACCTAGGACCTCATGTTCAGCAGTAGTGCTTGCGACTACTACACCAATGACTTAGACTGTACACATACAGGGTGGCAGGGCAGCCCTCGCGGCCCTAGTCGCCGCAGGAGACGCCCCGGGCGTCGGGAGTCCAGAGCCGACTTCCGGCCACCGTAGGCGCGGGCTTGCGGACGGTGAGCAATGGGCAGCTCGCCGTCCGATAAGGACCAGGCCCGTGTCGACGGCGCGTTGTGTTCCACGCGCGCCTCAAAGAGATGTCAGCACCAACCGACGGGGTCGAAAGACCAATGCCTGCTGGGGTTGCGGGTTTGTCCGAAAGGGATAACGCGGCCCCGGCACACAGGCAACGGAAGGAACACGGGTGGGTTTTAGTCAGTAAAAGTCTGACACACCCTCTCGCTCTGCCCAGAGCGGGAGAAGTCATTTGATGATTTCCCACCCTCAAAAAAAAAAAAAAAAAAAGAAAAAAAAGGGTGGCAGGGCAGGGAGATCGACGCGAAAACTGATACCATGGATTCATTCAGTACATGATTCTGACCCCTCTGCGTTGAAATTTACTGTTTACTTAAGTATTGAATATACATTTTCCCCCAGCTGTTTACGTTAAAATGACAACTATCTACGTAGACAGCCATCTATATGTCAGTTCAGCTAAGACTAGAAGCCTCTCAAACTGCCAGCCTGCCTCTAAGTCACGTCAAACTGACAGACAGACGACTGGATTTAGCGTCACGTCAGAGTAAACTATCCGAGACACGACGTGAATTTAGCAGTGGAACTCAGGGGCAATAAATTACCATATGTAATTTGGAATGCATTCTAATCTCAGTCTCAAACTGTCAAAACATTAAACTACGACAAAAAAGTCATCTAAAAATAAACAAGACTTCACAGACAGACTAATTAAAAACCCGGAGTCACACGTGTTAGGGCATAAATCGAATAGATTATTCAATTTAATGCGACGTCAATGCGTAGTCGGGTAAAAATGCCTCAAATTTATCTATAACTAACTTCGCCTCGCATAAGTCTCGATTCTGTGGGAATATTGGGATAAAAAGTATTCTATATCCAGATCGTGGTCTACCCATGTGCAAAATTTCATCCAAATCCGTTCAGCCATTTTAGCGTGAAAACGTAGATTACAAACAAACTCACTTTCGCATTTATAATAATAAGTTAGGATTTTGACAACCAGCGACATTGGGCTGTCGCTGAAATGAGATTGCAACGTTTTTAAGGGAATTGGCCTTCTGGCCTAGAATTATTTACATAATCTGTACTTAAATATATTAAAGCTAAAGAGTTGGTATGTCTGTTTATTTGAACGCGGTGCCGGTAATCGCTGGAACTAAGTGACGGATTTGTAAAATTCTTTCTGCAATTGATAGCACAATTTCTGAGGAAGGTTATATTGGCTTTTATTTAACATCACGGAACAATGCTTAGGAACCGAGCTAAAAGCAAAAAAAAACAGACAGAACGGTAAGTGAAAACGAAGTAATAGCGCGGTCAAGAAATGTGGCTGTTATTTTAGTATATTGTGGTCTTACGACTTACACGCGAATGAAGTCGTGGGCAGAAGCTAGTATTATAATAATTTCCGAGTAGGTAAATAAATGTTACCATATTAGTACCTGGGCGACCGAGCTCTGTTCGGGCGAAAATAGAGAATGCTCATTTAATAGTATAGGATAGTTCATACTAATTCCATTCTGCCATGATAGTAGGTACTTACTAATTCCATGCTGCCATGATAGTAGGTACTTACTAATTCCATGCTGCCATGATAGTAGGTACTTACTAATTCCATGCTGCCATGATAGTAGGTACTTACTAATTCCATGCTGCCATGATAGTAGGTACTTACTAATTCCATGCTGCCATGTCATTATTCTAAGGTATAGGCCATCTTGTTCGATTGTTGTGAGATTTGGTAAATAAGAAAAAAAAATCTTTTTAATTTTATATTTTCTAGGCCGGTGACTAAGAATTTAACATCAAAAATCAAACCATTTTTAACCCTACGTAGACAACCGAAATAGCCCGAAGAATGGCCAAACTTAAGTGGCAGTGGGCAGGGCACATTGCTCGCAGAACAGACGGCCGATGGGTCCTCTTTAGCGAGGAGGTGATGCAAGCAAAGGAGGCGGCTTGGTAAGACTGGTTGTCAGACTTTTGGGGTTCTGGCTACCCGTAACGAATGTAAAAGATCAACGAATTACAGCCGGGACCAATCTCAACGGAGATTAGCTACGCAGGAGATATTATAGTGCACAAGTGTGTGCGAAAACACAGGTGCACTGTCAGCACTGTCTGTTCCATTACTTCTATAGCCCGATGGGACGGGAATCCGACATGACCGGAGAGAGATCAGGCGCTGGACCAATCGCTTTACGTGCTTTCCGAGGCACGGGGGTATCACACCATCTACTTCAAAACTCCGGGCTGCTACTGAGGAATTCCTAATGGATAAACCCGTTAACACTTTGCCCGACCTGGGGCGAACCCAGGTCCTCATGCTCACCGAGACCAACGGGATAGTTAAACAACTTTTTACAATACTGACCCAATAGGCCCAAAGATCCAAGGTATTACAGATTTCAGTTAGAATATAAACTGCTTCAGAACTACTCAAAACTCGATAGTATAAAAGCTATCGCTTTCCAAAGTTCGCCCAGGAAAATACAACACAATTTAGAAGTTCTATCGATGTATCTGAGCGATCGACCATAATAATAATACCAGCGTATTATTGTGCCACTGCAGAGCAAAGGCCTCTTTTCATATACAGAAGGTACGAGCATTAATGGTGATCAATGCTCGTGCCTTCTCTCGTTAATATATAAGTTTGAAATCTCCAACCCAAAAGTTTGAAATCTTGACCAAGCGTGGTGACGCTTGGTCAAGATGGGTTGGAGATTTCAAACATACGTATACGGGGTATCCGGGACATCGACGCGAAGCCAGTTACCATGGATTCAGTACATGATTCTGAACCCCCCTGCGTTGAAATATTTCGTCGGTTATAAAAAAAAAAACAGCTGCTCCATATATTTTGACCGCGTAGGTATTTCACTTTTCTATGAAACAGTAGATTTTTTTTTAACAACTGACGAAAAATTTCAACGCAGGGGTGTTCAGAATTATGTACTGAATCCATGGTAGCCGGCTTCGCGTTGATATCCCTGCCAACATGTATATTAACTACTAGCTTTTTCCTGCAGCTTCACTCGTGTGGAAGTTGGAAATTATCCCAAGGAAACGTACTACCGGGATAAAAAGTATCCTGTGTGATAATCCAGGTTATAAACTATCTGTCTGCCTCATCCAAATCCTATTAGTAGCATAACATAATGATTGAATACTATCGTGAAGTCATGCAGGCCTAGTACTTTTTGTTAGGTTACAGCTCAGAAATTGTGCACAACGGGTAAAGATTGAAATAGAAATCATGCAAGCCTAGTACTTTTTGTGGCAAGTTTCAAGTTTAGGAATACGATTTTTCATACAAACGAAATCCCCCCTTTTTGCCCCCTTAAAGCTAGAATTTAAAACCCCTTTTTAGTGCTTCCCTACATTATAAAAGGAAGCAGTGTGCAAAATTACTCGTTCCTAGTCCCAGTAGTTTCGGCTATGCGTTGATATGTCAGTCAGCCAGTCAGTTTCTCCTTTTATATATGTAGATAGATAAGTTCAGGTTTCCTCCCGATATTCGCCTCCACCTATATCAGTAATGTCCAAGATTAACTCAGAAAGTACATATGAATTGAAAAAGTCACATTGGTACGACTAGCGACTGCCTATCAGACCTCTAGAACCCAGTTACCTACTGGGTAACACGATACCTACTCCTTGGTAAGACAGGTTGTCAGAATTTCGGGCTTCTAACTACCCGTAGCGACTGTACAAGATGTATGAATGACAGTCGGGAACATCGGGTTAACGTGCTTTCCGAGGCACGGAGCGGTCTCAATATGTAATGGATGATCCCCCATCCACGAAGCAAGCGTAGCTTAACCTTAGATAGACCCGTGCGGCTGTTATCATTTATCCACGAGCTCCACAGATATCCTATACTATTAAATGAGCAATATTTGTATATATACATTTTTAATCACGTTCTCGAAATGGCTCTAACGATTTCGATGAAAGTTGCAATATTATAGGGGTTTACGGGGGCGAAAAATCAATCTAGGTCTCACAAAATTCTTTTTCTCCATATTTTCACCTGAGCAAAGCTCGGTCGCCCAAAATTTAGAACAAGATGGACCTTAGAATAATGACTTGGCAGCATGGAATTTGTTAGTAGGTACCTACTATCATGGCAGCAGGGAATAGGGATGATGACTAAACATTTTTTTTTTTGTCCGTCTTTGAGATTATAAAAAAATATTGGACACGTATTTTTTCTTTTTTTACGTAATCTAAAGATTACGGCGATACATTGAGGTAAAATGTGCCATGACGTCACGAGTATGTAGATTTTATACGTACTAGTGACGTATCGACCCCCACTCCCCAACTTAAAATGCGTTTTATCTAAGTAGTTTTTTATAAATATGATAAAGCAAAAAATACGTGTCTAATATTTTTTTATTATCTGACTGACGGACTAATTAGAATTTAAGTTTTTTTACCCAGGCATCATCCCTATTAGTAAGTACCTACTATTATGGCAGCATAAAATTAGTAAGTACCTACTATCATGGCAGCATGGAATTAGTATGTACTATGCATGGAAATGAGCATTCTCTATTTCCACCAGAATAGAACTCGGTCGCACAGGTACTCATAAATAGTCACGTTAAATGTTTTCAGTGCTGGGAGTTCGGCCTCCTATCTATGAGGTCCCTTTGCAATTACTATAAGTGAATTACAAACAGACAAATGAATTTAATGAACTATAATTTCATTTATTTTATTAATAAATTACACACTAATTAAAATTAACATAAAAACGAATTGTATTTTATAAACATACACACACTAACATATTTTTTAATACATATAAAGCAAGAAAATCTAAAATTATATTTGAATATCAAACCTATAACAAAATCTAAAGTTGATTTTTAATACTAAATCAAACGCATCGAAGAAATTAAAATACAAAACGTATATAACACATTTTTGCACTCTATAATCATGGCAATAAAGTGCTATGTCGTTTGAACACGAAATTAGTTGCGAAATTATATAAAATCCATTAGGAAAACATCTAATGCTTGTTTTAAGAAATGTAGACTGAAGATACTAGTAGTAAAAAATGGTTGTAATAAGTGTATTTATTTTATTAATAATTTTTGGTAAGTAATAAATCTAAATCCTAATTATAACATAACATCACGTCTTGTTTTACCCGAAGGGTTAGGCAGGGGTGTATCCGTTGTAGGTACACTCACATTTCCAGCTATGTTTAAGTCCCATACAATGGGGGGCGACCCTATTGCCATCAATTGGGCACAAAGCCAGACTCCGGGCTGCTACAGAGACATTCCAGATGGAAAACCTAAAAACAATTTATACAACCTTTTTTTTTATTGAGGATGAGAAATTATTAAATAACTTCTCCCGCTCTGAGCAGAGCGGGAGGGTGTGTCAGACTTTTACTGACTAAAACCCACCCGTGTTCCTTCCGTTGCCCGTGTGCCGGGGCCGCGATATCCCTTTCGGACAAACTCGCAACCATGGTGGCCGGAAGTCGGCTCGCGACTCACGACGCCCGGGGCGTCTCCTGCGGCGACTAGGGGCGCGAGGGTGCGAATCTTACCTCTCCCTCGCGCGCTCCGCCTCCTCCTTCGAGAGCATTAATGCTTCGCAGAAGGCTCCCTCGCGCGCTCCGCCTCCTCCTTCGAGAGCATTAATGCTTCGCAGAAGGAAGTGACGGCCTCCCCTCCTCAAATTATCCAACCTGGGAATTGAACCCAGGACCTCATGCTCAGCAGTAGTGCTCATAATAATAACAGTATCTGGTCGACCGAGCTCTGCTCGGGTGAAAATAGATAAACATATCATCCAGGTATACCAACGTTGTATCACATTCCCGAGGCTGTGAAAATATAGAAAACTATTTTTTCCAAATATACCTATACCTAGCTAGATCGATTTTTCGCCCCCGTAAACCCCTATATTGCAACTTTCATCGAAATCGTTAGAGCCGTTTTCGAGAACGTGATCACAAATAGTATAAGGATAAATATATAGTTATGTATACAAATATTTCTCATTTAATAATCCGTAGTTGTTATTAATATGGAAGGAAGAAATTAATATGCGTTTCTTCTTTTTTGCGAATTGATCCTAAATACTACAAATGAGTAGACCTTTTATATTATAGTCGCTACGGGTAGTCAGAAGCCCGAAAGTCTGATAGCCAGCCTTACCCAAGAGGTATCGTGTTAACCAGTAACTGGATTGTGGGGATCAGATAGACAGTCGCTCCATGTAAAATACTGGAATTGAGCTGCATCTGGTGGCAAAAGGCTAGGCAAATAATAATGACCTAAAATTTTATAAATAGTGCTCAAAAGTGACAGCCTCGTTGGTGAGTGATAGCGCAACTACTGAATTCGATCCCCGGTCAGGTAACAACACACACACACACTCCACAAACATTTCGACATTTCTACTTGGAATTTCTCAGTAGCAGCCCGGAGTTTATATTTGAGCTCGGTTAATGGCAATAGGCTAGACCCCTATTATAGAAAACAAAAATTGCTACGTTTAATACGGAACGTATTACGTATATTTTGCGAGCAATTTTTTGTTTTCCAAAACAGGTGAGATACAATGCCAATAGTGTTTTTCTTCCTCAGAATCTTCAAACGTGTTAAGCAATGCGTTCAACACGTACTGCTCCCTGCCCTGCCCTTTCACGGGACCACCTCAACCGCCATGTTCTTACGGAGCCATTCAGCTGCCACCAAGAAGACCAAGACCCATGGCCAGGTCTTCTTTCTATGGTAACTAGTTGTTTATGTTATTCAGCGGCAAGCAAGCGAAGGACGATATATCTAGTAAGGGGGTGACTACCCTTGGCCACCACAAGTGTGGGCTTCCGGACAGTGAGCAATGGGTAGCTCGCCGCCCGATAAGGACCAGGTCCGGGTCAACGGCGCGTTGTGCTCCACGCGCGCCTCAAAGAGATGTTAGCACAACTGACGGGGTCCGCTAGGGCCGATGCCGGCCGGCGTCGCGGGACAGTACGAAAGGGATACCATGGCCCCTAGCAACACACAGGCAACTGAAGTAACACGGGTGGGTTTAATTCAATAAGAGTATGACACGCCCTCCCGTACTGAAAGATGGTGACTACCGAGATCCTTTATTCGTCGTAAAGGATCTCGCGCACTAGACTGCCACGACCCCGGCCATTCGTGGCTATAAGTGCGCGATTCGTATTGGTTTCTATAGTTTACCTGGTCGCGGTCGTGCTCGTGGTCATCTAGTGCGTGAGATCCCTAATAGAGAACTATGGAAGATGAAGAAATATTGCGCTGACCACAAATTAATTGGAATAAGGGCAGAAGAATGATCATGATGACTTCTCTATCAGTCGTCATCTCGGTATTCACACTCTTTCTAGCCATATCATCTTTCACCCAGTCCATCCATCGTTTCTTTGGTCTTCCTCTACTCTTACTCCACTCAAACTTTCCTCACGACATTAACTCATTCCTCCACATCACCTCGGAGAATGATAATGAGGATGTGTGGCAACAAGGAGGCGTACCATCTGATGGTAAGTTGGCACCGCTGCCTATTCACCATCTAGCTCCACAGTCGTCGATGGGACTGGCTCTATAGGGTTCTACATTGGAACCACTGTAGCCGCCGTAAGAGGTCGGATAGCATAGTTAGATGCTAAAGCACCGTGTACCATGGGTGCTGAACGCCATTAACGCTAAAAGTAGCGTAGCCATCCCAGAGATAAAGCTGAAATGTTTGATCTGCCTGAACTGTAATTAACTCAGCATCCATACTCTTGCAATTAGAACACAGCTACACTGCATGCTGCTTTCCTGGACGAGCACCTTCACAAAGAGCTCTACTGCAGAACGGCCGTTGAAAAAATGCGTTCTTGACACCTGTCAGTTTCATTCTAACGAATGTGTGTTTTGCGAGTTTGATCCTTATTAATACTAGAAATTGTCCAACTGACAAGGGTCAGGAACGCATTATCTCCACGGCCGGACTGCAGTACGGAGAATCTGCGCCTCGAATGAAGTCCGGCAGAAAATTGTGGATAGTGACATAGATATTAGCGCCGCGTCAAAAGGACTTCAGTGATGGCGCGGACTCTATACGTACAAGTTACTTCTTTGTTTACACATGACATAGGTTATCAATCGTTCATTAAACCTGTAGAACTAAATGCTTCTTCTTTCGAACAAAGAATGATAGCCAAGTTTGGTCACTGAGTGATGTCAATTTTAAAAATACATTTCAACTTTTGACCTCTTTAAAAATATGATCTTCTTTTACAGACGCCTACACAGACTATGACGAAATCCCTGAAGGGTCACAACAGCAGCCCCTACCCAACCTCCGGTCACGCCAACAACCAGCTAAGCCCGACCCTCCAGAACCAGCGTCACCACCACCGAAACCAAAGAAGAAACCACCTCCAGAAGATCCGGAACCACCACCGAAGAAGAGGTGTTCTTCACCGCCGTCTTCTCCATCCGTACAACCTTCGAGAAGATTCTTTACTTCGTTGTTCTCTATTCCTGGAGCTGTTGTAGATACTTTGGTAGGTGGAGAAGTTACGTTGTAATTAAAGAAGAAAGTTATTTAAATAATTAAAGATAAGTGTCTTTTTTAGCTTTCTTAACGACCCGTGCGGCTGTGGCTAAGTAGGCCACAGCCGCACAGGTCGATCCATCAGGTTAAGCTACGCTTGCCGGGGTTGGTTCATGGATGGGTGACCATCTTTACATACCGAGACTCCTCCGTGCCTCGGAAAGCACGTTAAGCCGTTGGTCCCGGCTGTTATTCGTGGATCTTTGACAGTCGTTACGGGTCGTCAGAAGTCCGAAAGTCTAACAACCAGTCTTACCAAGGGGTATTGTATTATCCAGTAACTGGGTTGTGGAGGTCAGATAGGCAGTCGCTCCATGTAAAATACTGGTACTCAGCTGCATCCAGTCAGACTGGAAGCCGACCCCAACATAGTTGGGGAAAGGCTAGGCTGATTGGAAATACTCGTATAAGTGTCTTTTTACAATTCGGAAGTTATCCCAGCGTCATTTTTGGCAGTTAAAATGAGTTGCGGAAACCTACGATCCACCATGGGCTAATTTTACGTCGAGAAAGAGAAGATTTGTAAGCGGAACTCTTTGAATCGTCCTTTTAAAGATATCTTAAAGTTTGATGACGTTTGAGAAATCGGTGGTTAAAGTGCGCACCTATACCAGCGCAAGTTTTGCCGCCCAAAATGAGTCGCGACAAGTTATGTTTCACCAGCAAACAGTGAGCTCATTTTACGTCGAGAATTCGAATTCTAACATCGTTTAAAGCAAAAAAACTGTAAATTCAGTAACTTATTTTAAGCTGCGCAAATAACGCTCGGTTTTGGCTGTCTGGTAGAGTACTGACCGTAAATATGGCACATCTATTTTCAGAAAAAGCTCAATTATGTAGAACGTCATTTCTGTCACTTATACTTAAGCTATGTGACTGTCTCTTTCTAATACTCGATATGTCATAGTAACCGGAAGACTAGCGCAATAGGGTTGAAGACTGGGTAAAAAAATAATCTAGTTAGTCCGTCATTCAGATAATAAAAAAATATGAGACACGTATTTTTTGCTTTATCATATTAATAACAAAATACTTAGATAAAACGCATTTTAAGTTGGGGAGTGAGGTTCGCTACGTAACAAGTAAGTATAAAATCTACATAATTGCGACGTCAGGGAACGTTTTAACTCAATGTATCGCCGTAATCTTTAGATAACGTAAAAAAAGAAAAAAAATATCTCGAAGACGGGCTAACAAAAAAAAAATTGTCATCATCCCTATTCCAGCGTAGTTTTAATCTGTAATCTAGGATGAAAAGAAGCCTATGTCCTTACCCAGGTCATGGTCTACCCATGTGCCAAATTTCATCCAAATCTGTTCAGCCGTTTTAGCGTGAACGTAACAAACAAACTCACTTTCACATTTAGAATGACGAGAAATAATCCTAGTAGTTAGGATCGTCATTTTCCTACTTAAATCCCAATTTATTAGTGGTCGGTGCAACATGTCTTTTTCTTCCATACTTCTCTATTAATCGTCATCATGGTCACCCCCTTTCTTTGGTCTTCCCCTACTCTTATAGCCATCCACATTTGACAACCGAATATATTGCGCATGCTGAGCTGGACTCCCATTTGGTACAAAATTGAGACGCACACCGTATCTTGTTTATTTGATTTAAAGTATAGTACTTGGGCGACCGAGCTCTGCTCTGGTGAAAATACAGAATGTTCATTTAATAGTATAGAATAGTTCATAATAATTCCGTGCTGCCATGATAGTAGGTACTGACTAATTCCGTGCTGCCATGATAGTAGATACTTACTAATTCTATGCTGCCATGATAGTAGATACTTACTAATTCCGTGATGCAATGATAGTAGGTACTTACTAATTCCGTGTTGCCATGATAGTAGGTACTTACTAATTCCGTGCTGCCATGATAGTAGGTACTTACTTATTCCATGCTGCCATGTCATTATTCTAAGGTAGAAGGTAGCCATCTTGTTCTAAACTTTGGGCGACCGACCTCTGCTCAGGTGAAAATACGGAGAAACCGAATTTTCCCAGATATGAGACCTAGCTAGAATGGAGACTCGATTTTTCCTTCCTCCTTTTACCTCTATATTCCAACTTTCATCGAAATCGTTATAGCCATTTTCGAGAACGTGATTATAAAAAATATATAAATATATACACAACTACTGCTCATTTAATAGTACTTAAGGGATATGTCATAATGTCACTCCATTTCTAGAAATATGTTTTTCTTTTTTGTGTATTGGCATCTTGTTTATATAATATATTCATGTAATTTTTTATCATTTAATTGTGATTTTGTGTGCACTGAATAAATGTTTTATCTCTCTATCTAATAATAAGATGATGCTTCCAGAAAACGTTTGGCTTATCTTTTATCTTGAAATAGGTTCAAAATAAACATCAATCCTGAATCAATTTGGTCTCTCCCTATCAATCAAACTGCCAAACACGGTAAGTAAACATTATTCTCAAAATAAATATCTTCTCAAATTATCATATTTGTGGTCAGGCCTTTATATGGACAGGTCGGGGACATCAATAATGTTTCGATCACACGTATCGAATAAATGGGCGAGACAGTGCTGTCGGCCGAGTGCTCGGTACGTGTAAACACATCACCGAGTGCTCCGACCCTTCTATTTACTAGACCGAGTGCCCACTCCCGCGCTTCACGGCATTGACTCGCTTGCCTATTTGGCAGATATAAAGACTGCCTCAGTGCCAAGTTAAAATACATACATACCGGTCAAAATAATAACCCTCCTTTTTGCTTCGCAGTAGTCTGGTAAAAATACGTATACACATCTACTCGTCCACCCAACTCTCTCGGCCTAGTATAATTTTGCTGTCTGGACCATTTACTCGGTACATATGATCAAGGCACGCAGTCACGTCGTGATAACTGCTCGCTCCCTTCTGTTTGACCAGAGCTTGATGTCTGGGCAAACAGAAGGGAGCCAGCAGTTATCACGACATGACTGCGTGCGTCGATTGTTTTTTTAAATTAAATAACAGTTAAATTTAAAATCCCCCAACACAAACAAAATCCTTTAATAACCCTCCTGTATTGGCTTCGCTGCAGTCAGCTGAAAAGAAATAAAAGTTAAATTTAAAATACCCCCGACACAAATAAAATTCTTTAAAAGTAATCAATTAATTGTATCGGCCCTTTAAGTTTAATATAAGTTGTAGGTAATATATAGGTAGCATACTCACCTTAAATTCCACTAAAACCAAGTATATTGCATTTTCATTAAGGACTAGTCCGCAGTCATCTCTCCAAACATTCTCCATTCTTGCTCACACCTGTTCATTCCCTCATAACGGTGATTGTTCTTGTTCCAAATTGCAGAAAGTGGACCATATTAAGTACTTGGGGGTCACTTTGGATTCTAAATTAAACTTTGCCGAACATATAAATTGTCTGACTAGCAGAATACGGAAATTTATCTTTGTGGTTAAAAATCTTCGGTCAATCCTTAACTCCAAGCAACTACAATCTGTTTATTGTGCTTTGTGCCAATCCCTCCTAACATACTGCATTACTTCATGGGGTGGAACGTTTAAAACTAACCTCTTAGCACTTGAGAGGGCTCAAAGGGCAGTCCTTAAAGTTGCACTATTCCTTCCTTTCCGTCATCCCACTGTAGAAGTTTATAGGTCTGCTAAAGTCCTCTCAATTCGGCAGCTTTTTATTCTCCATGTTGCTTTGAAACAACGATCTCTTATACCTTTTATAAATACCGATCAAGATTCTGACATGAGAAGAAGAAGAAGAAATATATGCCAACCTAGATCAGTAAAATCCAAATTTGCCCGAAATTTCTTTTCTTTTCTTGGCCCTTTTCTATACAACAGACTAAATGATTTACTCTCTGTTCATAACCTAAACAAAATAGCTTTTAAAAGGAAAATAACTGAATGGCTTATTACATTAGATTATACACAAATTGAGGATCTTTTCAAAACTATTTCATGACACAAAATTCCCTTTGCAACGCATATACAAGCATCCCAAACCACACACACACACTCACTCCACATCACACAAACTCACCCCACACGCTTTCATATACATTCACATACATCCTCCCTTGCATGTATTCTTAATAAATTACCCTTTCACGATTTCTATAAACCAAGCTAAATGAGCACTATTGCAATATTATAATGTGGGAGATTTTTATGTAAATATGATATATGAACCCGATGGTCTCCAGTGCAACAAAAATAATGTACAACTTAGATTTGGGGGCCTGGTGACCTGACATACAGGTTTTGTAAAAAACTTAGTTTAGGCACCAGTCTTCCACAAATTAATTATGAAATTGTGTCTGAAGACTATGTATTACTATCTCTGTAATGTGTGGTAAGAAAATAAATAAATTATTATTATTATTATTATTATATTTTGATCAGACCGTCGTCGCTTCGGGGGACGGCTAATGAAAATAGGAAGTTAACAGCAGATATCGTCTCTACAATAGCATAGGTACATTCATTATTGCAGATATCGTCTCTACAATAGCATAGGTACATTCATATTGCTAGGTATAAGACTCGCCTGTTTGGTGTTTTCATTAGCCGTCCCCCGACGCGAGATGCTTGGTTCAAAATATTACCTAAGTACAACTTATTTTAAGCTTAAAGGGCCATTACATTATATTTTATTACTTTTTAAAGGATTTTGTTTGTTTCGGGGGTATTTTAAATTAAACTTTTATTTCTGCCTTTTAAAATTTATATACTTATTACTTTATCAACTATAAAAGAGATCTTCAAACGACTCAGGAACAGATTTTTTTGAATCATAGATAAGAACAACCTCGATCAAGTCACCTTTCAAATGAAACAAAATCGACACACAGATACGTACATTAAAATGATAACACACCTCTTTTTGCGTCGGGGATTAAACATGAAACAAACTCAGAGGTCACAAAGTCTCTTTTAAAGTCCAGACATAGTCTTAGTCAGACCATGTGAATACTATATTGGTATCTAAAATGATCTTTTGAGGAAAGAACCACACAGATTGAGTGAACCTGTCCAGCCAGTGCACGCATTTTTTGTCAGTAATCGTGTAGCTCAACTTAGAACTTAAGGCGACGATAACCCCTGCTGGGGTTGCGGGTTTGTCCGAAAGGGATATCGCGGCCCCGGCACACGGGCAACGTAAGGAACACGGGTGGGTTTTAGTCAGTAAAAGTCTGACACGCCCTCTCGCTCCGCCCAGAGCGGGAGAAGTAATTTGATGATTTCCCATCCTCAAAAAAAAAAAAAAAGGCGACGATAACCGACTTTTAATGATTTTATACTGAAGATCACATCTAAACGAGCAGTACTAATAATTTGGAAAAAATATATGTTAAATAAGAGCATTTTCTTAATAACTATATATATATGAATATTTTAGATTATGTTAAATTACATAGCGAAATTAACTTGTAAAGTTATGTTTAACGCGGATAAAAAACTGAAACGCAAAATTTATCAAGCGTATTTTTCTGAAACCTTATTGAGGTTTTAGTATACGTGTTTTATTAAAATACGTTTTGGGTTATGTATAATAAATTAATAATGCGTCTAATTTGGGACAGCGCTCCTTGATGGGCGAGTCCTATTACTGGCTGGACATACTACGCGTCGCGTGAGCTCAGTACAGGACACGCAAGCTAACCATTCAAGGTCACTGGTATATGTCTGCATCTTAAGGTACTCAACGATTCGACGAACAATACTAAAAGGACATTTGGGTAGGCCGCATAAATTTGTAGTAGAGCGCTACTTCCATGTTGGTCGTAATTACTTGGCGATTAAGTATTTATAAGACCCCAAAATAGTAATTATTTTAGGTTCACAAAAAGAAGAGGCGCTTTCATTATATTAGTGTTTTCAATAATACTTTTAGAAGCGCAAAATGGGAATTATTAATAGAGGTTCGATTAAATATGCCGTTTCAAAATAATTAATAATCTAGAAGTATTTTTGTTGTTTCTTTTATACATTATAAAATATCCGTTATTTGAATAAGTACCCCTTCTTAATAACGTAAGTTCTGGTTTTACGAAATTCAACGCTTCAAATATTACTTAAAAATACATTTAAAAACGATTAATAAATTCTAGGTACTGCTGGGGAGTTTGTTGCGCCACTTCTTACAAGCTAAAGCAGTAGGAAGTGGTGAAGGGCGGGCGTGCCGGGGGACTGTCGTATGTAATTTTGTTCGATATGTGCTGATTCTCAGCCTTATTTGAATAAATGACTTTTGATTTTGATATTTCTCCAGTGAAATTAGTTGGTAAATCTATTTCTATTCTATGCAAGTAAACGTAAAGGTAAGTCAGACCGTTTTTTTTTAGAGTACTCATAATTATAATAATATATTATCATTGTCGGCAACAATTTTAGTGACGAAAAAATTGCCTGGAAGAGTAGAATACGGAGCGCCTACCTGTATCAAATAACTTCTCCCGCTCTGGGCGGAGCTCCAGGGCGTGTCAGACTCTTACTGACTAAAACCCACCCGTGTTCCTTCAGTGTTGCCAGTACGTTGCCAGGGGCCACGGTATCCCTTTCGGTCTTTCCCGCGACCCCGGCAGGCATCGGTCTTAGCAGACCTCTTCAGTTGTGCTGACATCTTTTTGAGGCGCGCTGGGACACAACGCGCCGTCGTCGACCCGGGCCATGTCCTTAACGGACGGCGAGCTACCCGTTGCTCACTGTCCGCAAGCCCGCGACCACGGTGGCCGGAAATCGGCCTGCGATTCCCGACGCCCAGGGCGTCTCTTGCGGCGGCTACGGGCGTGAGGGCGCGAAATTTGCCTCTCCCTCACACGCTCCGCCTCTTCCTTCGCGAGCATTACTGCTTGGCAGAAGGAGGTGACTGCTTCCCACACCCTCTCGCTCCGTACCATGGCCTGGACCAGGGCTGGAGCACCTACCTGTCCTGAGTTTGCAATTTAGTTTCTAAAAATGTTAATAATATATTATGTGTTTTTGGAAAAAAATACTTTGTAACCCGCAGACAAAGTTTAGTTTGCACAACTTAAACTTATCATTTTTTTTTTTTATATTTTCATACAAAGCGAAGCGAAGTACACGTGCGTAGCTTAGCCGTGGGCTGCTGTGGAGCGGTGTTTATTATGTAATAACAAACTATCCCACAAATGTTAGGTTTCAATTCATTGTACTGGCAACACCAAAAGATTCGATATGTCAAAATGGCGCAATAACGGCCTTCTGGGTCGAGCGCTGAAGACGGAACGACGTGTGATGGCTGTGGCGGTTGCCATGGCGTCCTCACTTTCCGCCTGACGCAGGTCCTCACCGGACACGGTTGTTTCGGGAGGTTCCTGTGCCGCATAAGGCGGGAGGAAACGCCCGGGTGTCACCACTGTGTGGATCGCCCGGAGGACACGGTGGAGCATACGGTGGAGATCTGCCCGGCTTGGGCGGAGCACCGCCGTGTCCTTACGGAGGCGATCGGCGGCAACGATCTCTCGCTTCCGGCCCTGGTTCAGGCCATAGTTCGGAGCGAGAGTGCATGGGAGGCCGTCACCTCCTTCTGCGAAGCAGTTATGCTCGCGAAGGAGGAGGCGGAGCACGCGAGGGAGATGCAAGATGCGCGCCCTCGCGCCCCTAGTCGCCGCAGGACACGCCCCGGGCGTCGGGAGTCGCGAGCCGACTTCTGGCCACCGTAGGCGCGGGCTTGCGGACGGTGAGCAATGGGTAGCTCGCTGTCCGATAAGGACCAGGCCCGTGACAACGGCGCGTTTTGTTCCACGCGCGCCTCAAAGAGATGTGAGCACCAACTGGCGGGGTCCGTAAGGACCAATGCCTGCTGGGGTTGTGGGTTTGTCCGAAAGGGATATCGCGGCCCCGGCACACGGGCTACAGAAGGAACACGGGTGGGTTTTAGTCATTTGATGATTCCCCATCCACAAAAAAAAATTTAAAAAAAATGGCTGTGTCGGTTAAAACATAGATTGGCATAGATTTGTTGGAGATTAAATAAAGGTAACCTACCTATTAGTTTTAATGTAAATATTCGAATATTAAATAATTAGTGATATTATATTGGGAATAGGAGATGTGATGGTATTGAATTTGATGTGGCAAAAAAATATACATGAATGACAAAATATCTTGGTGTTTCATATTATTTTCCTTATCCCTGAAATATTGTAAATATGTACGTCGTTTTATTAAACAGTTTTAGATTATGCTTATAGGGTAACGACTTTATGATTCATTTGGGGATTAGTATCTATGTTGAGGTATGTTGTTTTAGAGCTAGGTTAGTTTTTATTATACAAAGATGTCAAAGAAAGATCATACATAATGTAAAAACATAACCCTGTCTTTGCTATCGCACAATCGCGTAAAAAGGCCTGAACCAAAGAACCAGCATTGCCATCAAACATGGTATTGCTGTCAGCCTTTTAGCCACTTTTCCCATTGACAGCGATGTGGAAGAATTTTTTGATGCCCAATGAGATCTTTTTTTTTTCATATTCTTGTACATAATACATTATATTTTAGTGTTAGCTTGCCTATTGGTTCTCTCCATAATAAACCATAAAGGACAAAGAAAAAGAACTAACACCATGAATTTTAGATCTCGATAACTCAGAACTCCAATTGAAATAAAATTGCAACAATTAATCGTACAAAAAAGTTAGGTTATTACAACTTTTTAAATTACTTTGGCATTCACGATTTTTGCTATCTCTCTGCGGACTGGAAAAGTAATTAAAAATATCTGAACAAATGATATTTTATTGATTTTCAACTTTTTAACTTTTAAACTTTTTTTTTTAGACTTCAAAAAGAAGGAGGTTTATCTTTAGGGTAGGTTTCGTAGCATAATCACCCTATAATAATCCCACTGCTAGGCCTCCTCTCTGTGGGCACGCCACAATTGCGGCGATAAGTCCCCTCTTTGAGGAGTGGCTTGAGAGGCGCCATGGCGTCCTCACCTTCCGCCTGACGCAGGTCCTCACCGGACACGGTTGTTTCGGGAGGTTCCTGTTCCGCGTAAGGCGGGAGGAAACGCCCGGGTGTCACCACTGTGTGGATCGCCCGGAGGACACGGTGGAGCATACGGTGGAGGTCTGCCCGGCTTGGGCGGAGCACCGCCGTGTCCTCACGGAGGCGATCGGCGGCGGCGATCTCTCGCGTCCGGCCCTGGTTCAGGCCATGGTTCGGAGCGAGAGTGCATGGGAGGCCGTCACCTCCTTCTGCGAAGCAGTTATGCTCGCGAAGGAGGAGGCGGAGCGCGCGAGGGAGATGCAAGCTGCACGCCCTCGCGGCCCTAGTCGCCGCAGGAGACGCCCCGGGCGTCGGGAGTCCAGAGCCGACTTCCGGCCACCGTAGGCGCGGGCTTGCGGACGGTGAGCAATGGGCAGCTCGCCGTCCGATAAGGACCAGGCCCGTGTCGACGGCGCGTTGTGTTCCACGCGCGCCTCAAAGAGATGTCAGCACCAACCGACGGGGTCGAAAGACCAATGCCTGCTGGGGTTGCGGGTTTGTCCGAAAGGGATAACGCGGCCCCGGCACACAGGCAACGGAAGGAACACGG
The DNA here is from genome assembly GCA_947364205.1 of Agrochola lota. Lineage (NCBI taxonomy): Eukaryota > Metazoa > Arthropoda > Insecta > Lepidoptera > Noctuidae > Agrochola > Agrochola lota. The sequence continues at coordinate 11,190,788 of OX376248.1, read as the reverse complement.
GTGGGTTTTAGTCAGTAAAAGTCTGACACACCCTCTCGCTCTGCCCAGAGCGGGAGAAGTCATTTACGATTTCAAAAAAAAAAAAAAAAGGCCTCCTCTCTGTGAGAGGGAGCGGGATGTAACCCACCACGAGGGCCCGGTGAGGGTTGGTACATGTCACATATCTTCTAGGAAATCCAGGTTTCCTCACGATGTTTTCCTTAACAGTTTTGAGAACAGGCCCTGCAATATCGACATAGACAGCGATCGTCATACGATCGAATTCGGTCGCAAAGTCCTAATGGCGTCCCTCGACGGTCAAAATTGCTTGACAAGCACGAAAAAATCACGTGCTTGTCAAGTACGTCGCGCGTCTAGGGACGCCATTAGGACTTTGCGACCGAATTCGGTGATGAAATAATTTACACAGAGTAAAGCGCCTGCTTGGTTTCAAAGTCAAACAATTTATTTCAATTAGGCACATAAAAGGGACGTATAAATGTCAATTTTACACAAAATAGAATTGATTCTAGTCGCCCCTTCCAAAAGGTAGTTTTCGTATGGAGAAGAATGGGCAAGAAACTCCACCGTTACTCTTTTAAAATGTTTTTAACATTATGTTGTACACATTAATTATACAACGTGTCCCAAAATTCAACGATAACCGGCCACCAGAGACCTATTTTGGGCACATAGTAATTACTATCAACAACAATTAATGTTTTGGTTCTTGTTTAGAAATAGTACGCATTTTTTTTTTTGTAACTATTTTGCCTAGAGTAATATACCCTTTTGGAATCTTGATCAGTTGCGCCAATTTTTTTTAAACTTGCCGTAGTAGTGTCCATACTTTTTTTTTATACCACGATGACTGAAAGTTGACTGAAAGTAAAAAACTTTGAATATTTTAAGGAAAAAAAATATTTTGTTTGATTTTTGTGTAAAACCTACAGGCATTCTGGGATTTTAAAGGGTTTATTTATTATTTATTTATTTAACACTTCAAGCACACAAATGTACAGAGGCGGACTTAATGCCATAGGTATTTTCTACCAGTCAACCTTTGGGTGATGCAGAGATAAACAGTGGCAGGTGCAATATCGAAAATTGTGGGATAAATATTTATTTAAATATACGTAGGATATACATATACCTATTAACCTATATATATAATACAATATAAATAAATACAAGAATAGATAAATACACATAAATACACGAATATACTAACACAAATAAGACAAAAGGGTGGACAAAGGGTTGTGGTGGATACCAGTGGCGACTAGGATTAGGTTGCCGATTTAAAAAAAAAACAGGAATATTTGAAAAATTGTGGCCTTAAGTGGGTTACTTAAAAATATCTTAAGGGGTGTCAATTTCCGGAGGATTTCAATGTATTGTTCGTAATTTCCAAAAAAAAAAAGTTTTTTTTTTGTCATTTTGTTTCTCGGGTAGTGATGAGCAGGTCCACCGTCTGGTGCCCACTGATCGTTGAATTTTGGGACACGTTGTATAATTACGTTTAAGTGAAGACGATGCACCGAGAATAAAATTACTGTACCACAATAGGTAAAAAGAATGAAAAATGAAGCAACAACAGATAAATTTATGTGCGAAGTATATGTCATCTAAGTCGCGCACCGTTTAGTAGTGTTGATATGTTTTCGATTTATCATAGACAAAAGATTCCGTGTGGTGACATACTTAATTATCTGTCGTTGCTTCAGTTTTAATTATTTTTACCTATTATGGTATATTTATTTTATTGTAGGTGCATCGTCTTCACCTATAATTAAATAATTAATGTACCTTTACAAAATATTGTAAAACATTTTAAAAGAGTAACGGTGGAGTTTCTTGCCCATTCTTCTCCATACGAAAACTACCTTTTGCAAGGGGCGACTAGAAACAATTATATTTTTTGTAAATTTTGACGTTCAAAAGTGCCTTACAAGGGCCTATTTGAAATAAATTATTTGTTATGTGCGATGTTATGTATATGAGTAATTACCATCACATTTGCGCAAAGCGCATACATAAACTTGACATTTAATAATTGCGTAAACTTCAACCTTACAGGTTGCAGCTATAATAACATTAGCAAACCGTAACCAAACAAGCGTCAACTGTAACATTGTTTTGAATTTCTTTTTTTAAATCCATAAACAAACTTAATTTTAACAAAAACAATAGATACCTATACGACTGTGACAGATTTATTTTTATATTTTTAATTACATAGTTTTATAGAAAGTAATTATGTGTTGAAAACATGTTTTAGTTACCTTAACCAGTTGAATTTTGAAGTGGTATTGATGTAGTCCACTTTTATTGATAAAAATAAAGAGCACCACTTTTGAAAATAACTTATTATTGACGTAGTATTTTCAAATGATACTGTAGTGTGTGAGATAGGTATTGTAAGACAAGAAACGAATGAATTCATTTCTACAGTATACATCAGTAAGGTCATATTTAAGGATGTGATACAGACCAACAAACAGCAATTTTCTCCATAGGACCAACATTGTCATCGCGAAAAAATAATCAGTCATAACATTTTGGTCGAGTAGCGATTGAAGTTGTAGATGGGACTTGATTCCATGAAGAAAGTTGTCCAGTTTTATGGCCTGTACAACACCCTTAAATATGACCATATATTTCTAATAAGTACATGCTGTATATATGAATAAATTTATTTTCATAAGTGGTAATTTATTTTTTAATACTAAAAGACATAGTTTCAATAAAGTGCGATATATTATTTTATTAGAAGTTATAGTTATATAGTGCGTCCTTAATACAGACGTTGCAAGTTAATGTGAGTTTTTAATACCCAATTATTTATATAAATAAATTATAATTTCGTTAGGCCTGTAATCTGCGAAGGATTAAGCAGAAGTGTTCGCCCTCGGGATAGGTGAAGCAGTGAAGACATTGTATCTGAAAATCTATAAGTAAGTTCTGCTTGCAGTGCTGTCTGTTTTTCTAGATATTAAGGCGACGATAACCTATACATAGAGTTCTCCTGACAAAGTTATTCTGTTTATACTATGTATGTATGTATGTATTTATTCTTGTATTTTATAGTTAATTTCGTGTTATCAATCCCTTATGTTGCACCTGCCATGTTTTGTCTCTCTGCATCACCCTAAGGTTGACTGGTAGAAAATGCATCAGGCATTAAGTCCGCCTTTGTACGGTATTTTTTTTTTACTTGTGCATAAAGTTTTAATAAATATAAAAAAAATATAACTGACTATTAATGGTGGAAAAAATATATGCTAAAATAGAGAATTGTTTAATAACTTATTATAGGAATATTAATAGTTTATGTTTATATTACATAGTGAAATTAATTTGTAAAGTTATGTCTAACGCGGATACAAAACTGAGAATCACGCAAAATCTATCAAGCATATTTTTCTGAAAGCTTCACATTTAAAGATAATGTAATTATTGATCTTTTAGTAAACGTGTTTTATTAAAATACCTTTTGTTTTATGTATAATAAATGAATAATGCGTTTAATTTAGGACAGCGCTCCTTGATGGGCGAGTCCTATTACTGGCTGGACGTACGACGCATTGCGTGAGCTCAGTACAGAACATGCAAGCTAACTACTCAAGGTCACTGGCATATATCTGCGTCTTAACCATAAAATCGGTAATAGTTATGTATTGGATTTTATTTTTATTTTGGAGAGACTCCTGGCATAATAATAACAGCCGCAAGGGTCGATCGAAGATTAAGCTAAGTACTTATGGTTGCCGCGGATGGTTCGTGGATGGATGACCATCCATTACTTATTGAGCCCCTCCGTACATCGGAAACCACATAAGGCGTTGGTCCCGGCTGTCATTCGTAGATCTTTGACAGTCGTAACGGGTAGTTAGAAGCCCAAAAGTCTAACAATCAGTCATACCAAGGGGTATCATCGTGCTAACTGCGTTGTGGAGGTCAGATAGGCAGTGGCTTCATGTAAAATACTGGTATTCAGCTGCATACGGTCGAATCCGGTTTTATTTTGATACCTATGTTAATAAATGGGATCAATATCTAAACAGCAGAAAATCAATCCAAAACCTAATATTATGATATTTTAATCAAAAATGGACTGGGCGTGTGAACGAAATGAAATCAATTGTTACAAACTATACAAAACATGGTAGGTAAGTATCTAGCATGTCTCGAACTGGCCTTTTTTGGCTTTGAAAATGACAAAACACTAAAAAGCACGCTTTATAAATAGCGGGCGACTAAAACATGTGTCGTGTTTTGACAAAACACTACATAGGACATTTCATGAAACAGACGATTTGCAGTAAAATATCCATAATAGAATAAAATTTGCTGCTAAAATCTCACTCTTTTATGGATATTTTATTAATCTATTAACAAATTGCTTAATCAACGGTCAACCGTGATATCAACAATTTGTAAAACATCATTTTTTATGAAAAAATTAAAACTACTATTTTAACATTGACTTCCAATCTCACAAGAGGTGCCTGACCATCGACATGGTTTATCTTGAAATTAAAACGAGTATAAAACATAGAATTAGTCGCAGTAATGTTTTTAAACAATGTTTGATTACTCTAGTGTTAGCATTCGTGGGAAATGTCGGTGTTTTTCTAAAGTACGTCAATGTTTTATGGGTAAAAAAGTGTGTTATTATAACCTCGAAAAGGTAGGATTTCTTAATATATTTATAATTAGTACCTGGGCGACCGAGCTCTGCTCTGGTGAAAATAGAGAATGCTCATTTAATATTATAGGATAGTTCATACTAATTCCATGCTGCCATGAAAGTAGGTAGCTACTTACTAATTCTATACTGCCATGGTAGTAGGCACTTGCTAATTCCATGCTGCGTTGATAGTAGGTACTTACTAATTCCATGCTTCCACGTAATGACATTATAGTGACATTCTAAGGTAGCCATCTTGTTCTAAACTTTGGGCGACCGAGCTCTGCTTGGGAGAAAACGAATTTTAGATCGATTTTTCGCTCCCGTAAACCCCTATATTGCAACTTTCATCGAAATCGTTAGAGCCGTTTTCGAGAACGTCATTATAAATATATATATATACAAAAATATTGCTCGTTTAATTGTATAGGATGTATTTATCTCAAACCCAAACTCAAAGCATTTATTTCAAATAAACCAATTACAAACACTTTTGAATAGGGATGATGCCTGGGTAAAAAAAATGAAATTCTAATAAGTCCGTCAGTCAGAGAATAAAAAAAAATTAGACACGTATTTTTTGCTATATCATATTAATAAAAAATTACTTTGATAAAATGCATTTTAGGTTGCGAGGGTGGGGGTCACTACGTCACTAGTATGAATAAAATCTACATACTCGTGACGTCACGGCACATTTTACCTCAATGTATCGCCGTAATCTTTAGATTACGTAAAAAATGAAAAAATACGTGTCCAATATTTTTTTATAATCTCAAAAACGGACTAAAAAAATCCTTTAGTCATCATCCCTATTGTCAAGGGGTCAGTCAGTCAGAAAGATGAAGCTAGTTGGACATTCCAAAGCTTAATAGGTTCCTATGGAGAAGAACGGACAAGAAACTTCCTTCTCCGATCCTTTCGTTCGTTTACGTTCTTAAATCTGCGGGGTAATTGCGTAACACATATAAAATGACAATTGATCGCAAAGGGTTTCATTTTGACAGTTCAGCAATGTTCATCGCGTTATTTACGTTGTTGACCAGACGATTTTTTCAATGAAGCAATGGATTAGCAATATCCTTGAAAACTCTTGGATAGTGATCGAAAGTGTGTAACGCAATTAGTTTGCAGGTCATACACGCACGCCAGTTGTGAATACTACGCAGCTGACCATCCTGAACAACATCACCACAATAGAGATGACGACAAAAACATTTTTTTAGTCCGTCTTTGAGATTGTAAAAAAATATTGGACACGTATTTTTTCATTTTTTACGTAATCTAAAGATTACGGCGATACATTGAGGTAAAATGTGCCATGACGTCACGAGTATGTAGATTTTATACGTACTAGTGACGTAGCGACCCCCACTCCCCAACCTAAAATGCGTTTTATCTAAGTATTTTTTATGATAAAGCAAAAAATACGTGTCTAATATTTTTTTATTATCGAACTGACGGACAAATTTTTTTTTTTTTTTTTTTACCAGTCTACATCCCTATTATGTCCTCCAAGGGCGTTCCCTAGGATAGGAGAATGTAACGTTATTTTTATATTTATTTGCTTTTTTGTTTGTTTTAGGTAAAAGTCTAAATGCCCAATAAATGTGGCGCCCGATATGAAACAACAAACAACGATCAAGGCTTGGATTTTAATATGTAAGTTTATCTTTTGTAAAGCATGTTTACCCTTCAAATCAAATCAAAATCATTTATTTGCATAAATAAGGTTGGTAAAACGTACAAAATTGTTCTCTTATTCTGCCTTTAATTTCGGCGTGCAAATATAAAATAAGTTACATAATTTTATTTAAATTAATTGATCATACTCATGCAGTCATTAAACAGATAATCCCATTAAAATTGTATTATTGAATTAAATAAATGTCGATATAACAATAAGAAAAAAAAAAACAAAGAAATCTTAAATGTCAATAATAATCATGTCAATAATAGGAGAGATTCGCCATAATAATAATAACTCTAATAATTTAAAATGACCGTGCAATTTCCAAAACTTTACAATTTATAGTCTAAAAACTCATGTACACTATAAAAGCATTTTTCAATTAAAAACCTCGTCAAATTATTTTTAAATCTAGAAAATCGTAGCGTTTTTATGGAGTTTGGTATTTTGTTATACAATTTTATGCACATAATATAGCTGTTGTTACCTGTAAATGTGAGATTCGTCCTCGGTTGAAGTAACTTACTCGTATTAATATACATAGATCGTGGGGGATAGTAGCTTGTCGCTTGGTGAAAAAGTCTCTTATGTTTGAAAACAAATACACAGCATTCTAATATATAAATAGGTACATGGTAGACTTAGTATTTTATATTTCCTAAAGAATGGACGACATAACTCTATTTGCTTCAACCCAAATATAGCTCTTAGACACTTTTTTTGCATTACGAATGCTTGATCAATCGCCTCACAACGTCCCCACAGGATAATACCTTAGAGTGGACATCGATATACGTCACGGTCAATTCTCCAACTCGAAAAATCGTTCAGTCGTCCATTAATCGAACATATGACTCTCGAAGTTAAGTTATGGCCCCTGCAAATGTAGGTGTAAACGCAAAAAAAAATGATACAAATTATCAATTTTCGGACTTTTTTCCTTTACTTCTGCTGTGAGACCTTGCTTTCTGCCAAATTTCATGATTCTAGGTCAACGGGAAGTACCTACCCTGTAGGTTTTGATTTATTTGCGAGTATCAAAATATGCCACATAAATGGCCATATTTTTTTATTGCGTTGACTTAGAAGCTTGATTTTTTTTAGAGCTCCAAGGGAACATAGATCCATGTACTTGATTAATCTCAACTTGATACCTCCACGCGTTCCTGAGAAATTGGGTCTTGACAAACTGACGGACGGACAACGAAGTGATCCTATAAGGATTCCGTTTTTTCCTTTTGAGGTACGTAACCCTAAAAATATACTAAGTCTTCTTCGAACAAAACTAGCTGTTTTTAATATCTAAACCATTTTTCAATAAATCCTGAATGTGCGTAAAAGTTAACCCGCGTGCTCGATAGATGGCGTTGTCCCGTCCAGCTGAATCGCGCTATGGTTTCGTTACAAGAGTTTGTTTGGGTGGCTCGAGTGTCTAGCTTCGCCAGTCGCCTTTTACGTCATCTTCCTATAGGATGTAAATATTTTTAGAAAACCACTTGGCGTAACAGCCATAAGGTTTATTATTCCTAGAGAGAGAGAAGAAAAATAAAATGAAGTGCTTTTGGACTTTTGATTAGGTACTGTCAACCGCATGTCAGTGACAACGATGTGAGTGACCACGCGGTGGGTCGGGGGCCGAAAAATCACGCGGACGAAGTTGCGGCAGAAGATAGTACATAATATACAGGGCAGAGGAAAAGGAACTTAGTTTTACCCGGGTGTCTCACGACACCTCTCCACTTTTTGTTTTAATTTGTGGCGACATCTACATCGCCACATGCGAACTACGCATCAGAAACCTGACGTCACACAAAATCCTGACGTCACACAAATCCTGCATCGCGCAATTAGAGTTTACCGCGCGAACAACAAATTTAGGATTATCCGACATCAATCGTTGGGCAGTTACCCGCCAGACACGACACCCTGCCTGGTCGGAGGATCCTCCCTTTTCTATAGAGGATGAGTGAAATTTACAGCCTGTTCCTCATGCCTCTAAAAAATTTACTGGTGAATCTTCATTTTGAGCAGTAAAAATGTTACAGACAGACACACTTCCGCATTTATATAAAGATAGAAATCCGTAAGCTAAATACGAGGCATCATTAATCAAAGTGACCTCACAGATTTATAACAATTAATTTACAAAAAAAACAACCAACTAATTACTATTGAACACGCTATCACTGTGCTAATTAACAAGCTTAATGATTCATTGTTTAGAAGGTGGCAAATACGAGTATGGCCGATTTCATTGACTGACCGATGTATTTTTCTGACAAACATTCTAAGTTTAAGCGTATGCTGACACGCAGGTGATGCAGCACTGCACAGTACAGATTTTGCAGGCTAGGGCAGGCGACGCAGACCGCGAGCGTATGCTGCGGCGCAGCTAAACAGACATATTCGCGTCCTAACAAGTGAAGACCCGCACACGTCGCGCAGAAATCTGTGCCGAAGTGATAGAAGCGCACAATACCATTATTTCTCATGGAGCGACTGCCTATCTGACCTCCACAACCCAGTTACTGGGTAACACGATACCACGCAGTAAGACTGGTCGTCAAAGTTACGGACTCGGCAGAATTTCGGACTTCTAGTTACTTGTCAGCTAAAATAATCACGTAATTCGGCCCAGAAATCTCGGATATTCTATTTGCAAATAATGACAGTAACTTAACAGTCAAGTGCGAGTTGGACTAGCCCACAAAGAGGACCGTATCAGTGTACAATTTATTTAACACTACTTGTTTTTACTGGTGTGCAAAAAAGGCCGAAAAACACGTTTCTTGTATGTGGACCCCCCCTTTAATTTTTATCTTAATATAATTTGTATTAATTGTTGTTATAGCGGCCGTAGTAGTGCACATTCTGTGAAAATTTCAAATATCTACCTATCACGGTTCAAAAGATACAGCCCTGTGACAGACGGACGGATAGCGGAGCCTTAGTAATAGGATCCCGTTGGCACCCTTTGGGTACGGAACCCTAAAAACGCGACAAATGCAGAGCTCATCTTTTGAAGTTGGTAATAAAAACTCGAGACACGATTCCATTGTGAACTTTCAACAATTAAATAATACTGAACATTAAAACCGCCCTTATAAAAAACATTCTTTTCAAATCTTCTCTGAATAAGTAACGGCGTGGGTTGAATATAAAGTGAGGAAGAAATTCCAAGATGGCGGATTTGAACGATCGGAATTTGACAGTTAGGGCCAACGTACACGAAAAAAAGGAAAAAGAAAATATGTTTATTTGCGCGTGTTTATAAAAAAGACGCGTGCAGCACCGGAAACGTGATACAAAAATAAAGAATAAGGGAGATTTAGTGTGAGAGACAGGAAGAGTTACAACTCTTCCTGTCTTTCTTCTCTCTCGTGTAACGAAATGTGCCTAAACTTGATGCGTCTTTGTTTCACTCTCAATTCTCGGCTAATTTATCGAAACGCCGCCTAAGAAGTTTCACTGCAAAAAGAACGAGTTTGTGGAAAATATGCATCACATCGACGGAAAACGGTCATCGCTCAGCATAATGCTGTGGCCCTATGCGAGACAGAGCCACAGTACTGGTTTTAAGCGGCAGTCGGCGTTGACATGATGACGTCATCCGACACGAGTTACTGGCGTCGTGACTCGTCTAGTCAAAAGTAACATGTTATGACCAATAAGTAGTCAGAATGTCACAGTACAAGCATTTGATTGATGGTCCATAGACGATGCAACCAATCACATCATCATTCTCTTGAAGCGGTGATAGCCTAGTGGTGTGACTGTCGGAAGCCAAGTCTCGAGTTCGAACCCAAGGCACCTCTAACTTTTCGGATTCATGTGCGTATTGTATAATTATCACTTGCTTCAAAAACGGTGAACGAAAACATTGTGAGGAAACCGGCATGCCTGAGAGATATTTCACGATGGAATGTGAAGCCAAGTCAGAGGCCCATGGGCAGCTTTAAAAATCTGACACCAGGTTAGTCATTAACCACACAAAAAGAAGCAGATTCTCTTGCAGCCCCGGATCTTGTTTTTTTTTTGTGGTGGGGCAAAAACTGCCATCTGTCGACCCCCCCAATCCTTTATGGGGGATGTGCTAAGGTAGCCCGCGAAATTCAAATATTCTAGAAATGAAAATTCTGGCAGCAACATATTAATCAACCAATAATGTGCCAATCCAACAAACTTGTTGTAAAAAAAGATTTTTGCAAAAAAAAACAACCCACTTCTTTTTGTAAAAAGTTTTTATGATTCACTTTTTAGTTGTGGAACCTACCCCACACAAATTCCAATACCACTACCTGCTAAGTAAATAACACTGACAAGAAGTTATCATCATATCATCCACATATACTAAGTGGGAAAAATACGTATTATTGAAGCTTACTCAGAAACTACGCAAGCAAAATAAATAAAATTTATATGGGACCCACTTGGGAGCATACTCTATCATACAAAAAAAGTATTTTTTATTTAAAAAAAAAAATTGAAATGCCGCCGCTAGAAAAGGCTCTGTATTTGTATCTTGGGAATAATCCTTATCAAAATAAATTACTTCATATTTAAGACTGCTTCAATACCTTTATATAACTTTAACTTTGAATTATTCAATTCGGACATTCCATTCGAAAGATATCACGAGTTAAAAAATTTAAGTATTTATCATCATATCATCCACATATACTAAGTGGGAAAAATACGTATAATTGAAGCTCACTCAAAAACTACGCAAGCAAAATAAATAAAATTTATATGGGACCAACTTGGGAGCATATTCTATCATACAAAAAAAATAATTTTCAAAATCGGTCCACAATTGACGGAGAAATCAGCGCACAAACATAAAAACAAAGAAAAGAAAAACATACATACGCGACGAACATATAACCTTTTCCTTTTTGGAAGTCGGTTAAAAAGAAAGAAATAATATGTGCTGCGCGTCTCATTTATTGCAACTTGCGGTGTGCTGGGTGGTGCACTTTTCTGCTACGCTTGAATTTGTCGCCCCCTGAAATTGGAGCCCGGGGCACATGGCTCGGTTTGCCCCCCCTAAATCCGGGGCTGTTCTCCTACCTTATCTCAATTTATTTCGTTTGTTAATTTACGCGACATGCCTTAGAGATATTTCTCGACGGCATGTAAAGCGAAGTTAGAGGCCCGTGCGCGGCATAAAAAAACTCTGACACCAGGTTAGTCACTAACCACACGAAAAAGAAGAAGATTATCGCGATAGTAAGTCGCGTCGTGGACGATAGGCCCCTTTTTTTTTTGGTGGGAAATTATCAAATAAGTCTGACTAAAACCTTCCGTGTTCCTTCAGTTGCCTATACGTTGCCAGGGGCCACGGTATCCCTTTCGGGCTTTCCCGCGACCCCCGCAGGCATCGGTCCTAGCGGACCCCGTCAGTTGTGCTGACATCTCTTTGAGGCGCGCGTGGAACACAACGCGCCGTCGACCCGGGCCAGCTATCGGACGGCGAGCTACCCATTGCTCACCGTCCGCAAGCCCGCGCTTACGGTGGCCGGGAATCTGCCTGCGATTCCTGACGCCCAGTGGACGATAGGCCATAGATGTTGATTTGAAAAATTTATGAGAACTGTCACTTTGTTATTAATGAAAACTGGCCATGTGAAAGTCGGACTGGCACACAAAGGGTTCCGTACCGTATTCAAATCAAGCAAAAAACGCCGAAAAGAACAGGTTTCATGTATAGTGACCCCCTTTAATTATTAACTTTATTAAATTTTTATTATTTCTTGTTATAGCGGCAATAGATATGCACAATCTGTGGGGGGCTCATCCCCTCAAAATAAAATAACAAACCAAGTAGGTAATACAGTCTAAGCTCGCTCTAAGGAAATAAATTAAAATATTAACAAACAAATACAAATCGCCCTCTTGTAAAACACCTGAGCATTGTTGAATGTTTTGAATTAATAGCGGCCATCTTGTGGATTTGCTTTAATTTTGTTTATCCATGACGGGTAAATTCTGCGAAGGCTTAAGAATATAGGTTTGGGAATATTATTATGAACGTCGAATGGAGAAGATTATAATTGAAGACATTAAAATTTTATTTTACGAGATACTTATACAGGACGGCAGGGACTCGATGCGATAACTTTTACCATGGATTCAGTACATGATTCTGAACCCTGCGTTGATATTTTTATAGGTGGAGGTGTAGGTTATTTTAATTTAAACAGCTTTTCCATACATTTTCACCGCGTAGGTATTGCATTTTTCTATGAAACAGCTTCAAAATTCAAAATTCAAAATTCAAAAGTCATTTATTCAAACTAGGCTGAGAATCAGCACTTTTCGAACGTCAAAATTACATAAGACAGTCCCCCAAAACGCCCACCCTTCACCACTTCCTAGTGCATTAGCTGGGAAGAAGAAGTGGCGCAACAAACTCCCCAGCAGCACAGCTGTCTGTTCAGTTAGAAGAACAAAAAAAAATAAGATTCTATATAATAGTATTCAAAATAATTTAGATAATTTAGATTACGCAACACAAAACATAATTTAAATTATTAGCCATATGTTCGCTAGCACACGCCAATATACCATACAACATCATCGAGAACTATACTCAGGCAGAAATAAAAACTAAACGTAAACAGAACTTATCTAAATAAAAGCCTCCAGGCATAAAGGGCGTGCCCGCTTACATATAGTTGTAACTGGAAGTTATAAATGATAAACTAGGACCATCGAGATAAAATAAATAAAACAAACAGTTAATTACTAATAACAATAACTAATATGATCAATTGTCGAGGTCACTAGCTAACCACATATTGCAATACAACTCATTAGAAAAAACATTGTAATGAGTAGATTATGTCAACAATAAATTGAAATAAAATTAAAAATAGCTTGACTTATAAAGTCAAATAAAAAATAAAAAAATACAATTATATAAACTCATATAACTTGTCAGTAGGTAATCTGGAGAAAGAACATAAACATTGTCTTGAGTTAATCACAGCGACCAACTATTCTTATCATTTAAGTAGTCGTTTATAGAATAGTATGCCTTTGAACAAAGCTTGGATTTTACTTTCGTTTTAAACGCATCAAAAGGCAAATCTAGCAAAGAAGAGGGTAGCTTGTTATAAAAGGTTATACCAAGCCCAACAAATGAGTTATGAACCTTATGAAGCCGGTGAAAGGGAGCTCGTAGTTTGTCCTTATTTCTAGTGTTAACATTGTGAAAATCACTGTTTTTAGTGTATAAGTGTATATTTTGCCTAATATATAAGATGTTGGCGAAGATGAATTGGGACGCCACCGTGAGGATACCAATATCTTTGAAAAAATCTCTCAGAGAAACTCTGGCACCTAGCTGGTAAATAGCTCGAACAGCTCGTTTTTGAAGGACAAATATATTTTGAATATCAGCAGCTTTGCCCCACAGCAGAAGACCGTAGGACATAACGCTATGAAAATAACTAAAATAGACTAACCGAGCTGTATCGACGTCAGTGTATTGTCTTACTTTCCTGACGGCGTAGGCGGCCGAACTGAGCCTTCCCGCTAGGCTCGATATATGTGGGCCCCACTGAAGTTTAGCATCTACTGTTATGCCCAGAAAAACTGCCGAGTTTACAGACTCAAGCACCTCTTTATCTAAGACGATGTTGGGTCCTAGATTTCTAATATTTGGTAGGGCGAACTTTACACATTTCGTTTTCTTGGCATTGAGAACTAGGTTATTTGTCGTAAACCAATCCGTAACCATTGAGAGAGCACTGTTTACATCGTCAAAATCTTGTCTATTCCTGTCTACTTTAAAAATAAGAGAGGTATCATCTGCAAACAGTACAACTTCACAGATACCCTTTAAATAGAATGGTAAGTCATTGATATACACTAAGAACAAGAATGGACCTAGTATTGAGCCTTGAGGTACACCTAACTGAACTGGTAGACCGGAAGATTTCACACCATTAACATCTACACATTGGGACCTATTGTGTAAATAAGAATTTATAACGTTGAGAGCTTCGTTTTGAACACCGTAATGACGCAGTTTACGCAAAAGCGTGTCATGGTGCACGCAATCAAAGGCTTTGGAGAGGTCACAGAAAACCCCAATAGCATTTTGCGAGTTCTCCCATGCGTTAAATATGTGTTTCAGCAGAGCAACACCCGCATCTGTAGTCGAACGACCTTTTGTAAAGCCATATTGTTCATTATGAAGGAGGCTATTTAAATTAAAATGTCTAAGTAACTGCTTGAGTATTAACTTTTCAAATATTTTGCTAAATGCTGGTAAGATAGAAATAGGCCTGAAATTGCCAACGTCGTTTTTATTACCTGATTTAAATAGTGGTATGACTTTACTATTCTTCATGAGGTCAGGAAAAGTTCCTAAATCAACACATTTATTAAAAGTAACAGCTAGATAGGGGGCTACGATGTCTATTATATTACTTAAAAGTTTAATGGAGATGCCCCAGTAATCACCAGAGTTTTTAGACTTGAGTGTGTTAAAAACATTAACTACATCACGAGGCGTTACATGTTCGAAGCTAAATAAGGGACTATTTTTAGATACACTACTAAGCAAAAGGTTTTCAGCTTTAGACGGGGATGAATTTAAGGAGCGAGTCGTAGTTACAGGTATGTTGGCAAAAAACTCATTAAACGCCTCGGCTACGTCAGCTGCTTTATTAACTAATTTATTGTCGACCATAATCTCAAGTTGTTTATCTTGTTTAACCGACTTACCCGTTTCATTGTTAATAATTTTCCAAGTGGTTTTTACTTTATTATTGGATTTTTTAATTGTATCGCTTAAAAATTTAGATTTAGCAAAAACACAAACCTTTTTAAATAATTTTGAATAATTTTTTACATAGCTATTTTTGAAGTGAAACTTCTATATAGACGGGGGGTATTAGGATGTTTCTGTCACGAAAAAGCGTTACGGCAGCGGCGGAGGGAGAGAATAGATTGGAATCTCAAGTTAATATTGAACCGTTTAAAAAAAAAAATTTCACTGTTGGGAGGCTACACTATCCCCGGGTGAGATAGGCTATATTATATTTTCAAAAAAATTAGGGATCCGTACTAAAACTCTAATAATGTAACCCAAGGTGTAAAAAAATTACCTAAAATATTCTTTACAACGCGTTTGCTGCGAAAACTTTTGATGATAGAATAAAATGATGTACAACGACTTTGCAGAACACATCATTATTTACAAAAAGTGTCGTGACAGCATATGTCTGACTATTATAGTTATGCCACAATAAGTATTTTTTATTTAAAAAAAATTATTGAAATGCCGCCGCTAGAAAAGGCTCTGTATTTGTATCTTGGGAATAATCCTTATCAAAATAAATTACTTCATATTTAAGACTGCTTCAATACCTTTATATAACTTTAACTTTGAATTATTCAATTCGGACATTCCATTCGAAAGATATCACGAGTTAAAACATTTAAGTATTAGAAAAAAGTTGCGTGGTAGCCGCTCACCCTGCTCGGCTAATTAGGCAGCAGCTTATGCAATGTAGGCGTCAGTGGGGTACGGGCTGTACGGGAGGGGAGTCAATGTCAAGAAATGAAGTGCCGTAGGCAGCGTAGGTAGGGTAGGTAACGTAGGTAGTGTAGATAGGGTGGGTAGGTAGATGCGCTGTATATAAGTACTGAGTGCTACCTAGTGCTAGCCGAATGAAGATTAATGACGAAAGATGTGCAATGTGCGATGTTCCTTTTTATGTGTATAAGTTTAGAGTAGACTGTTGATGTTTTTTTTTGGTTCCGGATTGAATTCAGTTTTTTTGTTTGATAAAATAAAATGTTTAAATAAAAAATGCATTTATTAAAATGTACGTAACCTAACCAAATCATAATTTGCAGTAATCCTGCGAAAAAAAAAAGGTTTTCAAATTGGACAAGTACATTAACAATCTGCCCGTAAAACTTCAAGTTAAAATTTTGTTGCGATTCGTTTTGCTACTTGTCCGTTGCGATTCGTTTTTCCACTTGTCCGTTGAAGGTTCACTTCTAATATGTGTTCCAGCACACATTTAGATTTTTTTTAAATTATCGACGAAAATGTATATTATTGTTATATTTTAGTTAACTCGGCTCCTTTATTCCGGTAAGTTTTGCAAAAATGTTCATTCTTTGTCATCGTCACATTTCCTGCCGCCAAGCAGCAGCTTTGTTCTGCTTTCAAGGTATGGATTACTAACTAAAACTTAATTAGGAGAAGAAAAATCTTTGTTCTGTAGTTAATAAAGCAATCAAAAATAAAATATTACGTGAAAGACAGTTAAAGACTTGACATAAAAAAGTTAAGGTGAATCCGCACTTGTAGCAGCGAAATTCAGATTTTCTTACGATTTATGTAATTTCCAGATCAGTCTCAGGTTGTATCTTGATTAAAATATGATTCGCTACTATAGCAGATAAGTAATATAATCATTGTAATCCTTAATAAATCTCTATATGTTAGATTTGTTCCTTATGAACAAATCTCTTAAGGAAAAGTCCTCTAGTCGCGCATCATATTTTCATCAAGATAAAACCTGGCACTGACCTGCAAATTGCAAAAAACGTAAGAAAATTTCAATTTTGCGCACTACGAGTACCATAAATATAAATTCCAAAATTTTTTATTTTCATTGTTAACACAATAGCGATTTTCATTATGTACCTATTTCTAATTATGACAACATATAATTATGCATTAACAAGCATAGTTTTTCCGAACTATGTTGGGGTCGGCTTCCAGTCTAACCAGATGCAGCCGAATACCCGTATTTTACATAGAGCGAATACCTATATACCTAACTCAGTTACTTGGTAACGCGATACCCCTTGGTAAAACTGGCTGTTAGACTTTCGCGCGTCTGTCTGACTACCCGTAGGTAATGACTAGCAAAGACCTTATAGGTAAATTAACATGTAACAAGTGGTCGAAATTCGACCATAATTCATTTAAATGTCATGACTCTAAGGTAGCCTTCTTGTGTCAAACGCATTGTAGTGTGTAATGTTTTTATTTAAATTTATTTAATTTATTTCTAAAGTATATTATATAAAAATATTAGCTTTCTGCACTCCTTCTCCATATAAACTTTAACTGTGCCCATACTCCTCCGTCCGCGTAATTTTCGTAAAAAGGAGTACAAAGTTTTTGCTTCACGTATTAATATGTAAAAATAAAAGCTAACATTAATTGCAGGTTCAACAATAGGAATATCAAGTGTCACCACAGAGCATACTTCATCCTACCACGATGGGTCGCATCACGGAGACAGCATACTGCAGAAGAAACATCAAAACACTATTGTACCTTATGGAATTCAGGTAATAAAACAACATAAAATCACACCTGAAAACCCCAACAGCACTTTGCCTGTCCTGGGAACCGAACCCAGGACCTCATGCTCAGCAGTAGTGCTTGCGACAGTTGCAACCACTAGACTAACAGCAGTCCATATCTCTGCCGCGCCAGCGATAGTAGCAGGAAGTACGTTTTGCATAGTTTCGAGTAATTGGCGCTCAAAGATTTTCGTCCCATTTTTACCTTTTCTGACATGTAAAAATCTACATTTAAATAAGTTAATAAACTTATTTAAATGTTTATTTTTGAAATGTGTAGCCTTTTTTTTTGGGTGGGAAAGTATCAAATTACTTCTCCCGCTCTGCGTGAAACGGGAGGGCATGTCAGACTTTTACTGACTAAAACCCACCCGTGTTCCTTCCATTGCCTGTGTGCCGGGACCGCGATATCCCTTTCAGACAAACTCGCAACCCTAGCAGGGAAATGTGTAGCCTACGTTAAGTATTATTTCATTGTGTAATCATTAAATATGTATTTCTATTAGAATTATTTTAAATGACAAAAACTATTTTATATCTAGTACGATTAATAACTTTAGCATCAATTGCTTAATATAACCGCAGTAAGTATGAAGTTACTGCTCATATCATTAGCAGAAGTAAGACACGAATTTTACTGCTGTGATGCTGATTTATATCTAGTATGAGTTTAATAACTTTACCCAATGTGTAGTTACTGCTCATATAATTAGCAGAAGTTAAAAATTAATGATGATACCGCACTTAGAAACTCGCCCTTACTTACTGCTGTTATGCTTAGAAAACCTGATCATAAAATCGACTTACTGCCTATCCTTATTGAATAGGTTCCCGTTAAGATATTAAAATGGCAGTCAGATCAAATTTTAATTGTACAGCTAATTGAGCGGAGTCCAAATCTGTGTTTAATTCAATTTGGATAAAAATTATACTTACTGTAGTTATTGCAAGCGCGGCAAAATCTCTTAAACCTATGTCATGTAATGTACTGCGTGTATTGTGAGAAAGCTGAAAATCCGTAAAGTCAATTCAAAGCTCGTTTTTACCTTCAGTAAGTGACACTTTAATGAATCCCTAAATAAAAGTACACTGTTGGATTTTCAACGCTAGACTTAGCGCTGAGAGTTGAAAATACAACAGTGCACTTTTATTTAGAAAATAATTTAAGTGTCACTTAGTTGTCGGTGAAAACGGGCATTAGACTCGTTCATTCAATAACAGACAAAGTAAGCCTAACTTGAGCTACACTTGAGCTTGTAATATAATTTTAGACAAAAGTCTCTAATAATACAACGATGGTGGACTAAGGAAGGATTAATGAAAATGTATTCCCCCTAAAAGGGTCAAATGTGGATGGAAGTTTGCATGGATGTTCATAATTTTTGCAAAACGAGTAGATTATAATAACTCAAACTGCAATTTTTTACCCGACTACGGCGAAGCAAAAAGGAGGGTTATGATTTTGACTGGTATGTATATATGTATGTATGTTCACCTGTTACCTCATAACTTCTAAACTACTGATCATAATTTGGCAAATGAGATAATTATCGTTGGAAGCGTCTTGATTGTCCGCTGGTTATAGGCTATATTACGTCACATTATTATTTTGTAGGTGTACAGGCATGCAACCACAACTTTATCTTGACCATTTTTAGGGTTCCGTAGTAAACAAGGAACCCTTATAGTTTCGCCATGTCCGTCTGTCTGTCTGTCCGTCTGTCTGTCCGCGGGTTAGCTCAGAGACGGTAGTACTAGAAAGCTGTAATTTGGCATATGTATACATGCCGAGAAAGTGGTAAAATAAAATTAAGAAAAATATTTTTAAGTGGAGATGTTTTTTTTTTCTCGTCTACTTTTAAATTCAGGGATCCGTTTGCGAAATATTAAGCTTCTAACTATTTTTTTTTGTTAGAGTCAAGTGTCCCCCCCCCCCCCCCCCTTCTAGCTAAATGGTTGTACACACGGCTACACATCAAGCTATACATTTCGTTTATGCTGATCTAGCATTGTATAGGATTTCCTTACAATGCGAGGTCAGCTTATACTGGAAAATATAGCTTGATGTGTAGCCGTGTGTACTTGGACTGGTGAAAAAATTCACTGCAGTAGTACCTATATATAACGAAATTAAAAGGAAAACTATCAGAGCTAAGTAGGCTGTACAGGTTAACGAGTAATAATCAACCAACTTAAAATTGCGGTTTGAAAAACATGATCTCCCATACATTCCGTATGGGAGAACATGTTTTTCAACTACAATGTTAAGTTTGTTCTTGGGATAAATTCATCCCAACTACGGAACCCTTCATTGTGCGTGGTCCGACACGCATTTGGCCGGTTTTTGTACTAGTTTTGATTTCTTTCTGAAATATTTTCTTGTTTTATACTTTCTAGAGCGTGATTTTTCAGTAGTCGGGTTTTAGTTTTTAAACTTACTTTATATATCTTTAATATCCACATTTTTTAAGTGAAAATTTCTTTAGGCACGTTGAGCGATTTTTAAGTGAATTTGGTAGGGGGTACACTTTTGGATTCGCGTCACCGCGCGCTGTAGTGCTGTAACCTAGAATATAGATGGCGCTAATACCAGTTTTAGGTTTTCACTTCTGTCGGCAGTTGACTGGTTAAGTCCTTCTTTAAGAAGAGCGTGTATACAAAGAGGTCTTTGGTTTTCACCAGAAAACACGAAACATGGTAATTACGAACTCAGATCCGCCTTTTTTTTCAGATACCTGGACATGTCCTATCAACAAAAGATGTCGCCTGCATTTCAGCAGACCCCAACATCTTTGAAATAATGAACAAAGCTCAAGAGTCCTGCAACGGTACAGACATGAGATGCACTTTCTATCATTTTGTAAACCATGGACATCAAAATATTGGTACTTTAGATATTGATAAGGATTTATTTGACGGTTTGTTAATGAAATTCGATAACTGGCTGTTGACTGCTGAAAATATCGAGAAAAAGAATGTGCCGTTACATGGGAAAACAAAAAAAGATAGCTCTTTAGATACGGCAAGTATTAATGTGAATGGTAGCTACAGTAATGAAGGCCAAATTGAAAATTCAATTAATTTCAGTGAAACAGAAAGGTTATATACAAATCAAGGTGTACATATAGATAAAGTAGATAATAATACCAACGAATCTGATGATGATAAAACAGTCCATACTCATCATATTAAAAAAATTGAAGAAACACATAATAGAAATCATCATCATAAATGGAAAAACGGAAACCATATTGAACTAGTTCCAGAATATAATAATAACCATAGATATTTTGAGGTTTTTATTCCAAAAGACAAAGAAACGGGAAAACCAAGAACAATATACGTTGAGGTTGACAGGGACAAAAACGAATTTATACTTTTAGATGAGGAAATTGATAAAAAACTCAATGGAATTAAACCTATAAAAATTGAATTAGATGAGCTATCTGAAATTGCTGATACAGCTTTTAATGATGTGGCTAAATCTTCAAATAAGAAACATCATATTTATAGTGACTTAAATGATGATGAAAGGGTAAGCGATGTGAATACAAATTCTGCAGTCTGTGATGATATAACAAACTTCGATATAGATGTAGGAGAATCTACTGAACATATTTTAAAACCATCTATTTGTAATATAAATGCTAAGCAGCATCTTATTCCAGACAACAGGACAGGAAATGTTAAGAAAATTGTAAATATCAGTAAGAATTTTGCAGTACCAAACAAATATATAAATCAAGCGCAATTACATGTAGAATCGCAGATAGATAATATAACAAATGAAATATCAAATGATCATTTGGAATTACTAGAAATTACAAATGCGACAGATACACATCAGACTGGTTTTAATGACGAGACACCTGTTGATACTTTAGAATTTAATGAAAATAGTACTAGTATCGATCTTGATTTAGACAATATAGAATGTTCTCTCGAAAATATTGACGTTCCTTGCGAAAATGACAATGATAACTTTACAGCGAATCACGAACCATCTACGGAAGATGAAAATGTAACTTTCGACGATGATTGTTTTATTGAACTTAGAGAAAACAATGATACTTCTATCGACATTGACTTTGATGACACTCATGATTTCTCAAAACTACATCTAAATGAACCTATTTTGCAAGATGAAAAACCTGTGCAAGAGAATAAGCTGATGAAATCAACTCCTTATATTTATACTGAACCTAAATTTACCTCATCACTAACTGCTGAGATTTCTGACTATACAGGCTCACAACTAGACGCAATTCCTTCTGAAAATCGCCAAGGACCTACATTCCTACAGGATCATTCTCCACCGCCTGGTATACCATCATCACCATACACTACTGTCCCATTATTTGGGAAAGACTTAGCAAAATTATTGGAAACAGATTCTCATTTGCAGTCTTCTTTTCCAACGTATGCTACTTTAGATATACCTGCAAGTGCTTCTCAAAATACTCCATTGAAATCTAACTTGGATCATCAAAGTATGACTTCTTATAATTCTCCATTGGAGTCTGATTTTGGACATCAAACTACTAGGCCTAAAACGTCAAATATATTCCCATCACCACCTGCTGAATGTGTTGTAAACCTAAACAAAGGTTCTAAATATTCACCTCTCAATTTTGGCTATAGCTGGCTACCTCCCTATAAACCTATTGAAGAACTTCGATTGCCATGTGGTGCAAACCCTTTACCACAAGAATCTATAATGTATTTACCAGAACTTCAATATAAACAGGTTACTGACAGTATTTGTCCTGAACCCTCATTATCAGATCATACTATACGAGTTGAAGAACCAAGTTTATTTCAAACTGTTCCCTCGCTCAGTGTGGACATTCAAGAACCACATTTAACTACTGAACCATATCATTTAGAAATAGATGCTCTAATGCCACCAAAACCCGTATTGCCATCAAAATTATATTTACCTACATCCAATACTGATTTAGATAGAATATCTACAACTTATCAATTAAGTGAAACTCCTTTAACAGTAATGCCTGACGGCTTTAAAGACGCAGTGAACTTACCTTGTCCGATGCAACAAACTCCATTTTATTTACAGCCAGTTAAATCTAACCAAGATTTAGGATATACCAAATATTCACCATTTGACAATAACTCAAAAGAAACTGTGATTCCATGTTCACCATGTAAAAATAGTTATCCTTACACTTCAAATCCTTACTTCGCAAACCCATACTTCAAAACGCCTCATTTCATACCACCATATTTGGAACCATTACTGCCTGTAGCTCCTTTACAACCACCCTCTAAAATAACAACACTTGATTCTTTACCAATATCTTTAGACCAAAATTATCCTTATCTAAATGGAGACTATCCACTAGAAACGAAACCAATTTCACTCCTACCTAACACTGCATTTTCACCTGTAAACCCATTGTTACTAGGGCCGGCTTTTGTTCCAAATACATTACCGTGTCAAAATCTATGGAACAATATTCCATATTTACCGTATAACATCTTACCTGACCAAAATATAAGAAGCTATCCACCTATTGAAAACAATTATTTAACACCATCTACTGTTCTACAGCAAAATCAATTTGTTAAACCATTATCAAAAACAGTTTCTTCGTCAGTCCCTGACCAGCCCTGTTTAATAAAAAATATTTTAGAAATGACACCACCAAGGTACGCACCCTTTTCACCAGTTTACACACCACAAATTCAAATGAATTTAAATCCAGCATCCGCCTTGGAACGTGATTTACAAAGTCTATCATTAAAATATGGTATACCTCTATCAAAGATCTTGAACTCTTTAGAGACAGAAATCGCTGATGCTCACAGCAAAACTAGTTCACAGACTCTCGAGGCACCTTATTCATATTTAGTAGAAGATAGTTCTCTAATAAATAAACCTATATTATCAAAAACAAATGCCTTTCTTGATGATGAAAACCGAAGTGGTTATGAAGAGTCACCTTTAGACTCATCTCTTATTGGAACTCATTTAGAACTAGAAAGCTCACTGATGCTAGAATCAAATGACTCCCAAAGTAACACTGTTTTATCAGAAACTACAGTTCTACCATATTCACATTCTAGCTTTGAAAATGAACAAACAAAAGAACTAAAAGATAGTTATCTGATTGGTCCACACTTATCAACATTATCTACTAGTAATTTTGTGATCAGTGATGAAAACCGAAATGAAAATGAGGTGTTACTATCAGAATCAGATATTTCTAACTTTTCTTTACCCCTAGATTCATCTCTGATAGGCCCTCATTTAGAAATAGGAAGCTCACCAATAGAACAAGAATCTATTAATTCCCAAAGTGATATTCTAATATCACATACTGAAGTACCAATTACAATATCATCACAAATCGAACCAAAATTGAACATTAAAAATCAACCTACAAACGTATTACTAGATAGTTCTTTAATAGGTTCACATTTACCATCATTATCAACAGTTCAACCATTACTCTGTGATGAAATACAAATTATCAATGGAATGATCCCGGTAGAAACAGATCTTACTGACTTGACAATTTTAGATTCACCCCTCATACATGCTCAGGAAGATTTAGTAAAACAACTTGATCAGTCAAAAATCTTACAGCTTCAAAAAACAGCTGTAACATTATCTGCAGCTGTTCCTAGTATAAACTTACATAAAACAACTGAATATTTGTCCTCAAATATAACAGAAGAAGAGTTTATACTAGCATCAGATTCTTCTAGATTGATACCGATAGATTCGTCTCTCGTTGGCCCTAGGCTTCAATTAGGAAACTCGCCTATAATAGTAAACGCTGCAGAAGATAAAATTGTACCAGCAATATCTCTAGACAGTCTTCAAAATACAAATAATAAAGTTGAAGAACTGGAGAGTATAATCTTACCTTCATCATTATTACCAACATTACTAAACAACCCAGTAAAAGCTGATTCAAACCTTAACATCATTACCCAAGAATCAAATTTTAATGAAGAACTTGACGAACCATCATTAGACACTAATGTAGAACTACCACACACAGATATTTCACTAATTCCATTTAAAGAAACAGACTTTAAAAGTGTAGAAACAATTTCTGAGTTGCCATCACTTCTAGATTCTAGCACTATACCTTCACTAACAAAAGATTCTAGAACTTTAAAACATAAATTAAAATCATCAGAACTTACCCATGTAGTTGATTTTGAAACCCTACTTGATAACTCTTTAATAGGACCAAGTATACTTCACAAATTGGTTAAACCAGAAGTTTCCACATCTTTAGATTCTTCAATTCATCTTGATAGCTCTTTAATAGGTCCAAATATACTCCTAGATATAGATTCTCGAGAAATTTCACCAATCTTAGACTATGTAGATCAACTTCAAACCTCTTTAGCAGCTAAAACTATCCATCAGAACAAAAAGCCTTCAGACATTTTGTCACCCATCGATTCTTCAACTCAAATTGAAAGTTCTTTAATAGGTCCAACTTTACACCATGAAATAAATTCAAAGGAAACTTCAACTGCCTTCGATTCATTTGACAACTCTTTGGTGCCAAGTCTACATGAAACAAAAGTATCTTCAGGAACGACATCAGTCTTAAAGCCAAGACAACTCGATAGCTCATTAATATGTCCAAGTTTACATCAGGAGACACTAGAAGTGTCTCGTGCCTTTGACTCTAAAAATTTGCTAGATAGTTCGTTTGTAGGTCCACATTTATCAACGGTACCTTTCTCTAGTGATCAAATTCAAATGATAAATGAAGAGTTACAACCAGAATCAAACTTTTCTGATTTTGTTCCTTTGGATTCATCTCTCGTAGGTCCTCATGTAGACTTTGAAAGTGAACTGAAACAGTCAGAAATATCACGATACCAAAACCCGGAATCATCATTGACATCAGTTAATAATCCTGATGTATGTACAACAACTGAATTACCTTGTGACTTAGTAGAAAGAGTGTCACAATTAGAACCAATTACTCTACCATCAATATGTACATCTGATCTACAAGAATTATTATCAAAATTCACCAATGCAATTACAAAATCTCAACTATCACTATCTGAGTTAAAACCGTGTGACAAGTTACTGTCATCAATAGCTAAAATATCATCAGATAACAAAAATATATCACCATCTTGTACAGAATTGCAAACCTTAAATGAGTATTCTCCAATAACAATTACTACCCCAACACATGAATTTCCACCTGTGGAACCCTTTGTAAAACTACCACCTTGCCTTAATTCAAATTATTTTCAAACTCCAAAAACGTTGGCCGAATCACTACTTCACGGCCAAGGAGTACCTCAAATACCTATCTCGCCTTATTCTCCATTTATTCAAATGAAACCTCTCATAGACAATAATTGGCTTCCACAACCTCTCAATTACCAAAATATTCCTCAAACTTCACATAGTTTTAGACCAGTAGTAGGTAATGCTCCCGGCCCTTTCGTTTCTAATTCATTAATACCATTAACTTCCGAAGATTTCCAACCGTTATTAAATTTAGCTACCCATAGTAATCTCTACCCTCAATTATCCATTCCTAATATGAATATACCAGGAGACGCCATTGCACCATCGTCAGACTGGGCTACACCATCATATATTTTGCCACTAGATAAATATAGTCGTTTACATCCAAAAAAGAACTCTCCTGTTCATCTATCGAATTTAGAATCTATAATTTCGAACCCAGAATATAACCCAATAGTAGTTGATGATATTATGTCTCTTCTAGATGAAAATAGCTATCAGTTGTTAAAAGATATGTCTTTTTTTCCTTTTACTCAATCTTTTTTACCACCTACTATTCCAGTATTTGAAAAAGGTGAAATTGTTTCACCATCATTATTAGATACTGTGCCAGAATTAAACTCAGACTATATCAAAACGAGACCACTGTTACCTATTCCTATTACTAATCCATTGGTTCCATCATCTATCTATAATCCACAAATTGGCTTGTACAATCCGCAAAACATACCCTACATGATACAAACACCAAATATCTCACCATGCAATTTGCAACCTTATTCCAATATACTATTGCAGTCACAACTCTCTGAAATAATTGAACCGAAATTAGTAACATTACCTACTGAATCTCCGAAAGCATTTTTACAGCAACTTTTGTCAAAACCATGCGTAGAATTACCAGTAATATTGCCTAGTTCATCATTAGACACAATTACAATGTTTCAATTCCCTACAGCTTTAAATGAATTAAACCGTGTCCCATGTCAATTACCACCAGAATATTTTACACCGATATCTCCTATCTATACAACACCATTGTCAAATGTGATTACAAATCCAATATTACCAATGTATACTAGTCCATTATCGGTATCTGATGCTAAACCAATTTCACCACCAAGTACTAGTTTATCATTAAATGTACCTTATATAGATAGCCCACTGTATCCTCTACCGTTGCCTTTCAACCCTAACGCAGCTAGACCACTTACACCAAAGTATTCTAGTCCAGTTATGCCTTTAAAAATAACACCAATATCAGACTATCCATATTCACCAACGGTAGCACACAATAGACCAATACCATCAGAAATTCCTTATAAGCCATCTCAAACTTATTCTAGTCCATATTTACCTACATATACTAGTCCAAGTCCAGCTATGACAAGTCCAATATCGCCAGTTTTCTATGAACCTCTATCAACACCATACTTGAGTCCTTTACCAATCCCTATAAATAAATTAAAACGACCTTCAAATGTTCTTTCACCGGCTTTTATAACTCCAGTGAGTTCCAATATTCAGTCATGGAGTACACCTTTATCATTAAATCCAATATTTAACTCAAATACTCAAATAACATCACAAGAATTACAATCACTTAGACAAATGAATTCAATGCCACTTTCGAATGCAGTGAACCCATTTTTAAATACTAATCAAAGGATACAGTTATATCCAAATAAATATCCAATAAAAAGTTATTCTACACACGTACCAAAATCGTCGCCTTATTCCAGTTCACAAATAAAGCAAAATACACCTTGTGACAATGCATTAGAGTCCAATTTGCTAACTATACCATTGACAGAAGAAATGCTCTCTTATGATGTTATAGAAGAAAGTACTTGCAACAGTAATGATAAAGATGCCAAATTCTATGAAGAACCGAAATTAAAATATCCTTTAGAATCTCTATCTTATACGTTAGCACCAGAAGAGATCACTGAAGCTTTGCCTTATGAAGATTTTATAAAACAAGAAGATACTCTTTTTGCACCTGTGAATAATTTTGAACCATCATTGCAAACAAAGTTATACCAACATCATTGTCTCACACCGCATACTCCACTTCACGGTAAACCTTTATTAAAACCATGTCCACCACCAGAATTATTGCAACCACAATCTGTAATTGAAACTATTCCACAAAATATCTTTGATAATACACCACTAGTGCCTTTATCAAGGTCTCTGAAATACCTAGTCTCATTACCAACATCAATTTTGTCCAGCGCGTCACTGCAACCGCTAACACCGTTAACTTCTGCACCTAACTTCCCTATATCGTCACCTTTATTATCTAGACCATGTACAGATACATCTCTAAGTTCATATTATACATTACCGATGAATGAAAAGTTACAATCTCTGTCATCTTCTCCGTATTATTCCGCACCGAGCCAAGACATGTCACCACAACCCATTGACCCAAGAGAATTTAGGAATATTGTTACTCCACAAGTAACAACAGCTTTCTCACAAATCCCAATAAATGAAGCTTCTGTTCCTGTTTCATTGCCAATAGTTCCATTAAGATCACAACCACCAATCTCACCTTGTATTCTAGATAATTATATTCAAATACCATCTACATACTATGAACCTAAATCGAATACACTTACATCTCTAAGCTCTATAGTAAAACCATCGTCAATTCCACATTATAATCAATATGTACCAATCATATCATATATTCCACCTTTCGAAATGCCAATTACTTCTCAATATATGACTCCTCTAACCCCACCTCAAAACTTGAAAAAGACAAAACCAGTCTTCTCTCCTCAATACATGTCTTCTGTATCACCAGCTCAAATAACATTGCAAGACAATTTACTATTAAATGAAGCATCAATTTACTATCGACCATATATTGCACAACCAGCTGCACTTACCAGTTCAATAAATAATATGTCCAAAAGTACACCAGTTATTTTACCATATACTGTGTTACCGTCTGTTATTATGGTTGAACCTGAAAGAACAGATCTCAATAGACCCCAATCGTCACTTTTTACTCCACAACAATCTTTGTCATCATCATTTTCGCCTATTCCATTATCAAGTTCCATTGTTTCTCATTCTAATGTTCCCTACTCCCGGGTTAGTCCATATATACCAAAGCAAGCATTGACAAATCCTATAATACCTTCATCACTATTTATGTCTTGCGATACAGACTTCCAAAAACAAACAAATAAATTATCCCCTCATAACAATATTCCAAGAAAAAGTTATCCATCATCTTTCCTAATAAAACCTTTAGAAACAGTTCCTTTTTATACACCAAGCAGACCCTTGGATATGACAGCTAACCCACAAAATATATTAAAGCCAAAATATAGCGTTCAATACGCAGTACCATTGTCTTCATCACCGTATTTCACTCAGCCCCTACGGCCTACAGATTTTTACCAAACTCAACCACTTCTTAATGTACAATATACTACCAAACCTCATCCAAAATTATCACCAGTTCCAGTTCATTATGCTTCCCCATCTTTATCACCAATGTATACTTCTTTACCATTGGAAACCGTCCTTAAGCAACTAATAAATAATCCTAGTGCACCTCAATATAGTTTTCCGTATGTTCCTGTATATGATACCCCAATTCATTCATCACCTTCAGATAGAAACCCGTTTATAAATCCAGATTTTAAACCTATTACAGAAGTACCATTATATACCGTTCCAAAGAATATTATCTCATCACCAATATCAGCTCCTTCTACAAGTATTCTAATATCAAATCTGAGACCTCAAGATATTTCTCAAGAACCTCAGAATTTATATTCTTCTCCAATAACATCTTCAGCTCCGTTTTTCTCGTCGTCCTTATTAAAACCTTTAGTAAAAACAATGCTCCAAAAACCACGTCAATATCAACCCCACATAATTCCTAGTAATTCGCAGTATGTTTCTCAATTACCAATAGATAGTGTTCCACAGTTATTACCATCTGCTAGTCCATTGCTGAAAAGTCCATTGCTAAAACCCTTATTTACTACATCCCAAAACAATGTTCCATTATTACCAATGCATTTCTCTAACACAAATACAGTATTCCCTGCTGTTCCACCTGTTACTAGCCCAGACATTGCTCTATCAAATTACCTTCCATTCGATTCTAGTAATCACAAATATCCTGGCCCATATGACTCACTGGTCTCAGAAATACCTGAAATGATGACGCCAATAAATCCATCATCAACCACACCAAATATTTTCTTAAAGTCACCGTTTAACAAACATTTTAAATCACCAGTAAGTACTCTGAAAAATATGCCTTTATATTCAAATTATGATATTCTAGAAACTCTACCAAAACTTCCAATAAGAGTAAATATTATAAATACTGCTAAGCCTGTTGAAATTTCAGCAATTAGTGCCTCAGAATCATCACCATTATCTCTCGATTCATTAGATGCAGAAACGATAGAAACAGATCGATATGAACTTATCCCTGATTTGAAAAGTAGATTCGCACCGCTACCACTGGGTTATAAACAGCACAGACCGTTTCATCCTGCTTTTACTTCCAAATATTTAGCAACTCTTCAACCACCTAAAACATGGCCTTCATCAACATATACAACTTTAAAGCCAAAGCCACCGTCTTCCATACCTTCTACTACGGAACCTGAACTAATAGATAATACGGATTTTATTTCCCTCTCACAAATAAAGTCTGAACCAATCATCGCTGACTACTCTCCAACTGATAGAAAAGCAGCAAAACCTAACACGTCATCAAATATCCTAGAACCTGATATTCTAAAATTATCACCTTACACTACGTTATTAAATACAGAGTTCCCTCCTTCCGCATACAAGCAGTTACCACCTCTGTTACAAACATCGCGTTATAGCAATCAAATACCACCGCCATCACCAAACTACTTAAGTGCACAAGAATATAAAGACTTAACCCAAGGTCTCTCACCTACTCAAGCATCATCATTATCATTTCCTGTCTTATCATCCACCAATACTGGACCTCAGCTGGTCACCAGGCCGTTGACAGGACGACCAAGTCCACAGATACCGTTTTACACAAGCCCGATGTCCATAACATCTGATAATTGGCTTCAGGCACCAACCTATTCAAAATCTTTACCGTTTTATAAAAAGCCTTTAACAGAAAATATTGAAACTCTTCTAAATAAATATAGACCTGCTAACAAAATAACACCACTAGATATAAACTACTATCCTTATGAAGCTAAATATTCTATATTATCTGAAGAACCTTCAGAACTGGATTCTGTAAGACCTGTAACTCCTTTGATTAAATCAAAACAACATTACACAGAATATATAGAACATTTAGAACCGAATGAAGAAAATGATTATGAACCTGAATCAGACAATGTAAGTTTAGATGAAAATCAACCTAATATTTTCGAAGCTAAACCAACTGAACGTCTACCAGAAATAATCAAAGCTTTAAGTGTCCCTAATTACAATAAAATCGCGCAAAGACCTCAAAGATTACCACAATTGGACCATTTCTATGCCAATAATCGTATAGGAAAAAGCCCACAACTTTTCACTGTTCCTACCTATAATACTTTACCTTTAAGTTCTCCTATAAACGTTAAAAGTCCCTCTACCACAACAACCCCAGAGATTTTAAAAGATTTTAATAACATAATTACTACACATTTTGGATCTGCCCCTAAATTAGACACTTATTCCCTTACGCCAAATGAGTATTACCCCGAAATAACAGACTCTCCTGAAAACGTCCCGATGACGATCTCTAATCCTCAAAATTACTTAAATCCTCCCTTTAAATATAGTTCACAAATGAAACCCCCTCACAATAATATTAAACTTGCTGAAGCTTCTGAAATGACTCCTACTTCTTATAGTCCTTACAACAATTTTGATGGTATCAAATATTCAGGCTATAAGACATATCAAATACCTTCTTTTGAATCTCCTCAAACTCCGCATAATCTAGGAATACCGACTCAAAGGTATAGTCCCTCTATAGTTTCTTATTCTTCTCACAATCCTTCGAAAGTTCATCAAAATCCAAGCTCTCCTTATTTTTATAAACCTACAGAAATCTCTGAACCTCTTATTCCTCAGTACCAAACACCAATAACAATAACAACACCACTTCAAACAAAATTAGGTCCTGACACTTTGCAAGAAAGTCCAGAATTTGACGAAAATGATCTTTTAGAAGATATACCTATAAGTGCCGATTGTATAAATGAAGATATTGAACTAAAAACCAGTTTAATTAATTATATTAATAAGAGAGAAGACGTTAAAAATAATTTGTTTAGCAATAATGCTGAGTTAACAATACCTATAGGAAATATCGCTATAACAAGAAAAGAACCATACAATGCTAACACTATAGAAACGAATAATCCTTCAATAGGATTAAAAGTATGGAAATCAAAAGTGAAAATAGCTGAAGTCGAATTAAAACTGAAATTCAAAGATTTATCAGTGAATAATTTCATGCCTATAGTTAACAATTTAAATAAATATGATATGGAAGAAATTCGTAAGATAGTCAAAAATTATATTGATGAGAAATATGGAAAACATATAGAAATAAATGACCCTTATACTATTGATAATAAGTACACAGTTATAAAGGATTTTGATTCTAAAGCAGTGGATGATAAATATAATTTACTTTGGCCTACTAATTATGTATGAAAACGCTTCTTTTACTATCTCGTGCCGGCACTAGAACAGCAGGAGAAAAACAAGAGTAGCTCATGCCATGATGACGATATAAACCAGTCAGAAGGGAGCGTGGTGACTAGCCTAGTGTAGTACGGATTTTAATAGAATTAAGAAGTCTGTCCACTACAACGTATCATAATTATTATCATAACCGTGTTAGGAACGTGTCAGGCAAAAAACATTCTTTGTATTGTAAAGTATGAGACTATGCCCGTTCCGACACCGTCGCGTGCCATGCACGGAGCGTCAACAATTGTCGGCGAGAATATTTTGCCGGCATACACTCCGTGCATGGCACGCGACGTTACCAACCCAATGCGCGGAGACGGCAAAACAGTGAGCATACGGGTTATAACCGTGTATGATGATCATTCTAAACCCGTCGTTAATACGAAATAATTTTCTCAACAAAAATATTTACTCGCCCTTCCTAACGCGTCTGCCTCACGAAAAATACAGGTGAACTACTACAACCGAGAGAACGGGAACCGTACGGATATGACACGCGGGTGCTACGACGCACTAAAACCGTTATGCACGGGTATGATACACTGTTGATACGTTCACAGCACGGTCATGGTATACGGTGAAGTGGGCAGAGAGCTTAAGAGCGTTTATACTGAAAGTGCACAACATCGCAAATAGCTGTCAAATATTTCGCTGTATTGATTAATTTGCCAATATTACTGTATGGAAATAAGAAATGTGGCTAACTAGTGAACTAGAATATTAATAATGAATTGCAGTTATAACACTGAATTTGATGTTGTAACCGTTTTTGGTACAAAAAGGTCATTTGGTAAGTTTTCAAATATTAGGTGTGCCGATATTATTTATTGCGTTTCATTATCAATATTTTATTTCACTAGTTAGCGATATTTCTATACAGTAACATTGCCAAATTAATCAAACCAGCGAAATATTTGACAGCTATTTGCGACGTTGCCAACTTTCAGAATACACGCTCTTAAGAGGCGAGCTTAAACAGGTTTTGTTACCACTGACCAGCGGCCTGCCATACATACATCTATGCCCGAAAATTTAAAAAATAAACATGAAAACCTACCTATAATATTATGTAGCTCCTTCAAGTTTACACAAACATATAATCATATTGAGATTAGATGTTGAAATATAAGCCCGAAAGTCTGACAAACAGTCTTACCAAGGGTTACCGTGTTACCCAGTCAGGTTCAGGGCCAGATAGGCAGTCGCTCCATGTAAAATACAAAAATAAATAAATAATTCAGCTGCATCCGGTTAGACTGGAAGCCGACCCCAACATAGTTGGGAAAAGGCTAGGTAGATTGACATATGTTGAAAGATAACTTTAATGGATTTTTAACGTATAAATTTTGAAAAATATGTAGATAATAAATACTGCTTCAATATAATTTAGGTATCAGTTTAATAATATTATATAAAAATTATTTTAGTATTATTTTAATAGGTACTAATATTGAAGTTTAATTTTAATAGTATCTTTAATGAGATTCTTTGTATATTGTGTTTATTTTATATTGATTGTTATTTTTATGTTTTAAGACTGCATGGTTATGAAATTAAATATGTGATATGAATTAAATATATTGTATTATTTAAAAATAAAGATCATTTATTTGTCCAAATCATGAGTAGGTTACATACACATGGCATGCAAGATGTTACAATAAAAATATATCACAGTAATTTTTTGCCTTATTAAATATATTACTAAATATAATATTCCATAAATAAAAAATCTCAACCTGTATAGCCCTCAAAATCACAGCCCAGAGTCTCTCTAAACATTATAAAAAAACTAAAATATCACACTTTGTATTTTCCTCAAAGCCCATCTATAAATTGCTCAAACATCCTGTATACAGGGATGGCAGGTTATATTGACGCACAATATGTTACCATGGATTCAGAACATGATTCTGGTCAAAAAGTATGAAATAGCAACTTTAAAAAAAAATACCCTACGTAAAATTTCAACGCAGAGAAAATTAAGAAATGTGTACTGAATCCATGGTAGGACCTGCCACCCTGCATATATACTCGTCCCACTTACACCAGGATAATAAAATACAATAGACGACGTATATTTAGTAACCTTATCCGCTTAACCGTTTTGAGGAGTCATAAATAACCCTGTAAGCAGAGCTCTGCTCTCGACGCTTGACGTGTCAACACGCCGGGTCCGGGTTCGCAACAAGTCAATCGTCGATTTCTTACAGGGTTGTTTATGACTCTTTAAGAACAGTTAAGAAAGAAAGAAAGAAAATACATTTATTTAGCACAGACTAACAGGCACACAACACATCATATTGTACTACAAGTTAAAAAAAAGAAAGAAAACAAATAAAAAGTGTAAAGTGCGTTCTAAGATAAAGCGGATTAGGTTACTAAATACACGTCTTCTATTGTATTTTATAAAGGATTTCCGCAAAGTCACGCCTGAGTCAATTAACTATCAGGGTAATAAACACAAAATAACCATGTCCTCCCTAGAAAAGCGGTGGCCGCCACATAGCGTCTGCAGTATACAGGCGAATGACATTACTGAAACAATATCTATGAAAGATGATCCCTACCCTTTCACCTTCCACCTTTCGCGGTAACCTTATATATAATTTTATTTAGTAGGTATAATGTTAATATGCATTTATTTAGAATTTTGTTTCGTAATTGTATTTTATGTTTTCCTTTGTTTCTTTTACATAATTACGATGTAGTTTTATGTTGAATGCTGTCTACTTGTAATAGGAATACATACCAGTACTTATATTATGGTATAGTTCTGTTAAAATTGTTCTATGTACTGCTGTTGGTGTACCAATTAAAAAAGTGAGTTACCTAAGTTGGTGTGTTTTCCTAGAGAGCGTTTTTTGACTTTTTATTTTCTTATATGCCCCCCAAAAGTAACCCTAAAATCCGTTAAAACCCCGCTGCCAAAATGTGCATGACAGCCGTCACTGCGGCCGTTATGTGGCGGCCACCGCTCTTCTACGAGACCGTAGATGTCAGGTCTTCTTAAAAGGGTTTGTTACGGTGCTTGCATAAACACGCGGGTTCCCGGTAAAGCCCCGTATTAACTTATGCGCTCGCACTTAAAGAAACAGGTAAAAAAATCCCACTGGATCATACTCCAGTACAAACAAAATATCTCAGAGATAGGGAGAGTACAAGAGACTCTCCGGTTCGTGAAGCGTCTTTTAACACCCGTTATCTCTCAAATAGGCATTACTCACATGACTGTAGGTATAACACTCAAATAAACACTCTGTATACATATTAGATATACAGGGTGATGTACTCATCCCTTTTACACCAAAATAATAAACACATAATATTCCAGCAATGTCCGTTACAGTTCTTAAAAGGGTCAGTCTCAAACTTTTTACTTACTCATTCGTAAAATTGCTTCATTCCTGTGGATGACCCTTTTGAAACCAGAGATGTAGGGGATCATTTACGGGTTTCAAGCCCTTAAAGGGTCTTAGAGGGAACCGACAAGTGTATGGGTATTCTTAAAAATATACAAATAAATACCTAATAAAAGTGAAATGAAAAAAGATATGCTTGGGAAGTGTCTTTGATATGGTAACATTATTTTATTAGAAAACTTTGCAATTTTTTTTTGTTATGTAAAATCTCATTTTTAATAAATATGAAACCGGCCAAGTGCATGTCGGACCACGCACAGTGCAGGGTTCCGTAGTTGGGATGAATATTTACGAATGCACAGTATTGATTTCGGCCGCAAAAATGATTTTGTATTTCATAGTATTGCCTCGTTGGTGTAGTGGTTGCAAGCGCTACTGCTGAGCATGGGGTCCTTTTTTTTTTTTGTGAGGGTGGCAAGTTTTTAAATAACTTCTCCCGCTCTGGGCGGAGCGGGAGGGTGTGTCAGACTTTTACTGACTAAAACCCACTCGTGTTCCTTCCGTTGCCCGTGTGCCGGGGCCGCGATATCCTTTTCGGACAAACTCGCAACCCTGGCAGGCATTGGTCCTTACGGACCCCGTCAGTTGGTGCTGACATCTCTTTGTGGCGCGCGTGGAATACAACGCGCCGTCGACCCGGGCCTGGTCCTAATCGGACGGCGAGCTACCCATTGCTCACCATCCGCAAGCCCGCGCCTACGGTGGCCGGAAGTCGGCTCGCGACTCCCAACGCCCGGGGCGTCTCCTGCGGCGACTAGGGTCGCGAGGGCGCGAATCTTGCCTCTCCCTCGCCCGCTCCGCCTCCTCCTTCGCGAGCATTACTGCTTCGCAGAAGGAAGTGACGGCCTCCCATGCACTCTCGCTCCGGACCATGGCCTGAACCAGGGCCGGACGCGAGAGATCGCCGCCGCCGATCGCCTCCG
Organism: Agrochola lota; assembly: GCA_947364205.1. Classification (NCBI taxonomy): domain Eukaryota; kingdom Metazoa; phylum Arthropoda; class Insecta; order Lepidoptera; family Noctuidae; genus Agrochola; species Agrochola lota. The sequence continues at coordinate 11,153,740 of OX376248.1, read as the reverse complement.
TGAGGACACGGCGGTGCTCTGCCCAAGCAGGGCAGACCTCCACCGTATGATCCACCGTGTCCTCCGGGCGATCCACACAGTGGTCACACCCGGGCGTTTCCTCCCGCGAGCATGAGGTCCTGGGTTCGATTCCCAGATCGGGCAAAGTGTGATTCCGTTTTCTCATCAGGGATTTTTCAGTAGCAGCCCGGAGTCTGGATTTGTGCCCGATTGATGGCAATAGGCTCGCCCTCTATTACATGGGACTTAAACTTATCTGGCGAAACGTGGGTGCACTATAGGTACACCTCCATTTAACCCTTCGGGGATTAGAGGCGCGAAGTTATGTATTTTTCTAGAAAAAAAAAAATGAAAACAAAGATATTTCTGCGGTCGTAACTGAAAATATCCCTTATCTCAAAAATTATGGTATTAAATAGCAAAGACACTTAGAAGCATAAAATATTTTGAATTGTATGTTCCAACAATACCCTACACGCATAGGAGCATTGTTATTTTTTTATCCTTCGGTTTGATGTAGGTATCTAATAAGGAGTGCCACCCCAATTTTTTTTTTCATTAGTTCTCTACACCATTGTGAAGTGGCGCACAGAATACAACTTCTTTCTATTCTAATCTTCATCGCAAATAGTCTCCGAGTAAAATGGTTGTGTGACATCCGGACGGATGGACAGACAGAGAGAATAACAGACGGAAAGACCGACATGACATGAATAATTATAAGGGTTAAGGGTATTTTGGCTACAGAACCCTAAAAAAGTTGAAAGAAGCACATTGAATTCAAACATTTCTAACAGTAGACCATTTTGTGCATGTATAGTCTACCTCATAATTTATTTACCACTTTTGACAAGAGTTCTCAGTAAATTTAAACTTCGTAAGAGAACAATCTCTCAAGGAGGAAAACAACATTACTCCCATTATTTTTAAACTGTAAACTTTTTGGTAACAAAAGAATTATTTCCCATTTTTATGGAAGTAAAGTTTGTAAAAGACCTCTCTTTTTATGAAGGGTTGTTTTTCAAAAAGTTTATTTGAAAAGTCAGAGGTGCATGCCTTGGGTTCGAACTTGAGACCTATGATTTGGCAGTCTGACGATCACACCACTAGGCTATCACTGCTTTGTTTGAAATTATCATCAAGGGATAAAAATAATCCTATGTCCTAACCCAGGACATGGTCTACCCATGTGTCAAATTTCATCCAAATATGTTCGCACTTCTAAAATATTAAGTTATCGGAAGACATAAAATCCAGTCTAGTGGTCGAAAGCACGGCTGATGAACGTAAAGTTCGGAGTTCGATTCCCAGGTCGGGGAAAGTGTTATTGGGTTTTTCTATTACGAGTTTTTCCAGTAGCAGCCCGGAGTCTGGGTTTGTGCCCGGTTGATGGCAATAGAGTCGGCTATTAGGTACTCGTACATGGGACCTAAACATAACTGGCGAAATGAGGGTGTATTAGAGCACCAAACCAAATGCATTCGATTTAAATTACCTAATGTTAGAAGTTGCGAACGTGACATCATATTGAATGGATAAAAACTGGAATTTATTAATCAAACGGTTTTACTAGGAATCACGCTAGACGAGAAATTCCGATGGGGACCTTATATAACATCTCTTGCGGGGCGGCTAAGCTCGGCCGCTTATGCGGTTAGAAAGATAAGACAGTTAACAGACGTTGAAACCGCGCGTTTGGTCTATTTTAGCTACTTCCACAGTATTATGTCGTATGGCATTTTACTGCAGGGTCGGGCTGCTGACATTGAATCCATCATTATTTTACAAAAGAGAGCTGTCAGAGCCATTTATAATCTACATCGTCGCGAATCTCTCAGGGAATATTTAAAAAGATTAATATTATGATGGTACTTTGCCAATTCATTTATGAAAATATTATGTATGTAAGAAAAAAACAACATATTTTTTATAAAATAAGTGATAGACATAATTTAAATACTAGAAATAATGATAAAATAGATCAACCATTTTCCAGATTATCTAAAGTACATACTTTTATGGGGTACTGTGTTAAATGTTACAACAAAATACCTTGTGATATATTACAATTAAATTAAAGAAAATTTAAAACTCATATTAAAAGTACACTCTGTAAACAAGCATATTACAAATTACAGGATTATATCCAAGATAAGAATGCTTGGAAACATGCTGGTCCTGCTCCATAGGACAATTTAGAGTCTAGACAAAATCAAACTGGTTGCTAATTTAATTATATATTTTTTTTTTTTTATAACACTGATTTGACATTCTGTGATTACTTGATGAGTTCAAGTTATTCTTATTAGTATTACTAGAATAAGTTCACACTTATTACTATTACTTGTTAAAATGTTAGGAATATCGTATAATTTTGCAATGTTTGTCAATATGTGAGCACCATGTATCTATCAAATAATTAATTTATCTGTCGTTGCTTCATTTTTCATTCTTTTTACCCATCGTGGTATAGTAATCTTATTCTAGATGCATCGTCTTCACATATAATTATATAATTAATAGGTATACCAAATATTTTAAAAGAGTAACGGTGGAGTTTCTTGCCCATTCTTCTCCATACGAAAACTACCTTTTGGAAGGGGTGACTAGAATCAATTATTTTTTTTGTAAAATTGAAGGTTCAAAAGTGTCTTTTATGTGCCTAATTGAAATAAATTGTTTGACTTTGACTTTGCAGCTCTGCCTATCCCTTTGAGAAAATAGGCGTTATATTCTTTGCTATCAAAATCAAAAGCCATTTATTCAAATTAGGCTGAGAATCAGCACTTATCGAACGTCAAAATTACATAAGGCACGCCCGCCCTTCACCACTTCCTAGTGCTTTAGCTGGGAAGATGAAGTGGCGCAATAAACTTCCCAGCATGTAACCCGGATAAGATTCACATTTGAGGATTTTAATCCCACATGAAACACAGTTCTAAGATAAACCAATTTTAAACACAAGTTTCTGGATTTATTAATCTTTTATCATAATATTCCTGATAAGTTCTGGGTTGAGGCATCTGTCCCACCGCCGGCGAGTAACGAGAAGCGTTCCTATACCAAACGACGGCTATTAAAAATTGTTCATGAGAGAATTGGCAATAATAGCCATTGTTGTAAAAAAAATAAAAAAGTATTAAATGTTAAAACTGTCTTGATAACATTTTTCATGTTATCATTTTTTTTTTTGAGTTGCGTTGGCTTTTGCGATATGTCCGATGTTATTGGCTCGATTTGGATTCTGTCTATTATTTCTAAAAGCTTTTAAAGATAATTTTCGAGAATTTTACATGAATATTCAGAAAAATGGGCGGCATTATTTATTATTTATTTATTTAAATTTTTCACACTCAAAAAGTACAAAGGCGGACTTAATGCCTTAGGCATTCTCTACCAGTCAACCAAGGGTGATGAAGAGATTAGATGGCAGGTGCTCTATTTGAGAGAAACAAAGTAATAAAAAAAAACTAATGCATTATAACTAAAATAGATACAACAGTACATAAATAGCAGTAGTGGCATTGTATTATGTATCTCTTATACTAACGTTTCTTGAGCGACAAAATAGGGGAGCAAGTCGCTTCCTCGTTGGCGGTGGGACGGGTACCCAAAGAGAGTTCAAAAGATCGACTCTCTAAGATCAAGCATACTTACAAACTTAATGTAATATTTACACAAAACTTGGACAGATTCGGATGATCCATTTGGAAGTTACTCTGTTTAATTATTTAAAGGTTTTCCTTCATGCCTGTGTATTGTTGCCTACTAAGACTTTTTCATTTTCCCCGATTGCGGCGAAGCTACAAGGAAAGGTTATGTTATATGCAGTATATACAGGGTGGATTCTTGCGATGGGTCAGTAAAAACAGTTTATGTAAAAAGTTTTTTGCAATTTCTGTCTTTTCTAGTACTCAAACCTCAGTTGATCCAATAAAGTTTTTTGATCCTTATAAGAAACTGGTTCGACAAAACCTTTTTTAGATGCCAATATCACAAAAAGTTTTCGTGAAAACCATTTTCTTGTAACTGTATTTTTTTTTCAAAATCGATGAATGCTGATCAAAATATTTCAAAAAGTTAAAGACTTTAAGACCTAAGACCGTTTTCCTGTAGCTACAAAGGTTAAGGTTGCCCCAACTCAAAAATCCAGCCAGTATATGTATGTTTGTATTTACATATGTTCCACAGTTCCGCCTGAACTACTCGTCCGATTTTGATGAATGATTTATGCCCGGTTTCTGAGTCACTTTTAACGGTGGTTTATCTTTTCGTTAGCGCTATTGGTTCGATAACTCGAGAAATTGCGTTTCCGAACACCGCAATGTAAGATAAACTCCGTTTAAACTTAGGTTAACTTAACTGACCAATGTGTGCCGTTTATCGGTTCGATAACTATATTTGAAGTTTCATTTCACAGACTACATCAACTTTTAGGTTATACTAGCGTATATTATTGAATTAAATTGCCAGTGAAAGCTAAATACATATTAAACATTATTAAAAAGAGAATACAATGAGTGTTAGTATAATGAATACGAGCAGTTCATCAGACTCTGATTCGGAAGTACTGTAGTTTATTTTTAATATATCAGTAACATTTAATATGAGACATCGCTTTGTTAAGAACACTGTGATACACTTATGTGATATTATCAGCCCTGAATACCATGTGCGAAACAATAACAATGAAGTGAAACAAGAGAAGAAGAAAAAATGACAATGATCCGCCCATAAATAACGACCTAACCTCTTTTTTTTTACTAAAACTGTCTTAAGAAATGAATTTTAGACGCGATCTCCTATACAGAGCCATCTAGCGGCAACTAAGGAACTAGTTATCGGTTCCATAGTTATTGAATGGTCTGTTGCGTATTCAGAAACGCAGTGACAGTTAACCGACGTTTATCATAAGCTTAACTTTAATGAATCAATAGCTATTGAGAATTTATCTGGGGAACTCAGAATCCGGGCATTAGATGTCAATCGATTCGTTCTTATAGTCCGGGTGACATTGGCTACATTTTATAACGAACATAATCAATACTTATTTCTCATTTCTGTTTTCGCAGGTCTGTTGGAAGAAATTTGCAGTACCTTTGTACTCAAAACTAGAACTATGTTGTATCTATATGTATTTCACTGAGTGTACATAAATAAATAAAATGACGGGGTTACATTAAGCAAGTGTGTTTTTTAGGGTTCCGTAGCCAAATGGCAAAAAACGGAACCCTTATGGATTCGTCATGTCTGTCTGTCTGTCCGATCGTATGTCACAGCCACTTTTTTCCGAAACTATAAGAACTATACTGTTGAAACTTGGTAAGTAGATGTATTCTGTGAACCGCATTAAGATTTTTACACAAAAATTTTTGAGTTTCAGTTCTAAGTATGGGGATACTTAGAACTGAAACTCAATTTTTTTTTATCTAAGGATAGGTTTTCAAAAATGATATTGAGGTTTCTAATATATTTTTTTTCTAAACTGAGACTTTTTTCTGACTCGAGAGACACTTCCAAAGTGGTAAAATATGTGTGTACCCCCTGTAACTTCTAAAATAAGAGAATGATAAAACTAAAAAAAATATAAGATGTACATTACCATGTTAAACTTCCACCGAAAATTGGTTTGAACGAGATCTAGTAAGTAGTTTTTTCTTAATACGTCATAAATCGTAAACCGCAATTTACCTTTCATTCAATCAACTCAAATATAAAAATGATTTTATAAAAACATTTAATTTTGATAAAATCCCATCATTTAGGTACCTAATTATAATGTTTACTTATAAATAACTTAATTTAAAAAAAATACACTATTATTAATACATCGATCAAAGTTACAACGAACTACAACAACTTCTTTATTATTTATTTATTTACGCAAATCTTACCTATAACTACCATTACAGACCTGCGATCCAATGCGATAGAGTGGCCTTAAGTACATGCTAAATCCTTAATCTACATTATGTTACTTGCTGCTACGGAGCCCTTCATGGGCGAGCCCGACTCGCACTTGGCCGTTTTTTTTTTGTTTGGTATCGTATGAAGTGGGATGTCAAATGAAAAAATGAAAGGTCTCAAGTAGTACATTCTAAAAATTATACATAACCCCAAATTAATTGTAATAGGTAGAAATGAATGTTAATTAAAATCTTAAACTCAAATACATACCTATGTAATTTAATCTGTACGAGCTATGCCTTAAGTACATGTATATACGTATTCAGTAATGATGTGCGACTCCGGCTATACGAAAACCGTAAAAATCTATATCGATACTTATCTTGTATATACCCTTTTAGTTGGCATTTTGTCGTAGTCGGGTTAAGTTTTAATACGACTTCAAAAAAAATTGGATTTTCTCAATTCGGTTATATTTTTTTTGTTTTAACTTTCTTTTTAACAGACTTGCAAAAAGGAACGTAGTGTATGCATGTTTTTTTTTTAATGTATGTCCGCCAATTTCTCCGTCAATTGTGGATCGATTTTGAAAATTCTTGAATTTTTTTTATCTCTTTTTGTATCAAATTATACTCTCAAGTTGGTGCCAAAAACTTTTTATCAACTTTGCATGGTTAACTTTTTTGAGTAAGCTTCAATAATTACGTATTTTTCCCACTTAGTATATGTGGATGATAATTATGATGATAACTTCCTGTCACTGTTATTTACATAGCAGGTATGCAGACTGTTATTCGAATTTGTGTGGGGTACCACAACTGAAAAATGAAAAATAAAAACGCTTAACAAAAAAAGAAGACTTCAAAACACTGCAAAGTTAAAAATATCTCTGCTTTGTCATGATGGTGAAACCGTGACAAAATCCATTGTGTAGTTGAAACGAACAAAGTGGTCACACAAAGAGACACGAAAAGCGACTTTGTTTTATACTACAATATAAATAGAGTAGAAAATTGGGTGGCAAACAGACAACCCATCTGATGGTAGGTGGTGATCTAGATATGATACCAGAGAAATCGCAGATGTGTCGTTGACAGACAAAGATGAAATGTTTCAATCAATCTACCGTTCCATTCCATTTAACCGAATTCAACTGAATACCAGTATTATACATGGAGCGACTGCCCATCTGACCTCCACTATCCAGTTACTGGGTAGCACGATACCACGCGGTCAGACTGGTTGTCAGACTTTTAGGCTTCTCGCTACTGAAATGTTTCATGGGCCTAGAATTACACCCATACCCTTTATAAGGCATGTCACCGCCCGAAGGGTTTTGAATCGAAAATACAATATCCTTTAGCATTTTGGCAATTTTTATCACATTGAGTATCACCCATAGATCTTTGTAAAACTGAACTAATATTGTGTGCCGAATATTATATTCAGTAAACCCAGCATTCATTGCGTTCAGACTCTTCGAACCAAAGAATAGATTCTTCCTTCTTATCTGCTTTTTTCAAGTTGGTCTATTTTGTTCTGCAAACTCTTTGATTGTTTTTTTTTGTTCCATTTGCCAATTTTTGGATTTGTAACAACATCTTTTCTCTAGCTTTTCTGCAATCAAAATCTAAAAAAATAGAAATAATAAAATCTGTGGGAGTGATTTCGTGAAAGGGAACGGAATTATGTCGCAGAAAACCGGGGAAGCGCGCGCTAAGTATTTGATTTGACCAATGAGCGCGCGCGGTGCTAGAGTTGGTGTTAAGTTGCTTATTACCTTACCTAATAATTTTAATCATTTGATATGAAACATTTGCAGTGCCCTTACAGGGTGCATGTCTTAATACTGTGTCATGAAATTTTAATGCATGCCTACTAACCAGTGTTTTACATGTTAGCAAATAAATAAATAAATAATGTTCCTTATTACCAAGGTGAGATGTCAGACGACACTTAAACGACTACTGTAACGTTAGCTCGTTTTTTCTCATTTATATTATAGGTAATTAATCGAGTCTTTTATACTCTTCTACACGTTTTTCTTTACCATTAATATGTTTTTTTTTCTAAACGAGTACCTATTTATCTCTATATAATAAAAACGAATCGCTAAATGTGTTGGTAAGCGCAAAACTCGAAAACGGCTGGACCAATTTCGCAGAAAATTGAACGACTATTTTAACTCCGCGCGTTGGACAGTTAGCGCGTTTGATGAATGTGAATTTAGCAGAGTAATAGGTTCGTAGGTATGTAAGTATGTAGGTAGGTAGGATAGGTATGTAGGGTAGGTATTTATTTATTTATTTAACAGTTTATGTACACACATTATAAATAGACAAGAAGAAAGGAACAGAAAAAACGTACAAAGGTGATGCTTATTTTTAAAGAAATCTCTTCCAGCATACCTGCGATAGGAAAGTAGTTAAAGAGATGTAGACAACGTGTGTAGGATTAGTAGGTATGTAGGTAGGTAGGTATGTAGGTAGGTAGGTATGTAGGTAGGTAGGTATGTAGGTAGGTAGGTATGTAGGTAGGTAGGGTAGGTAGGTAGGATAGGTAGGTAGGGTAGGTATGTAGGTAGGTAGGTATGTATGTAGGTAGGTAGGGTAGGTAGGTAGGCAGGTAGGGTAGGGTAGGTAGGTAGGGTAGGTAGGTAGGTAGGGTGGGTAGGTAGGTAGGTAGGGTAAGTAGGTAGGTAGGTAGGTAGGGTAAGTAGGTAGGGTAGGTAGAGTAAGCAGGTAGGGTAGGTAGGGTAAGTAGGTAGGGTAGGTAGGTAGGTAAGCAGTAAATAAGTACATAGAGCTACCCGAGCGAAGCCGGAGCGGGGCAGCTAGTTCAATTTTAAAATCGTTTAAATTAAGTAACGTTTAGTCGGCGCGTTCCTACTAGGCCCACGGAACACGGTAGCTGCTTGGTGGCAGAACTATTCGTATGACTCAGAAAACATGCTCTCTTTCTGCGTACATGTCTCCAAAATCAATCTGCGTACCCTTTTCCCAACTATGTCGGGGTCGGCTTCCAGTCTAACCGGATGCAGTTGAATACCAGTATTTTATATGGAGCGACTGCCTATCTGGCCTAATTGTCTGACTTTTGGACTACCCGTTCTACCCGTTACGTCTGTCAAAGAGCTACGAATCCCAGCTGTAGGACCAACGGCTTAATCCCGATATGTAATGGATGGTCACCCATCCATGAACCGACCGCGGCAAGCGTAACTTAACCTTCGATCATTTACTGCGGCTGTTATTATTTAACCACGAGCCGCGCCACAGCGTACATGTCACCAAATATTTTACCTTAGTTAACATAAAACAAAAGTTTGGAGACGTATTTCGTCCTCGATATGATTGAAAGCCGATTGGCTTTCAACTTCAAATGTCGAGCTTTCTTCATGATTTACTCAAACTTTCCTAATTTTATTCCAAGTTTGATTCTTTTAGTGAGATGATCTTTTTTTTGTTGTGAGGCTTTAGACGAGTAACTTATGGAGTTACATAAATATATAAACTCACGCCTCTTCAAATAGCGGTAGGCAGAAACTACAGAACGCCACCTGCTTCGATCCTTACATACTATAGAACCAAGTGCTTCGATCCTTATATACTATAGCACCAAGTGCTTCGATCCTTATATACTATAGCACCAAGTGCTTCGATCCTTATATACTGTAGAACCACGTGCTTCGATCCTTACATAATATAGAACCACGTGCTTCGATCCTTACATACTATAGCACCAAGTGCTTCGATCCTTATATACTGTAGAACCACGTGCTTCGATCCTTACATAATATAGAACCACGTGCTTCGATCCTTACATACTATAGCACCAAGTGCTTCGATCCTTATATACTGTAGAACCACGTGCTTCGATCCTTACATAATATAGAACCACGTGCTTCGATCCTTACATACTATAGCACCAAGTGCTTCGATCCTTATATACTGTAGAACCACGTGCTTCGATCCTTACATAATATAGAACCACGTGCTTCGATCCTTACATACTATAGCACCAATTGCTTCGATCCTTATATACTGTAGAACCACGTGCTTCGATCCTTACATAATATAGAACCACGTGCTTCGATCCTTACATAATATAGAACCACGTGCTTCGATCCTTACATACTATAGCACCAAGTGCTTCGATCCTTATATACTGTAGAACCACGTGCTTCGATCCTTACATAATATAGAACCACGTGCTTCGATCCTTACATACTATAGCACCAAGTGCTTCGATCCTTATATACTGTAGAACCACGTGCTTCGATCCTTACATAATATAGAACCACGTGCTTCGATCCTTACATAATATAGAACCACGTGCTTCGATCCTTACATACTATAGCACCAAGTGCTTCGATCCTTATATACTGTAGAACCACGTGCTTCGATCCTTACATAATATAGAACCACGTGCTTCGATCCTTACATAATATAGAACCACGTGCTTCGATCCTTACATAATATAGAACCACGTGCTTCGATCCTTACATAATATAGAACCACGTGCTTCGATCCTTACATAATATAGAACCACGTGCTTCGATCCTTATATACTATAGCACCAAGTGCTTCGATCCTTATATACTGTAGAACCACGTGCTTCGATCCTTACATAATATAGAACCACGTGCTTCGATCCTTACATACTATAGCACCACGTGCTTCGATTCATACATACTATAGCACCACGTGCTTCGATCCTTACATACTATAGCACCACGTGCTTCGATTCATACATACTATAGAACCACGTGCTTCGATCCTTACATACTATAGCACCACGTGCTTCGATTCATACATACTACAGAACGCCACGTGCTTCGATCCTTACATACTATAGAACCACCTGCTTCCTTCCTGAAGAACATCTCCAATAAGGTCAGTATTTGTAGTCCTAATGAAGTTAAATCTTGTTTTTGTAAGTACTACTTTTTGCCAGCAGCTACGCCCGTGAGGAGGTCGGAAATCGTCCCACGAGAACGTACTACCGGGATAAAAAGTATCCTATGTCCTAACCCAGGGCATTTTCTATCCATGATAGATCGGCTTTCAGTCCAACTAGAATGGATGCAGCTGAATACTAGAATTGTAGGTACATGGAGTGACTGCGTATCTGACCTCCACAACCAGTTACTGGGTAGCACGATACCCCTTGGTAAGACTTGTTGTCAGAACTCAAACTCAAACTCAAACTCAAAGCATTTATTTCAAATAAACCAATTACAGGTACTTTTGAATTGTCAAGGGGTCGGTCAGTCAGAAATATGAAGCTAGTTGCCCATTCCAACGCGTAGTAGGTTCCTATGGAGAAGAACGGGCAAGAAACTCCACGGACACTCTTTTCAATCAGAATATTTTCACAAAATATTGGTTACATCATCCATTTTTGTAATTATACATGTGAGAACAATGTAAAAAGACGTGCACGTTAAAAGCGTCAGTAATAAAAATAAAATCAAAAACAATTCAAAAATTAAAATAAATTCAAATAAGCCGTGGCAGCTAAGAGATGACCAGTCCCCACTGACGGCGCCCGTTCACGAACATGACGCATGCATCAGCACCATTTAGCTCAACCATTTTGAAGGGAACTTAACGATCCAACACACACGCCACCACCAGCGAGACATTTGAGTGAGCATGACACACTCACAACCGCCAAGGCAAACTCAAGTCAATGAAAGACGTACCCAGTAAATGGTAACTGTAAAGTAGGGACATAGTGCTCACACATGTGCTATGCAATTATATAATACTAAGAGATTGAATTTATACAATCTAAAGATAGTTTTACAATCTTCAGCAGCTGCAACAATATTTTGAATGCTAATCAATTAGTTTATGCGCCCTTGTGGAGCTGGACCAGCGCTGAGCCAAGCATTTTTGCCGTCGATGTAATCCCCCAACTTATAATATGCTTGGCAGCATAGTGTGCGTTTTATACAAAATTTAAATTTCGTTTCGTTCAATTGGAGTATGTGGGGAGGTATTTTATTGTAACATTTCAAACAGTACCCCACGAAGGATGAGTCTACTTTAGCCAGTCTGAAACCCGGTTGAATCAATTGGTCCCTATTTCTAGTCCTATAATTGTGTCTATCACCTCTTTTACTGAAAAGACTTAGATTTTTCCTAATGTACATGATGTTTTCATAGATATATTGACAAGGTACCGTCATGATATTAATATCTTTAAACAGTTCCCTTAGAGAATCGCGTCTGCGGAGGCCATATATTGCTCTGATGGCTCTTTTCTGCAGAATAAAAATAGAGTCGATATCTGCAGCCCGTCCCCATAGTAAAATACCGTAAGACATGATACTATGAAAATAACTGAAATAGACTAGCCTCGCGGTATCTACATCAGTAAATTGACGGATTTTTCTCACAGCATATGCTGCTGAACTTAGGCGTCCTGCAAGAGATGTTAAATGAGGACCCCATTGCAGCTTGGAGTCGAGCGTGATCCCCAAGAAAACAGTTTTATCGATGAATTCCAATTTCTCCCCATTCAATACTATGTCACAATCACTACTTTTAACATTCGGTAAAGCAAATCTAATGCATTTAGTTTTTTTCCCATTTAATACTAAATTATTAGCAGTGAACCAATTTTGGACCTGCAGTAGGGCGTTATTTACGTCGTTAAGATTTGATGCACGTCTATTTATCTTAAAAATTAGAGAAGTATCGTCAGCAAATAACACCATTTGTGGTTGGTTTTTTAATAAATGGGGTAGGTCATTTACATATACTAAAAAGAGGAAAGGACCCAATATCGAGCCTTGTGGTACACCCATTTTTACTTTTAGACCGAGTGAATTGACCCCATTAATTTGGACTTGACTCAGACTTCTGGGCTTCTGTGTACTCTGAACAGCCCGTGACGGCTTGTCAAAGATGTACGAAATTCTAATTCAATCAATCTGCCTAGTCCTTTGTGCCTAGTGCCTTTTCCCAGGTATGTATGTCGGGGTCGGCTACCAGTCTAACCGGATCCAGCTGAATACCAGTATTTTACATGAAGCGACTGCCTATCTGACCTCCATAACCCAGTTACTGGATAACACGATACTCCTTGTAAGACTTGTTGTCAGACTTTGGGTTTCTGTCTACCCGTAACGACAGTCAAAGATCTACGAATGACCGAGGCACGCAGGGGTCTCGATATTTAATGTATGGTCACGCATCCACGAACCAACCGTGGAAAGCGTAGCTTAACCTTCGATCGACGTCCAGTATTATTCAGCCAAGGGATCCTCTCTCTCTACTACTACATAACTGACGTAAATGTGAGGCGTACCGTACAACTCTGCCACTCTTTCGAAATACACAAGCGTAATGTTAAACCCTGTTGAGCTTCTTAAGTTCTGAGTTGCGTGCACTGACTGGACAGGTCAACTCAAAATCTGTGTGGTTCTTTCGTCAAAAGACTATTTCAGATACCAATCCACATGGTCTTTACATAATCTGCTGGACTTTAAAAGAGACTGTGACCTCTGAGTTTATTTCGGCCTTTCTTCTCAGAGTAGTCAGATAGGAAACGCCGACCTCATCTAGATTTTAAAATATGATTGACGTGTAAAAGTGTTTGTACAAACCATTTACAGCAATAAAATAATTTATCATTCACACATCATATTTTCTCGGAATCGATGCGATCTTGTGCATGTTCTGGGGTGGTCTTACACAGTGTCAACAAAGGTTTAATTCAATATGCACTACATTCTACATTGCATGTTCTTGTAGTACATAACAATTATATTGATTGTAACAACGACAACGTAAGCTGAGAACTTTGCACATTTATTTCAGTACCTTGGCGACCGAGCTCTGCTCTAGTTGAAATAAAGAATGCTCATTGAATAGTATAGGATAGTTCATACTAATTCCATGTATAGTTCATAATAATTCCATGTATAGTACATACTAATTCTATGCTGCCATGTCATTATTCTAAGGTAGCCATCTTGTTCTAACCTTTGGGCGACCAAGCTCTGTAAGGGTGAAAATACGGAGAAAACGAATTTTCCCAGATAATAATATGAGACCTAGCTAGATCGATTTTCGACCTCGTTAACTTCTAAGTGAATACAAATATATATTTATGCAAATATTGCTCATTTAATATTATAGGATAATGAGGAATCGACTAGGTATCCACGATTTTCTCGCTCAAAAAACATACAAAAGATTGTAGGTCCAGTGTAAGTAAAAGAGATACATTTATTAATAGTTGATCGCCGACTGTTAACACCGCCGGCGAGTACTCGTTTGTCGCAGCGATAAGCGCTATCAAAGAGAGTACTCGCTCAGCGACACTCCTAGGCGGGCAGAACACTCGCTGAGAGACTCACGCTTGTATACGCATCCCAGGGGCAATCGCTTGTCGCCGTCACGCACTTGGTGCTCTACAACTCGATTTTAGAGTTTCGTAGTAAACAAGGAACCCTTATAGTTTCGCTATGTCCGTCTGTCTGTCTGTCTGTCCACTACTTAGCGCAGAGACTCTTAGTACTAAAAAGCTGTAATTTGGCATATTAATCACGCAAGCATATTTCCATACAGTATTATTGCGAAAGGAATCGAAACTGCGAAATATCTGACATCTATTTGCGACGTTGCCTACTTTCAGAATAAACGTTTTATGGTGTAAACTCCAATAGTACGTCGGAGCTAACACAAACTTATTTTGTATACAAAATCTGTCCCACGTAAATTTCATTTTACGCATAAAAAACTTTAGTGAAATGAGCCCTCAGTACTTAGGGTCGTACTCTCCAAAGTCCAAAGCCACAGTGTAAGCAGTATACGTAGCATGTCACCCGATGGCTATCTGTCACGCGAACACTGCACATGCTATCATATGCAGAGACCTACTGCTATGATTAGCCTGTGACATGTTGTGATTGACAGGCCCAAGCTTATGTAGTTGGATAATAATTATAGTGCAGATTTTAGTGATAAATAGGGTAATTTAGAAATGGGCTATAAGTGTTTACCTATTTCATAGTAGGTACACACATTTTGTTTTACATTGAAAAAAACCGGCCAAGTGCGAGTTGGACTCGCACACGAAGGGTTCCGTACCACCGTACAATATTTAGCAAATATGACGTATTAAAAAAAACTACTTCCTAGATCTCGTTCAAACCAATTTTCGGTGGAAGTTTACATGGTAATGTACATCATATATTTTTTTTAGTTTTATCATTCTCTTATTTTAGAAGTTACAGGGGGGGGGCACACATTTTACCACTTTGGAAGTGTCTCTCGCGCAAACTGTTCAGTTTAGAAAAAAATGATATTAGAAACCTCAATATCATGCCACACGTATGGGTTTGATTGATGAATTTTGAGTTTAAGTTCTAAGTATGGGGAACCCCCAAAATTTAAGGTTCTTTTTTTCTATTTTTGTGTGAAAATCTTAATGCGGTTCACAGAATACATCTACTTACCAAGTTTCAACAGTATAGTTCTTATAGTTTCGGAAAAAAGTGTCTGTGACATACGGACGGACAGACAGACAGACATGACGAATTCATAAGGGTTCCGTTTTTTGCCATTTGGCTACGGAACCCTAAAAAGATGGCGGCGTTAGTTCCGATTATAGCCACGCGCCTTGTAGCGCTATAGACCTAGCAACTGTCATTCAATCTTAGGGTAATAAACCAATTGCGAGGTCGATGAAACAAATTGTAGGATAGTAGAGGTCTTTATGAATGAGCTTGTCTGGGGAAGTACTTAATGTCAACTAGCGTCACTGTGTTCCGGTTTAAAGGATGTGGGTGCCGATGTAGTTATAGTCACATGAAAGACTTCATTACTTTGTGTCTGGGATGGCAGCGGTCCAGTATTGTCTCGGAAATTCTCAGTAGCAGAGTCTGGATTTGTGCCCGGTTAATGGTAACAGGCTCGCTCCTTTTACATGGAACTTAAAACATACAGTAGGCGCTCGGTAATCCAGCACCCATTTTTTTTCGCCAATGCCGATTATCGGATACGCCAGATTATTGTAATTCTATAGGAAATGTCAGCTAGCTAGTAAGAAATAATTTTAAAACAGATTTGCAAAGTTAAAAAATGTTTATTAGTTTACGTAATAATACCCACTCGTAGAATTAAACCGGACTGTAGAACGACAACGATCAATGCGCGCGCTTGTAATCACTGCACTTTTGTATTAAACCTGAGTAGGAGACGGATATCTATGGTAGGAGAGCTCATGGTCTAATAAAACAAGGTCTGGCATTCCGGGACTAACACATGCTTACGTCACTATCCAGTTGCCACTTTATTGCAACAAAACACGATTAAGGAAATATTTACAGCCACCATTCTGTTAAAAAATATGTACAAAGCATTTAAATTGTCGTTTCGTGTGTCTAATCAAACGAAACAATTCAATTTAAACATAAGCCAACGTAATTGTTAATTAAAACCTCATTGTTTTATCGGATTCGCACAGGTAATAAAGGCGGTTGGGGAGTTATTATTACAAACTTCTGGTAACACAGATATGATGACGTAGACTTGTGTCACCCACGTGACCATTGTGCCTCGGAATGCTATACCTGGCGAAGTATAATACCTTGGGAGAGCTAAGTTAGGAAACGCCGGACTGTTGGTCGGATTCGTGAACGCCGGATTACCGAGCGCCTACTGTACTTATATATAAATTCACGCCTTCTCCATGGGGTAGGTAGAGACTACAGAACACCATCTGCTACGATCTTTACATACTCGTTGTGCTTCATTTATGTTCACGCATCCGAACCTTAATTGCGTAACATTTTCAATCACAATTCAAGAGTTTTGAAGAATATTTCTAATCCATTGCTTCATAGGTTTAATAAATTATTCTACTCAACATCGTAAAAACGCCATGAACGTGGCTGAACTGTCAAAATGAAAAAAAAATTCAATAGGGATGACGACTAAAAATTTTTTTTAGTCCGTCTTTGAGATTATATGAAAAATATTGGACACGTATTTTTTCTTTTTTTACGTAATCTAAAGATTACGGCGATACACTGAGGTAAAATGTGCCATGACGTCACGAGTATGTAGATTTTATACTTACTTGTGACGTATCGACCCCCACTCCCCAACTTAAAATGCGTTTTATCTAAGTAATTTTTTATTAATATGATAAAGCAAAAAATACGTGTCTAATATTTTTTTATTATCTGACTGACAGACTAATTGGTTTTTTTTTTTTTTTACCCAGGCGCCATCCCTATTGTCATTTTATATGTGTTACGCAATATCCCCGCTAGTCATACGCGCAAACAGACTCCCCAAATATACAAACTCAATCATTTGTTCCACATTCTTATTATTTTATTTTCGCATCACACAAACACCTCTACTTCTTTCTTGTCATTTCGCTCTATGGTCGAGTCAGCAACAAAGGTCGATTAATACTTCAGTTTGTGAAACCTTAATTATTGAGCGAAATATTTCATTAAAATCGGAACAGAAGTAAAATTGTATAAAATTTACTTTAAGCTAATGAAATACCTACAACGTATCAAATTCATGTTTTTAGTATTATTTTAAGACTATTGGTTTGTAATTTATATATGCAAACGTATACAGGGTGGCAGGGACATCGACGTGAAGCCGGCTACCATGGATTCAGTATATGAGTCTGAACCCCACTGCGTTGAAATTTTTCGTCGGTTATTAAAAAAAAATCTGCTGTTTCATAGAAAAGTGCAATACCTACGCGGTCAAAATGTATGGAGCAGCTGTTTTTCTTTTTAATAACCGATGAAAAATTTCAACGCAGGGGGGTTCAGAATCATGTACTGAATCCATGGTAGCCGGCTTCGCGTCGATGTCCCGGACACCCCGTATATTTCGCAAGTAAAATCAAGATGTAACGAATAATTTTGTGTCAATTTAAAAGTAGTCGTGTTAATGGACTTTTGTCGTTGACCGTATCTATAGGTTTACTATTGTTAAAGCTGAAGAGTTTGTTCGTTTGTTTGAACTCGCTAATCTCTGAAACTACCAGTGGACTTTGAAAAAATCTTGCAATTGATAGCCTAATTTTTGCGGAAGGCTACAGGGTATTTAACATCACGCCAGGACCCTTAAGAGCAGAGCAAAACGAAAAAAAAAACAGAAAGAGCGCAACGAAAACGAAGTAATAGCACGGGCAGGCGATGCGCAGATTTACATGAAGTTATCCTTAAATATTATAAAACGCAGTTTGTCTCTGTCTGACTGCACGTTAGTGCACTTAATTCTAGACTTGCATATCCGATTTACATGGCTTTCATTTTAATTCGTAGATGTGTTCTATGGCTAGGATTTATAACGTGTAGGTAATCCCACGCGAAGTCACAGCTAGTGTAAATTGAACCAGGCAGCCCCGATTGCGTATTACAACTATCTATCATAATTCCTTCCCTGCCCTTCTGACTGCAAACCCTGAATGCGATGTGTTTGCGGATGAATGGAATAAAATTATACGTATATGTCTAGTGTTCTGTGAGAGACAGTATGCAAGGAGTCCACTGTTCCATGTTAGTTAAATTAAATTATATAATTGTCAATATTGATCTTTTTATATTTCTTGTAACTGTTAATTAATGTAATTGGTGCTGTACCGTTTTAATTAACTATAAATAAATAAAATAAATTCGAAACATTTTGAAGAAAATTCCTTGTCTATTGCTTCATATGTCTGAACAAATGAAAATATATTCAAGTTTAAAAAACCCCCGACCCAAACATTTCCTCATTTCTCTTTCCTACTCCATCACCAGACCCTGTTCATCATCTATCTATAACTTAATCATTGAGACCATTCCAATGCGCTCAAACACAGGTGATGCTGTAGCATCAGTTCAAGGTTACTATGTTCTTCTAATATCATTGAAGTAACAGAATATTAAATTTCTAATCAAGCAGACCCGTGGAAGACGCTCACATCCATTCATCAACTAGAAAAGAGCTGTTAATCTTCAGACGGCTGAACCGATTTTCATAAAATATGTCTAAGAACCATCACTAGAAAACCTGCTTTTAAATAAAAAGACCGCATTCAAATCGGTTCACCCGTTTATGAGCTACGGTGCCACAGACAGACACACACACATCGCGGTCAAACTTATAACACCCCTCTTTTTAAACGTTTTTGACCGAGTTTGATAATTCTTTTTTTTGTATGAAAGGGTATGCTCCCGGATTGGTCCCATATAAATTTTATTAACTTTGCTGGAATAGTTTTTGAGTAAGCTTCAATAATACGTATTTTTCCCACTTAGTATAAGTGGATGATATGATGATAACTTCCTGCGACTGTTATTTACATAGCAGGTAGTGGTATTCGAATTTGTGTGAGGTAGGTAACTACAAAATGAAAAATAAAATCTTTAATTTCGGAAGTCGGTGGCAAAAAACGAAAATTCTAAACCAAAGACACCGACTTCCGAAATTAAAGTTATTTTTCACTTTGTAGTATTTTTTTTCGGAAGTCGGTTGTTTTTTTTTTGTAAAAAGTTTTTGTGTTAAAAATTCGTTTGCTCGACAACGTATATTAACGCAAAGAATGTTGTTGAATTTTCAAAATGAAAGGTATGACCATTGTAAGTGTGTAACGCAATTACCCCGCAGATTTAAGACCCATTGGAATTCGAACCAAACCAACGGATGAACATCCGTTCAGAAATATGATGCCACAAATAAACAGACATAGCATAACATTACGCCTCTATTCTCCGAAGGATCAGGCAGAGGTGTTACTATAGTACACCTACATTTCGCCAGTTATGTTTCAAACTCAAACTCAACGCATTTATTTTTACAGGCACTTTTGAATAGTCAAATAGTCGCGTTAGTTAGTCAGAAAGTTGAAGCTAGTTGCCCATTCCAAAACGTAGATCTTTATGGAGAAGAACGGGCAAGAAACTCCAAGGACACTCTTTTAAATATAGAAAATTACAAAATCCTGGGTACATTATTCTTGTTACTTCTATATGTGAGAACAATGTCCAAAAAATAATCAAAACAATTCAAAATATAAGATGAAAAATAAGCCATGGCAGATAAGAGATGATCAGTCACAACTGACGGCGCCCGTTCACGAACATGACGCGTGGATCAGCAGCATCCAGCTCAACCATTTTGTAGGGAACCGAATGATCCAACACACTCGCCACCATCAGCGAGACATTTAAGTGAGTATGACATACTCTCAATCGCCATGCTCTTTCAAGTCAACATACATCTTAATAACATATTTTTTTTAAACGGCTCCATGGTACTCACATTTACAAAAATTAAAAAATGTTTCTAAATTATACAAAACTAATTTGCAATGTATTATTTATTTATTTAAATGAAAAACATTATCCATTGGAGTATTCCGCAATTATAAACTTGTTTAAATAAAAAATAAACATTATGTTGGTAATGTCACAAAAAATAAAAAGGGTTTAAGTCCCATGTAATAGGGGACGAGCCTATTGCCATCAACCGGGCAAAAATCCATTGGGCAAAAATGGATTTATTCGCTTTAATATGAACATGTTGGCGGCCCCCCGCCACGCTACATACGGATGCGTGGCTGGGTGGCTGACAAACAAATGACCCTCGCATCTAACGTGGCTGACCTGTCCGTGCACATCATACATACTAGTGGAAGATCGACTATACACTAGTGCTACGTATTCCATAATTCAAATCCTTGTATCAATGACTAGTACTATTGAAAAGATCGTAAAGATGATAACAACTGACAAGTTGTAAAGCAAACTGAACATGTGAGGTCTTAGAGTAATTTTTTTTTAAACACATATTTGTTTACATTTTTGGAAACTAACTTTTAAACGCAGGATAGGTACTTACGCTCCATATACTGATCTTGCAAGCAATTTATTGAGAAATAAAATGAATGTTGCCAGTAATTATATTATTAATTAACCCTTCGATGCCTACACATCTTACGTAGCAGTGGACGGTCGAATTTACTCACATCTAATTTACTTTAGTACAACAGCGATAATGATTTTAATTTCCATCCACCGTATATCACCATGGAACGAGGTCCTAACCACCTCGTAGGATATATTATTATCGGACACGCAAACAGTGAGCCTATGTACTAGGGCTGGCTCTTCAACTGTTATACTTACTAGTAATTAAAAGAAATGAATGGGTATTTCGTTGCTAAATAACACGTACGGGTCGAGCGACGGTTAGGCAATGCTTGCTGCGGTCGATTCGTGGATGGGGGACGATCCATTATAATTATATCGAGACCGTTTAACGTGCCTCGGAAAGTACGGTAAACCGTTGGTCCCAGGACCCGGCTGTCCTTCGTAGATATTTCACAGTCGTTACGGATAGTCAGAAACCCAAAGGTCGGACAACCAGTCTTACCAAGAGGTAGATATCTTGTTACCCAGTGACGCTCGACGCTCAAAACAGTGAACGAAAAGATCATGAGGAAACCGGTCTGTCCTAAAACTCATTTGAAGGCATGTGACATCCATCAACCACTCCACCAATCCGCGTGGTTGAGTAGGGCCCACTCACAGAGGAGCGAGGAGGACTGAGTTGCAGCAGTGGGAACATTTTAGGCTGATAATGTTTAGTAATTTTGCAATAAATTTGTTAATTTATTTTCACAAAGCGGACAAAAGACGTGCTGAGATAAAGAACAGAATATTTTATATTTGCATTTAAGCATGGTACAATAATGGTCTGATATGGTACAATAAATAATAAAAATCGGCAATAATCGAGCGTGCCCAGAACATCTGTTCACTCTTGCTTTGAAGGCAGGCGGTTTTATGTGGAAGGGAACACATACGCTGGCAAAGAGTTCCATACTTTGGCTGCACGCATAATAAATGTGGAGGAGAGAAGCGCTGAGTACGATTGGACGGGATATCAACCAAGCGGAGATGGTACCCTGCAGTACGCCTGGTATTCTGGTAGTAAAAGGGTGATGGTGGGATCAGGTCATGGAGCTCCTGCGCTCACTTTCCGAAGTACAGTCTGTAGAAGACCGACAGGCAAGCAACATTACGCCGATGAGCCAGGCTGTAAACCCTAGCTACCAACGTTTCGTCGCCTATGAGCATATTTGCTCTGCGTTCAGAAAAAGTAAAAACAAAAAAATAGAAAGTGTGGCAACCCTATACAACCCCTCGTTGTACTCGGCCACAATCACACTAATTGCAAAAAGCGCTATCTATATAACTTTTATCGCAACTACAAATAGAATTCTGTTCTTTATTTAGATATTTTAAAATAAACTAATTTTGTGTTTAGTAGACAGTGTTTCTCCTATTTCGTAGTTGTGTTTACAAACTCAAACATATAACAGTACCTACAGCTTTGGATCAACAATCTACAGGACGTAGGCAAGTGTTTGTTTTGCTTGGGAATTGAACCCACCACTGAAACAGAACTAATAATAATAATAGTCCCCCAGTCCAAATTTCTGCCATGGCAGCCAATCTCACCAGAGACTAAATCAGCATCATCGGCGCGGGAGATATTATAGTGCACAAGTGTGTACGCAGACACAGGTGCACTCTCTCTTCCCTCACTCAAACAGTCCGATGGGACGGTAATCCGACACGACCGGAGCCCGACCGTTAATAAGTATTCAATAAGGATAAAATGTGCATGAGTAGGTAATAATATTCAAAATGTCAGTCAACTAATAATTTCAAATATCACCGGCAGAAGGCGCCAAAATGTCAAGACAATGTAAAGTTTTAAATGCCACGAAGATAGCGTTAATTTTAGTAACATTACGACTTTTAAACATAAAATATTAGTACCTACATTAATATTACGACGTTTTATCTAGCATAATATCACGCCTGCCTTCTTCTAAGGGGTAGACAGAGGGATACCCAAATTTCGCCAGTTATTTTTATACCATAAACCTTCGATCAACACGAAGCCATACACATAGTCAGCACATAAACGCATCACCACTAGCAGTTGCCCACGATTTGGTACGCATTATGATCCCTTAGGGGTGGATTTTCCAAAAACACGTAGATGTTTACTTCTAACAGTTCAAACCAGAAACAATTAGAGACGAATTTTCAAAGTTAACTTTGAAAATTACGGATTTCCGTACAAACTATGACCCCCTACTTAGGGGTGGGATTTTCAAAGATCGTCGATACGAGCGTCAAACGATCCTTGTAGCCTTGTGTCAACCACAGTGAATATTTACGAGTATTTTCTAGGAGTTGTTGGCAAAAGTGTAATGCAAATACGAGGTCGATTATACAATGAGGTTTTCTATCGAAAAGTTCTGGATCACAGGTCCAATTAGGGGCCTATACTATATACCTAATCACACTTTAAAAGGGTGTGATTCCAATTAGTACTCAATAACACCTTTGTTAGTTAAAACAAGAGCTCAGCGTGAAGTCGTGGGTTCGAACCCCACTCGTTGAAGTATTGTTTTTGTGATAAGTATATTCATTTGGCAGAGAGCATAATATTAAAGTATTAGTTATAATTATGACAGATTATATTTGTTTAGGGCATTTTGTTTTGCTTAGACTCCAAACAGATGACCTTACACCTGTGTGCCTGTGACTTCAACTCTTGTCTCTAGTCTTCCCGTCGCCCGTCATGTGACTGGTGGATACTGGTTTTACTGGAAAATATTTCGAGCTCGCTTCGCACGCTCTTACATCCTACGTTTTCGTACAGTTTCTCAAACTTTTCTGCATAGTGGGCGAAGGGGCGCCTCATTTAGTTTTGCTCTGGACCCCCAACAGGATTTAAGCACATCGCTCATTATAAGAACACCACTCCGACACGGCAAATAAATGGTCATTCAAGTTAGGATTTTAAATCAAATGCATTAAAGTCTATTTTACGATGGCTACACTGAATAGTGGACGGCTCGCCGGCCGCTCACTGCCCGCGAGCCGTCACACGTAAAATAGACTTTAATACATTTGATTTAAAATCCTAACTTGAATGACAAGTTATTCGCCGTGTCGGAGCAGTGCTGTTATAATGAGCGATGTCTTTTAGTCCACCACTGCCTGTTATGTCACCGTTCTCCTTCAAACCGGAACACAGCAATTGCTTGACGAGACAATCTGGTGTCAGTTCTTCCCTGAAGAAACTGTTTCACTAGCTTCTCTACTACTAAGTAGGTAAACAGTAAGTAGGTAACTGAACTTCAGCTTACCTCTTAAACTTGAAATGGAGGCAGGAGACACGAAACACCTGAAATTAAAAAAAAATTGTTACAGTCAAGTCTTTTATATCTTCGTCAGTATTCAAATTCTTTCCTTCAAGTTAGGACTACTAGGACTAGGTTTTGAAGTTAAGGCACTGTCTGAAACACATCCTTACATATTATAAAACAAAGTTCCCCGCCGCGTTAGTTTGTCTGAACGCGATAAACTCAAAAACTACCGAATGGATTTTCATACGGTTTTCACCAATGGACGGAGTGATTCATGAGGAAGGTTCAAGTGTATAATGCATTAAGGTTTTGTGTAAATTGGCTGAAATATGACGATTATTGTTGAAGATATCCGAAATAATCATGCCAATTGGGAGCTTTCTGTCGTGCGCTTTGTAAAACAATACAAAAAATAACAATAGAAATCCAGCAGAATATCTATATATGCGCGCGAGGGAGATGCAAACTGCACGCCCTCGCGACCCTAGTCGCCGCAGGAGACGCCCCGGACGTCGGGAGTCGAGAGCCAACTTCCGGCCACCGTAGGCGCGGGCTTGCGGACGGTGAGCAATGGGCAGCTCGCCGTCCGATAAGGACCAGGCCCGTGTCGACGGCGCGTTGTGTTCCACGCGCGCCTCAAACAGATGTCAGCACCAACCGACGGGGTCGAAAGACCAATGCCTGCTGGGGTTGCGGGTTTGTCCGAAAGGGATAACGCGGCCCAGGCACACAGGCAACGGAAGGAACACGGGTGGGTTTTAGTCAGTAAAAGTCTGACACACCCTCTCGCTTTGCCCAGAGCGGGAGAAACCATTTGATGATTTCCCATCCTGAAAAAAAAAAAAAAAAAAAAAAGGTATATTTGCCTGACACATGCTGAGCTGGACTTCCATTTGGTGCAACCTTGAGACACGCATCGCACTTTGTATGTTTCACTATTTTAAAGTGTCTTAGCGGTCTTAGCCAATAGTCATCACAATGTCTTTATTTTCTTCTATACGAGAATTGTATTTTTTGTTTGGCACCTTATAGATATATTCATGTATTTAGTTATTATTTAATCGTGTTTTTGTATTTTGTGCTATGTCTTTTGTGTGCACCAAATAAACGATATATCTATTCTATCTAAAGTTAGATTAAAACCCCAGTAAAAATCTAGGTAGACCCGGTAGTACGTTCCTGTGGGATATTTTCTGATATCCATGCGGGCGAAGTCGCGGGCAAAAGCTAGTATATATATAAACTCACGACGTATTTCC
The DNA here is from genome assembly GCA_947364205.1 of Agrochola lota. Lineage (NCBI taxonomy): Eukaryota > Metazoa > Arthropoda > Insecta > Lepidoptera > Noctuidae > Agrochola > Agrochola lota. The sequence goes on along the minus strand of OX376248.1, from coordinate 11,128,361 downwards.
AAGGAGGAAGGCAGAAACTACAGAACGCCATCTGCTACGATCCTTACATATCGCAGACAGACAGCAGACACCTGAGTAGACTATTGATAGAAAACTATACAGGGTGGCAGGGATATCGACGCGAAAGCTGTTACCATGGATTCAGTACATGATTCTGAACACCGCTGCGTTGAAATTTATCGTCGGTTATAAAAAAAAATCTGCTGTTTCATAGAAAAGTGCAATACCTATGCGGTCAAAATGTATGGAACAGTTGATTTCTTTTTAAATAACCGACGACGAATTTCATCGCAGTGGTGTTCAGAATCATGTACTGAATCCATGGTAACAGCTTTCGCGTCGATATCCATGCCATCCTGTATAGTTTTCTATCAATAGTCTACTGTGTATGAAATTAAAAAAAAAAAAACTAAATTCAAAATTCATTTATTCAAAATAGGCTGAGAATCAGCACTTTTCAAACGTCAAAATTACATAAGACAGTCCCCCAAAAACGCCCACCCTTCACCACTTCCTAGTGCTTAGCTGGGAAGAAGAAGTGGCGCAACAAACTCCCCAGCATGTATGTCCCTGCCATCCTGTACATAATAGATTGATAACCAAGATCGAAATAGCACACAACGTAATGAATGTCGTGTTGACATCAACCTAAAACCTTTTTAATGGCCTGGCCATTTCTTGGCAAAATTATTTTTTCTGTTTTGATTATCAGTCTATCAGTGTCACATTTTTAATTCGGTCTGACATGTAAAGAAGATGGCTGAATGTCATTCTGCGGTATTGACATTACGACGCACTATAAATGCAGATTCCATCGTGCAATGAGCGGTCAAAAATAGTCCTTAACGTGACGAACTTACTAAGCTGTTCAAAAAGTAATGATAATCGGTTATTTTTATTTTTGCTCAGCGCATAAGGGTCCTAGCGTGAAGTTTATTAAACAGTAACCTTCCTCAAAAATTAGGTTATCTAATGCAAATCCGACTGGTAGTTCCAGAGATTAGCACGTTCAAACTTACAAAAAAAATCTTCAGCTTTATTATTAGTATAGAAAATATGAACCGAGTATCATTACTTTTGGAACAGCCTAGTATTTTGACACAGAGGGTGACACATAAATCCCTCTGCTTACACCTTTGGGAAATGCAGCCGTGATGTTTTGTAAAAATCCAAGATCAAACAAGAAATACACTCAAATCAATTTAGAGAGTCCCAAGAGCATACTGAACAAAAATACACACGCGTCTCTGTCACGAGCAATTTTGGCTGAAAATATTGATATTAAGCACAAAGAAATAAGTGTGTTCTTCAAACGCAACGTCTGTCTGTCTGTCTGTCTGTTTATTAGTCTAGTAGGATTACAAATACACATAACATAAAACATAACAACACGTCAATAATCCCAGGGCCAGGCAGAGCTGTACCTATAGTACACCCACATTTCGCCAGTTATGTATATTAGGGGGCGAGCCACAAATCCAGACTCCGGGCTGCTACTGCGAAATTCTGGAAGGAAAAACTCAATGACAGTTTCCCTGACCCGGGAATCGAACTCAGGAGTCAGAATCTCATGCTCAGCAGTAGACTACTAGACCAACGAGGCACACTTACAGTAGCAATGGCTTTCATTTTGACAGTTCAATAACATTCATTGCGATAGTTACATTTTTGAGCAGACAAATTTTTCGAACATAGACACTTAAAATACACTTTTGAACGTCAAGATTTTACAAAAAAAAAAAAAATGAATCTGGTCGCCCCTTCCAAAAGGTAGTTTTCGTATGGAGAAGAATGGGCAAGAAACTCCACCGTTACTCTTTTAAAATGTTTCACAATATTTTTTTACTATACCACAATAAGTATAAGAAATTAAAACCGGCCAAGTGCGTGTCGGACCACGCACAATGAAGGGTTTCGTAGTTGAGATGAATTTATCCCAAGAACATTTACAGTGCCTGTAAATGGTTTAATTGAAATAAATGCTTTGAGTTTGAGTTTATGGGAAAATTGTGAGATCATGTTTTTCAAACCGCATTTTTAAGTTGGTCGATTATTACTCGTTAACCTGTACAGCCTACTCTGCTCGCATAGTTTTTTTTTTAATTTCGTTATATATACTACCGCTGTGAATTTTTTCACAAATCCTAGTACAACCATTTAGCTGGCAGGGGGATACACTTGACTCTAACAAAAAAAATCTGTTAAAAGCTTAATATATCGCAAACAAATCCCTGAATCCAATGATTTCCACAAACTCAAAATATTTTTGAACGATCTTTCTAACGATACCCCACAACACGGGGTAGATGACCAAAAAAAAAACATCCCCACTTTACGTGTAGGAGAGGTAGGTACCCTAAAAAAAACATTTTTCCTGATTTTATTTTACCACTTTGTCGGCATGATTAATATGTATACATATGCCAAATTACACACGGAGAGACAGACAGACGGACAACTATAAGGGCGAAACTATAAGGGTTTCTTATTTACTACGGAACCCTAAAAAAGGTTGATAAGATAAATAAATAAAAGGATAATTAATATGGTAATATACAATCTTAAATATAATATACATCTAACAATAAAATATATAAATTATGTTAGTTACATTTTTGAGCAGGCAAATAAATTATTTCAATTAGGCACATAAAAGTCACTTTTCAACGAAAAGATTTTACCAAAAAATAGAATTTATTCTAGTCGCCTCTTCCAAAAGGTAGTTTTCGTATGGGAATGGGCAACAAACTCCACCGTTACTCTTTTAAAATATAAGTTCATCCCAACTACGGAACCCTTCATTGTGCGTGGTCCGACCCGCTCTTGGCCGGTTTTATTATGATAAAACTACAACTTAATGATTTTCGGACTTTTCCTTTACTTGTGCTGTGAGACCATGCTTCTTGCCAAATTTCATGATTCTAGGTCAATGGAAAGTACTCTTGGCTGGTTTTGATTTATTTGCGAATATCAAAATAATTCGCATAAATGGCCGTATTTTTTCATTGCGTTGACTTAGAAGCATGAATTTTTTTGGAGCTCCAAGGGACCATAGACCTACGTATTTGATATTAATTCCAACTTGATACCTCCACGCGTTCCTGCGAAAAGGGTCTTGACAGGCAGATTGACAGACAGACAGACAGACTGAAAACGAAGTGATCCTCTAAGGGTTACGCATTTTCCTTTTGAAGTACGGAACCCTAAAAGGAATTGCTGCCTTAAAAACATGAGGTATTTAAACCCCTGAACATCACTAGTCATTATACAAACACAATAATAACACTTCGCTTTTACTAAAAACTCATACTTAATAACTATTTGCACTTTAAAACTGACATTACAAACAACTTCCAACCTTATCATCCTCGAAATAACTCACATATTTCTTTGGAACTGAATAAACAACCCAATTTGTGTACCACGAAGCTTCTGTAAATGATTTCCGACTGTGCGTTACTAGTTTCAAAGTGTAAATTCGGTTGTAGTTTACATCAATGGGGGTTTAAAGTAGATATAACCCAATAAACCATGGTTTCTGCTTTGATTTCCTTCTCTCATATGTCAGAGGGTGGCATGGGGGAGCATCAAATGTTATTATGGGGTGTGCCTGTCAATTTAAAGCTTTTAACAAAAATAGGATGAGCAGAATGTCAAGTTTTAATTTGGTTTCTGACTACCTCGTAGTGGTCGCAAGCTCTGCTGCTGAGTGGTGAGGGTCTTAGGTAGAGATGCCGCGAATACTTGTTATAGCGAATAGTCAAATACCGATTAATCGCCATTCCCTATGGCGAATAGTCGAATACTCGCCATTATTAGTCGACTTATAAAAGGCAATATAATAAAAAGTTTATTTATTCTCAAATAATAAAATAGTTTATTTATTTTGTGAGGCAGGTTTGATTTATGAAATGATTTGGATGCATGATATGTCTCTTTTGGACTTTCAACATGACTGATTTTTGGCTAACTTTAAATATTAATGAAAATAATACTAAGCGTGTTTTGTTTTTACTTTTTATTAAAGTTTATTTTGAAGTCTATATTTTTTCTGTTCATTATAAGTTTATTTTTATTTAACCGACTTCCAAAAAGGAGGAGGTTATATGTTCGTGGCGTATGTATGTTTTTTTGTTTTTATTTTTGTCCACCGATTTTTCCGTCAATTGTGGGCCGATTTTGAAAATTCGTGTTTGTTTTGTAATTGTATTGTGTGTGTTTTAGTCTGTGCTAAATAAATGTATCTTTCATTCTTTTTCTTTCTTTCTTTCTCTGTATGTCCGCGTTGTTCTTCTAAACCCCGCAACAGATTTGGACGAGGTTTTCACCATCGTTTAGAGAATTTATTCCGGAAGGTTTACGTGTATAAAACGTTAATATTAAAGTTACGTTTACCTAAGAAATCTCAATGTTTTGTCAAGTCGTAAAGACCGCGCGAAGCAGGAGCGGGCCGGTAGTAATTTAAATGTACAAATTCGCTTTTCTACGAGCTTTCATTCAGCAGCTTAACGGTGACCAAAGATTTCTTTCAAGTTTTAAATTTCGTGTAAGAGTACCCTATTAACTTCTATAATAAAGTTTTATTTGATAAATATAAGTACTTAACTAGCTCCTGCCAGCGACTTCGTTCGCGTGAAAGATCTTGTTACCCAACCCACCACCTCGCATCGAATCGTCCGCCCGCGATATTATTTAGTTTTCGATTAGTTTTCTGATTTATTCTTTATGCTCGGCTCCTGATGGTCCTAGCGTAACCTTCCTCAAAAATTGGGCTATAAATGGCAAAAATAATTTTTCAAATTCGACTGGTACCAGACATGTCAGATCGGACCACGCACAATGAAGGATTCCGTAGTTGGGATGATGAATTTATCCCAAAAACAAACTTAACTTAGTTGTAGTTGAAAAACATGTTCTCATGTTGGTTAGTCACACTATACGAAAAGAAGAACATGTTCTTCCATCCCATCTACATCGATAGTTCTGTTTTCTGCATTAGTTCGTAGTCATATAGAATACTGCTCTATCGTCTGGTACCCAGTACATAATATCCATATTCAACGCATCGAAAGAGTTCAAATAAAATTTATAAAAAGACTCTCTTATAAAGCAGGTATAAGGAATACAGTTAAAAACTATAAAGATAGACTGAATCACTTTAAAATGAAATCTTTGCACTGGCGTCGAGATTTTGCAGGTCAAATTTTCTTATTTAAGATATTAAATCAAGGCGTGGATTGCTCACAGCTTCTATCTTCAATCAATATTAATACGCCCCGGTCGTCAGCTAGACTTCATAATTATAAGCCTTTTGCTCCTGATGGCCGCAAAACCAAGTACGGTAGAAATGCCCCCCTTTCCTATATTCTCAGAAAGTGTAACGACATTTTTCACGATTGTGACCTCGACATATTTTCAGGCAGCATCGCAAAGTTTAAAAGAGCTTTGCTCAATAATATGTAATTCTTGCTCAATAATGTTTCCCTTTTTGTTTTTTATTTATATTTATTTTTATTTTTATTTTATTTTTATTTTTATTTTTTTTTGTCTGTTTATTTTAATTTGTGTGTGTGCTTTGATTATAATTCTTTTAGTTAGTTATGTTTTTAGTTTGTTAGTTAATTCAATCTTATTCTTATTTAATTTAATTCAATTCAATTTAATTTCATCCAATTTAATTCAATTCATTTTTATTAAATTCAAAATAATAATAATAAAAAAAAATAAAAAAAAAAAAAAAATATTTTTTATTTAAATTTTTTTTTTTTTTTATTTTTTTTTTGTATTTGTTAATGATTGTTACTTTGAATGTCCTTGTGTGTATTTAGTTGGTTTGCCTAAATAAATAAATAAATAAATAAATAAATAAACGTTACGGTCAATTCTCCACCTGCAAAATAATTTAAGTCAGTGATCGCATTTCTTTTCTTTATGCGGTAAAACTACAAATTAACAATTTTCGCACTTTTTCCTTTACTTGTGCTGTGAGACCTTGCTTCTTGCCAAATTTCCTGATAGGTCAACGGGAACTGCCCTATAGGTTTTGATTATTTGCGAGTGTCAAAATAAATCGCATAAATGGGCGTATTTTTTTATTGCGTTTACGTAGAAGCTTGATTTTTTTTAGAGCTCCAAAGGACCGTAGACCTACGTACTTTATATAAATGTCAACTTGATACCTCCACGCGTTTCTGAGAAAAAGGTTCTCGACAAACTGACAGACAGACAATTAACGAAGTGATCCTATAAGGATTCCGTTTTTCCTTTTGTGGTACGGAACCCTAAAATCCAACAAACTCTTCAGCTTTATAATATTACAAATTCGCATTTCAACGAGCTTTCATTCTGCAGTCCACACGCTGACCTTTCTTTCAAGTTTTAAGTTCTGTATAAGACTACCTTAACAACCTATTATTATATACTAGCTTTTTCCCGCGGCTTCACTCGCGTGGAAGTCGGAAATTATCCCCCGGGAACGTCCTACCGGGATAAAAAGTATGTGTTAATCCAGGTTATAAACTAACTGTCTGCCTCATCCAAATCCTATGAGTAGCATAACATAATGATTGAATACTATCGTGAATTCATGCATGCCTAGTACTTTCTGTTAGGTTACTGCTCAGAAATTGTACACGTCTAATGATTGAAATACTACATATCTTGAATTCATGCAAGCCTAGTACTTTTTGTGCCAAGTTTCAAGTTTATTAACTCAAGGAATCATGTTGTCCCATACAAACTTTGCCCCCTTTTTCACCCCCTTAGGGGTAGAATTTCGGAAAATCCTTTCTTATTGGAGGCTTACGTCATACAAAGAACACAGCCTCCAAGTTTCATGTCTCTACGGTCAGCGGTTTAGGCTGTGCGTTGATCCGTCAGTCAGTCAGTCATTCAAGACAAAGCATTTTATTATGTATAGATTTATTTTTTATTTTCATCTGAACTATGTATGTATTACTTGTTTTAATTAATTCATTCTGTTATTATCTGTGCATATCGTAGTGCATGCTATGCTTTTCTATAAGTAAATAGTCGTCCATATCATAATACCTAATCTATAATTCACTCTTCTTCTTTTCGTGTTGTTAGTGACTAACCTGGTGTCAGAGTTTTAAAGCCGCCCATGGGCCCCTGACTTGGCTTCACATGCCATCGAGAAATATCTCTCAGGTATGCATGGTATCTCAGGTGGTATGGGTTTCCTCACGATGTTTTCCTTCACCGTTTTTGAAGCAAGTGATATTTATACAACACGCATATGAATCTGAAAAGTCAGAGGTGCGTGCCTTGGGTTCGAACTCGAAACCTATGACTTGGCAGTCCGACGGTCACACTACTAGGCTGTCACTGCTAAATAAATAAAATGTTTCTTTATATCTTATAATTACTCGTAGATTAGTTATGCGTGTGCCTCTATGTAAAGTTAACTAACGTTAAAAAATACAGGGTCAAATTAAATTAGCTAGCTAAACTTCGCAGACGTGATCGTTATCTAAACATGAGAAAATGAAAACCGAAATCAATGTTTTTTTTTGTTTAAAAGTTTTTGTGTTGAAACAGTCTATAGCGTAAAAAGCACGTATTACTTGACTAAGAGCGCGAACACCCTGGGTTAACTATCATTACTATAACGAATACGTACGAATTGTTTGGATATGTAGCCGGTGACGTCGCCATGGCGTCCCAGTGTGTTAGCGGTCTTATTAATTTAAACAACGAAATATTTCGCAGCTATTTACGACGTTGCCAGCTTTTGAAGCTACTCTGTTCTGTATATAGTACATGATTGGACGAATTTCATAGTGAATATCTGTGGACGCTCGCTAAGCTGCGCAATTGGCTGTGCCGTACCCACGCCGTGACGCAGACCGTTGCGACAACGCGAGGAGATGCCATATATGAGGAACTTTGCGTGCGCGCAGAACTAAACGAGTCTGTCGCCACTAAATACGATCTAGTTTTTGACTCCGTGAGTGAAAATTGATGATCGAATTGTACATATTAGCGAGTTCTGTCACTCGTGCCTGCCTCCAGGATCGGCGATCTACTCAAAAGACCGTTTACAATCCTTAGAAGACAGAGACAGCCGAAAAAAGGTGAGTCGTACTCAGAATTTGCTCTGTTGGATTTGTTCCTTGATTGGGTGAACGAGCTGGGGGCTTAAAGGCTTGTGCAGACCAGCGCGACTTGTCGCGCGACGCGACGCCGCACAGTGGATCGTCCCCATACAAGAGGTCGGACATAGAATTAAAAATTGAAAAAGTATTTAATTGAAAAAAATGAAATATACAGTTGCATTACTCTATTATGGAACTACAAAAAATGTTACTACAATTTTTTTATTTGACCAGCACTTTATGAGCAATTCGATGAAAACTGTTATTTTTCTATGGAAATGGTCACAAAAATGTCTGTATCTCATGATTCCCTCCTTGTTTCGATTTGCGGTTTTCACTACTGTTATTTACCCATTTTATGCCACATTTTCTTCAAGGACACATGGTGCCCCCAGCGACCCCCTTCCGAGATATTTTGCTTTTAGTAACTATACTTTTTATTGTATAACTGATGAAATGGAGGTACATTAAGTATATTCATTACTGAGAATAAGTCATCCCTAAGTAGTTCCTTAAATAACAGGTGCATTTGCGATTACTTTAATGACTTATGAACGCTTCTGTTGCCATACAACAAAAGCGTTAATGAGTCCTTAAGTAAAGATTACCAGTACTTGCTTAATCTAATTAGTTATTGTAATTACTATGTTAACAGCCCTTAATCTCTGCATTGTGATTGGATAATGTCATCATTAGCTTAGTAATGACCGAGTCGAATTTACAATAACACATCGAAAAGAAATAGAGTTTTATGATCAATAAGAAAATATGTAGGTATAAAAATATTTTTTATTTAAATAATATAACACTGTAAAAATAATTTAAAAATAAAACAACTATGTACTCTAAAACAAACTAAAAAATTAAACAACTACTAAGAACTAAATTATAAAAGGAAATTAATTAATTAACACGACCATTTAGTTACTAACAACAATAGAAAAGAAAGAAAAAAAAAAACATTTATTGGCCGATGGGTGGCATAACACAAAACAAAAAAAGAACAGAATAAAAAAAAAATACACAAAAACAAGAAATTAACAAAGAAACTGCTTGTTAATAATAATATTAGGTACTATAAGACTTAAACTATATTTTCTTCATCTTCATCAATAACGACATCATGATCATTATTATCGTCATCATCTTCTTCAACGTCACTACATGCAGCAAGTGTATCAGTTGAAACGTCAATGGACTCCAATTCACTCTGATCAACTATGAGTAAATCGTCTAGTTCACTAAATGAAGACTTTTTGGCTTTATTTGTCATCTTCGGTCGTAAGCTAGTGAGAAGAGGATCGGAAGATAATAGCAGATTATGAAGAATGTCTTCATTAGTGGCGATGCTACTATGCTTTCGTGTATGATATTCTCTAAATTTACGAAAATCCTTGTTTCTTGCTTCAGATGCTTCTTCAGACAAAAAACCTATAGGTACTACTGATAAGTGGTCCACTATCTGTGATCCATGAATCACCAATTTGTGTAAACTTCCTGGCATGTTATACCATGGATATAATTCCACGAATAAATTTGCTGTTTCATCACAATATAATTTAAATTTTTGGACTTGAATTTTTTCGCCTGAGGAAATGCATTGCAAAATAACGGCGAGTCTTCTAATTAAATTAACGTCTAATTTAGTAATTTCCGCAGTCGTTTCAGGGTTTGCAAAAAACCTTCTTGCAGCATTTCCAGTGTTTGTATTGCCACTACCCTGCTTAACAACGTCTTGAAGTAAGCCTGTGCTTCTTCGGAAAGCTTCTTGAATGGCTTCTTTCTTATCTTTAACTTTTTTTTTATTTTCGTCACCTTTTGCTTGCCATGATTTTATGTCCATTCTGTAAGCAATGTGTAATAAACACTCCATAGACCGAATCCAAGCATGCAATGAGCTAAATCCATGCTTGTATAAATCTGTATTCACGGGTTTAGCTCTCACTTCTTCCAAGTTATTCATTTCGCTTGGGCGAGCTTTGCACAAATCACACACTGCTGCCGATGTACCAGATATGATTGAATGTACCTTACCATCAATCATGGTTAGCCATAGATTGTGAGTAACAGTAGCATTGCCGCAATCAGTCGGGTTCAGTTCACGAATCTCGGTCTCAAATATTTCCATTTCAGCCTTAACATTCGCTTCCGTTTCTTTCATAAATGTAAATGAAATCGGGCGACAATATGTGGTTGACGATGGCCGATCATTCTGCCACACTATACTTCCACTAGAAGTCACTAACTTAAGCGGTACAAGACTTGCCATAAATACACTGGATAAGACTTGTTCACTTGTTGTTGTCGTTTGATGGTAAATGCTTTGACTTGAAGCTCCATCAAAACCCCATTTACTGTGAAGCACAAGTGGTTCACCAGCATCAAAATTTGATTCAAGTGAATCGATCAGCCTCCTAACTGTAAGATCAAGGAGGGCTTGGATCCGTATCTTTGCGGAAGTTTCAGTCACAGTTATGTCTTCTTTTGCCGGATAGCATTTAAGCTTTTCTTTAACTAACAAGTAGTAGCTTGGGTATTTCGCATGACCTTCTTTTAAACTAAAGTCCCGAAGTGTGATGTAACGCCACTTGGATAACTGCAAGTAAACGTAAAGAGCAAGTGCTTTGTGAGTAGGAACTTCACGAAGCGAAGGATTCTGCTTAGTTTCCAGGACATTTAAAACTGTTGAGACGTGTTCAGGATTTTCCAGCAAATTTTTCATTATTCTGGCCATATCATTTTTTCCGGCAGACTTAAGTATACTTTCAACAGTATGCAAAAGATCATCCGGACGACTGCAACTAGCAAAATTTTCATTAACACGTCTTCTTTTGTGTCTAGTCGATAAATCTTCAAAGCGTTTGCGAGGAAATGTATATGTTGAAGTTGATGCATCTGATTTTGATGGACTGACTACCTCTTCTGCCTCATTTTCATTTGCTTCTTCAGTGTCAACAACATTTTCTTTAAAGCAATCTGGCCAAACGATATCGGAATTTAACCACTCTCCGTTCTTGTTAATGAACCTGTTGACTGTCCTTCTTGATTGCATCCATTTGGTGTAAACCCTATAGCAAAATCGTCGACACCAGTTCTTGAGATCCGTCACATCACTTTCACTTAACTGGACGTTAGTACTCGACTTCAATGTGTTAAATAAATTGTCATAGTCACGAAGATCTTTATGATTACGAAGAGCAACGTAAAGATCTAGATAAGTAGAAAACCCACGGAAAGCCATAATGACAACACTTGATAGAAGTTATAATTACAACTGAATTACATTTGCTAAACACACTCAAATATATAGGGCAGCAAGTAGGCAACTAGCAATGAATTTGATAAGCTAATGATGACATTAGACAATCACTATGCAGAGATTAAGGGCTGTTAACATAGTAATTACAATAACTAATTAGATTAAGCAAGTACTGGTAATCTTTACTTAAGGACTCATTAACGCTTTTGTTGTATGGCAACAGAAGCGTTCATAAGTCATTAAAGTAATCGCAAATGCACCTGTTATTTAAGGAACTACTTAGGGATGACTTATTCTCAGTAATGAATATACTTAATGTACCTCCATTTCATCAGTTATACAATAAAAAGTATAGTTACTAAAAGCAAAATATCTCGGAAGGGGGTCGCTGGGGGCACCATGTGTCCTTGAAGAAAATGTGGCATAAAATGGGTAAATAACAGTAGTGAAAACCGCAAATCGAAACAAGGAGGGAATCATGAGATACAGACATTTTTGTGACCATTTCCATAGAAAAATAACAGTTTTCATCGAATTGCTCATAAAGTACTGGTCAAATAAAAAAATTGTAGTAACATTTTTTGTAGTTCCATAATAGAGTAATGCAACTGTATATTTCATTTTTTTCAATTATATACTTTTTCAATTTTTAATTCTATGTCCGACCTCTTGTATGGGGACGATCCACTGTGCGCCGGTTATTGTTATACCGTACAGTTTTCTTAGAAATTGCATTGTTTGAGTCGCGTCGCGCGACAAATCGCGCTGGTCTGCACAAGCCTTAAAACGGCCGCTTTGGCAGAATTATAATATTGTTATTATTATGACTCACACAAACTGTCACAAGCTGACAATTAATAATATTATCTGCGTTCAATTCATATTACGCAGTTCATCTGTTTGACAGTTTTATATCATTATGAAATAACATTTAAACTGTAAAAAAAAGTCATTCGATTAACAAAAACTGTAAAGACAAAATATCCGGTAAAATTATGGTCTTCGTTTTTTTCATTCGGAAATATTTACAAATATGAATTGAATATAATTCAGCTAAAAATATGTGTCACCATAGAGGGATTGTTGGGACTTCAGAAAATTAATTGCTTTTAGAGGAATTGCTTAATGTGGCCGTTTTAGGCCCCCTGAACTCCGTTCGTACAGAACTACCTATCTCCACTCCACTCCACTCGCTAACCCACACACTCTCTTAAATATTTGTCCCACCACTGTTTAAGACCACCCCATGCAAGTCCCTCTTCTCCCATATAATACTACAAAAAGGCTCGGAACCCCTAGGGCCGACGTTTTCCGAACAAATTGCATTTGCGATCGACGATCCTAAATCAAATAGGGTTTGGTAAAAAGATTTAGTTTATTGATAGATTTTTCTTATAACTATTGGATATAGATAGATGAGTTTTAGTATATAATTAAGCAGTGCTGGCTTAGTGGTGAGACCGTCGGACTGCCAAGTCATAGATCTCAAGTTCGCACCCAAGGCACGCACCTCTGACTTTTCGGATTCATGTGCGTATTGCATAAATATCACTTGCTTCAAAAATGGTGAAGGAAAACATCGTGAATGTCTGAGAGATTTCTTTCGAAAGCACGTGAAACCAAGTCAGTGGCCCATGGGCGGTATAAAAACTCTGACACCGGGTTAGTCACTAACCACACGAAAAAGAAGTATATTATTATTATGGTTTGTTCCAAAAGCATCTGATGAAAATGTAAACAAATAGATCAGGAACCGTAACTGTGGTGTACGCCAACTTGTAGTACTATTGACAAGTTGGGTGCTTTGATTTGTTTATTTGAATTCATAAACCCATTTTTTTTAATTTTAAATCACCATAAAGATGTTTCTAAAAAAAAATTGTACATGATTTTTTTCATTGATAATTTCAGTAAGTTACTAAAATCAATCTACCTCTTTTCCCAACTAAGATAGGGGTCGGCTTCCAGTCTAACCGAATGCAGCTGAATACCAGTATTTTACATGGAGCGACTGCCTATCTGACGTCCAGAACCCAGTGTTTGGGCAACACGATACCCCTTAGTAAGACTGGTTTGATAACAGATTTAAATTGAAAAGGTTTTCAGAAACCGAGGGTGCTTTTATGTCGAGAAAGGATGTTCCGATTTCGATTGTTAATTCACAAAATAAGGAATTATTTATAATCCTTGAGAAATATTGGAGCTCCCATCAATTGAGGGGAATCTTAGATCCGTCGTCATTAAAAAACACTTAAATAATCATTTGGTTCCTTTAATACCTTTCAGACAGGTTTAATGAGAGTCCCTCAATAATAGATTAGATGTTCTTAAGAAATGTTAAGCCCGAAGCTGGTCGGTTCGTGGATGGGTGATCGAGACCCGTCCGTGCCTCGGAAAGCACGCTAAGCCGTTGGTCCCAGCTATCTAGATCTTTGACGTTCGTAAGCCCAAAAGTCTGACAACCAGTCTTACCGAGGGATATCGTGTTACCCAGTAACTGGGTTGTGGAGGTCAGATAGGCAGTCGTTCCATGTAAAATACTGGTATTCAGCTGCATCCGGTTAGACTGGAAGTCGACCCCAACATAGATGGGAAAAGGCTAGGTAGATGATAATGTTTTTAGGAAAGGCAACGACTTGCCTGTCGTAGGTCGTGGATTCGAACCCAGACAGGCACTTTACTTTGCGTAATTTAATTCATCACCACTACTCTCAAAACGGTGAAGGAAAACATCGTGAGGAAACTGTAATGTCCTAGAACCAAAATTTGGAAGCATGTGATATCCACCAACACGCATTGTGCTCGTGTGGGGGATTAGCCCACTCCCTCTCACAGAGAGGAAGGAAGCTGCGTCCAAGCGGTGAGAACGTCATAGGCTGGTTATGTTAAGAAAAATAATAAATTACACGTTCGTAAATGGTCAATCAATCTGCCCGCCTTTTCCCAACTGTGATGGGGCCGGCTTCCAGTCTAACCGGATGCAGCTGAATACTAGTATTTTATATGGAGCGACTGCCTATCTGACCTCCACAACCCAGTTACTGGGTAACACGATACCCCTTGGTAAGACTGGTTGTCAGACTTTAGGGCTTCTGACAACCCGTAACGACTGTCAAAGTTCTACGAATGACAGCCGGGACCAACGGCTTAACATGCTATCCGAGGATAGTCACGGAGGAGTCTCGGTATGTAAAGATGGTCACCCATCCACGGACCAACCCCGACAAGCGTAGCTTAACCTGATAGATCGACCCGTGCGGCTGGTATTACTTAGCCACGAGCTCCTCTCCTATCCGCTTATATGGTAATAAAAAAAAAAAAAAAATATATATAATCATTAAATCATCAACAACACTCTCTAGATTCAAATTGCCTTAATGTTAGTTACATTAAGGCAATTTGAATCTAGAGTGAAAATGAATGAAATCATGACTTTTGTGGCCAATTCTTTGTTAATCCCACTTGAGATATTTTTTATACTATTTTTTAACGGAATTCTTTTCTAATACATTTTAGAGATTTTTAGGTTATTCATTAATTACCGGACACCCTATAAACAGTCTACTTATTATCATCATTTGACTTACTTTCCTAACTATATTGAAAGCGTTGGACGAGTCACAGAAAATGTCAAAAGCATCTTGCGACTCCAAGACCTCGAATATTATGCTCTTCAGTAATTCTACGCCCGCGTCTGTAGTTGAACGACCCTTTGAAACCAAACCTGTATCAAATGAAGTAATATACACTCTCTGTTAGAATACAAACCCTCACTCACACTTACACCACACACTTACTCACCGTAACTGTTTTTGTATACGAGTATAATCTATGTTACTTAGTGCTTGGGTCACCACGATATAAGTTGTGCCTAGTTTGAGATCCGCTGTTACACAACGTTCTTAAATATTACGTACGTTCTTTACTATATGGTATGAAATTCTCACTAGCAGACTCAGTGCTTGGTGAGACGACGACGTCGCCGCGCCGCGTAACCATGTAGACTAAGCCGCCGCCGCAACGCTACCGCCACCCCGCCGCCACCGCGCCGCATCGCTACCGCCACCGCTCCGCCACCGTGCCTCTAAGCTGTGTATATGCAACGTCGCCACTCAGCTAGCCAACGCCGCCGCGGATTGTAGAGTGATATATGGCAAAATCAAGCGGTGAGGGCGCGGCGGTGGCGTGGTGGTGGCGCGGTGGCGGCGCGGTGGCGGTGTTGTGGCGGTGCAGCTGCGGCTACATGGTTACGCGGCGCGGCGACGGCGTCATGTCACCGTGCACTGAGTCTTCTGTTACTGAGAATTTCATACCCATACTACTTGTATTTTTAAGAACTTTGTGTAAGCTAAATTGGTGGTACTTAACAAAATTTGAATTGAATATTAGGGTCGGCTTCCAGTCTAACCGGATGCAGCTGAATACCAGTATGTTACATGGAGGGACTGCCTATCTGACCTCCACAACCCAGTTTTTGGGTAACACGATACCTCGACAGTACCTAGGTTACAGTCTCAATAAAGTCCTAACGTAACGTTATACCTCAGTCTTGCCACAGTTAAGAGGGTTTATCCCAAAAGTTGGCAACGTCGCAAATAACTGTCAAATATTTACCTGTTTTGATTTTTAGAGCAATATTACTGAATAGAAATAAGAAATGTGGCTAACTAGCGAACAGTGGCGTAGCAAAGGGGGGGCGGCGGGGGCGAGCCGCACCGGGTGTCACCTTTTTTGGGGTGACACCCACCCGGTCTCTCAACTTTAACAACAATATACAAACAAAAAAAAAATCGCTAGCACAAAAATTTCTTTTTCGGGGATTCCTCCACTAGCACTAGCTCAGCTCTATGTATAATTCGTGGATTCCCGCGAAAGAGCCTGACGCTGTCGTGGGGGATTCCCCGTCCCATACTCGCGATCTTTGACGTCTCAGTTGCAACATTTCTCATTTGTTTCGTGAACTGTGTTGTGTTTGGTTGAAATTTTAATTGTATAACAATTCCTTTTCTGTCTTAGTTATTATTGTGTTTTGTTATTTCTTCAATATTATAAATAATAAATGATCCATGTCCTTTATCATATAAAATTTATTGCTTTTTACTTTCGATGGGGTGACACCACCAACTTCCGCACCGGGTGCCACCCAAGGTAGCTACGCCACTGCTAGCGAACTAGAATATTAATAATGAATTGCAATTATAACATTGAATTTGATGTTGTACCCATTTTAGGTGTAAAAAACGCATTTGGAAAGTTTCCAAATAGTTTTTTTACATGTAAAACTAAACATTCGGTGTTACGATAATGATAAATAATAATGCATTTCATAATCAATATTCTAGTTCGCTAGTTAGCCACATTTTTTATTTCCACACGGTAATATTGCTAAATTAATCAAAACAGTGAAATATTTGACATCTATTTGCGACATTGCCCACCTTCAGAATAAACGCTCTTAACTAGTCTTGGAATAAGATAGTAGCTACGCCGTAGTAATTTCGTAGCTGCCTCGTAGCGAGTTGCTACGGATTAGTGTTACCGTAGATGTTTCGTAGCAGTTAGGTTATTTTCTAGCAATGTAGCAATAAAAGGCGGTATGTTTCTAATATCTATCAAGGACCCCAAAAGTAATGTCATAATGATAATATTGGCTGTCATTTTGTTAAAAATGAAAAGAATTGAGCCGTTTTCACGGAAAGATTATTTTAAGGTGTAAAATTTATATAATAATATTATATCGGTCAAATTACCACCTCCTGCTTTGATGCATATTTTGTGCTCGTTTTACGGCATTTTGAATTAATCTGGCTCCAATTTAGTGATTTCTTGTTCAATGTTAGCTTTCAAGACTTGCAAGGTTTGTGGTTTATGTTGGTAAACGCAAGATTTCAAAAAGCCCCAAAGGAAGAAGTCTGGCACCGTCAGATCAGAGTGATTTTACAACCCAGAATTGGTGTTTCTAAATCTCTGTCATTGCCTGAGCTGTGTGTCTTAATTGCATTGTCACCTAATTATCTATCTACGACATAAGCGTCAAATCACAATGACATTATGACGCCAATTGCAAAATTATGGCATACTCGCATTATGACATTACTTTTCCCCCATCTTGAATATGTGTGGCAAGTGTCAACTTCAAGTCAGTTTGTTTATTTGTTTGTCTGTCTAAGTGTCTCAACTTCTGCAGTGCTTTAAATATTCAAAATTTGGACAAACCCTTAAATGACGTAAGCATCCACTTAGAAACGATTCTTGCAAATTCTACAAAATGCATGAAGTTTGAATCTTACTTGTAGCGTTATATTTTGTAGTTTGTCTTAGTGGTTAGCGACTAACCTGGCGAGGAAACCGGCATGCCTGAGTGGTATTTCTCGACGGCATGTGAAGCCAAGTCAGAGGCCTTTGGGCGGCTTTAAAACTCTGACACCAGGTTAGTCTCTATTATTTTGACTACCTCGTAGGTTTCGTGGTCGCAAGCACTACTGCTGAGCATGAGGTCCTGAGTTCGATTCCCAGATCGGGCAAAGTGTTATTGGATTTTTCTATCTAGAATTTAGCGGCCCGGAATCTGGATTTCTGCGTGGTTGATGGCAATAGGCTCGCCTCCTATTACAATTAATCTGCCTAGCCTTTTCCCAAATATATTAGGGTAGGCTTCCTGTCTAACCGGATGCAGCTGAATACCAGTATTTTATATGGAGCGACTGCCTATCTGACCCCCAAAACCCAGTAACTGGTTAATACGATACCCCTTGGTAAGACTGGTTGTCAGACTTTCGAGCTTCTGACGACCCGTAACGACTGTCAAAGATCCTCAAATGACAGCCGGGACCAACGGCTTAATGTGCTTTCCGGTGCACGGAGGAGTCTCGGTATGTGAAGATGGTCACCCATCCACGGATTTACCCCGGCAAGCGTAGCTTTACCTGATGGATCGACCCGTGCGGCTGCTATTACTTAGCCACGAGCTCGTCGCCCCCTATTACGTGGGACTTAAAACATAACTAGTGAATTGTGGATGTACTATAGAAACACCTCTGCCAGACCCTCGGGGTTTAGAAGCGTTATGTTATGTTACTATTAATGAGCACTAGTAATCACTATACTAATCGCTTTGTGACTTTTATAAATCATTTCACTAAATACAGTAACTTAATGTTCTTTACTGAAAATGTCTTTGTAACCATTTATCCATGCTAATCTTTACATACATCTACCACATACATACCTACAAATAAATAACACAAAAATGTAACGTCAAAATAACAGGTTTTTACAAAATGATTATTAAAGTTTATAGAACTTATAATTTTTCTTTTTTTAAACTTGGTTCGTCTGTTTGTGCCGGCTTATCTCTGAACCAGCTGGATCGATTTTGACGGGACTTTCACTGGCAGATGAGTTGATGTTTTATGAAGTAACTTAGGCTACTTTTATTTTAGAAAAATACATAGGGGCGTAGGCGGAGCCGCGTTTCCTAATCTTTACGAATATTATAAATACGGAAGTAATTCTGTCTGTATGTTGGCTTGCCTTAAGATCGTGCATTCTGAAAGTGGGCAACGTCGCAAATAGATGTCAAATATTTCGCCGTTTTGATTAATTTGGTAATATTACTATATACATGACGGCAGGGACATCGACGCGAAAACTGATACCATGGATTCAGTACATGATTCTGAATGTATATTTAAAAACAAAAACAGCTCTTTCATACATTTCGACCGCGTAGTTATTGCACTTTTCTATGGAACGGCAGTTTTTTTTTTTTTTAATGACCGACGTTGATTTTCTATTCCGGGGGGTCAGGATCATGTAGTGAATCCATGGTATCAGTATAGTGAAATAGAATATTGATTATGAAATGCAATCATTAATTTCGTAACACCGAATATTTAGTTAATGTACAAAAAGTATTCGGAAACTGTCTAAATGCCTTTGTTACACCTAAAATGGTTACAACATCAAATTCAGTGTTTTATTTGCAATTCATCATTAATATTCTAGTTCACTAGTTAGCGAAATTTCTTATTTCCATACAGTAATATTGCCAAATTAATGAAAACAAAAAAAATCTTGTACTACAAAAGTCTATTGCTAACTGTGAAGGCTTGTAAATGGCTTGTCGTCAATTATCTCACTGTTACTTCTGTATTGATCGCTGTAAGCCACCCAAATACAATAAACTAAATAAATAAACTGGTAAATATTTGACAGCTATTTGCGACGTTGCCAACTTTTAGAATAAACGCTCTTAACGGCTGAACGGATTTCGATGCACAGGGAGACCATGACCTGGGTTAGGACATCATAATTCTCTTGCCTTATCATAATTTATTAATCGGCACAACATGTCCCTTTCTCCCACACTTCTCTATCAGTCGCCATCTCGATAGTCACCCGCTTTATAGCCATACCATCTTTCACAAGTTTCACACAGTCCATCCATCGTTTCTTTAGTCATAGGACATAGGATACTTTTATCTCGGTAGTACATTCCCGTGGTATCCGACCTCAATGCAGGCTAAAGCTAGTACGCACATTATTTTACTAGTTCTGCCTACGGCTGTCCTAGCGTGAAATAATTTATATAAAAACCTAGGCACAGAATAACATCTATGAATTGAAACAAGAACTCGTAAATCGTGTAATATAGTTAGGGGGCGCCCTTGAAGGACATTTTAATGGCCTTATTGGTGATGTCCTTTAGAATGGTCAGGGGCGTACTCGCAACCGGCGTGAGAGTATGACCAGATGTATGAACGTTAACGAGGCGGAAGTGTATTATTTATTTATCATAAGCACACCAACAGCACAGTCACTTACATTTCAAATTAAATAAGATCTAAAATTAACATTTCAGTAACCATGCAAATGGCAGGTATGCATGACATTCACATATAAAAATTAGAGACAAAGGAGAACAATATAAAATGTGTCTAGTAGACATAAATCTACAACACTACAAAATAAACCTATTTGAGCTAGATAGACGGGCACTCATCACACTGTTTAAATAGGGAGCGCCTGTATGAAGCGAAAGTCATGGAGAAAATATCAATAGGGTAATCCGTCCAATTAGACCTTTCATTATATTGCCTTGCCATACGTGTAAGAGGGCTATTAAATGTAGTATTCAAGGTGGATGAAGGTAATTCAAAAATACGATGATGACGTTTACTACGTTGGCTAGGCCTAAAGTTAAAATAGTTAATTAATTGTGCATCAATGGAACCGTTTATAATTTTATGAAGTATTAGTAAGTCCGAATGGTGACGTCTTTCATTTAAGCTAATCATATTAAAGTGCCTCAACCTGTCACTGCAATCAGGTATAGCTTAGCAATTGCCGAAACGATCAATTAAAATTGTAAATTTTTACCTAATTGATACACAATGATGCGCAAAATTAATCGTCTACCAAATGCAATTGAAGTGATCGATAATATTAATACCATTGAAATTTGCAATTGATCGTTTCGGGTACACTTTAGGATCGTAGCTGGTGGCGTACTTTTGTTTCTGCATACCCCTACGCTACGCTATGGGGGATTGGGGGTCCCATACAAGAAACGTATTTTTGTCGACGTTTTTTGCCAAATATTATACGGTGGTATGGACCCTTCGTGTACAAGTCCAACTCGCACTTGGCCGGTTTTTAATTTATTTTTTCTGTAACTTGGTTTAAAAAAACGTCAAAAAGAAATAACATAATTTTAAAACTAAGATGAGGTCGGTGTTTCCTAACCGAATACTCTGAAAAGAAACAGCGAAATTAACTCAGAGGTCACAGTCTCTTTTAAAACCACACTACCTTCTTCCATGACAAAATAGTCTGGATTTGTACCCGATTGATGGCAATAGGCTCGCCCTCTAATACATAGGACTTCATAACTCGCACTCAACATAACTGAAGAAACGTGGTGTACTATATACCTCTGCCAATTTTAGTATTACAAGGTTAAATACCAATTGTGAAAGTCAGATATATATAAAAAATCAAATGAAGTCTCCTAATTCCATTTTAGAACTAACATTTTTAGAAATTGCTGTTCTCTACTCCGTCATCACATGAAATATCAACCCATATTGTTTCTTTTAGAGGTAGAATTCTGCAAAATCCTTTTCTAAGTCTAATTAGGAATCTACATACGAAATTTACGGTTACTAAGCTGTATATTTTTGAAGATATCACGGTATTTCCTTTTTTATAAATCCAGACATGCGCTTAATGAAAGAATTGTGTTTGGCCTGCTTATAACCAGCCGCATTGTCAGTCTAGCACAGCACCGATAGCACTATTAAGACCTATCTTTCACGTTGGAAATAACAGTTTTACAAACATATTTTTCCGTAGAAAACTATGCTAGACAAACTTACTAGTATTTCAGAAGACAACACCCCAAAAAATCCACTGAAATTCCTATCTCTTCAGCTCCGAAAATCCACAGCCATCTTGACTGAAAATTTCCGCTTAATTCTCCAAAAACACACACTTAGACACACTGAATAACACTAGTCCACACTCAGATATAACGTTAGCATTTATTTTTAAACAATTCTAGTCTTTAATACAGTTTTTTTGTAAGGATTATTCAGGGTTTTCGAGAAGGGAACGCACGTTCTTCCCCCTACGCTTTCCGGCGACTACTGGAGGAGGTTCGATATTTTCAACCAAGGAGCGATGAAATGGGGAACGTTTTGGATATGACATTTTGTTATAATTTGTGTGGGATGGTGTTTTTTATGATTTTTGATAGGTACGAATCGTGGTGAATGTTTATATGGAGTAAGGAGTTTAAGTTAGATGAATAAAGTTGATTGTAATCAGTACACAGTTTACTTAGCCATTCATCGTGGCAATGCTGCCCGTCTTCTGGGCACATTTCCGGATGACAGCGATGCGGACGAGTACTTCGAAGCCTACGTGTCCTTTTATTTTTGTATTTATTTCTATAGGTGTTTAGTTAGTCATTTAGAGGTTTATTCATAAGCGTTCGTTCAAACGTCACAAAAGCATGGTTAAATTACTTAACTTTAAGCAACGTTTATAAATAAACCTCTTTATTTAGTACCTAGTGTTTATA
The DNA here is from genome assembly GCA_947364205.1 of Agrochola lota. Classification (NCBI taxonomy): domain Eukaryota; kingdom Metazoa; phylum Arthropoda; class Insecta; order Lepidoptera; family Noctuidae; genus Agrochola; species Agrochola lota. The sequence goes on along the minus strand of OX376248.1, from coordinate 11,105,899 downwards.
GTTAGTTGTGTTATATAACACAAGTATTGTATAAGTATGAGCATTTTAATGTATAAATACATTTAATATATGGATTGAATTTGAAAGCACATAAATTTTAAATTAATCAATGATCTTATTTGTTTATGTTATCAACCAAAATAAAACTTACTTTATCCGTAGACAAGGTTTAAACCAACGAGCCAGTTTTTGTTATCATATACTATTAAACGAGCAATATTTGTTTATATATATTTGTAATCACGTTCTCGAAAACGGCGGTAGCGATTTCGATGAAAGTTGCAATATAGAGGTTTACGGGGGCGAAAAATCGATCTAGCACCTAGCTAGATCACTTTTTCGCCCCCGTCATATCTGGGAAGATCGAAGCTCGGTCGCCTAAAGTTTGCGCCCATAGCCCAAGCGCCCAAGATACCTTCGAATAATACAATGGCAGTATGGAACAGGGATGATGCCTGGGTAAAAAAATTAAATTCTAATTAGCCCGTCAGTCAGATAATCAAAAAAATACGAGTATTAGACAAGTATTTTTTGCTTTATCATATTAATAAATAATTACTTAGGTAAAACGCATTTTAAGTTGAGGAGTGGGGGTCGCTACGTCACTAGTACGTATAAAATCTACATACTCGTGACGTCATGACACATTTTACCTCAATGTATCGCCGTAATCTTAAGATTACGCAAAAAAAGAAAAAATACGTTTCCAACAAATTTTTTAAATCTCAAAGACGGACTAAAAAAAAATTTTTAGTCATCATCCCTATTAGTATGAACTATCGTGTACTATTAAATGAGCATTCTCTATTTTCACCCGAGGAGCAGAGCTCGGTCGCCCAGGTACTGAGAACCGAAACGTGATTGAACAACAGCCGGTCTGCACCCTAATTGCATAACACACGCTACGACTAATTACTCGTATATCTTATTTTGTCTAGTTTAATATAATTATACCAAATTTTAGGTTTTTCTACTAGTACTGACCGATAACTTGCATGTGTGGTGCAAACTGTAAATATAAGTTACTTATTAATAAGTAAATAAATACAGAAAACGCTGATTCAATAGTCACAAAAAATTGCTCACAATATTTTTTTTATGCATATCATAATACCTAATCTATAATTCACTCTTCTTCTTTTCGTGTGGTTAGTGACTAACCTGGTGTCAGAGTTTTAAAACCGCCCATGGGCCCCTAACTTGGCTTCACATGCCGTCGAGAAATATCTCTCAGGCATGCATGGTATCTCAGGTGGTATGGGTTTCCTCACGATGTTTTCCTTCATCGTTTTTGAAGCAAGTGATAATTATATAATACGCACATGAATCCGAACAGTCAAGAGGTGCGTGGCTTAGGTTTGAAGTCGAGACCTATGACTTGAACTATAGCATTAGTTACAAATGTTCGGTAAAAAAACATCTTAAATTAAGTAATTTACAATCGCTTTGAAAACTCTATGATTTCCCGTGATAAAGTAAAAAAACCGGCCATGTGCGTATTGGACCACGCACAATGAAGAGATCCGTAGATGGAATGAATTTATCCCAAGAACAAACTTAACATTGTAGTAAACATATTCTGAGAAGATGCTTTTTCAACTGCAAATGTAAGTTGGGCGATTATTACTCGTTAACTTGTAGAGCTTACTTAGCTGTGATAGTTTTCCTTTCAATTTCATTATTTATACTACTGCTGTGATTTTTTCCAGATATCCAGAACCAACCATTTAGCTGGCAGGGCGGGGGAACACTTGACCCTAACAAAAATTTGCACTTTAAAGCTTAATATTTCGCAAACGGATCCCTGAATCCAAAAATGGATTTCACTTACTCAAAATATTTTAAATACCTTTCCAGCCCACACCATACGATAGCCGAGAAAAAAAATACATCCCTACTTTACGTGCAGGGGAGGTACACAAAAAAAAAACATGATTTTATGGTAGGCGTGATCAATATGTATACCCATGCCAAATTACAGTTATCTATTACTAACAGTCACTGAGCTAAGCCACGGACAGACAGACAGAGATGGCGAAACTATAAAGGTTCTTGTTGACTACGGACCCCTAAAAACTTAGCTCGAAAAAACACTCCTTTTAAGCCTATTCAAGAAAATATACCACCTCCATTCCACCCCTTGTCAGACGATATGATCCATGCCTGAAAAGGACAGAAAACGAGTGACAGAGACAGCGAATCGGCGCGAGTTTCTTTATGAAATATATTATAATTGTTATTGTTTTTTTTTAAATTTGTGTATTTATTATTAAGTTATTTTTAATTATGTGTTTATTAAGTTTTGTTTTATAAATATAGCTTTATTTTTTGTTTGAATATTGCCTCTGCCTAACGTGAAATCATTATGTGTAGGCAATATATAGTTAGGTACTTACTGAAACTTAGCCAGAGCACACATACCTTTTTTAGGTAGGAATTATGTGATAAGGCAACGGTGCTGTTTAAAAGGAGATGTTGTGGCAAATTTTTTAAAGACTGTGCTAAGGTGGTTTGGTCATGTTGAGAAGATGAATGAAAGGCGACTAACAAAAGGTATTTACAAGGCAGATGTGAGTGGAAACGCGCGGGAGAGGACGTCCTAGGAGGACATATAGTGACCTTATTGGTGATGTTCTTCAGAAAGGTACGGTGCGTAGTACTCGCAACCGGCGCGCGTGTATTTATTTATTTATTTTTGCATAATGTACACTCAGTTACAGGCTAGGCTAAAACTTATGAGTACATGAGCCTGTTAGGGCGCAGCAAGTATTATTTTTAGGTTAAATATTTGGAAGTTAACATTATATTGCATACCTACTAAATATCAATATCACAACATTCATTATTATTACTACTAATGTATAATCTCAGCATTAATAAAATCATTTTCAACATAGATAAATAACATTTGAGCTTTACTTTAGCTTCTTATCTTCCATAAACTCGTTAATACTATATGAACGTTTTCCTAAAAGTAATGACTTCAGTCTAAATATTAATAAGCAGTGTTTTTGTGGATTTATTTAAGTGTCTTGTATGACCAGATGTATCAACGCAAAAGAACTAAAACAAGTATATAAGGATCGTAGCAGGTGGGGTTCTGTAGTTACTAACTTAGGGAAGAACCCATGAGCTTATGTATGTATGAGTTTTTAAGTGTTTTTGAATTATAAGTACATAATCACCCTATAATATTCCCACTACTGGGACACAGGTCTCCTCACTGTGAAAGGGAGTGGGCCGTAATCCACCACGCGGCCCAGTGCGAGTTGGTAGATGTCACATGTCTTCGAGTTTTTGGTCCTAGGACATGCCGGTTTCCTCACGATGTTTTTCTTCACCGTTTTGAGAGCAGTGGTGATGAAATTAAATACGAGTACACAAAGTGAAGCGCCTGCCTGGGTTCGAAACTACGATCTGAAGTCATAAGTCGGGGCCGTTCGGAAAAACGTTGTATTTTTATGGTATTTATTAGTAAGTAGGTACCTGGGGAAAATAGAGAAAATGAATTTTCCCAGATATGAAACCTAGCTAGATCGGTTTTTCGCCTCGGTAAATTGCAACTTTCATCGAAATCGTAAGAGCCTTTTTCGAGAATGTGATTACAAAATTATGGTTTTCCATTCTTCCTTTCATTTAATTTATCATGTTTGTTAGAGAGATTTGATCCTTATTATGCTTGACTCAATCGATTGATCCCATAAAAATACATTGTGTAATTTTTTCACATTTTTTCCGGTCCGGTTCGTGGGAAGCGAATTTTCGAAAATCTTTGAATGCAGATATGTTTCTTTACAAAAATAAAGTAATGTTTCCTTTGAGTAAAATTTGCTATTTAGAGTACTTTCCCTCCAGGTGAGGTTCAAAAATTCCGACCTGTGTATACAAATATTGCTCATTTAATATTATAGGATGATAGGACTGTAGTCCTAAGACAGTTATAATAAATACCTCTGACAGCAACGACCTAACAGCAACCGTATTGCAACGAAAATAAATATCACTGTTATTTTCGATACACTTGTCAGTGGCTGTAGCCCAACAACCGTAATGTAACGAAAACAAAGATCACTTTGAGTTTGGCAGTGATGCAAATTCACATGGCCCTCACATGATCGAGACTTTGACCCCTGAGTTTGTCGCCATTTCTTCTCAGAGGTAAAGTCAGGTAGGAAATGTCGAGTCCACCTAGCTTATTTTTATTTTTTATATGTCGTATTAAAGTGATTCCTGTATCCTAAGCTATTTTCAGAACAAACAATTTCATTTCAGAGGTAAAATAACTGTGAAGTGACTGTACTTACTGTCATCGTCATTCCTGGTAAATAAATACATTCAAAATTCAAAAGTCATTTATTCAAAATAGGCTGAGAATCAGCACTTTTCGAACGTCAAAATTACATAAGACAGTCCCCCAAAACGCCCACCCTTCACCACTTCCTAGTGCATTAGCTGGGAAGAAGAAGTGGCGCAACAAACTGCCCAGCATCACAGCTGTGTTCAGTTAGAAAAAAATAGTAGTATGCAAAATAATTTACATTACCCAACACAAAACATAATTTAAATTATTAGCCATATGTCAGCTAGCACACGCCAATACCAAACAAAAACATTGACAACTATACTCAGGCAGAAATAAAAACTAAACGTAAACAGAACTTAATATCTAAATAAAAGCCGCCAGGCATAAAGAGCGTGCCCGCTTACATATAGCTAATAAAGCTGTAACTCGAAGCCACATATGATAAACCATCGAAGTAAAAAAATAAACAGTTAGGCAAGAATAATATATGATCAATTGTCGAGGTCACTAGCTAACTCAAAACGTAAACAGAATACCGGAATAAAAGCCGCAAAGAAAGGTGAGTTCCGAGATGAGGAAAATAATAGAAGAAGTATGTCTACCACTAATAAACTGGAATAAGGGCAGGAGAAAGTTGCATGATACTACTAACTAGCTAACATAACATCGCGGTTGTATTCCTCGACAGGTTGGGAAGAGGTGTATGTAAACAACAAGCACGAGTTATGAAATCCCATGTAATAGGGGACGAGCCTATTGCCATCAACTGGACACCAATCTAGAACCCGGGTTGGTATTAAGAATTTGCTAATGGGAAGAACAATAAATCTTTACCCGATCTGGAGATCGTATCTAGGACCAGCGTTCGCGCCTGCGACCATAGACGTACCTAGGGGTTGGTCGACGGCGCGTTGTGTTCCACGCGCGCCTCAAAGAGATGTCAGCACAGCTGAAGGTGTCTGCTAGGACCGATGCGTGCCGAGGTCACGTGGCCCCTGGCAACGTACAGGCAACACTGAAGGAACACGGGAGGGTTTTAGTCAGTAAGAGTCTGACAACTCCTCCCGACCCAACTTATTTGATAAATTCCCATGCAAAAAAAAAGGTGGGTGAGGGGATGGCAGCTGCCCCCTGGATTTTGTACGCCAAAGTACCTACATAATGTTATGTTAGGGTTACGATAAGACTTACTTTACAATTACAATATATTATGCATTAATTTTAGAAAAAACAGTCATGTTGTATCATGCAAAATACGCGAATGCAGCTAGCAAGCTCAGGGTCGCTCGCCAACCTCCGGGGCCGACGGCTTTGAAGGAGTCAAACATAGGCGACAAAAAATATTCATTATATAACCATGTAAAACATGTGCCTATTAAGAAATTGAGAATTAAAATTGAAAAAATAATTTTTTTTGTTTTTTTTTTCTGTTTCTTTCTTCTTGTCTATTTATAATGTGTGTAGAAAGAAAGAAAGAAAAAGTATTTATTGTGACTCGCACAGGAAAAAAACAAAAACAATAAAAAACAAAGTAACAGTAACATAAAAAGAAGGAAGTCCTGTACGAGGCCAAAAGGCTCCTATCTCAGCATGATGCCGCGACATTTAAAAATAAATAAAAATGTCACAGCGCTGATATTCTGATAGGGCCCGCAGTGATGTCACGGATAGATACAGACAAATAAATATAATAAAAAATAAAAAACACAAACATAAACTAAACACAAACATAAACTGTTAAATAAATAAATACAATACATGGGCACTTATGAAACGTCAGAAGCTAGGTGCACGGTTCCAATTGGTTGCTTCCTATAGCGAAGAGCCGGCATGAAACTCCGCGGTTACTCTTTTAAAAATAATTGGCTTGTACAATATTTTCAAATAGCAGTGTTAATAGTTATGGGAGGACAGTGTAAGGCTTTCAACAAGTACCAGGTACTTAATTAAATAAAAAATGGTCAAAATATCTACAGTCAAATAGAAAAGAATTTTTATAAATAAAAGATAAATTTGACGTACGTAGCCGTGTGTAGGCACGGTCTCAGTGTTGTATATGGATTACTATTGAGGCTTGTTGACAGGCTTTTTTTTCTACGGCGCGATTTATGCGCCGTACCACAGATTAATAACTCCGCAAAATCATTTAAATAAAACGCGATTCTTGCTACAACACAATATAGTGCAATTCTGGTCGCACAGCGCTAATTACCTTTTTGGTCGGAAATTATCAAATCACTTATCACGCTCTTCGTGTCAGACTCTTACTGACTAAAACCCACCCGTGTTCCTTCAGTTGCCTGTACATTGCCAGGGGCCACGGTATCCCTTTCGGAATTCCCCACGACCCCGGCAGGCATCGGTCCTAGCGGACCCCGTCAGTTGTGCTGACATCTCTTTGAGGCGCGCGTGGAACGCAACGCGCCGTCGACCCGGGCCTGGTCCTTATCGCGCGCGAGCTACCCATTGCTCACCGTCCGCAAGCCCGCGCCGGGAATCGCAGACCGATTCCCGAAGCCCAAGGTGTCTCCTGCAGCGGAGTGGTAATTACCTACAGTTATATTCACCTAGAAGTTGCCTCTCTTTCTATCGCGTGACTCTTAGATCTTCTGACTACGTTACACTCACTAAATTGGCCCAGCAAGAGCGGCCCGCCGCGTACTTGTGGCTTCATACCTAAACTGCGGAGTGCCATCTGTAATCATCTGAGGCCGTACCGTAAAGAAGCCGTGCCGTGTACAAAGGGTTTGCTACCTTAGATAATTTTACTTCAGAAAAATAATCGCAATATTTTATAAAGAAAATCACTCGCTTGTGTTCAAAAGTTATTGTTAAGTATTTGCTGATAATCGTTAGTACTTACCACCATCCATAGTTCAAGCTAAATAATAACATTTACAAATAAACTACGAGAATATCTACTGTTTACCTACTACAGCGTAGCGATCCGTAGACCGTCTACGTAGAATGACGTAGCACTATCTACGGCGTAGTACCTCTCGTAGCCAACCACTGATGATTTTAAGTGCGCTGTATGCGTCCTGAGCATCTTCTTTGTTATATTATTTTTACGGTCCTGAGTGACGGCGCATCGCGTATGGCGGATTGCGGAACGGATTTACACAACGGACAAGCTCAAACGTGTCGAACATTTGTTTAATACACCGTTCATTCCGCGTGCGCAGTGCACAGTCATTCAGGAGTCTAGCGTTGCAAAACGTAAACGTATTCGCAATAATTCGGAAATATTCAAAAATTATACTTCGATTGAAAGGAATACTACCGCAGCAAGAATTAACTTAAAAACTTGAATTAACGCCATCTAGCGGGCAAGGGTAGAACTGTAAATGGTGAACTTCCCTCGTTAGTCGCGACGTACACGTTGTGCGGCACGTGGCACTGCCCACGAGCCTCGCGGTCGTTCATTCATACACGCAACATTTATGACTGTAATTTGCAATGGTAATTGTGTCGCCATCTAGCGGTGAATAGTCGGAATCGTGGCGAATAATTCCGAATATTACTCAATACTTCCGAATGCTTCGCGAACAATACGACGGGAATACTTCGGAATATTACTCTCCGGCAACGCTACTCAGGACCCATACTGATGAAGTAATAAGTGACGGTGCACCCGCGTATGGCGGATTGCGGAGCGGGTTATTAATACTTGTGCGCGCCCGCTCGCACTCCAGACCAGTTCAAACGTGAATGATCTGACCAAGATTTTATCTGGACTTCATAAGAGACTGTGACCTCTGAGTTTGTTTCTGTCTTTGTTCGTAGTCGGTTAGGAAACACCAAACTCATATAAATTATCAAAACTTCTGTTCAGTTCAGGCGCGGTCCGAGGAGGGGGGTCCTGGGGGTCATGACCGCCCCCCAAAATCATTCAAGCTGTCGACAACTTGAATGATTTACGTGTCTTACTAACTAAAAACTGTAGGTACTTGAGCCACAGTGACCGCAATGGGCATTCTATACAAAAATAATATGAAAAAAACCTGTTAAGCAAACTCGGGAATTTGGGCACCACCACACTCGGGTAAGGGCCAGCTTTCGAAACCTAAAATGCTGTAAAACGAGTTTAAGCTTTTCTTCTCGACAAAGTAAGTTGTCTTCCTGTATACCTAATGGTCAAAAGAAAACACAGAACCTATTGAAGGCGGGGTGCTTAAATTTTAAGGCTCACTAGTCTTGATTCTTGAACTTTTCTTCATAAGTCGACAAAACAAATAATTCTTAGTTCTTTTGGAATGATTAAAAGAAAAACTAACATACCCGAGAGTGCAAAATTTTTGAGCTCGCTTCGCTCGCTCTTGTATTCTACATTTTTATGATTGCTTGACCTTTACTGCATATTATGTCGACAATATAACTCTTATTTCTGTTTGAAAATGTTAATCAAATCCTAAGAAAACAGAACCTAGAAAAAAGAACTAAGATTCAAGGTGGGGTGATAAAATTTTAAAGCTCGCTTCGCTCGCTTGTCTTGATTCTTGAGCTTTTCTTCATAAGTACACAAAGCAAGTAATTTTTAATGCTTGTAGAATGATCAAAAGAAAATCGAACGTATCCGAGAGTGTGCAAAATTTTTGAGCTTGCTTCGCTCGCTCTTATACTCTACATTCTTATATTTGCTTGGCCTTTCCTGCAGAAGTCGACAATGTAACTCTTAGTTCTATTTGAAAATGTTAATCAAATCCTAACCTATCCGAGACGGGGTATTAAAATTATCGAGTTAGCTTCGCTCACTCTTCGCACCCCACATAATCTACTGTCCTAATATTTATTTTTTATCAAAAAGCCAAAGTGACCAATTTGTACCCTAGCTTAGTTACTGCGACCAACTGTGAGAAAAAATCAGAACGTTAATAAATTACTTATTTAAAAAGTAGGTATGCATCATTAGATAGGTAGTCAAAAAGTTTTTAGAGTAACTATTAAATATTTCCCCAATATTCCTCGGCACCCATGGTGACCCCCCCCCCCCCAAAATCTTTGGCTGCGACTGCGCCTGGTTCAGTTATCTTGATAGAATTCACAGATAGCCTATTATTCAAAAAAAAATCCTAACTATTTAGACAACAATATTTCCTACAATAAAAAAAAAAAAAAAAAAATGTGTTTATTATCTTAAATCTATACAATTAAGTTGCCGGGGCTTCCCAGAAAGTAATCCGAAGATACTTGTGATTAGTATGTAATTAATTTGTTTTTAAAATAATGTTTGATGATAGGTCGAAATAAACAGATTTTGAGCAAATCAGCACACGGATGGCGTAAACGCCTTTAAATGAAATAATTCCATTTAAAATATTTCCTAATATAATAATTTATTATTACAAATTGGTTCTAAGTTTCTGGACATCGATTTATCATCTTATTCAGCTGAAGTAATAATAATAATTGTAGCAGTTTGTTAACTTTATGTAAAATAAATATATCGAATAAATGTTTGTTTTTTTTTTAAAATTTTGCTATCACAAATCACGCATTTTTTATTCTAAAACCTTTATAGCAGTAACAAACAGCCGCAATGTACCGGCTCCCGGTATTTTATCCCCAGCCCCTAAGAAAGGGCAGACAGACAAGGAGGGCTTCGTGACGGTGGAATCCAAGCGAAGGAGGCCCACTTGCCGTAATCGATGTGGTAATGCTTTGGCGGGACCAAATATGTTGCTGCGTCCTGCTACACCGTTGACGCAGCTATATGTATCCCGTCTGCATCACTCCACGATGACGGAAGACATCCTGGAATACATCAGAACCAAGACCGGGTGGACCTTGACAGTAGAGAAGTTGGAGTCGCGCTATAACATGAACTTCAAGTCGTTGGTGGTGCGGGTTCCAACTCAGTATCTAGAAACCCTAATGAAAGAAGAGTTCTGGCCGAAAGGTGTGGCGTACCGACGATTTCGTGGAAGGTTACGCGACACCACGCAACGGAACACGACGCCGACACAGCTATCACTTCGTGTAAAATAATTAATAGTTCTAGTAGTAGTATTTATGGGCCTGCGTTGCCTGAATTAAATGGATTATTATTATAACAACATTCATAAAAAAGTTTTTTTTTTTTTATATTATTATTATTGCAAAGAAAAATAATATTTGTAAAAAACGCGCTGCTTTATATGAGATCAGAACCTAAGCCAGCTGCATCCAAATCCAGCCCCTGCACCAACTACTATAAGCACATACAATTTTCGATCGAATTTTAGCTATGCCATAAACTGGCCAAGGTCACACGCATGATGCGTGTGTTACAGTGTCTAACAAAAGCGACGGAAACATATTTTTATTTCGTGTAGTGCGACGCGATACGACAGTGTGTGTAAGTGCAAAACTGCGGTCTCTGTGGTGTGTAGCGTGTTGTTTACACATACAGATGAACGGCTGCAATGACGTACCACGCACAGCAAAACGACTCTTAACGTGCCACTGCAGTATTGAACGTGTACTGTACATCACACTTATAAGGTTTTGCATCAGTGTGTATACGAATATGTTTTATTAAATTACTCTGTTCACTAAAAGCTAAAACTACGTTGACATACATTATACTTAGGCTGCCTGTCCACTGGAGAGGAGAGGAGCGGAGCGGAGCTGTGCCAATATTAACCAATGGAATTGCATAAAATATCCACTCTGCTTCAGTGGACAGGGATTTGCGAACTAGTTTAAAAATTCATACAAAACCGGGAAGCGGAACAGGGAAACGGAGCGGAGAAGCGGAGAGGGGAAGCAAAGCGGGAAAGCGGAGCGGGGATGCGGAGAGGCGATGCCTAAAACCAGCCGCGAAGTATTACAGCCGCGGAGCCCGGGGGAGGAGGAGTAGTGTGCCACAGTGGAGCGACTCCATACAAACTGTAGTCCATACAAAACATAGGATTAATTAAATATAATTTCAAGATTTTGTATGCCAATGTGCTCTCCTTAATAATCTAAATTGAAAGTACTCCTATGGTTTTTTCGATTAAACCCTAATTTTGGACTTTTGTACCAGTCAACCTTTGGGTGATGCAGAGACAAACAGTGGTAGGTGCAATAGCGAGAATTGAGGAATAAATATTTATTTAAATATAAAGATATACATATACCTATTAAAAACTATAAATATAATATATACACCTAATCATATTTAAATATAAGTACAAATAAATACTCATAAATATACTAAAACAAGACAATAAATCAATTTAAAAAAAAAAATTCGTCCTGTGGCGGAAACTAGGACTATTGGCACCGTATAATAATAATAATAATTTATTTTATTTTCTCTCAAAAAGGTACAATTGGATTAATAGCATTAAGATACATTTATAGCTATAATATGTTACGCACTAGCTCAGTCAATCCTATCATATTGCATAACAGCATGGGGCGGAGCCCCAAAGACATCTTTGCTTAAGTTGGAGAGGGCACAGAGAGCTGTCCTTAAAGTTAGTCGTAACCTTCCCTTTCTTTTCCCAACGAAAGAACTTTACCAGCAGTGCAAAGTACTAACAGTTCGCCAATTATATATCTTAAGTACTATTTACTCCCTATCCAAATTCAACTGCAAAAATAAAGTAAAAAATTGGCCTCAATGTCACGATTATGAAGCCACCGAGAGACTCTTACAAGTCATTTCATAAAAAGCAGCTCGACATGTCCTTCCTACACGACACTAGAAGACCAGTTTGGAGTTTCACACTCACTACACACCCACACCTACACACCCTACTTTGCTGACTAATCTAATCAATTACTTGTTTTTTTAAAAGCTTATATTTAACTACACTTGTTTGTTTTAAATTTGTTTTTATCTTTCTTCCCAACATTAACGTCTGTTATTATGTTTGTATACTGTGACATGTCCGGGTAGTTTGGAGGCCTGGAGACCTGTAACACAGGTATTCCTAGTACAGGCTCCAGTCTCCACAACATCAATGTATTTTTGTATACACATTTATGTACTGTACTGAGTGTTCATTATGTGGTGGAGAGAATAAACGTTTTTTTTTATTTTATTATTATATTATTTATTTATTTATTTATTTATTTATTTATTTATTTATTTATTTATTTATTTATTTATTTACAACACAAACTATCTTTACAGGTTAACCTAAAGTGATAGAGTGGTACAGAACACAATTAAACTAAGATATAATCTTAAAACTTGGTACTTAAATCTAACTATACATGCAGATCAGAATATAATAGAATATATATATTATATATTAGTGGGAAAATATTACCCTTGTGATGATACTGCCAGTTTCTTGCGAATATGCTCGCGAACTTTAACTTTAAATCGGTTGGTCGCCATCCTGATTTCCTGGGGGAGCGCATTCCACAGAAAGATAGATTGAATGAAGAAGGAAGAGTGAATGAAGTCTGTGCGGTGAGTAGGACATTGAAGAAGACGATTGTGAGATGCACGAAGATTTCTATTGTGGTTGGCGCAAATATACTGAAGTGGGGGGCTAGATAACTAGGGGAAGAGGGAGAGTCAAGAAATGAAAACAAGGTGGTCAGCGCCCTTTGCTCTCTGCGCTGGCGTATGGGCAACCAATTTAGAAGCGACCGATGCGTCAGTCGGTACAGTGCCCGCAGCGTTCCAGTAACCTTCTGGCTTACCCTAGCGACTTGAGTACGCCAGTTTAGTGTACTATGAATGTGCAAGCCTAAGTACTTCTCATCAGTACTAAAAGGAATGATCGTACAATTGAAGAGAACTGGTGGCAAGGTTGTACTATCCACCTTGCTAATACCGTGAGGACTGCCAATGATGATCGCCTGACACTTTGTAGGGTTTACGGCTACACCAAATCTATCAGCCCAGGTATTTATGGCTATCAAGTCCCTGTTTAATTTGTCGATAGCGCCAGGCAATTCATCAACCCTTCTCTGACAGTACAACTGCAAGTCATCTGCATACAGATTATACGCTTACTGAAGTTCGGAAATTATATGATTAATTAAAATAGAAAACACAAGAGAAGAAAGTATACCACCTTGCTGAACGCCAGTTTCCAAATCGCACCAGCATGAAGAAGAATCCCCAACATGAATAGACTGCTGACGTTCCTGAAGGTAAGAGGAGAACCATTCCAGTGCTTTGGGAGAGACCATACGATATGACAGAATGGCTAACAGAATGTCGTGACTCACAGTAATAATGGCATTCGAGAAATCAACCAACACTAGAGCCGTAACTTTGGTGTCTTCCAGCCCAGCCCTTACATCAACAGTCACTTTAAGGAGGGCAGAAATAGTGCTGTGCCCAGGCATAAACCCAGATTGAGGAGGGCTAATGAGTGAGTTGCGATGAACAAATTTGGAGAATTGTTTGTGGACACAGGCCTCAAGCACTTTGGATAGGAAAGGAAGGATAGAAATTGGACGGAAGTCAGAAGGAAGAGAGGGATTGGAAACCTTAGGTAGTCGACGAACATAGGCTTTGCGCCACAGGAAAGGGAATACTCCGGTGTATAGAGAAAAATTCATAATATGGGTAATCGCGGGCAGGAGATGATCCAAAATTGTAATGATCATACCACGGGTGATATTGTCACAAGCCACGGCTTTTGATTTGATGGAGAGAATTATCTTTCTGATCTCTTCCGGTTCAACTGGAATAAAACTTAAAGGATTAATATGAGGACGCGTCAGACCAGAAATTAAAGGCAGAGTTTAGAGTTAACTTGTTTTTCAAATTCATATTCATTTATTTCGTGAACACAGGGTACATACAGAAGGTGCTATAATACAAAAGATCCGAGCTTTGTCCCGCCAAAAGGCATACAAGATATTAAAGGTTTTTTTTTAAACAAATACATTTTATAAAATCAAAAGTCGGTGCAATCACTAAAAATGTCATAAATAAAGTAAAAAGAACCAAAAAATACAACAATAAAATGTCACTAATTAATTAATACAACATAATCAAAATTAGCTAAATTAATTAGAATGTCATAACATAAGAACAGATTCAGGTAGTATAATTAAAATTTGTCATTTATTTATTCGTCAACAGAATAAAACACAATTTGAACAGATTTCTTTTAAATTCGTTAATGTTAATACTTGAGATAATTTGTCATGGTAACTTATTATATAGTTTTTGAGCCATTGCATAAAAGCTGTTGCTATGAAATTTTGTTTTTGTTGCTAACACCTGCAACTTCTTTGAGCGCCGTTTACTTTCTACAAATCTATATAAATTCATGTTGTGTTTTATAAAAATACAAGCTTCATAAATATAGAGTGACGGTAAAGTTAATATTTTTAGCTCATGAAAATATGGCTTGCATAACTCTTTTTGTTTTATTTTACAAATCGCTCGGATACATTTTTTCTATGCGTACTTCTTGAATCTTAGGGACATTTCCCCAGAATATGTGACCATACCGCAAAGCCGAGGCGACATAGCCATGATAAGCTGCGAGTAAGGCGGTCTTATTCGCAATTTTTCTCAGCATATTAAGAGCATATGAAAATCTACTAAGCTTTTCCACAAACACTTTCAATTTGAGTCCTCCATGTCATGTCATTATCAATATGTAGTCCAAGAAATTTTGTAACACTAGCTTCAAGTATTTCATTCCCTCTATAGTTTATTTGAAAGTGTGATTGTTCTTTGTGCCTAATTTTAAAATTCATAACTTCAGTTTTGGTTAGATTTATTTTCAGGTTATTAGCATTTAACCAGTCGATAATAGGAATAAGGCTATTGTTTACATGCCTTTCCATTTCTTTTACGGTGCCAGTATCATAAATAACAGTGCTGTCGTCGGCAAATAGTGACATTGGATGTTCGACTACTTAGGGAAAGTCATTAATAAGTATAGCAAATAAAAAGTACGGGTCCTAACACAGAACCCTGCGGCACACCACATGACAGTATTCTAGAGCTAGAGGAGTAAACTACCTCAGTTTTGGTCTTTATATTTACTCTATTAATTTGTGTAATTTGACTTCTTTTCTCCAAATATGATTTTATTAGATTAAGCACGTTACCTCTGATACCATATCTTTCGAGCTTAGTTAAATAACGTTTTATGGTCTACAAAGTCAAACGCCCTAGTCATGTCCATAAACATCGCCATCACTGGTTTTTTGTTAGCCATGTCATGATGTATTTTTTCTAAAAAGTTATAAATAGCCATATGAATGGTAAAAAAAATTCTAAAGCCCATTTCTTCCTTGCAAAAAGTATTATATTTTTCTAAATAGCTGTTCATGCTGTTATACGAAAACTTCTCAAAAATTATAGTCCCATGTCCGCCGGTTTGTACGAAGTCGATCCACTGTGCGATGTTCGGCCAGTGCGTGCGTGCCCCGGCTGGGCTAGTATATATGTAGCCCTTTGTTTCAACTTAGGGGAGACCGGATATAAAAACACTTTGTACTTTGACACACACAAATTACTCGTCCCGTGGCTCCACACAGTCCGCAACACCACTCAGCTGCCTCGCTCCGCATCAATGGACAGACACTGTCCGCAACTCCGCTCCACTCCGCTGCCTCCTTCCGCTTCAATGGACAGGCTGCCTTATAAGGTTTTGCACCAGTGTGTACACGCATATGTTTGACTATACTACTCTGTTCACTAAAACTACGCTGATACACATCACACTTAAAAAGTTTTTTACCAGTGTACATTCGAATGTTTTTTTTTAAAATTACGCTTTTCATTAAAACAACGCTGACATACATCACACTTTTATGGTTTTTCACC
Organism: Agrochola lota; assembly: GCA_947364205.1. Lineage (NCBI taxonomy): Eukaryota > Metazoa > Arthropoda > Insecta > Lepidoptera > Noctuidae > Agrochola > Agrochola lota. The sequence goes on along the minus strand of OX376248.1, from coordinate 11,089,865 downwards.
AGTGTGTATTCGAATATGTTGTGTTAAATAACTCTTTACACTAAAGCTACGCTGACATACATCACACTTATAAGGTTTTTCACCAGTGTGTATTCGAATATGTTGTGTTAAATTACTCTTTACACTAAAGCTACGCTGACATACATCACACTTATAAGGTTTTTCACCAGTGTGTATTCGAATATGTCTTTTTAAACTACTCGTTTTACTAAAACAACGCTGACATACATCACACTTATGAGGTTTTTCACCAGTGTGTATTTGAATATGTTGTATTATATGACTCCTTACACTAAAACTACGCTGACATACATCACAAGTATAAGGTTTTTCACCAGTGTGTATTGTAATATGTCTTTTAAAATGACTCTTATCATTAAAACAACGCTGACATACACCACACATATAAGGTTTTTCACCAGTGTGTATTCGAATATGTGTTTTAAAATGACTCTTATGACTAAAACAACGCTCGCATACATCACACATATAAGGCTTTTGACCAGTGTGTATTCGAATATGTTGTATTAAATTACTCTTTACATTAAAACTACGCTGACATACATCACACTTATAAGGTTTTTGACCAGTGTGTATTCGATTATGTTGTGTTAAATGACTCTTTACACCAAAACTACGCTGACATACATCACACTTATAAGGTTTTTGACCAGTGTGTATTCGAATATGTGTTTTTAAAGTACTCTTGTTACTAAAACTACGTTGACATACATCACATATGGGTTTTTCAACAATTTGTGTACTAGTATGTGGTATCATTTTATTTACTCGATTGAAACTACGCTGATCACATTTGTAAGGCTCTTTTAAATAAGTTTCAGGTTTGGACGTACGTTTTGAAGTTGTCTGGATAACTTGCGAGTCTAATTTTTCCTTGTTCGTTTGGTCGACTGTTATTGCATCTTCTAGTTGTGTTCTTCGAGTGTCTAGTTTTGGTTTCTTCGCAACGGTCGTCCCTGTGATTATAAATCTGGTAAGAACAATGTTGGAAGAAGATTGACATGCACATGAATCAAAATAATAGGGCTTTGCATGATTCAAACTAGTATCGAAGGAGGAATTTCTGATGACATTGAATACTAAAATTTATCACCAGAGACATGAAGGGGGGGCTTGTGGCTAAGTAATAACAGCCATACGGGCGATCGATCAGGTTTAAGCTATGTTTGCCGCGGTTATTCCGTGGATGGGTGACCATCTTTACATACCAAGACCCCTCCGTGCCTCGAAAAGCACGTTAATCCGTAGGTCCGGGCTGTCATTCGTAGATCTTTGACAGTCCTTACTGGTCGTCAGAAGCCTTTGAAGCCTTGGTCGTCAGAAGCCCCAAAAGTCTGACAATCCTTACCCCAAAACCCCAATATACACTCAGCGGCACTGAATCATGGCCAAGCGTTTACCTCGGAAATACTTGCGATAACAAAATATATAGAGCAATGCTTGAGGAAGGTATGGGCTAACATCACGCTACGACCCTTAGGAGGCGAGCAAAGAGAAACAGAAAGAACGCTAAGCGAAACCGAAGTGGGCCGTGGGCCGAAATATCACTCGGACGAAGTCGCGGCAGAAGCTTGTCATTTATAAAACAAAAAGATCAACAACGACGGCAGCGACGTCGCCGTCTCCAAAAGCGTTTTCATAGAGTTACATAGAATCCTTCTTCATCTCTTACATAGAATCTATTTTCGCTAGATTTGCCTTTTAATGCGTTTAAAACGAAAGTAAAATCCAACCTTTCTTCAAAGGCATACTATTCTATCAACGACTACTTAAATGATAAGAATAGTTGGTCGCTGTGATTAACTCAAGACAAAGTTTATGTTCTTTCTCCAGAACTAACTTACCTACTGACAAGTTATATGAGTTTATATAATTGTTTATTTTATTTGACTTTATAAGTCAAGTTATTTTAATTTAATTTTAATTTATTGTTGACATAATCTACTCATTACTTTTTTTTTAATGAGTTGTATTACAATATGTGGTTAGCTAGTGACCTCGACCATTGATCATATTATTTTTTTGCATGAGCAATCGGCAGCAAGTTCGTCATGCTCCCTTAGATGTCACTGCGTGCGGTAGCGTCAGGGTGACTGGTCGTCTTGCTGATCATGGTTTTGTTATTGTTATTAGTAATTAACTGTTTATTTATTTTACCTCGATGGTCCTAGTTTATAATTTAAGTAACTTCCAGTTACAGCTATATGTAAGCGGGCACGCCCTTTATGCCTGGAGGCTTTTATTTAGATATTAAGTTCTGTTTACATTTAGTTTTTATTTCTGCCTGCGAGCTCCGTATAGCTCTCGATGATTTTGTGTGGTATATTGGCGTGTGCTAGCTGACATATGGCTCATAATTTAAATTATGTTTTGTGTTGCGTATATACAGGGCATCCCACGGATATGCCACATGGCAGGAAAGTACCTTGTATATTTTAGATGGAACATTTTACTGAAAGAAGATATTATTTGAATTTAAAAAACAATTTGAACTGTATTCGTAGATATTTAAATAATTACATGGTTGAACCGGAAATCGAACCCGTTACACGAGAAAAATAATCACCCTGTAGCTTTATCACACCGATCAAAGGCTTCATCTTAAGGATTATTTTTTGCTAAATAACATAGTGTCAAAAATAAAAGGAAGACCGTGAATTTTAACATTTTTAATACAAAATTAATCAATTTATCAAATGCTCAAAATGAGTCCCTTCCTGTTGAATACAAAGTCGCACTCTTTTGATTATTTCGCTCCCTGTCGATTTTTTGATCTTGTTGTGGTGGATATTTAGAATAATACGTACGAAATTATGCGTACTTCTCAAGTGGGTACATTTATTTATTTATTTGCTAACATGTAAAACATTGGTAAGTTGGCATGCATTCAAATTTCATGACACAGTGCAACACCCTGTAACGGCACTGCAAATGTTTCACATCAAATGATTATATTATATAATATAATATTGATTATAATTATTACAATACATTACATTTTAATAAACATTCGTTATTTAATTATTACATTTTATTTCAAATAAATCATTATTATTAATTATTTCATGCATTTTAGTCATAGGTAAGCATAATATATTAAAGTCATTTATTATTTAACATATAAGTACGTCAAGCATATTGTTACAAGGTCAATCAATTAACAGTTTGTCAGTTATAAATTCCTTAACGGTATAGTAGCCCTTCTTTATTAACAGAGATTTCAACTGTTTCGAGAAAATTGAGTCATTTGGTAGGGATTTTAAACTTTCTGGTAATTTATTAAATATATTAGCTAGTCTTGAATATGGGCTTTTCCCGATAAATTTTAAGTTTGTGATGAACAGTATTGGTCTATTCTTGTTCCGTCGGATATAGTTTTCGTTTAGCTCGATATTAGATTTGAAGAGGTGCCTATCTTTCCTAACGAATATACAACTTTGCAGTATATATATTGCTGGTAGTGTGAGAATTTGTTGTTTAATAAAGTGTGGCCTACAACTCTCTCGTTGGTTTATGTTCATCAATATTCTGTTACATTTCTTTTGCTGGATGAAAAGGTCCAAAAAGTCAGTACTGTCTCCCCACAGAATAATACCATAATTTAGCCAGGAGTAGGCGTACGCATAATAGGCAGATAAGGCGGTTTTATAGTCTGTGTTGCATTTCAATATGCTTAGTGCATAAATAAATTGGGACAACTTTGCTCTTGTACTTTCTACATGCTTCTTCCAATTTAGGTTTGAGTCTAATAATGTTAGGCCTAAAAGTGTAAATTCGTTTTTTTCTTCAAATTTCATTGGTTGTGTACAATGTATTTAGGTTTAGTGGGGTTCTTTGGTAAGTTCTGAATTGGCATATTTTAGTTTTAATTTCGTTTAAACATTGCTCCGTTTCTGTGAAAGATTTTTTAATAGCTAGATGGTCAACTATTTATTAGTAATAGGTACTTATGATAATGTCAGTTGTACCTATGTCCTTACGGCAATGTCAGCTTTTCATTTTTCTGAACAAAATTTCACATCTAATGTTAAAATTCATAATGTTCCTTTTATTTGTGACATTATGTTATTAAGCAAAAAATAATCCTTATGATGAAGCCTTCCGATCGGTATGATAAAGCTACAGGTGATTATTTTTCTCGTGTAACGGGTACGATTTCCGGTTCAACCATGTAAATTATTTAAATATCTATGAATGCAGTTTAAATTGTTTTTTTTAAATTCAAATAATGTCTTCTTTCAGCAAAATGTTCCATCTACAATATTCAAGGTACTTTCCATCCAAGTGGCACATCCGCGGAACGCCCTGTATATATAGAATATTTTTTTTCTAACTGAACAAACAGCTGTGCCGCTGGGGAGTTTGTTGCGCCACTTCTTCATCCCTGCTAACGCATTAGGAAGTGGCGCAGGGTGGGCATTTGGACTGTCTTATGTAATTTTGACATTCGAAAAGTACTGATTGTCAGCCTAGTTTGAATAAATAACTTTTGAATTTTGAATCCAGTAGTGTTGCTGCGGTTACCGCTTGTTTTTTGCGGTCTACCGTTACATTTGGTATTGTACCTTTATAATGTATGACGTCGCTCCGCCTCCGTCCCGGCATCGCAAGGCACTGGCAACGTATCGTGTGGTCTGTCTCTTAGAATATTGTTGAAGTGGATTTCTTTTTTAGTTTACCCATAACTACTTTACGGTATTATGTCGATAATCTGTACCTACTTTTTAGTTTTATTTCCATTTATAGTTCTCAGCAGCGATCATTTCGTACTGGGGTCTGTTTGCTTACCTATACATTAACTAGCTAATACTTACTTTTCGTTTCGCTAGCTCTTCGTTTCTTGTTAGATACTTCTTCATCTTCCATTTCAGTTTTAAACTCCATTAAAGGCACATCATCTTCTAAATCAGATTCAGAACAGTGTGGTGGTATATCTGCTACATCTAGACAGCTATTGTCAAAATTTTCCAGATCTAGCTCTGTAAGTAAAAAAAACAGTCTAGAGTATTACGGGTATATTATTGATATTTGTTTTATTTTACAACATAATGTGGTTACCATTAGTTAAGTTCAATTAAACTTAACACTGCCAAAATTTTTAAATAGTCTCAAAAATGTCTTCATCAATATGAAGTAAATAGATTATACCTTATTTTATTTTAATATATTACTTATTGATAACATTATTTATGTTCTCAAAAACATACCATCACTTTGATGTTCCTCTTTTGCCGCAATAATATCATCTAGTCCCTCACAAACAGCTGGTAATTCTTCTTTGATAGCAATGTTTTCTGTTTGATATTCATCTTCTATACTTATGTGCTCTATTGGAGATTTAATAAACCCACTCAAAAACTCAAAATGATCTTGGTTTATTAAAAGATTGGGCTGTAAAAAGATGATTATGGTATTAGGAAAATATGTTGGTGATCACATCAGACCCACAAGCACAAACTCTTTTTCATTCTACTAAAGTCACTCACAAGAACCTCCACAAGTGAGGATACTTAAGTAGGTCCAATGGAACCTCACTGACAACTCCACAAGCTATTGTCGCATTGCTTGTCAGCATGAGCTACTTACACATGAGAAACTTATATGTGACAGTTTGTAATCAGACCCTCTCTTGTCAGCACATGAGGGTCATCAAACTGCCACATAGAAGTTTCATACGGAAGTTGTAACAATATTAAGTAGAGTATTTAATATGTAATAATCGTAAACACCTACATTTGACAAAAGCGTATATATCACCATTCAACACTCAATGGTATGCTAGGTGTGAAATCTAGACACAATAGATATGAGCTTGAGAGGAATCACTTGCACATTATACTGAAATTAGAAGTTAAAAGAATAAATGGCTGTTGAAGAATACTGCACCTCATAATCCTCATTCATCATCTCAGTGAACAGTTGTTCAGCTTCCAGACATTGTCTCATTAATCTGTAGCATTGTTTTAGTTTAGCGCAGCAGAAGAAACAAGCAATAATCGGTCTACTGTCTTCAGTTACAAACTGCAACAAAATGTATCTTGCACTATTTTGTTTTTATGATGAAAATACTTCTATTCTATATAGTAATGGTGTCCAAGCCAACAGTAGGTGGTCCTTAATGCTTTCTGTGCGCATCCTCCACAGAATGTATGAGCATTGATCGCAACTCTTGCACAAAGTCCAGGTTTCTTCATGCTGTTTAAGCAAGCACTGGAGCCTAAATATTCGTGTAGGAAAGGCACTTAAAACCTAATAGGTAAAATTTACTTTATTCTTATCAAAAATATCAACTTACTGGAATATCAGTCAGCTTCTCATATAGTTTATGTAAGTTCCTGTTGACCACTACATACATACGTACATTCTCCGCTAAACATATCCTACACATTGGCAGTTTTTCCATTTTTTTACTCAAAACGTATCACTTACAACATTTAGATCAACTGTTGGCTTTGCGATACCATCTACTAAAATCACGTATTTCGATAATACTTCACAAAAAAGGATGGGTAACGATCGTAGCAGGTGGCGTTCTGTAGTTTCTGCCTACCTCCATGGGAAGAAGAGGTGTGGGATTATTTATGTACTTCACAAAATAGTCATTGATGTAAGAAATAGCACGAAAGCCCCGACAAAATAGCAAAACTACAAAACAAAAGCTACTTGACAGCTTGTCATTGTCAGAATGCTACAGTAGATTTTACTGGTTTTTTTGTTGTCTGGCTATTATGGCCTTTAAGTCAAGTCTTCTTGGTATATAGTCACTTTATATAAAGTGACTATATACCAAGAAGACTTGACTTAAAGAGAACCTCCACCGGATCGGTAGTGGGTCTGGTTAAAAACTCATAAGTTAACGCTATATAGCGTTAACTTATGAGTTTGTGTTCGGGTCCAATCGAGGGCCCTTCCGAACTATATCAATTAAAAACAGAGTGAAAACGATATAAATGAAGTAATAGTGCATTCTGTTTAGACTGCATTCCGAGTTACGCTGTAATCGATTTGAGCGTGCTAACGGCCGCACAGTGGAACGAATGTATCGGAGAGGTTGGACTTAGACATCTCCGAAAAAAGAGAGTTAAATTATGCCAAACGAATGATGCCATCGTATTCGATTACCTAATACCTTCATAACTTGTGCTTATAAATTTCTTCATAACTGCGAGCTTTCTGAGGGCGTGCAGCTTGCATCTCCCTCGCGCGCTCCGCCTCCTCCTTCGCGAACATAACTGCTTCGCAGAAGGAGGTGACGGCCTCCCATGCACTCTCGCTCCGAACCATGGCCTGAACCAGGGCCGGACGCGAGAGATCGCCGCCGCCGATCGCCTCCGTGAGGACACGGCGGTGCTCCACCCAAGCCGGGCAGACCACCACCGTATGCTCCAAAGTGTCCACCGGGCCATCCACATAGTGGTGACACCCGGGCGTTTCCTCCCGCCTTACGCGGAACAGGAACCTCCCGATACAACCGTGTCCGGTGAGGACCTGCGTCAGGCGGAAGGTGAGGACGCCATGGCGCCTCTCAAGCCACTCCTCAAAGAGGGGACTTATCGCCGCAATTGTGGCGTGCGCAAAATGAGGGTACATGGATTAAATATAATTAAGTCACTATTAGTAACTTTAAAATCAGTGTTGATTTACACCTCGTTTTAGTCACGCTAATGTCGCAATGTATTTTCAAAATTTTAATACAAATATTGATCTTCACGTTGCTTTATACGCACGCGCACATAAAGATTTACGCGACTATAACTATTTGTTCAGTGTTTTAAAAGATAACTGTTGTGTTCAGTTATGTGAAAGTTCTGAAACAAGTTTAAAAGACTGGTGTCGTCGATTTTCCTGCCGCATTTATGCAAAATGGACAGTCTGGAAGAAGCACAGATAAGTTTCGGAAGAAACATGAGATTTGGCTACAGGCTGCAATTCAGTGGCCGGAATTTCTGAATGAAAATATTGAATCTTCTACAGAAAATGTAAGTGACGTCAACGAGCCCATAATTTGTCCTGCTAAATCTGATGCTTCAACTTGTACACATCCTAGTCCTCGTAAATCTTTTGAGGACATTAGTAACCGGCAAAAAAGAAGACGCAATGAAGATACTCTTCCATGCAGCAGTAGCAGCGCTGAAATTGTGTTTTCGGCCGAAAAGGCGCTTCGAAAGACAGGAGACAGCGATACAGCTGATGTAATAAAATACTTGATGGAGAATCCAGAAGAGGCTTCACAAATCAAAGCCTTCATTGAAGGTAAATCGATTCAGGTACGGGAAATATCCCCTTTGAAGGCATTGGCTCTTTATGTATCGATGAATTTATCGAAATGGTGCTACAAGACTCTTCGGGATTTCAACACCCAAGAAGGAGCTCTTAAATACCCGAGTTACTACATGTTGGTTAAAGAACAAATTAAGTGCTATCCGGCCAAAGAAGATCTCACAGTTACAGAGAGCTCTGCAAAAATCAAATTACAAGCCTTGATGGATTTAACCTCAAGAAGACTTATTAGGTCGTTAGAAACCCCTGTTGATCCCAATCAACAGCTCATTTTGACCAGCAAATGGGGTTTTGACGGATCATCTAGCCAAAGCATTTATCATCAAAGGACGAGTGAAGATGAGCAAATCGATCTTGCTAGTAATTTTATGATTAGTCTTATACCACTGCGGCTCGTCTCAAAAGGTGTAACAATTTGGGAAAACGAGCGACCATCTTCCACTTAGTTTTGCCGGCCTATACTGTTTAAGTTTATAAAGGAAACCAAAGAAAATGTGCAGAGAGAGATGGCTGAAATCGAAGCCGAAATTGAAGCCTTAACTCCATCCACCATCACTGATGGAATTAGTTTCAAACACCAACTGCTGTTGACAATGATTGATGGTAAAATTCATTCCATTACATATATCCGATCCAGCAGCTTCAGTGTGTGACATATGCAAGGCTATTCACACACACACATTATAAACACGCAAACGAGGACATGTATAAATATAGCTTAAGCTCCCTTCACGCTTGGATTCGCTCAATGGAATGCTTATTCCACATTTCCTACAAATTAGACATAAAGTCATGGCAAGCAAAGGGTGATATAGCAAAAAGGCAAGTTGATGACAGGAAGAAAAGAGTTCAAGAGGCTGTAAGAAGAGAAACGGGCTTACTTCTCGATTTTGTGAAACAAGGACTGCCTTGTTTCACAACATCGAGAAGTAAGCCCGTTGCCATTGTTAGTGGATCCGCTGGGATCCACTAACAATGGCAACTCGGCAAGGAGATTTTTTGAAAACTTCACTAAATCTGCTGAACTGACCGGAATAGACGCTATGCTTTTAAGAAAAATCTGTGTGATCTTGCAGTGTATTTCATCAGGAGAGAAGAAGAGTTCTGCTTTGATACTGCTAAGCTTTACGTGGAGTTATACCCATGGTATTATATGCGTTCTTCACTTCATAAAATTTTAATGGCCAGACATCAGAACTTGTCAATTGTGCCCATTGGTTTTCTATATGAAGAGGCATCTGAGGCTAGAAAAAAAGATTTTTGAAAATATAGAGAGGGGCATTCTCGAAAGCATAGCAGTATCTCATGCAATGAAGATATTATGCACAATCTTTTACTGTCTTCTGATCCACTTATTACAAGCATTCGTCCAAAAGTAAATGAGTTTGTAAAAAAATCTTCTTTTAAGGAATCTTATGAGCTTACGGATTCTGAGAAAAGTGATATCGAATTTGTTAACATAAATGATTTAGCGGATATCGATTCTGAATTTGAATTAATTGATGATGATGATGATGACGATGATAATTAAATGTTGATATTGTTTTAAAATGTGTAACTTAGTAAATTAGAGCTTACATCTTAATTATTTATTGTATATATATTAATTAAACTAGGTAGGCAGTCGCTCCATGTAAAATACTGGTATTCTGCTGCATCCGGTTAGACTGGAAGCCGACCCCAACATAGTTGGGAAAAGGCTAGGCAGATTGATATTAATTAAACTAGGTAATTTATTATTTTATTATCTAAAATACAGTGTTTTTATCGTTATTGTAAAAAATATATAAATAAAATATTATGTGAAAAAAGTCATACTCTCATCTGTTCTTATGAATATTTTCGTAAATATTACACAAGATTTTAAAAAACAATATTTAATATATTTATATATGACCTCTGCATACGTCTGTCTGCAGTTTAAAATAAATACAAATGAGGAAAAACCATTTTAATTTTTTTAAATTTTCGTTTCTTTTTATCCCAGAAAGTGCACATATGGCGCACCATGTGTCTGAGTATTAAATATAGCTCTTAGTATTAGCATTATGATATTAGAGACCGCTACTTGAAACAACGCCGGAATCAGGAGGGAGAGAGCTCGATACACTCATTTAGTAAAATATCACATTTTCTCAAATTACTTGCGAAATATGGGAGTTATGAAGGAATTTATAATTACAAGTTATGAAGACATTAGGTAATCGAATAAGATGGCATCATTCGTTTGGCATAATTTAACTCTTTTTTTTCGGAGATGTCTACGTCCATCCTTTCCCATAAATTCGTTCCACTGTGGGCCGTACCGAATAAGCCAAAGCGTGATAACGATGTATTGTGAATCGTCATAGATGACGTCGTGCCATGCGCCATCTTGCGATAACGCCGACCATGACTCTTACTAATATCACCGTGAGTGCTGTCAAAGATGACAGTTATGCTGTTTTGTTTTGAGTCGCATCATAACTTTAGACAAACGTGGCATCTTCGAAATTGTGCTTCTGGCTACCGTGGCCACCTAACCAACGAAGAAGAAGAAATGTGTAGTTTAAACATAATGAAATATGATACTTATGCAAGTTTTGACGTTGAGCGAGCACCGTGAGAGCGTTCACGAGCGTTCCGAATTGTTGACAGCCCTCAACTGTCGTAATCGTGACAGTTGAGGGCTGTCAACATTCGGAACGCTCGTGAACGCTCTCACGGTGCTAACTCGGAACGCCAATTATTGATGTCAGCGCTGTGAGCGATTACGTTCATAATCGGAAAGCGGCCATAATCCTGAAAAAAGAATCCAGGAAAATCTAATATCTGTCATTCTGACAATGACAAACTGTCAATGTCAAGTAGCTTTACAAACGGCTTTTGTTTTGTAGTTTTGCGGGCTTTCGTGCTATTTTGTGAAGTTCATAAATAATCTCACACCTCTTCTTCCCATGGAGCTATGCAGAAACTACAGAACGCCACCTGCTACGATCCTTACCCATCCTTTTTTGTGAAGCATTATCGAAATAAACGTGATTTTATTAGATGTTATCGCAAAGCCAACAGTGTTTTGTTTTTTATCTCTATAAAAAAATACAAAGTTGATCCAAAGATTAAATCGATTGAAATCTTTGAGTTAATCTAAATTAATGTTTTATGTGATACGTTTTGAGTAAAAAAATGGAAAAACTGCCAATGTGTAGGATATGTTTAGCGGAGAATGTTCGTATGTATTTAGTGGTCAACAGGAACTTACATCAACTCTATGAGAAGCTGACTGATATTCCAGTAAGTTGATATTTTTAATGAGAATTAAGTTAATTACACTACACAAAGATTGGATAAAATAGCATGAGTAAACGTGGACTGAAAATAAATACGTACAATAAATCAATATATGGCGATCAATGCTCATGCCTTCTCTCTAAGTGCTCGGGACAGAGCATGTAACTTTAGTTGCCGCGCCTCAAAGCTGTGTATATGCAACGTTGCCAGCCCGCTGCCGCACCGCCCCTGCGCCGCCGCCGCCGCCGCGGTTTGTAGAGTGATATGGCAAAATCAAGCGGCGGCGGCGGCGTCTACATGGTTACGCGAAGTGGTGTCGGCGCGGCTGCGGTGCCGTTTACACAAGCCCTAAGATGCGCACAGAAAGCATTAAGGACCACCAACTGTTGGCTTGCATTACTATATAGAATAGAAGTAATTTCTTCACAAAATCAAAATAGTGCAATACAAATTTTGTTGCAGTTTGTTACTGAAGACAGTAGACCGATTATTGCTTGTTTCTTCTGCTGCGCTAAACTAAAGCAATGCTACCGATTACTGAGACAATGTCTGGAAGCCGAAGAACTGTTCGCTCAGATGATGATAGAGGATTATGAGGTGCGGTATTTCAACAGTCATTTATTCTTTTCATTTCTAATTACATAAGCTCATATCTATTGTATCTGGATTTCACACCTAGGCTACCATTGAGTGTTGAATGGTGATATATACATTTTTTCAAATGTAGGTGTTTACGATTATTACATATTAAATACTCCACTGAATATTGTTACAACTTCTGTATGAAACATATATGTGGCAGTTTGATAACAGACCCTCTCCTGTCAGAATGAGCTATGCAACAATAATGTGTGCAGTTTGTCAGTGAGGTTACATTGGACCTACTTAAGTATCTTCACTTGTTCAGCTCAGGCTCTTTTAGAGTGACTTTAGTACCTACCTGTAATGAAAAAGATTTTGTGCTTGTGGGACTGTGGTCACCAACATATTTTCCTAATACTATAATCATATTTTTACAGCCCAATCTTTTAATAAACCAAGATAATTTTGAGTTTTTGAGTGGGTTTATTAAATCTCCAATAGAGCACATAAGTATAGAAGATGAATATCAAACAGAAAACATTGCTATCAAAGAAGAATTACCAGCTGTTTGTGAGGGACTAGATGATATTATTGAGGCAAAAGAGGAACATCAAAGTGATGGTATGTTTTTGAGAACATAAATAATGTTATCAATAAGTAATATATTAAAATAAAATAAGGTATAATCTATTTACTTCATATTGTTGAAGACATTTTTGAGATTATTTCCAACGTTTAGCAGTGTTAAGTTTAATTCAACTTAACGGTAACCACATTATGTTGAAAAATAAAACAAATATCAATAATATACAAGTAATACTCTTGACTGTTTTGTTTACTTACAGAGTTAGGACTGGAAAATTTAGACAACAACTGTCTAGATGTAGCAGATATACCACCACAACGTTCTGAATCTGATTTAGAAGATGATGTGCCTTTAATGGAGTTTAAAACTGAAGTGGAAGAAGAAGTATGTTACAAGAAACGAAAAGCTAGCGAGACGAAAAGTAAGTGTTGATCATTTCATACTGGGATCGGTTCAGAACAAAATATAAATCTTATCCACATTACTACTGAATCCCACAAAGTGGGATCCGATCTGAATAAGCCACGTGAGCGCGCCCTATGACGCCTCACGCCTTAGAATGCCCGGGACGCTCGGTGAAGCCCAAGATAGTTAGTGAGGTGGCCGTGTGATGTCGTCCAACAAGTATCTGATGAAAATGTAAACAAATGGATCAGTGCCATCTACGAAGACACGCCCCACTCCGCGATTAAGCAAGCAAAGATGTAAGCTGTACTTTAGAACGGAGCGGAGCGGAGTGGGGCGCGTCTACTAGTAATACTATCTATACAAATTGAGAGCTAAATCAAAGCTCTCAATTTGTATAGATAGTACTACGATTATTTAAATACTTAATCCTGAAAATCTAATTTGAAATCACCTTATAGATGTTTTTTATTTGAAAATTAAAGAGATGTGAGAGAGAACCTCAATTTTAGCTGATGTTTCAATTTAATTATGCTATAAAACATTTAATTACGCGATAATAATGATAGCTGCTTGGATGAATGAATACGTTGCCATTTTTTCATGAGATATAAAATTGAAATCTTCTAAATACAGATGAATGTGTTAATAATCCCCTTGAACAAGGATTGTTTATACTTTGGTCAGACAGTTTTGGAACAGCCCATTATGTTGACGTTAGTACAATTTTGTACTTCATGTCTCTGGTGATTAAGTGTATTATTCAATGTCACCATTAATTCCTCCTTTTCGGTCCTAGTGTGAATCATGTAAAGCGCTATTATTTTGATTCGTGTGCATGTCAATCTTCTTCCAACATTGTTCTTACCAGATTTATAATCACAGGGACGACTGTTGCGAAGAAACGAAAACTAGACACTCGAAGAACAAAACCAGAAGATGCAATAACAGCCGAGCAAATGATCAAGGAAAAATCAGACTCGAAAGTTAAGCGGACAACCGAAAAACGTACGTGCAAACCTGACACTTATTTAAAAAATATATACAAACTCGTACACAAATGAGCGCATAACCCAAATGTCAACGTATTTTTATTAAAAATTGTGATTTAACAAAACATATTCGTATACACACTGGTGAAAAACCTTATAAATGTGATGTACGTCAGCTTAGTTTTAGAGTAAAGAGTAATTTAACAACACATATCCGAATACACACACACTTGTGAAAAACCTCGTGGAGGAGCTCGTTGCTAAGTAATAACACCAAACAGTCACACCAAATAGAACAATAATATTATATACTAGGTATACCCGCGAATTCAGTCGCGTGCATTTCGGGAAACAATAATCGGCGCTTAGAGAAGGTGTAGGTACAACTCCTCGATTGAACAGGAAGAATCTTCCGGTCTAGTCTGGTGAGAATTGTGACCTGGGGTATCGATAGGTACTACCACAGCCGTTTCGAATGCAGTCGCAGCGTCTTCAGGGTTTATAATGTCAATGCGACGAAGTGTTACTTTGATTTTTAACCGAATTCCAAAAAGAAGAAGGTTTTATGTTCGTAGCGTATGTATGTTTTTTTTATTTATGTCCACCGATTACTCCGTCAATTGTAGACCGATTTTGAAAATTATATTTTTGTTTGAAAGGGTATATGCTCTGGAACTGGTCCCATATAAATTTATTTACTTTAGTTGGATAGTCTTTGAGTTAACTTCAATAATACGTATTTTTCCCAGTTAGTCTATGTGGATGATAAGATGATTAGTTCTTGTCACTGTTATTTACACAGCAGGTAGTTACTGTTTGCACTAAAACTACGGTGACATCCATAACTCGGTAAGGTTTTTCACCAGTGTGTATACGATAATGTACTGATAAATTACTCTTTTGATTAAAACTAAGCTAACAAACATTACACTTATAAGGTTTTTCACGCGTGTATACGGATATGTTTTGTTAAATTACTCTTTACACTAAAACTAAGCATATCTTTAGATATTTTTGTTCCATGGCTTGGCATGGCGCTGATCGTATACCTATTCTGTCAGACGTTGAGTTACCAGTCTATCTCATATACAGGCTGGCAGGGAAATCGACGCGAAAACTGATACCATGGATTCAGTACATGATTCTGAAACCCAAAATTTTCTTTTTCTATTTATTTTTAAAAAAATCAGCTGATTCATAGAAAAGTGCAATACCTACGCGGTCAAGACGTATGGAACAGTTGTTTAAAAAAAAAAACGACTAAAAATTTCGACGCAAGGGGGGATCAGAATCATGTACTGAATCCATGGTAATAGTTTTCGCCTCGATGTCCCTGCCGCCCTGTATATTATTAGTCTATCGTCTTGGTGTCGTAATTTATCCCTTCAACTGACAGTTGAAGATAAATTAAAGTTGACTGCTACTCTACGTACCAGATCAGCTCGATTATGGTCCACCTTTATTTTATTCGCACTTACGCCACTATAATTATAATAAGTCTATTAATTACATCAGGCGTCCAGAATACATACTTTCAATTGCGGGCACATTAACATATTTTCACTCCGCACATAACATTTGTCACTCCATGTCAATTATTATTCTATGTCAACAGAAATTCCTCCTTTTCGGTACTAGAGTGAATCATGTAAAGCGCTATTATTTTGACTCGTGTGCATGTCAATTTCCTTCCAGCATTGTACTTAACAGACTTATGAATCGCAGGGACAACCTTTGCGAAGAATCCAAAACGAAGACCACGAAGAACAAAACCAGAAGATGCAATAATAACCAAGCAAACGAAAAAAGAAAAATCAGACTCGAAAATTATACGGACAACTCAAAAACGTACGTCCAAACCGGGTCCTTATTTCAAAGAGCCTTACAAATGTCATCAGCGTAATCGAGCAAAGAACGTGATACACCGTACTCGTACACAAATTGGTGAAAAATCCAAATGTGATGTACGTCAACGCAGTTTTAGTTACAAGGGTGATTTAACTAAGCATATTCGTATACACACTGGTGAAAAACCTTTTAAGTGTGATGTATGTCCGCGTAGTTTCAGTGTAAAGGGTCAATTATCAAGACATAATATTCGAATACATACGGGTGAAAAACCATATGAGTGTGATGAATGTCAACGTAGTTTTAGTGCAAAGGGTAATTTAACAAAACATACTCGTATACACACAGGTGAAAAGCTTTATATGTGTGATGTATGTCAGCGTAGTTTTAGAGAAAAGAGTAATTTAACAAAACATATTCGTATACACACTGGTCAAAAACCGTATAAGTGTGATGTATGTCAGCGTAGTTTTAGTGAAAATGGTAGTTTAACAAAACATATTCGTTTACACACTGGTCAAAAACCGTATAAGTGTGATGTATGTCAGCGTAGTTTTACTTTTAAGGGTGATTTAACTAAACATATTCGAATACACACTGGCGAAAAACCTTATAATTGTGATGTATGTCAGCGTAGTTATAGGCAGAAGGGTGATTTGACAATACATAGTCGAATACACACTGGTGAAAACCCATATAAGTGTGATGAATGTCAACGTAGTTTTAGTGCAAAGGGTAATTTAACAAAACATACTCGTATACACACAGATGAAAAGCTTTATATGTGTGATGTATGTCAGCGTAGTTTTAGAGAAAAGAGTAATTTAACAAAACATATTCGTATACACACTGGTCAAAAACCGTATAAGTGTGATGTATGTCAGCGTAGTTTTAGTGAAAATGGTAGTTTAACAAAACATATTCGTTTACACACTGGTCAAAAACCGTATAAGTGTGATGTATGTCAGCGTAGCTTTAGAGAAAAGAGTAATTTAACAACACATTGTCGTGTACACACTGGTGAATCACCTTATAAATGTGACGTATGTCAGCGTAGTTTTAAGGTAAAGAGTTATTTAACAAAACATACTCTTATACACACTAATGAAAAACCTTACAAGTGTGATGTTTGTCTACTTGGTTTTAATCACAAGTGTAGTTTAAAAAAACATAACCTTATTCACTTATGAAAAACCATACTAAGTGTAATCTCTGTCAGCGTAGTTTTAGTGAAAAGGGTAATTGTTACAAAACATACTCTTATATACAGGGTGGCAGGGAAATCGACGCGAAGCCTGTTACCGTGGATTCAGTACATGATTCTGAACCCCCCAGCGTTGAAATTTTTCGAAGGTTATTTAAAAAAATAACAGCTGTTCCATACATTTTGGCCGCGTAGATTGCACTTTTCTATGAAACAGCAGATTATTTTTTTAATAACCGGCGATAATTTTCAAAGCAGGCGCATTCAGAATCATGTACTGAATCCATGGTAACAGTTTTCGCGTCGATGTCCTTGACACTCTGGTGTATACTAGTGAAAAACCTTACAAGTGTGATGTCAAGTTTCAAGTCAATGTTACATTTTCTGACCGTGAAAATTCAGACAGTTTCCGACCTTACGCAAAACAGAAGTAATGTTATGCAAAACAGAAAAAAACAGTGAGTGAAACTCACTGTTTTTTTCTGTCTTTTGTCTGTCTTTAGTTCTTTGTTGTCTTTATTTTATTTAAGTTTAGGTGACTTCTTAAAAGTTTTCAAAATACGACAGTGCTTTTTCACGTTTTTTGTGATAATAGATCTATAGGCGTAAAACCTTTCAACAGTTTGTAATATAATGTGAGCTAAGTTTTCGTCAAGATTATATTTAAAAAAACATTCTAATTCACACGGGTAAAAACCTTATTTGATATTTTGTCAGCGTAGTTTTAGCTAAGAAATCATATTCGAATACACTGGCGAAAAATCTATCAAATGTGATAAACGCAAATAATTTTTCAGCATAGCTTTAAAACTACTCTAAATACTTAAGCTGTAAATGCTAGCTCTTTAATTTAAATTAGCCCTCATATAATTGGAGCAGTTTATTCTATACGAATTTCATTTCACCAAATGCGAATTTCACCAATGAAACTGAACACGATCATCACAATCATCTAAACCGCGTTCAAAAACTGTCAGTGTCAATATTCCACAGAAATTACTGGTAAACAAAACTTTTTTTTTTTGTTTTGTGACGTTTATAAATTGTTTCTTAGTAATTTGAGTTCGCTGATTTCATTTCTAACCTCAGTTTTTTCTAGCAGCTCTAGTTTTTGTGATATAGGTACTTCTTAAAATCGATGTGTCTTTAATAAGAAGAACTTGCTTAAACGATCCAAATAGTTTTTGTGCTGGTTGTGGTGAATATATGTTTCGAGAATGTCGTTTAAGTGCGTCTGACTTTATAAAAAAAGGCCTACTTGAACTTCTTTGGCACGCCTTTACAAGTGTTTAGTAAGCCATGGATCCCAAATTTTGTATGTGGTAGTTGCGTAACATCATTGCGTTTATGGGTTAGTCAAAAAATACCTACTTTGAAGTTCAAAAGTCCTATAATTTGGCGTGAACCGACTAATCATCACGATGACAGTTATTTTTGTGGTGTGAATATTACCGGAATAGCCCGCAAAAATCGTTCCTAATGTAACACTACAAGTTCATTCAGAAGCATTCAACCAAAATGACCTAGATGATTTGATTAGAGTTTTGTATGACAGATAAAGAGAAATCTGCATGGATTGAATTTGTTTGGGTTGTGCAAAATTTCTTAGAAAATAAAAAGTCTCCAGACTACATTCAACACCTTGAGCAGCTCATGCTGCACTTTCAAAGACTATGATGTAACATGAGCATCAAGATGCACTTCCTCTTCAGCCACGTAGACCGCTTCCCAGAAAATTTTGGCGATTTAAGCGAAGAAAAAGGAGAACGCTCTCATCAGGACATTCGCACGATGGAAGAGCGATACCAGGGTCTTTGGCATACAAATATGATGGCTGATTACTGCTGGAGCATTCAAAACAAGGCTGAAGTTTCGACTCATGCAAGAAAATCTTATAAAAGAAAGTTTTTTTTCTTGTAAGGTTAGAGAAAAAAAAAAACATTTTATAATTGGAGTATTTTTCGCAAAAATGTAATATTTCAAAAACTAGAGCTGCTACAGGAAAACTGACAACCGATTTGGAATCAGCGTGGCAGAATCATACAAAATCAGGTATGAAACTTCATAAAACAAAACTAATGTTTACCAATGTTATTGACGTTGACAGCCCTTAAACGTAGTATTAGTTAAACTTATCGCGACCAGGTTCATTGGTGAAATTTTCCCTAAATGCAATATTTGTAATCACGTTCTCGAAAACGCCTCTAACGTTTTCGAAAGTTGCAATATAGGGGTTTACGGGGGCGAAAAAATCGATCTAGCTATGTCTCATATCTGGGAAAATTCGTTTTTTCTATTTTACCAGGTACTTGTCATACCATCCTGAAGGGAAAGATTGTATGACTGCTTTTGAAAAGATAATGGATGAAGAATTACACAAAAGGGCTTTGAAAGTTCGTGCCATACCTACTGGCCGCCATTTTTTTTTTTTTTTCTCTATGGGGGCCAAGCATGAAACCTGTATAAATCGATAGCTGACATCAATGCAAACAAAATGAGACCAAACCCCGTAAAGTTTCACGTTTCCGAGTTTTCACGCTCAAATTTGATCACGAGACATTCATAATTTTTTAACTTGCTTGTTGCATAGACGTTTGAAGTATTCACTCTGAATGTTTAAAATAACTCTTCTTGCCCCAACGGCCGTAAGACAGACAGTGACACTAGCACCCTAATTACGTAACACTCGATCAATCACAATCTGAATCATTTTGAAGGATATTACTTATCTAGTAGGTATGCCAGGCTCCATATACAAATCTTCAATACCCTTTGTAACTCTAACAAGTACTACTAAGACTGCCTGTCCACTGGAGCGGAGTAGCGGTGTGCCAATATTAACCAATGGAATTGCATAAAACCTCCGCTCCGCTTCAGTGGACAGGGATTTGCGAACTAGTTAAAAAAAATCATACAAAACGGGGAAACGGAGCGGAGAAGCGGAGCGGGGAAACGGAGCGGGGAAACGGAGCGGGAAAACGGAGCGGGGAAGCGGAGAGGCGATGCGGAAAAATACGTGAACTCGGTCACAGTCCGCAACACCGCTCCGCTACCTCGCTCCACACAGTCCGTAACTCCGCCCCGCTACCTCGCTCCGCATCAATGGACAGACTGTCCGCAACTTCGCTCCACTCCGCTGCCATTCTCCTCTCCGCTGCCTCGCTCCACTTCAATGAACGGGCAGCCTTACAGTTGGCATGATTATAATGTTAATTTGTTAGGATACTCAGGTTTACATGATTATGGAACTGATTAGAGTTTTTGATTTTTGATTTGAATTTTACTAAGTAGACCTGAGTATCCTTATTATTAGGATCCTATCCTATCCTTATTATTAGGATCCTATCCTATCCTTATTATTAGGATCCTATCCTATCCTTATTATTTGTATACTATTATTAGGATACTCAGGTCTACTTAGTGAAATTGTAAGTCTCGTTTCAGTTCCATAATCATGTAAACCTATTTTTGGAGCCCAGTAGAATAACGTATAACTATGGTGGTCTCAATCGCTAAAATTTTCAATCGATTAATTAGTCAAACTATTAAAACACTAAATAAATCCCGATTGAAAGTACTAGTTTTTTTTGGAACTAAATATTTTGTTATCAATTTTAGTTTTTAGTTAACAAAAAGCAGATTTTCCTTTTTGAATATGTATTATAGTTAATCTATCAATAATTCGTTATTAGTATTAGTTCAATAGTAGTTTCAGGGCCACTTTAATGTGCTTGTGAGCATCTGACTGATAGATGGTGGTTTGTTTTGTTGGCTGAATCGCGGTGTTAAGTTTCTCTGTGATTTTATGATCCCCTTTGTATATTGTAAATAAATTTATCTCGTTCTGAGCTCGGAGTTTTCTTCGGCCAAGCCCTAAATACCTTGCAGGCTCCTATGAACTTTGTGGGAATTGTACGAGTACATGGTCCTCACGAGTCGGCTAATATATTGGTTGAGCCACACAACGACTTATCCAATGCACAGCAGTACATAATCGCTAATGGACGGAGTGTATCGGACGGTTTTTTTTTAAGTTGAAGACAATGACATTGTTGTAAGAAGATACGAAATTCAAATAGCTCGAGTTGATTCACAAAATCAACAAAGGAAAGAATAACACAATCCTATTTGGATAAATGATTAGACTTTGTATATGAATTTGAGAACAAGGAATTTACATAAGTTTATGATCGATTCTAAAACTGTAGCTTTGTCTTATTATTACGTTTATGAGCCAAAAGTTAGTCATTCCTTGAGTGTTAGGTTCCCTGAGATTTCTATTCCCAGTTTCAGTGGCAAATACATCGAGTGAACAAGTTTTCCGGATTTATTCATATTGGACGACGTTCAACTTTAACGGCATATTCCTATCACGAGTGGGCTCCCCCCCGTTATTGTAACTGACCCCAACAGTCTTTATAATTAATATTCGTGATTCACGGCCACTGATTTGTATTCGTGTTAGCACTTCCCACAATTTTATCCTTATTAGCAACACCATCGGACGGGTAAAACAAGATGTGCTTTTTTTCATAATCAACGATTTCGATTCCTAGCTAGAATAATTATTAAAAAAATCTAGTGATGCAGTTATAGTTTTCATCAAAATCGGCTACATGCTGATTTGAAATATTTTATACGTACGGACATACGTACATATACGTACATACGTACAGACGAATTGATGACCTTTTAGAACGCTGTGCAGTGTTGCTACATAATTCTTGATAATTACTTTCAAGTTTTTGACATTTTCACATTTCTATAAACCGATAAATCTACACAAAAGGGTCAGCTTTAAATTCAAATAGAGATAAAAATTGAAAAAAAATTGTGTGATTCAAATTCAACTACAAAACTACCTAACGATTTTCGGACTTTTTCCTTTCAAAGTGCTGTGAGACCTTGCTTTCTGTCAAAAGAGATTGACCAGCAGTCTAATTACGCAACACGTTTTATTTCGGTTTACAATTCTGAATCGAAAGCAAGTCCAATTTTAAACGCATACCATATTTCGAATTACGATAAACAATTTTTATCAGTCGACCGAAATTGGATAGGGTTGTTCTAAAAAATTGGCTATAATTTATTTGGATGATGTGTTTTGTTACACCATATAGGAATGATTTATTTCCAAATTATTGTGCTATAATTGTTTTTTTTTTTTATTACAACTGATGCTCTACTAGTGCTTATAAATGAGAATGTACAATGATTGCCGAAAATATTTAAAACCAATTTTTAAAACACTTTCTACCAAAAACTACCATAATTGAAATACGTAACAAAACGTTTTTCTTTTCACGTTTTTGTTATCTGTGGCTAATGTCAAAATCGTAGAAAAGCAGTGTTGTCAACTTAGTGGGATTTCCACTAAACCTGGGTGTTTGGACACCCCTACAGGCGGAAAAAAATTGCTTTCTGTGGCCGGTGGTTTTGTCTAGTGGTTAATTAAATTAAATTTGTAGAAAACAATACAATCAATTACTAAAACTTTGACTCGAGAAAATATTAAAATAATACAATAATGGCATGTTTCATTGTTTGTTAAACCTGTGTCAGTGATTTTTCCATTTATTTCTTTCAAATGCCGAAACCACTGTGGATTCGAACGCTGATTTGGAAAGACTGACACAGCATGACGAATATATTGAAGCCACACAGAGGCTCCGCCCGAGTGGAGATCGAGAAACAACGTCATTTCAAAAAAAATATCCATCGCTATAAAAGTCAAAATCTGTTGAACGGACTGTAAAAAACGTCTATTTAAATGTCTAATACGCTTGACTCAAAACTACAGTGGGGTCCTCACTTAACATCACTTGCAGGGCGGCTAAGTTCAGCCGCTTACGCTGTTTGGAAAATCCGCCAACTAACAGACGTGGATACCGCGAGACTGGTCTATTTTAGTTACTTTCATAGCATCGTGTCTTACGGTATTTTGCTGTGGGGACGGGCTGCAGATATTAATTATATCTTTATTCTGCAAAAGAGGGCTGTCAGAGCCATATATAACCTCCGCAGACGCGAATCTCTAAGGAAACTGTTTAAGAAAATTAACATCATGACGGTACCTTGTAAGTATATATATGAAAACATGTATGTTCGGAAAAATCTTGCATCTTTTTAATAAGAAAAGTGACAGGCATAATTTTAACACTAGAAATAGGAACAAATTAGATCAACCACGTTTCAGAATGTATTTTTGGATAAGAATTGCACCATATCCGTCACTACTTGCATCGGTATGGAGTTCAATGGGCAAGGAAGGGTCAAAAACTTTTAAAACTGGTTCGGACGTTAAAATGTGCATAATTTTTGTGTGTATTTGGTCATGCTCTGGTGTCCACTTAACATTGCCTTTTCCTTTTGTTAAGGGATACAAAGGCCGAATTATTTGGGAAAAGTTAGGAATAAACTGTCTAAAATATGTTGCTAGCCCTATGAGCTGTCTAACTTGAGTGACAGTTTTTGGAGTTGGGACATTAACTAAGGCTTGTATTTTTTTTTGATTTGGTCTAATCTCCCCAGCTGAAACTATATACCCAAGATACTCAGTTTGGACTTTCAGAAACGAACACTTCTTTAAATTAAACGAGAACCCTGCATTGGACAGCGTTTTAAGTAATTTGTCTAAACGATTTAGCCCCTCATCAATATCTTTTGAAATTGAAAGTACATCATCCATGAAAACTAAAATCTTTTCATCATTCATGGGTTTTAAAGCAGTATTAATAGCCTTTTGAAAAGTTGAAGGGGCATTGCGTAACCCAAAGGGCATAGCTAAATATTCAAACTGCCCCTTTGGGGTTACAAATGCAGTTATTTCTATGGAACTTTCATGTACAGGCAGTTGGTGGAACCCAGAGGCCATATCAATACTACTGAAATAATGAGCACCATTAAGTTTATCAATTTGTTCACTAATCAAAGGTAAAGGATAATGATTCGGTTGAGTATTACTATTCAATTCCCTATAGTCAACACACATGCGTGTACTACCGTCCTTTTTCTCTACAAGAATGATAGGGCTTGCAAATGGGGATGAACTTTCCCTAATAATATTTGCCGTCAACAATTGCTCAATTTTTTCATCAACTATATATATACTTAGATTCCTGAGGGGATAACCTATACGGTCTCCTATGTACTACTTTATGAGGATCAATAAAATCAATTTTCAGCTGTCCTGTTTTAATTCTAGTTGTAGGAAAACTTTCAATAAAATTATCTGCATATTGTGTTAAAATGTTAAAAAGTTTTACTCTGTCAGATCATGTCAAGTCAGTGTTAATTGAATCAATGTTAAAAATATAGACTCCCTACACCGCTTGAATGTTAAACCACTCTCCGAGATTTCAACAAGAATATCGCGCTCAAGTATATCTCTACCTAATAAAATAGCGTCGCGCAGGCAATCATCCGGAACTACATGAAGAGTGATGCTGATTTCGACGCTCTGGATTTTTATGTTACAAATGATTTGCTCTGTGCTACTAATGATACTCTTTCCAATACCAGTCATCTTGATAAGGTCATGCGATCTTTTTCCAATAACAAGGTGTGAAAAACTTTTCCTAATTAAACTACACTCGGAACCGGAATCAAAAATAAAGGGAAATGTCATATTACTACAGTTCATAATACCTCTAACAATCTTCGAGCACACGTTGACTTCTTTGCTTCCAGTAGCGACATGTTCCTTCTTTGTCCTATCAACCCTCTTTGGGCAGGTGGAGACTACGTGGCCTGGCTCCCCGCAGACGTAGCATGTGACTTGTGGCTTCTGGTCGACACGTTTATCCGCAACTATAGAGCGATTAAATAGCTTGTTTCTTTCACGACAATCAGCCGCACGATGCCCAGGCCTGTTACATATGTTGCAGTTGCCACGAAAGCCAAACGTAGCACGAGGGCGTTTGATATCAGAATCGTTTGACTCAGGCAATTCTGACTTTCTTTTCAAGGATATGCCTCGTAATACTCGAAATAGCTGGGATTTGTCATTTACCATAGTCGAGTTTAATTCACGACGTATTTGAACATCACACTGAGATAATATGGAAATGGCGAAGCCCGTCACAACCTTTTCAGTTAATTTTGTGTCCGGGATATTTTCAATCAATTGCCAAAGACGTAAACATGCCTGAGTGGGGGTCTCATTAGAAATAATTTGAAATTTTAGGATGCTGTCAAAGTGATCCTGAATAAGCATAGGGCTCCAGAACTGAGCTTTCAAAGTCTCCTGTATATCTTCCCATTGATGTTGACTGGGAGGTATCTTGGTCAGTAATGTGGCTGCGCGGCCTCGAAGACAATGGGTCAGCGTCATAATTAAATAAACACCTTCAAATTTTTGCTTTTAATTATGGTGTCTGATAGCCGACACCAGCCCCCTATGTCTGAATTGGGGTCGTCAGGATCAAACGGTACCAATGCTGTGAAATGTTGTGGTGGTGCATTGGACCGGGGCAGTAGAGCATCAGTTAATTTTGTGAGAAATGCTTCTAAACTATTTGAGGGTAACGGAATATTTTCCTGCATATTCTGTGATGATGAAGTGCCAGAGGTGGGCGGATAATCCGATCCCACTTCTGATGTCGGGTTTGGCCCAGACATCAGAAGTAAAACTCAGGTATGGCAATACACAAATTTATTACTATTAAATATCTTAAATCTAGAAAATACAGCAATGAAATTACACTTATTTAAATAACTAATAATGGCAATGAGGGCGGTCACTTAGGGCAGTACTGACTGTCGGAGACAGTGGTCCATGCACCCACCGCAATAAGGACAGTACTAATTGTCAAAGACAGTATTCCACGTCCAATAACCGGGCAGTACTGACTGTCGAGAGACAGTGGTCCGTGCACCAAGACGCATCCGTTTGAAATGCGTACCGATTCCATTTTTTTTTTTTTTTTTTTTAAATGGCATCTCGCAGGTGACCACCTAAGGGGTCGTAGCTGCTTAACCGGGCTGTCCTGTGGCTGCCTTAAGCTGCTACACTTAAAGCCTCCAGCCAGGGGCATAAACTATTCTAAATTAATACTAAGCGAACGCTCGCTAAGGGCACCCCCTGTGGGGTACGGACCTCGGCTTAGGGCGTCGCTGGCGGGAGGACAGCAAGAAGGGACAGGCTGAATCAATGATAAATTATTATTATTAATAGGGGAGTTTAAGACTACAGGCTCAGCGTCGACGCGGGCTGGCGCATCTGCGAGCAAGGGTCGGGGAGGAGTATCGTTTACTCGGGGGGGTCGCGGTCGCGATCGCGGTGGACCTCGACGGCGAGGTCGATAGGACGGGTGTCGTCGTCTGTGCTTGTGTAATGTACTAGTGGCCCTATTGCTCTCCTGGAGGAGGGTTATGGGGTCATCAGGGTCGGAGAGGATATGCCTCGGACGGCGGGTCTTGCTAATGGTTGAGGGGACATAGTTTGCTGCCTCGACAACCAGTGGCTTGGACATGCGTTTTAGGAACTGGTGGATCGTGGGGATTTTGAGGTCGAGATGGAGGATCTCATTCCTAACGTAACAAGGGGCTCCCGTGGCCTTACGGAGGAAACGGTTTTGAACTGTCTGCATCCTATGGATCGAGTGGGGTTTTGCATGGGCAAAGACAGAGCCCGCATAGGTCATGATTGGCCGAATGCACGCCGTATAGATGCGCAATTTGCACTTGAGTGACAATTTGCTACGTGCATTCAGGACATAGTGGAGTCTACTGAGAGCGAAAGTGGCTCGCGAGCGAACCGTCTTTATGTGCTCTGCGAAGGAGAGATGCTGGTCAAGAGTTTCACCTAAGTATTTGGCTCGCTTCCCCCAAGGGATCGGCTTGCCGAACATGGTGATTGGTCGGGGAATGGTGGGTGAACGTCGCGGTCTCGAAAAGAGGACCGCTTGACTTTTGTCGGGATTTACTTCTATTCTCCATAACCTAAACCAGGCGCCAAGCTTGTTGACTGCCCTTTGTAGATTTAGGAGCATCTGAGTCGTACAGTACCCTTTGCAGTAGATGGCCGTATCGTCTGCGAACAGTGCCAACTGCGCCTTCTTATGCTTAGGGATATCGCTAGTGAAGAGTGTGAACAGGAGGGGGGAGAGCACGGAGCCCTGAGGGACTCCCGCGCGTATGGGTCGGGGGGAGGAGAACGCTCCCTCTATGCGATAGCGGAAGGTGCGGTTCGACAAATAGTCTCGTATGATGAGCACGAGACGATCCGGCACGCCGAGTTTGTAAAGCTTATATATTAAGCCGTTGTGCCAGACTTTGTCGAACGCTTTCGCTATGTCGAAGAAGATTGCGCCTGTTAACATACCGTGGTGGAAGCCGCCGGTTATGTGTTCTACTATACGGTGGGCCTGATGCACGCTAGAGTGCTGGGTTCGAAAGCCGAACTGTTCGTTGGGGATGAGGCCCTTGGTCTCTGCGTAGTCTCTGAGAAGCTTTTGAATAAGCCTCTCATAGATTTGTACCGATTCCACAGCGCAGCTCATTTTAAAGGCGATCGCTAGTGGCGGGGGAACGTCACAATATTTTACTGGATTGGACTCAAGTCCTTTAAGCCAAATGATAGATAGAGCGAATGATTTGTGTATGATGCGTCCGGTGCACGTTCCACTAGCCCATCTAGTCGCCGTCTCTCGCAGCTGCTAAATAGTATGGCTGCCGTCATATACCATATTAAGTTAATTATTGATTACATTTAAATAAAGTCAATTGTAGGCACGTAATTGTTGTTTATAGCAGAATATTGCTGTTCTTTAAAGTAGATAGATTGTGCATTGAAGTGTTGAAGGGTGAGGCCTATTAGACTGTGGATGGATGTAATGGATCATGGAATATATTAAGGATTTACTTAAATTCTTTTTTTATCTTATTTCAGGTGTCAGGCTCAACTACATTATTCAGGAAAAATTTAAACTCTCTCATGCGCTTACAGCAAGAATTAGCAAGCAGTACATACACAATCCATGATGACGTTCACAGAAAGACATTGAATCACAAATTCCACTAATCCTTGCAGTATATTTATTGTTCCAATTTATTTTTGCCCCATGTACAAATATTTCATAATAATGTGAATAAATGCCATTAAAAATATAATAAAAGTCGTTTTTGTTTACCATAATTTATTTCTCTCTATCTACTGTTATCTAATGAATGACAGTAAATTTAGGTAAAAAACCTTCCTATAAACACCTACCTACCTACCTATAAATAGTATCATTATAATAATCAATTGGCTGTGTTTATAAAAAGTATAGTATTCTATTCTTAAATATTTCATTACTTACAAGTTATTTGTATTTGCACCTATATAGGTACAAATAAAAATTACAAGTACAAGTTCAAAATAAAAACACTTTATTAAAGTTTACACTGTTATCAATTAACAAAATAGGAACATACATTTATATCACTGTCGTACAAGACTGAACTGGTAAAAAAATAAAAGATTATCTTTCATTAACAATCTTCAGTTTCTACTTTAGTTCTTGAGAAGCTTGAAAACTGAAGTAGCAGAGCAACGGGGCAACGCATCATGGGCGACATCCTTCATGCTGCCTTCATGTCTTCATGGGTGAAACGCCCCAGGAACTCTATTAAAACAAAAACTAATTATTTTCTGCTCAAATAAAGTACTTAAACATTATGTGGCAAAGTAAAGTAGGCATATCAACTAGGTTTTCACTAGCCCATGGCTGGACAAAAGCCATGGTTGTATAATTTCATCTTTATTTAGGGCTGATATTTCAGTCTCCAGATATTTTATAATACTGAATTATAATATTAAACATTAGTTAGGTATACACAAAATATATGTTGTCTATGTACTAGTTCAGCCGAGGAAATATATTCATAATTTTATAATTATGTGACTTGCTACGCTTGATTCTTAACTATGTGTCAAAAAGCTTACCTTCAATGATTAATACAGAAGATTGGTTATTCAATTCATGTTTGAACAACAAGATTGATGTTGGGTAGCGTTCCCTTCTTGTATTTTCAGCACTGGCACGGTCTGTGAAAATATTATAAATATGTTTTGTAGTAAGTTGCTATTTGGCTAGTGATTATAATTGTTTATTTCAGCATCTACTTATGTACATAAATATCAATTAACAATTTCAGTTAGACTGAGGTTGACGGACATAGTAACTATACTTAATAATTATTTTAACCACAATAAATAGATAACCTCACTTAAGATGCTTGTGTCTACGCAACAAAGGAATGATTCTCCATAGGTAGATTGACCAATAATGTACCTACAGCTACAATAATGTAATGAGATACAAAGGTACTCTCTTACACACGTTATTCCTATTTATATTGGCTTACTTACTTGTAGTGATAATAAAGACAGGTACTTTTCGCTATTGAGCAAAACAGCCTAAGTAAGTCTTAGTGCAGCCAGTAGAAAACGAAAACAGAGCACGCAGTGTCTTGAACGAGAGAATTTTCCAAAGTTGTTTTTTCCGACTTCCACAAGCCACAAGAAAAATGTTCCAAAACTGCTTAGCATAGGCCCATGTTTCTGTAAGCGAATAGCAAATATAATTTTGTATGTTGAAAAATATAAAACATTCAAGGCAAAACAATGCATAACAAACACATTACCGAAATCAACAAGACTAAAATGTAAACAAAGACATCGCCATGTTTGATAGCGAATAGTCCACAGCATAGTATATTGCAACAACAGGAAGTTTACGGATGCATGGAAATAGCTATTACGGTGTTTTTTGACACCGTAATTATACACGATTAATTTTAAATCGTTCTGGAGCCGAAACACTGTGACTCCAGACGATTAATAGGTACTATCAGCATTGTTATTGTTTTTTTAAGACATCTAATATAGAAGTTAGAAATTTATAACTTTTATTCTGTCATTCGAGTTAAATCTTAGTAGCGCTTCCACTATTTCATTCATAAACGCAAGATCGTACGCGATCCGCTTGGTGATGACCAGTAATCGGAGTAGGTAGATTGAACTGGGGTCATTGATCCGAAACGTATATATTACTATGGACATTCCTCCGGAATTGGTGGATTATTAAAAAAAAACCGGAACTTATGTAGGAATTGTATTCTGCCAGAGTGGAAGGAGTCATTTGATGATTTGCCATCCTCAAAAAAAAGGTAGGAATTGTAATAAAATGAGCAATTTTATTCTTTATTATTCTTCCTATTTTTTTTTTTGTCACGATTTGACAAAACCCAACGACTACCACTAATAATAATACCACTAGTAATAATATCACTACCAACATTAACAATATTTAATTGAATCCGGAAATACCGGAATTACTTTCCGGAAAAATGGCTTATCCATGTTATTCTTTCTGTGTGCATTTATGATACAAGTACTAAAAATCAATCTACCTACTCCGATCACTGGTGATGACGTAGCGCGGCACAGCTGTGCGTGTGCGAATCAGTTGACAGCGAGCTCGCGGTGGGTCAACGGACGTTGGACGAATAACCGGCTGCAAGTAAGTACTTACCTGCAAGTAGGTATTTCATTTCTGGTACGATAGGTTGGTGTAAGTTCATTCACCTCCGTTATCTCTCGTTTGTATCGAAAGCACGGCACGTGTTTACGACTATCACATCTCCTCGTAAACGAGAGAAACTAATTGAAATTTCATTCACCACTCTCGCATCACGAAATCACTAGTACTCGTACCTTTTCAACTAGACACGACGAGTACGCTTGGGAGTTGTATTTAAGGCCTTGAATCGAGTGTCGACCAATCGAGCTAATAGGTACTTAATAAGCATACCTGCCTACCATATTTATGATAAATAAAAAGAATACTGCCTAAACCAATTTTTATGCGACAATGCTTGCTTGCGGCCGCGGCGCGGCGGCTTCTGCAAAGGCAGGCAATGTAAACAGAAAAATGAATCGTTTAACCTGTCGAATAGAGTTCATTATAAGATGGTGGTGCCCTTTTCTATGAAAATATTGGACCAAATTAAGACCTTATTTTTATACGTTTAACCGCGGAATTCGGTTGTGCATCCTTTTGAAGTCCGGTCGGACACTTCTCAGAATAATTTTAGTAAACTGCGTACCTACTTACCTTGTACCTAGTTTGGTGAAATTTCTATTTGTTACCGTTTACGGTTTAGAAATAAAGTCTGAATTCGCTTTTCGTATTTTTATTTGTGTACCTATTTATCTACTGCGTATGTGTTTTTATGCTGTCTGATCGATGAATGGATTTTTCAATGGGCACCGTTCGCAAGTGTTGCCGTTCGTCGATACGTTTTACACACATATGCATTGATCGCAGTTACTTCGAGTTCTCATTATTTCACAAAAAAACAATAAATTAGATTTTTCGTGTTTTTTTTTTAATTGTAATTTATTGAAAATAATAGTCCCAATCGTTTCGAGTTCGATGATCGAGTTTATGGCTTTTCGTTCCAGAACGAGCTAAAATTAACCGTGTATTATTACGGTAGACGGTGAATCAATGCTGGATACAGTGTTTTACGGTAATTACGGTGCAGTTGGCAACTAGAGATGGGTCGTCGACGTATTTTCCATTAACGAAACTAGACCGTCCAATTTCGTCCATCGACTAGTCGATTAACTAGTTGAATTCGTCGACTAGTTTACGCGTCAACTTGGATAAACATTGCGACGAAGTCTACGGCGACGACGGCGGCGACGATGTAGGCAGTAGACTAGTCTCCCGCGTGCTGAAGGTACCTATTAATTTGAACTTTTCTTCATACTTTTCCGGGCTTAGGTTTGGCTAAATACTGAATCACACACTGAACATCAAAAAATCAAAACAAGATGAACAAGTACTAGAAAACGGTTTGTATGTACGTATCTACAAACCGTTTTGTCTCGCATCGTTCGACCAGTCCATCGCCTTTCTCTTTTGCACACGCGAAATTACCGTAACGGCATTTTTTTCTTCACTTAACAATAATTTCATTCGACCCGTAAAAATATCAACTCCCTTGTTCTAGATTTAGAGTTCAAATTTGTTTGCTTGATTATTTTATTTCAATGGACGAATGAATTTATATTACCCGACTACGTTCTCGCGTCGATGGCCGTGAACTTGGCAGATCATTTCCTAGCTGAGCACAAAAACAAATTGAGTTCTATTGGCATGCGGGTGAGTTCTAGAGTTCCTTATACTTAAAAAGAATAGTTCTGGCTTTATTGCCTGAAAAAAGTCGAATGAAAAATTATGCTCTGCTAACTTCCGCTAGCAGATCATTTCTTCGAAAATTTAAATTTAAAAACTGATTTAGGTGCACAGTGGTGAGTTCTATAGTTCCTGATACTTTTCAGAAAGAGTTCTGCTCACCTAAATCTAAAAAAAAATAAAACAAAAATATTGACCTGTTACTAGAAAAAGGCAATCATTTTGGGAAAATAGCAGTAAATGACGTAATTTGTGGATTTTCGTATATTCTTCGGGCAGTGATTAATAACTAAGGTTCGAGTAATAGAAAAAAAACTAAATGAAAGCAGTAGTCTCAAAAAATTTGCAGCAGAGCCTTATGAAAAAGGTAGGTTAGGAGAAATCGAGATTTTTTCGGTTCTTTTTTTTTCGGTCTACGAGCTTCGTTTTTTTTTCCAATTTAACCACTACATGGATCGGATAACTTGTTCATTCAGCTTTAATTTGCTTTTTTGAAAAGTTCTTTTCGGTTTTGATTAATTTGAAAAATCAAGAAAAAAAGGCTTTTGGTGGCTTTTAAACTTTTAATTCAATTTTTTAGGGTTCCGTAGTAAACAAGGAACTCTTAAAGTTTCGCCATGTCCGTGTCTATCCGTGGCTTATCTCAGAGACGGTTATTACCGGGAAGATGTTATTTGGCATATGTATACATATTAATCATGCCGACAAAGTGGTAAAAGAAAATCAAGAATAATATTTTTCTTTAGGGTACCTCCCCTACACGTAAAGTGGGGATGTTTTTTTTCCCATCTACCCCAAGTTGCGTTGTAAAACATCTTTCTTTCAATTTTTTTCTACTAATATGTATCTTGTGCACTATATCTAGGTTTCTATGAAAGCAAATAATAAAAAAAATCAGAAACAAATTCAGTATAAAACTCCAAAAATCTGCTTTTTATCACAAATTTTACCCGAACTTTGGCCGGTCATAATATACTCATAATTGGTAAAAGTAAAGAAAACATCCGCATAGAAACCTCGCACATGTAATGGAAATTCTAAATATCAAACATTTTTTTTCACAAACTTGTAAGGTTTACTCATAAACACGTATTTCCTGATACAACTTTTTACACACTATTTTTCGTACAATGTTATCGCGTTCTCGCTTGTTTGTTAGCAGTTCTCACTTGCGCTCGATGAAACAACAAGCTTTTCGACCATGCTCGCGTTGGCAATAGACGGACCGGGAAGGGCCCTCTTAAGTCCAATGCACAGGGCTCTGACCATATTTTTCTGGAGATGCTGATGTTGACTCTTCCTCGAACACTTGCAGTTATCACAGCTATCATCAACAGATCGATTGTCACATCTTCTTTCCCTGATCTGTGGAAAATGGCAATAGTTAGACCAATCCCTAAAATACCTAACCCCACTAGTGTGAAAGACCTTCGTCCAATTAAATACTTAGGTAAATTGTTTAAACTTGCATGTTTCGTGTTTTGTATTTTATTGGTAGGTACATAATTACTTCTGCCACGTAATATGTGCTTCTACTATGCGTCTGAGATAAGATTAAAAAACCACCTTTTTGCCGTTTTCAAGAAATCTCCACCTTAAGAAATCAGTTGCCCAAATAGTAATTGTAAGACCTCATGCCGCCTGTGATACAGGTTTATCCTAGTACAGGCATCATACTTTGTAATACTACATTATTTCTAAGATTTATACTGTATTTTACCAATTTTTATTTTTGAATAAATGTTATTATTATTTCATTTAAATACATATAATTTACATTTTTAAATATTTTTATAAAACCATTATATTATTACTAAAAATTTTCAATAAACTGCCGACAGAAATAAAGAGTCTAGTCTATACAAGTGGGTTTCAGAATAAGCTTAAACGGTTCTTGTTAAATAAGTATCTATATGCGCAAAAAATGCTTTCACCTCAGTGTCTGTTGGTGTTGAGCCGTGCAAAAGTGATCGTATTATTGCTACTACTACTAACAATATATGGATGTTTTTATCTGAAATAAAATATTTGAATTTGAATTGCTATAAGAGCCACTATTTCGAAGCGAGAGGTGTTGTGTTTTAGTGTGTATATGCATAATGACCAGTGATCGGAGTAGGTAGATTGAACTGGGGTCATTGATCCGAAACGTATATATTACTATGGACATTCCTCCGGAATTGGTGGATTATTAAAAAAAAACCGGAACTTATGTAGGAATTGTATTCTGCCAGAGTGGAAGGAGTCATTTGATGATTTGCCATCCTCAAAAAAAAGGTAGGAATTGTAATAAAATGAGCAATTTTATTCTTTATTATTCTTCCTATTTTTTTTTTGTCACGATTTGACAAAACCCAACGACCAATCAGAACAAAGGATCATGGGTGGTACAGTAGTAATAATATCACTACCAACATTAACAATATTTAATTGAATCCGGAAATACCGGAATTACTTTCCGGAAAAATGGCTTATCCATGTTATTCTTTCTGTGTGCATTTATGATACAAGTACTAAAAATCAATCTACCTACTCCGATCACTGATAATGACTGTCTAGAGAACATTACAGAAACTGATGAGTGTTTGAGCGAGATTGTAGCCACAATTGAAGCATGTGATATTGAGTCTGTGTTCATGTTAGGTGACTGCAAAATGTTTGTTTAGATCAGACATGGGTATGCGCTGATGTTGCTATGCTTGATCAAGGCAGTGACAGCTATACATTTATAAGCGATGCACATGGTTCGAGGCGCTGGCTGGACCATTGCTTAGTTACTGAAGCTGCATGGTAGTCGGTTAAAGTAGTAAGGTTAAAAAGACATGAGAAATAAAAATCCAAACAAAACGAAATTATAAAGAAATTGTCATATTTTTTTTTTTTTTTTACCTATATATCTTCATTAATTTAATATAATAATAGGTTACTGTAATAGAAGAACGTCTTCTTAAAAACTTGGAATTAAAATTTTTAACTAAATGTATTCTATTATTTTTGTAGAAATATTTTAAAACTACTATAAAACTCCACGCGCAAACCATTTCAAATTTAAACCCCTAAAACTCAACAAGTAGGTAATAATTTTTCATTTTTTCCATAGACAAAGTGAAAAAATCCATATAAACACGTCGAAGCTGCCCCCCCTGTGCGCCTCCGGCACAAAAAATAATTCACAGGGTAGGACAAACAAGTACCACGTGGAGTCGCGATTGTCAAATTCGATTTTAGTTGTGTCAAAATTATTTTTAAATTTAGAGATTTTTTTGGAGAACAGCTCTATGATTCTCATAGCCAAAAGTATGGAATTTTTGTGATAGTTCGGTGTAGAAGAGAATCGGCACCAGTGAGGTCAAAATATAAATTCAAGATAGCGGCTGAGAAAATTTACACATTTTTCGTTATGGGTGTCGTTTTCACCCCGTTTACATTCCGCTCACTTCCACGACGTCTGGAAGAGAATTAGTGAAGCTTTAGAAGAAATTCATCTTTCGATTCGGAGCAGGTACAGACGATATATTTCATCCGATATGGTTTGCATTTGATGTTATGGAGAGGATCCACCGTCTTCTACGATGACGAATTTTCTTTTTTGTAATTTGTTATCTTTCTAAATACTGAACATAATTTTGTGTTGCAAAAAGATACAGCGCGGACGCTGTAATTATTTCTCGACGTCTGCCATTGCCGAAAGTCGAAAACGATGTGAGTGGTAGGGCAGTATGTGGACACACTTTCTCTCGATCCGGCTATGGCAGTGTTTAGAGGCATTCGTTTTCGAGGGGTTTAACCGGTCAAGTACTGTTAACGCACCCGTGCCGACCGAAACCATAGCCGATATTTTTTTTTTTTTTTTTTGTCAAGATGGGAAATCATCAAATGACTTCTCCCGCTCTGGGCAGAGCGAGAGGGTGTGTCAGACTTTTAGTGACTAAAACCCACCCGTGTTCCTTCCGTTGCCTGTGTGCCGGGGCCGCGATATCCCTTTCAGACAAACCCGCAACCCCAGCAGACAAACCCGCAACCCCAGCAGTACCATAGCCGATACTGAGGTCAAAATGTAAATCCAAGATGGCGGCTGCGAAAATTTTGTTTTTGTTTTAAATGATGCGTGAGAACGAACTTTGTCCCTGACGGGATTCCCCTGTACGCACACATTTTTTTTAAAGTTATAACTTCTTTGAGCGCTTTGAGCGATTTTTGGTAGAGGAAAATCTTATGGGCTCACGTCACCGACATGCTAATATTAACAGTACCCATAATGTAGCTGTATAAATACGACGTGTTGAGCCTGTTGTTGCTCGGAGTAATAATAACATCAGTAGAAGAACATTAAGAAATAAAAATGATTCATCAAATTGTTATGCCTAATGTTAAATTAACACGACAAGAATCGTAAGATAAATAAACTGTTTCATTTTAATATTATTATTTACACGAATTATAGGATTTAAATTCCAATTAATTATTTACTATAAATTACTGTTCTAAATTGAACGGATCAAAGTGGGTTAGTCTGACTATAAACAGAGCGAACGCGCCAACTCACACATGTACGCGTGCTTCTGCGCGAGTGATTTTTGCAAAGAATTTACCTAAACTTGACTTCCCGCGCTAGACGTAAACGCTTTTAAGTGATGCTCAGTTTGGTTTTAGAAAGGCGCTATCAACCGAGACCGCTATTCTGGTGCTTAAGCAGACGGTCAAGTACTGCAAAGATAGGGAAACGCCAGTATATGCTGCTTTCCTCGACCTCTCCAAGGGTTTTGACTTGGTTTGTTACAACAAACTTTGGTCGATGCTTAAAGTTCTAGAGGTACCCGAGGAGCTTATTCATGTACTGAAGTTTTGGTATAGCTCACAGACTAACCGTTTGGTGGGCGGGTGCTCACTATGTTACATACGTCCTAGAGTGTGGTGTTAGACAGGGTGGACTAACGTCCCCGACCCTGTTTAATGTTTACATGAACCAGTTGATTGGTGAGCTCAGCGAGACCAACGTCGGTTGCTCGATTGATGGCACTATGGTAAATAATCTCAGCTACGCACACGACATGGTCTTGCTGAGTCCATCAATCAGCGCGCTCAGGAAGCTGTTGGATCTTTGAGAGTCCTATGCTGCGTCACATGGACTCATACATATTATGTCATATAATGTAAAGGAAAGTGAGCTTTTGATTTTCAGATCTAAGTCTAGCTCGTTGGATAATGTTCCTCCAGTGACGTTAAGCGGAAAGCCACTACAGTCATACAGTTTAAATACCTAGGGCATGTAGTTATTGCTTCATGTCAGTAATATTGATGCCCAACGCTTCCGACATACCCAAATACTTATAGCTTTCGGATGCGGAGAGGGCTCTAAGGTTTATGGAATCCACGAGCTGTGTTCCTACGGATTCCACAATCTCCCCTCGATTTAAATGCAGGAACGCATATTATTATTATTATATTCTATTGATGAATTATAAATAAATACAAAAGTTGAAAGTAACATATTTTTATTAATATGAAATAATTTTTTTATTGAATTTTATGAATTCACTTACGATTTTTTTTTTTTGTTATTATTCTGATTTTAATGTAATTTGGATAATTATAGATGGCATGCATGACGTTTCTTATATAGGTATTTAGTTATAGAAATTCAGACACGATTTAAACATTGTTATTGAATAAATGAATTGAATTGAATATAAAAACTTTGGTTTGGCTAGACAATCGATTGATTTTTTTTGCAATTGAGCCCATTAAACTGTTATAGGTTGTTCTTGTGGCCTCCAAATAGTAGTTTACAAGATTGTAGAATTGAAACGAGACTTATGGACTTGTTCGAGTTACAGATTTTGTGTAACATCTATTATCTTTTCAAAGCCGTCATGCTATCCTGAAGGGGGGTCTGTACACACTTAATACACAATAAACTGCTCCAATTCTATGAGGGAAAGAATATCTATATTGTAACAATTCAGAACTGAGAAGTGCAATTAACAATGTGTCGTTTAGATCATTTCAAAACGTTATGCTGATGATTTTAACGCCAGTGTGTTCGAATATGATTTCTTAGACCAATCTTAACACTAAAACTAAGCTGACATAACATCAAACTTATTAATTTTTTTACCAGTGTGATTTAAGACTAGACGAAAACTACGACCACATTTTAAAGGTTTTACACCAGTGGGTATTATTCGAATATGTCTTGACAAATGACTCTTAACTACGCTGACATAAACATACAGTTGTAAGGATTTTCACCAGTGTGTTTACAAACATGTTTTGTTAAATTATTCTTTTGATTAAAGCTACGCTGTCATACATCACATTTATAAGGTTTTTCACCAGTGTGTATTATTCGATTATGTTTTAATAAATGAACCTTTTGACTAAAACAACGCTGACATACATCACACATATAAGGTTTTTCGCCAGTGTGTATACGAATATGTTTTGTTAAGACACCCTTTTGACTAAAACTATGTTGACATACATCACACTTATAAGGTTTTTCACGAGTGTGTATTCGAATATGGTCTGTTAAATTACTCTTTTTAGTAAAACATCGCTGACATACATTACACTTAAAAGGTTTTTCACCAGTGTGTTTACGAATATGGTTTGTTAAAATACTCTTTCGACTAAAACTATGTTGACATATATCACAGTTATAAGGTTTTTCACCAGTGTGTATTCGAATATGTCTTGACAAATGACTCGAAGTACTAAAACTACGCTGACATACATCACACTTATAAGGCTTTTCACCATTATGTATTATTTGAATATGATTTGTTAAATCACCCTTGTTACTAAAACTACGTTGATTTACATCACATTTAGATGTTTCACCAATTTGTGTACCAGTAAGTTGTATTTTTTTTTTTACTCGATTAAGCGTACGCTGATCAGGAGTTGTCCGTATAACTTTCGAGTCAGATTCTTCCTTGTTCGTTTGCTCGGCTGTCTTTGCATCTTCTGGTTTTGTTCTTCGAGTGTCTAATTTTGGTTTCTTCGCAACGGTCGTCCCTGTGATTATAAATCTGGTCAGTACAATGTTGGAAGAAGATTGACATGCACAGGAATCAAAATAATAGCGCTTTGCATGATTCAAACTAGGACCGAAAACGAGGAATTTCTGATGACATTGAATAATACACATAATCACCAGAGACATGAAGTACAAAATTTAACTAACGTCGACATACATAGTCTGTTCCAAAACTATCTGAACAAAGATTAATCAATCCTTGTTCAAGGGAATTATTAACACATTCATCTGTATTTAGAAGGTTTCAACTTTATATCTCACGAAACAATGGCAATTTATTAATGTTATTTACAGGTCGACATAAAAGACCCAGACGTGGTGACATTTGGAACTAAATATTTTACTTAAGTTATGCAGATCTATGATGATGGCACTACTTTGCCGAAAACTACTTGTAGGTTTTGAGCCCGTTGTTACAAGCAGCATTTTTAACAATATATTTTTAATTATTTTAGTCATTTCCCATTTGAAGTGACCTAAGTGCGTCCTAATTTGTTCCTAACTCTTTTTTGCCAACTATCATTATTATTGCGTATTAACGTTTTTTACCATAATTAAATTGAAACATCAGCAACGATAATTGAGGTTATAAAATAAAACCGGCCTAGTGCGCATCGGACCGAAGACAACGAAGGATTCCGTAGTTGGGATGAGTTTATCCCAAAAACAAACTTAACATTGTAGTTGAAAAACATGTTCTCCCATACATCGATATACGTCACGGTCAATTCTCAAACTGCAAATTTAAGTTGGAATTCGCAAACAAAAATATTGTGTGTTAAAACTACAAATTAAGAGGAGAGTCTTTAAGAAATACCTGAAAAAGCACTTACAGTTTTCGAAATTTCTGAAAATCCACCGCAATATAGGAAAAAAACAAATGAAGAACCTAAATAGATGTGCCAACAGTTTCACCGCCAGATATTTGCAAAATCATTTTTTTGTTAAAATCTCTCTAAAGCATCGAAATCGACCTTTTCTATTTGCACTATTTACTTAATTTTAAAGGTTTATATAATAGTAGATTATACAACTAGTGAAAAACAAGGGAATTTCATTCGAGGGACTAAGTTGGATCCCGAGAGCAGCGAAGGATTTTAGAGTAGTATCCTGAGCCGAGCGACGGATACAAGGACCGAGATCATTTTTTATTTTCACGAGTTGTGTACTCTACTTTTTACCATTGACTGCGATTAAATTAATAGCAGTATAGTATTTATATTTATCTGTCGTAGTTGTAGTATTTATATTACTGCCTCGTTGGTCTAGTGGTCGCAAGCGCTACTGCTGAGCATGAGGTCGTGGGTTCGATTCCCAGGTCGGGCAAATTAATACTGGGCTTTTTCAACAGGAATTTCTCAATAGCGGCCCGGAGTCTGGAATTGTGCCCGGTTAATGGCAATAGGCTCACCCCCTATTACATGGGACTAAAAAACATAACTCGCGAAATGTGGGTGAACTAAAGGTACACCTCTGCCCAACCCTTCGGGGAAACAAGGCGTGATGTTATAATATACGTATCACATTTTTGGCGGCAACGAATTTTCTACCAACTGCTTCAGAACGAAATGATTCCGAAGTCAGTGGTGTTCAGTGTCTCATTTTCGTCACTGGAAGAACTCATTTTATTAGGGTTCCGTAGTAAACAAGGATTATAGTTTCGCCATGTCCGTCTGTCTGTCTGTCTGTCCGCGGCTTAGCTCAGAGAAGGTTAGTACTAGAAAGCTGTAATTTGGCATATGTATACAAATTAATGAAAGTGGTAAAATAAAATCAAGAAAAAAAAATTTTTTTAGGGTACCTCCCCTACACGTAAAATGGGGATGTTTTTTTTTTCTTCATTTACCCCAATTTCGAGGTTTCGAGGATCCGTTTGCGAAATATTAAGCTTTTAACAGATTTTTTTTGGAAGAGTCAAGTTTGATTCCGTCATAATCGAGGGTAAAGCACCACAGGCATACAGACGGATAGAGTTGTGGTGATACCGACTCTTCTTTAAAACGGGGGACAATGCCCTGCTTAAGAATTATAGGCCCATCTCACTTCAGAGCGATGTCTACAAGCTGTTTTCAAGAGTCATCCCGAACCAAGCCAGATTCCGTAAAGGGTTTAGCACCGTAGATTACATAAGCTGCGGCAGATTGTGCAGAAGACCGAAGAGTGTAATATAAACCTACCTCTCTGCTTAGCGTTTGTGGGTTACGAAAAATAATTCGATCGAGACTTGGGCTGTACCTCAACGGTGCCAGATTCATAAGCGATACATCTAAGTGCCGCAGTGAAAATACTCCTACTATGTCGATCCGACTCCAGAATCGGACCTCGAAAACTATCCTTCTGCAGCGAGGTGAAGTGAGACAGAGAGACGTTATCTCTCCGAAACTGTTCACGGCTGCATTGGAGGATGTCGTCTAAGGTTGGACTCGAAAGGGGTAGGAATGGCAACTACGTCACTTCCCTTAGGTTTGCCGACGATATAGTAATCATAGCTGAGAAAGTCTCAGCCGTGACTCCTAAGAACAATGCTTGATGACCTCAGTAGAGCTTCCGACATTTAAAATGAAGATGGACAAAACTAAGTTCATGTCAAATGCCCATGTAACACCCACCTTCATGAAGATCGGAGACTATACACTCGAAGTTGTGGACTACTACGTTTACCTAGGACAACTGTCCAGCTAGGTAGGTCCAATTTCGAGAAAGAAGTCAATCGTCGAATTCGACTCGGCTGGACAGTGTTCGGGAACCTACGCAATATCTTCTCGTCTCACATCCCGCAGTCGTGACCCAGTGCGTGTTGCCAGTGATTAGATATGGAGCTGAAATGTGGGCGTAACCCAAAGGGCAATGGAGAGGGCTACGTTTTGAGTTTCCCTGATGACGTGATCGAATCAGAAATGAAGAGATCGGCAAGAGAACCAAGGTAACTGACATAACCCGAAGAACTACAAAACTTATATGTCAGTGGGCGTAACATTGCTCCCATAACAGATGGCCGACGGGGCTGACAGGTTCTGGAGTGGCAACCGTGTACCGGAATACGAAGCATTGGAAGGCCTCCCACGAGGTGGAGGTTCCTACGGTTCCGCTGGATGCGAGAATCACAGAACCGGTCGACGTGACGATGTTTGTTGTTGTTAATTGTATACTCTCATTGTAACTTTAAAAAACGTTGAGGGTGTTATTATCCATCAGAAAACAGTTTTTTTTTCTGGCCGGCGCTTTAATTTTTGGGTACAAAATCGAAACTTGAATGATATCCTTTGGTTTTAGTTTTGTCAAAATTATTTTTAAATTTAGTTTTTTTGCAGAATAACTTTAAATTCTCATAGCCAAAAGTAAGGAATTTTAGTGATAGTTTAATTAGTTTCATTCGGTGTACAAGAAAAACGGCACCACTACTCGCCATATGTAAAACGCTCACCTCAATGTTATTGAATGTCTAAATGCATCTAACACCAAATTGTAGCATTTTTATGTTGATTGTTATAAATATACACAAACATTCCAGACTTAGAAACAAATATCATCTACAAGTTCTATAGGATCAAAACTGTTTAAGCGATCACTACGCTCGTCTTTAGGCGTGTGTGCGTGAACGGTGCAGCTATACATAGCATCGCAATGCATTTGCCTAAACTCTGCCGAGTGAATTTTGTGCACGGACTCTTAACTAACACTTACTTTTTGTCCCCCTGGCTCTTTGTTTCTTCTCAGATACTTTTTCTTCCACTTCAGTTCTAAACTCCATTATAGGTTCATCATCTTTTAAATCTGATTCAGAATGGTCTGGTGGTACATATGTTATATCTAGACAGGTATTGTCAAAATTTTCCGGTTCTTGCTCTGTAGGTAAACACAAACAGTCAAGTATTACTTGTTTATTATTGATATTTCCAGGAAGTCATAGGGAGGCCTTTGTCCAGCAGTGCAGACAGTATTATTTTAGTTCTTAAAAACATACCATCACTTTGATGTTCCTCTTTTGGCTCAATAATATCGTCTAGTCTCTCAGGTAATTCTTCTTTGATAGCAATGCGTTGAAAAGGAATGATTTGAATAGTCGAGTTCTTTGCCTTGCATGTGGCTGAAAAAGATTTTTCAAATAAATTATGTATTAATGGAAAATCACTAATATTCGCAACAAGTTTTCCAAAAAATTACGCGAGACTGACGTTTGATCTTTTGGTTACAAGAAACTAATTTACATTTTGAAAATTAAAAAATCTCATCAACATCATTATATGGTCTACTTGCATGTGGCTGAACCACTATTTTCAACTTCCATACTAAATATAGCAGAAACAAAACGTTGAAATAACGTAATTTTCTAAAAACTTAAAAACAAATAAGTATTTTTTTGTAATACTTAGAAACACTTTTAAGAAATTTTACATACTACATATCAATCTCAAGATAACCATTTAATAGAATATATATAAAGGCAATACGTCGTCTTTATCAGAAGAGGTCCTATTGTCTGTTATGCGTGGGTTTGCGGGCTAGGAGATGTAATTAAATGAAACACAATAATATTCTGATTAATCACATATCTCTGATCACATTAGGAAATTAACAATAATGTAAACGACATTCCCCCGAGTACGTAAGATGCGAGCGCACATCAATCAACTCACTGCACTGCAAGAGTAGTCTAGTCACCAATCACCATGATCACTATTATCCCAGCACGCGTAGCACAGTCATTATTAATCAATGCCGGCTTCGATCCAAGTTCGCGATCCTTTCCTCTGACAGGGGGCCGCCTTCTTAGCACTCGGGGTTACGTCCAGTCGACGGCTGCCAAAATGACGGCCGCCCTGGGCGTCGAGTATCGCAGGCCGATTCCCGGCCACCGTAGGCGTGGGCTTGCGGACTGCGAGCAATGGGTAGCTCACCGTCCGATAAGGACCAGGCCCGGGTCGACGGCGCGTTGTATTCCACGCGCGCCTCAAAGAGATATCAGCACAACGGAAGGGGTCCACTAGGATCGATGCCTGCCGGAGTCGCGGGAAAGTCCGAAAGGGACACCGTGGACCCTGGCAACGTACAGGCAACTGGAAGGAACATGGGTGGGTTTTTAGTCAGTAAGAGTCTGACACGCCCTCCCGCTCCGCGCAGAGCGGGAGAAGTTATTTGATAATTTCCCACCCTCAAAAAAAAGGATGTATCACTTTGCGTCGCAGGCGCGCACGTGTTATATGCAAAACGCGGCGTTCAATTCCAGAAATTGTACGCCGACTACCACATTTTGCTTTACTTACTAACTACTACTTTACTTGTTTATGAAGAACATAAAATTTTTGGATGTCTGCCAATAAATAAAATACCGGTGTGCGTGTGTTCGTAATTCTTCTTATCCTAAACGGCTTGACTGATTTAGATGTTTTTTTAAATATTATTTTTGTTGTGTCACTT
This sequence comes from Agrochola lota, assembly GCA_947364205.1. Classification (NCBI taxonomy): domain Eukaryota; kingdom Metazoa; phylum Arthropoda; class Insecta; order Lepidoptera; family Noctuidae; genus Agrochola; species Agrochola lota. Next base: position 11,045,026 of record OX376248.1, on the reverse strand, counting down.
GGATGGTTCTTAGCTATAGTTGGACCTGGGTGGCACTGTTGTCGCAGGACAACGTATGCTAGTTATATTTTGACTGTAGGTTTCATAGTTTTTTTTAAAGTGAAAACTTCTTTAAGCGCGTTGAGTGATTTTTGGTAGGGGAAAAACTTATGGGTTCGCGTACCGACATGCCTGCGTCCATATGATGTAGTAGCAATAAGTGAAGTATTTTTTGGAACGAAGTTCTTTAACGCTACTGAAGACTACTTTAAGTCAAAATAAACATCCAAGATGGCGGCTGCTAATATTTTCAAATTTTTCATGGGGGTCGTTTTCATAGTTTTCGAGAATGCTAAATCCGATAGTGAGGTCAAAATGTATATAATTCATGTTTCTTCATAACATCACGCCATCAATTTCAAAGGTTGGGTTAGATTAGAACCCTTTGAAATTGATTGCGTGGTGTTATGAAGAAATCTCATTTCTGCAATTAATTCGCGTAAGTGGGTTCACGCAAGTGTCTTTCCCGGAAATGTCTTTCAAGCAAGTGTCAAGCAGATCCATTTAGGGATCCAATACCAATTCTCTTGTCACAAATGCCTCTAAACTAGACAAAAAATCACCAAAATTAAAAAACGTCGATTTTCCATTCTGGAATAGACTAAAGTGCCACAACTTAACTATATTTTAGTTTGACAGCACTATTAGGATGGCACTGAACTATTAATTTAGTGAAAATGGCAATTTTGCTATTCTGAATTCGACGTTTTTCACCTAAAAGTTAAAAAGGTGTGGAATAAAATTAGTTATCATGAACTAAAATTCACACCAACATCAGACTTCAGGTACAAAAACATTACTGTATCTTTTTTTCTTTTCTTTTGCTTATATCTCGAAAATGGTGTCCTATCGCAAAAATAAATAAAATTTCGACCCCTTTATGAAGCCCATAAACCCTTACGACTCAAAATGTAGGTAACAATTTCGCATATATTCCAATGTTCCTCAATACATGTACAGAACCTCAATGCTATTAATAATTGATTTATTTGAGATATAGAATTAATTCTGAAATAAGCATTATTAAGCGAATACAATAAGGACAGACGTTCCTCACAAGTGTATGGTTTACATTAATAGTTAGGTATCAACGTAGGTAAGTATCGTGGAACAAACAGAAAAAATACCACGGCCATCTGTACTTTTTTTTTACGATTTTTTATTGTTTACATATAAGTACCTAGTACCCTAGTACTACTAGGTACTAGTTATACCTTTTCTCAGGAAATTCTAAGATGAGTTTAATCTTTTCCAATAAATACAACACTGAAGATTTACACAGCCTATATCTCCGGAAAAATCAGTTTCTTGATATATTTTTGGTCTAAGGCTGTTATTTACGAGTACGTTGAATACTGTAGAAACAGTTTCAAAATTTTCCATAAATTCATATAAATGACTATAAATCTTGGTTGCTTGAGGGATCACTTACGTATGTGCCGGTTTATGGGCCCACATTTCGACCACCTAATTTTAGGGGACCTTTTAACGTTTAACTGACCCCTTACTGTTGGTGACACAGAAACCACCTTCTAACAGCCCCCTAACCATTCATAGAGGATCCCATAAACTTAGGGGATGTCGGTGAAAACGGGCATAAATGTATCTAAATGCATCTAATACCAAATTGTAGCATTTTTATGTTTATTGTTATTTATTTATTTATTTATTTATTTATTTGATAGGAATAACAAACAGCAGTATATTACACAGTAGGCATACAATATAAAACTTGCAATAAAAGTAACAAATACACTACTCAATACGTTATCAAATATACTAAACGAATATATACACAAACATACTAGACTTACAAAAAAAAAAAACATATATAGGATTAAAACTGTTTAAGCGATCACTTCGCTCGATATTTAGGCGTGTGTGCGTGAACGGTGCACACAAACATAGCATCGCAATGAATTTGCCTAAACTCTGTTGAGTGAACTTTGTGCACGGACTCTTAACTAACTAACACTTACTTTTCGTCCCCCTGGCTCTTTGTTTCTTCTCAGATACTTTTCTTCCGCTTCAGTTCTAAACTCCATTATAGGCTCATGATCTTTTAAATCTGATTCAGAACGGTCTGGTGGTACATATGTTATAACAACCAAAGACAAAAGCAATGACAACCAAAAGACTAATATTTGCAATCCTGTCGACGAATCCAAACCAGCTAATGAACACCAAACCCCTACCACTGCGACTGCTTGTCTACCTAGTACAAGCAAAGAGATAGCAAGTACGCCATGTAACCCATCGGTACCATGGCAAAGAGTCCCCTTACAAAAACAAAAGAGAAATCGATCACCTGATGAGACAGAAACAAATAAAATCTCTGCTAAAAGAATACAGTCAAGAGAGCAAGAACTGAATAAACACCGAGGAATTACTGCAGTGCTCGAATTAAACACAAGCAACAGTTACTCGTTGCTAAACGTTGATCAACCGGCTCAGTTACCCATCGTATCCAATGAAACCAGAAAACCTTCCAAACCTCCGCCCATAATGCTGTATGGCATTGATGACCTGGAGAAATTAACTTAGTTTCTAGAAGAAATAGCTAGAAAAACCGACTTCACATATCAAATTCAAAAGTCATTTATTCAAAACAGGCTGAGAATCAGCACTTTTCAAACGTCAAAATTACATAAGACAGTCCCCCAAAAACGCCCACCCTTCACCACTTCCTAGTGCTGTAAGTGCATATAAATCAGTCAGTGCATATAAATTGATTACCAAAAACCAGTTAATTATATCCACGACCTCTGTTGTAACATATAAACAACTAATAGAACACATTAGAGCAAAAGGACTTATAGGGCACACGTTCACCCAAAAGTATGAAAAGGGCATGAGAATTGTCATCAAACACCTTCACTTCAGCACTCCCAAAGATGCCATAGTACAAGCGATAGAAGAAACTGGTAGTGATAGCACGTGCCAATGGGACAAGGAGCTATTAAACACATTCTTTGTTAACCTATTCCCTCACGAAAATAACCGAAAGGTTAAAGAGATCAAATATATCTATCATCAAAAAATCACAATAGAAGACCCAAAAAGAAAATATACAGTGGTACAATACACGCGATGTCAGCAGTATGGGCATACCAAGAACAATTGTATGAGACAGGTGTGTAAAGTGTGCTGGTGAACACAAAACGACTGCATGTACCATGGACAGGAACACCCCTGCAGTATGTACTCTGTGCTCAGGAAGCCACACCACTAGCTATAAAGGATGGAAGGTATACAAAGAAATTGCTGCAAGAAAATGGGGAAACAAACAAAAACAACCACAAACAAAATTCACATCAAACATAGAAACACGGCAAGGGATACGCCCTGAAAATCAGAACCCTAAATTGAAGCCAGAAAATGTTCAACCAAATATACATCAAAATAACGTTGGGGACCTCAAATTATACAGCGAAGCTATTAAAAGAGCTCAAACTCCAAGAGAGAACACTCAAAAGAGTTTCTATAACAGTGACCACAATGTGTCACAGAGTACAATTTCCAATAACAAGGAAAAAGAAAACAGTTCTATAGAACATAGTTGACTGAACTCATAATTAAGCAGACTGAAAGGATAGACCAACTGATATCTCAGATGAGCACAATGATGAGCCTGATCATGACACTCATAAGTAAACAGCAACCATGACCTCAATACGTATAGCCATCTGGAACATAAACGGCTTAACGCCAAACAAGACAGAACTAGAAGTGCTCTTAAAAATAAATAAGGTGGATATTGCGTTAATATCGGAAACGCATCTCAATGATCGCAAACTATTTAAGATGAATAACTATTGTGAATACTGCACCAACCACCCTGACAACACCTCTCATGGTGGAGCTGCTGTTATTATAAAAAATAACATAAAACACCACCTACATAGCGAGTTCAAAGAAAATTGGCTACAAGAGACTACAATTACCATAGATGAGAGAATTGGTCCCCTCAACATAAGTGCGGTATACTGTCCACCAAACCAGAAGGTCAAGAATGATATGTTTGACAGATATTTCAACACGTCGGGCCACAGGTATATCAGTGGTTGAGACTGGAATTGCAAACATACCTACTGGGGGTCTAGACTCATCACTACCAGAGGATGTGAGCTGAAAAAGAGTATTGAAACCCACAGGCAAAGCCTGCTGTCGACTGGCGAACCAACTTTCTGGCCAACTGATACAAATAGAACACCTGACCTTCTGGACTTCTTTATTTTCAAGGGACTGTCAGGTATCAACTTTAGTGTGGAGTCGTCATTCGATACACTATCTGACCACTCCCCAGTTATTGCTACATTTACTGTTGCAGCAATGCAGAGAGAGTCAAAACTTACCTTGTGTAATCGAAAAACTGACTGGGACTCATTTGCAGACTACCTAGAAGAAGAAGTTAACCTTAAAGTAAAACTGAAAACTGAAGAAGACATAGATTCTGCCACATTCTATATAACTAATCTTATACAAATAGCAGCATGGTGCGCTACCCCAACGCCGAACACATCAGTCTCTAAAAATAATATACCCCTAGAGATAAGGCATAAACTAGAGGCTAAACGTAGATTGCGAGGGCAGGTACATTTGTGTAGATCGGAAGAGGACAGAAGAGATTTTAATAAAGCTGCAAGAGAACTGAAAAAGCTCATTCATGATAACCAAGATACCATGTTTCAACAAAAACTCTCAACATTGTCAGCTCGAAAACAGGATAATTATTCATTATGGAAGATAACCAAAAATTTCAAAAGACCACAAAATTTAATACCCCCGCTTAGGCAACCTACTGGATCTTGGGCCAGAAAAGCAAGCGACAAGGCGGAGCTTTTTGCACAACACCTTTCCACGGTTTTCATTCCGAATGAGTCGTCAATGACTGATTTTGAAGAGGAAGTCGATAAGTATCTTAATAGCCATCATCAGCTATCATCACCTTTACTCAAACTGGTCACGCCGAGAGAACTGACACGAACAGTAAGGAATCTAGAGAACAACAAAAGTCCTGGTTACGATCTCATCACAGGTGAAACACTCAAGCATTTACCCAGGGTAAATTCGACAGGGTCTGGCATAAGGGACTTTTTTTATAAAATAAAATCTCTTCTACCTAACCCATTTTACGTGATATTAAAATCTTACTTAGACCATAGAATATTTCAAGGTAAGTATGAGGAAGAACTGTCAAATCTTTACGAAATGAAGGCTTCAGTCCCACAAGGCTCTGTGCTCGGGCCCGTACTCTACTTGATCTTTACTGCAGACTTGCCTAATACTGATGACGTGGTAACGGCGACCTACGCAGACGACACTGCATGCCTGGCGAGTGACAAGGATCCAACGCAGGCATCCCAAAAAACGCAAGTCCAGCTGAATAAAATTGATCTTTGGCTGAAAAAATGGAGAATACAACCTAGTATGACTAAGACAGTTCAAGTGACTTTCACTCTTCGGAAAGGCGATTGTGCCCCCGTGTACATGGAAAGAAAACCACTCCCAAATAGTAACAGTAAAATATTTTGGGCTACATCTAGACACAAGGCTTACCTGGGCCAATCACATTAAGGCCAAGAAAAAGGCAGCAACCATAGAAATGAAAAGTCTATTCTGGCTCTTAGGAAGACAATCAAAACTATCTCTGCGTAACAAAATACTTGTTTACAAATTTATAGTTAAACCAACTTGGACTTACGGAATAGAACTCTGGGGATCGGCTAGCAACTCCAAAATCTAAATTTTACAAAGGTTCCAAAATTTTGCCCTAAGAACAATCTCAAGTGCACCCTGGTTTGTCAGAAACACAGAAATACACGAGCACCTAAAGATACCAACATTAAAAGAAGAAATATGCGAAAAATACAATACCTATAAACAGAGACTGAGCAAGCACAGCAATGTCTTAGCCAAGAACCTCTTAAACAGACAAGCGGATGTAATACGCCTAAAGAGATGGCAAATCTTGAACTTGGACCAGAGACAGTGAAAATTTAAAGTTCATTTAGTACTGAACCCCATAATGTGAATGTTCAATGGAACATCACAAAAACACTCACACGAAGATCCTATCTGATTATGGCTAGAAAGCCGATAGCAGATAAAAGGACAAAAAAAAAATAACATGTTATATCTAGACAGGTATTGTCATAATTTTCCCGTTCTTGCTCTGTAGTAAACACAAACAGTCAAGAGTATTACTTGCTTATTATTGATATTTCCAGGTAGTCATAGGGAGAGGCCTTTGTCCAGCAGTGGGATGATGCAGGTTTACAGTATTGATATTTGTTTTATTTTACAACATAATATGGATAGAATTCAACATTACACATGTAAGCGGGTACAACCTTTAGGTAACACTAACTACTTCCTATCAGGTGAACCATTCATTGGTCTGTTTGCTTACCTATAGATTAACTACTAACACTTACTTTTCGTCTCGCTGGCTCTTCGTTTCTTCTCAGATACTTCTTCTTCCACTTCAATTTTAAACTCCATTATAGGTTCATCATCTTTTAAATCTGATTCAGAATGGTCTGGTGGTACATATGTTATATCTAGACAGGTATTGTCATAATTTTCTGGTTCTTGCTCTGTAGGTAAACACAAACAGTCAAGAGTATTACTTGCTTATTATTGATATTTCCAGGAAGTCATGGGGAGAGGCCTTTGCCCAGCAGTGGGATGATGCAGGCTTACAGTATTGATATTTGTTTTATTTTAAAACATAATATGGTTACCGTTAAGTTGAATTAAACTTAACACTGCCAAGTTTGAAGTAGTTAATTTTTTTTTTGATGTATATGAAATAAATAGATTAAGTATATCTTTAATCACTCGACTGCCCCAGAAGGAGGGCAATGTTTTCTATTTAAAGATGTGTTTTATTGACAATATTATTTTAGTTCTTAAAAACATACCATCACTTTGATGTTCCTCCTTTGGCTCAATAATATCATCTAGTCTCTCAGGTAATTCTTCTTTGATAGCAATGCATTCTTTTTGATATTCATCATCTATACTCATGTGCACTATTGGAGATTTAATAAACCCACTGCATAACTCTAAGGGGTCTTGGTTTATTAAAGGATTGGGCTGTAAAAAGATGATTATAGTATTAGGAAAATATGTTGGTGATCACATCAGACCCACAAGCACAAACCGTTATTCATTATACTAGTCACTCAAAAGAGCCTCCACAAGTGAGGATACTTAAGTAAGTAAGTACATGCTGACTTGAGAACTGTTATCAAATTACAAGTTTCATACAGAAGTTGTACCAGTATTATATGGAGTATTTAACATAAACATGTACACATTTGATGAAAGTGTTCATATCTCCATTCAACACGCAATGGTATGCTTGGTGTGATTTGGTGATACAATAGGTATGAGCTCAAGACGAATCATTTCCACATTATACTGAAATTAATAATTAAAAGATTAAATGGCTGTTGAAGAATACCTCACCTCATAATCCTCATTCATCCTCTGAGCGAACAGTTCTTCGGCTTCCAGACATTGTCTCAGTAATCGGTAGCATTGCTTAAGTTTAGCGAAGCAGAAGAAACAAGCAAGAATTGGTCTACTGTCTTCAGTTATAAACTGCAACAAAAATTGGCTTGCACTATTTTGTTTTTATGAAGAAAATACTTGTATTCCTTAGAAATGCAGTCCAAGCCAAAAGTTGGTGGTCCTTAATGCTTTCAGTGTGCATCTTACAGAGAAGGCATGAGCATTGATCGCCACTCTTGCTCAAGACAGATTGGTGATTTAATGTAGGTACAAATTTATTTTAAGTCCAGGCTTCCTCATGCTATTTTATCCAATCTTCGTTTGTGAGGGGCTTAAAAGGTAATTTATTTAATTCTTATTAAAAATATCTACTTACTGGAATATCAGTCAGCTTCTCATATAGTTCTTGTAAGTTCCTGTTGACCACTAAATACATGCGGACATTCTCCGCTAAACATATCCTACACATGGGCAGTTTATCCATCGTTTAACTCTAAAATTATCACTATGACAACTATAATTATAGAAAAACAAAACACTGTAGGGTTGCGACACCATCTACTAAATAAATACCAGTATTTCACGTTTATTTCGTTAATACTTCACAAAAAAAGGATGGGTAACGATCGTAGCAGGTGCATTGATTCGATGTAAATCGATGGGAAGGTGGCGTTCCGTAGTTTCTGCCTTCCCCCATGGGGAGAAGAGGCGTGAGATTGTGTATGTACTTCACAAAATAGTACAAAAGCACGTATAAAATGCTGTAAAAGTACAAAAGCTTGTCCAGGGGGTGCCGAACTGCCGACTCTATAAATCGAATCTGTGCGTCGGATCCAAAGAGTAAAGTAACTATCACAGAGTACATTATATATAGGGGTAGTAACTATATAGAGAGTCGGATCAATACGACATACCGCGAGTGTTGCCAAACCCTATCAAAATTTTCCCCCAAGATTTTTTAAAATTCCCCCTATATAACCCTAAGAAAGAAAAAAACGTTTTGATGTAGTGCGCAACTGCCCAAGTCGTGTGTAACAAAACGCATCGTGATTCGTGCGTAATAAAACGCATACAAATGTTGTTTGTATTTCTTTTTTATAAAAGGGACCAAGTCCGCGTTCTTAAGTCTAAGAAATTTACTAATTCAATACAAAAAGAGATTCAAGAGACCTCCATAATAACTAGTGAAAACATAAACGTCAGGTGGCAAGGCAAACGTGCAAACGGAACGAACGAATGAGAACGAAACAGTTAAATTTAGGAATGAATGAATGAGAAATGAAGGCATGAAGATGGCTTGCAGTTCGCTCAGTGTTGCCGTTAGCGTACATTTTACACATTTAACGTACCTTTTAAGCCTCCTACGTGTAATGAAAGATTATAAGATGATGCTTCTAGTATGTACTTGTCGATTTTGGGTTGCTATATGAAAACTAATTATATAAAAAGCACGGACAACGTATTTACATTAGACCCAAAATCTAGTGTGAATTATTTGCCATTGAATAATATGTACTTAGGGATTCAAGTGGGTCAAGAATTAATTAAACATAGGGGAAACATAAACATGAAAGAACAAATTGCAGATTTTTTCAAAAAGTGCCAATCTTTTGTAATTGAATTGAGCACGCAATTTAAATCACGTTTGCCTTTTGAAGATCAAATTTTCCGAGAACTGAAATTTCTTGACCCACACGCTGCCGTGAATAAAGAATTTAGTAGTTTAAGAAATGTTATGGAAACTTTCCCATACGAAGTACAGCCAAAAAAAATGCAGATAATTTACGAAGAATATAGAACACTCAAACTTGATCGCGAAGTAAGTAATTTATTACAATCTTCGAGTACTGGCTCACCCCTTTCTTGTGAAAAATTTTGGTTGGAAGTTGGGAAAATTTCTAACAGTGATGGTATATTAAAATACAAGAATATATCTAGTTTCAGTAAATCTCTGTTATGTATACCAGTGTCGAATGCTGCATGCGAGCGCATATTTTCACAGATTAATTTAATAAAAACGGAACAAAAACAAAAATGTATCTGCAATTTTAAAAACCAAACAAGGTATAAAAGATGAAGGAGGCTGTGTGCATTTTAACCCATAAAACAGAATGTTAAAATATAATTCTAATAGTTATTGCGATGATGATGATGATTAATAAATAAAAATATGTTTTGAAAATGAGTATTTTTATTGGTATATTTTCCCTGTGCAAGTTGGTATATTTCAGTATTTTTTAAGGAGCTTCGGAATTTTGTAAAATTTAATCTGGTCACACTGTGTATCTGTCAAGCGAGCTGTGTACATACAGCTCTTCTTGAGTACTATTGTTCTGTAACTAAAGCTTTTTAGTTTTCACCTCAGACCAGATCACCAGACGAATTATCTGATGTTTTCATAGCTTTTATACTTTTGTAGCATTTTATACGTGCTTTTGTGCTATTTTGTGAAGTACATACTTAATCTCACGCCTATTCTTCCCATGGGGAAGGCTGATACTACTGTACGCCACCTGCTACGATCGGTACCCATCATTTTTTGTGAAGTATTAACGAAATAAACGTGAACTACTGGTATTTATTTAGTAGATAGTGTCGCAACCCAACAGTGATTTGTTTTTCTATAATTATAGTTGTCATAGTGATAATTTTAGAGTTAAAAGATGGATAAACTGCCCATGTGTAGGATATGTTTAGCGGAGAATGTCCGCATGTATTTAGTGGTCAACAGGAACTTACAAGAACTATATGAGAAGCTGACTGATATTCCAGTAAGTAGATATTTTTAATAAATATTATAAATATAATAAATATTAAAAATATAAAATAATAAATATTAAATAAATTACCTTTTAAGCCCCTCACAAACGAAGATTGGATAAAATAGCATGAGGAAGCCTGGACTTAGAATAAATATGTACATTAAATCACCAATCTGGGTCAGTGAGTTGTCTTAGGGGCAGATTTCCAATCTGTCTTGAGCAAGAGTGGCGGTCAATGCTCATGCCTTCTCCATAAGATGCACACAGAAAGCATTAAGGACCACCAACTGTTGGCTTAGACTGCATTTATATATGGAATACAAGTATTTTCTTCATATAAACAAAATAGTGCAAGACAATTTTTGTTGCAGTTTATAACTGAAGACAGTAGACCAATTCTTGCTTGTTTCTTCTGCTTCGCAAAACTAAAGCGATGCTACCGATTACTGAGACAATGTCTGGAAGCCGAAGAACTGTTCGCTCAGATGATGAATGAGGATTATGAGGTGCGGTATTCTTTAACAGCCATTTATTCTTTTCATTTCTATTTTCAGTATAATGTGGAAATGATTCCTGTCAAGCTCATACCTATTGTGCCTGCATTTGACACACAGCATACCATTGCGTGAATGGTTTAATACACTTTTGTCGAATGTGTACATGTACATGTTAAATACTCCATATAATACTGCTACAACTTCCGTATGAAACTTGTAATTTGATAACAGTTCTCAAATCAGCATGAACTTACTTACTTAAGTATCCTCACTTGTGGAGGCTCTTTTGAGTGACTTCGTATTATGAAAAACGGTTTGTGCTTGTGGGTCTGATCACCAACATGTTTTCCTAATACTATAATCATATTTTTACAGCCCAAGCCTTTAATAAACAAAGACCACTTAGAGCTATGCAGTGGGTTTATTAAATCTCCAATAGTGCACGTAAGTTTATATGATGAATGTCAAACAGAACGCATTGCTATCAAAGAAGAATTACCTGAGAGACTAGATGATATTATTGAGCCAAAGGAGGAACATCAAAGTGATGGTATGTTTTAAAAGATATCTTTCATTATGAAACATTGCCCTCTTTCTGGGGCATTTGGGTTATTATAGATAAACTTAATCTATTTATTTCATATTATCAAAAAACTTAACGGTAACCATATTATGTTGTAAAGTAAAACAAATATCAATACTGTAAGCCTGCATCATCCCACTGCTGGGCAAAGGCCTCTCCCCATGACTTCCTGGAAATATCAATAATAAACAAGTAATACTCTTGACTGTTTGTATTTACCTACAGAGCTAGAACAGAATTTGGACAATAGCTGTCTAACTGTAGCAGATGTACCACCACATCATTCTGAATCAGATTTAGAAGATGAGAAACCTATAATGGAGTTTAAAATTGAAGTGGAAGAAGAAGTATCTGAGAAGAAACGAAGAGCCAGCGAGACGAAAAGTAAGTGTTAGTAGTTAATCTATAGGTAAGCAAACAGATCAATGGTTCACCTGATAGGAAGTAGTTAGTGTTACCTAAAGGTTGTACCAGCTTACATGTGCAATGTTGAATTCTATCCATAGAACTGTATCTCGAAGTTACAAATGATGCTCTTTGTGGTGACTGGTTGTCTTGCTGGCCATGTTTTTGATCAGAAATTATTATTTATTAAACAATTATTGATTTAACTTCGATGCTAACTAGGACCATCTATTTATTTATATATACTTTATTGTACCATAGTAAATAATAAATTTAACACTACAAAACATACAATGGGCGGCCTTGTCGGTTTCTACGATCTCTTCCAGGCAACCTTGGAATGGACAGTGAATGCGTGGACATAAAAATGGGGTTGTCAGTGGTGCAAAATAATAACCATCGTAGGTAAATAAATAAACTGTTAATTTAGCAGCACTCATTCACGACCATAACGCTAAGATCAGCCACTACCCTCTCGTTGTTTTTATGCCCCGACGCTACCGCAAGCGGTGAAAACTAGGGAGCATGACGAGGTTGCTGCCTGTTGCTCAGACAAGAATAATTAATGCAATCACTACAAACAAACAACCAAAATCACCAACAATCAAACTGTCCCTCCTAAATACCGATTACTCAGTGATCTAGCTAGGAGAGCAGCGATTCACCCAACAATCAATTGTAACTACACCATGTTATTAATAATGCATACTATGTAAGTCCCCCATGTACTACAAAACCTTTATGTGCCTAAATAAATTATTATATTATATTAATCACGCACGCGGGGCGCATGCGAGTCTGTTCTGCGTGCGGAAGCAAATCCGCATGACACTTAAAACTGCCAAACCATTTTAGTAATAACACACGACCAGTCTGTATCACCCGCAGGGCATAGGAATATAGTATGTACACCTAAAAAATAATTGTCGAGAGCCGAGAATCCGACCCACAGCATTCGTTAGTAATGTGGATAAAATTAACATTTTGTTCTGCACTGATCCCAGTAAGAAATTATCGCTGCTGTGAAACGATAAATGAAAATACAAAGGACTGATAAAAACATAAAGAGTAGGTACGGGTTTGACGCAGAATGTGCACTTCGCAAAATGTGCACTTGAAGCAAAATGTGCACTTCGCATAATGTGCACTTCGCAAAATGTGAACTTCTCAAAATAGCACTTCTCAAAATAGCACTTCTCAAAATGAGCACATCTCAAAATGAGTATGAATTTTATCACAAGGGGTCAAAATAAAAACCGTTTGCTTACAATTTTTTTTTTATTATTTTGCACGATATTTAGTTCGATAACAGAACTACTGTTTTCTAACTAACTAATTAATATTCTAGTTCACTAGTTAGCCAAATTTCTTATTTCCATACAATAATATTGCCAAGTTAATCAAAACAGATAAATATTTGACAGCAATTTGCAACGTTGCTAACTTTTTGGATAAACGCTCTTTAATGGCGACATGATACGTGGTGCGTTGCGATGCCGTGCAACGCACACGTAACGTGCGTGTTGCCTCACTCTTAAATAATAGTTTTAAGTTTTGATTAATGTAAAAATAATGGTTTACGTAATAATAATAATTCCAATTTATCATTCTGTCCTCTTTGCATTTCCATTTGTCGTTTCACAAAAGGGGATCATTTCGTATCTAAAACTTACCTGGTATTCGAACTTGAGTTGCGCTAAGCTATTTAGTGATCTGTAATAATATACCCTACATTACATATAAATTAGTCACACCGACGCTATGTCTCAATACTGCTGTACTTAATTTATGCAAAATCACCAATGCGCCATCGATTTTCAGTATGTTGCAGTCAATAGTCTAATAAGTATAATATATTTTATATTTAAATTTTAAAAGATAATATGTTATTATTAGTAAAAACACATAAAACGTGAACCTGTACGTGACTGTACTTCAAAATATGATATTTTTAAACTCGACGTTTAGGGAGTAGAAACGGGACTGAAATCGTACACTCGAGGAAGGGGTAATAGAAGCGAGACAAGGTTCTCGGCTTGACATAAAGGGAACCGTTAGTTTTTGAGTTTATTAATTACAAACAAACATACAATAAACCTTTTTTTTTTCTTTATATATATTAGTTTAGATAAAAGTAACACTGGTAAAGAACCGGTAACAAGTATTTGCGAAATAATAACCGTATTTATAAAAAAATACAGATAATGAATAGCGATATAATACAAGTAAATAATTAGTGAAATACAGGTTATTTGCATAACAATACCGGCATTTATCGAAAAAATACAGACATTGAATACTTGTATTTTTAATTTTCAGTTGTGAGTGATACCGGTATTAACGGTGATATCGGTATCAATCCAAGGCGTTTGATACCGGCATGCCCCGGTATCAACAATCGTCTGATTTTCAAAAATCAAATGATTATAAAAAATAAAACATATTGCTCCGTTGCGACCGCAAATGGTGATAGGCGCCTTGGTAATCATAACTCTAGATAAAAATACCTTTCCAATGATACATAAATTACACCTTTTGGGGCGGGTACCACGCTTCATAAATTTTTGCGCATCCTCCTTTAAACTTTGATCAGATAATTTTGGAACAGACCATGTATGTCGACGTTAGTACAATTTTGTACTTCATGTCTCCGGTGATAAAGTGTATTATTCAATGTCATCAGAAATTCCTCCTTTTCGATCCTAGTTTGAATCATGCTAACCGCTATTATTTTGATTCCTGTGCATGTTAATCGTCTTCCAACATTGTACTCACCAGATTTATAATCACAGGGACGACTGTTGCGAAGAAACAAAAACTAGACACTCGAAGAATAAAACTAGAAGATACAATAACAGCCGAGCAAACAAACAACGAAGAATCAGACTCAAAAGTTATGCGGACAACTCAAAAACGTACGTCTAAACCAGACACTTATTTAAAAAAAAAAATACATACTCGTACACAAATTGGTGAAAGACCCAAATGTGATGTATTGCAACGTAGTTTTAGTAAAAATAGTGATTTAACAAAACATATTCGTATACACACTGCTGAAAAACCTTATAAGTGTGATGTATGTCAACGTAGTTTTAGTGACAAGGGTGATTTAACAAAACATATTCGTATACACACTGGTGAAAAACCCTATAAGTGTGATGTATGTCAACGTAGTTTTAATGTAAAGAGTAATTTAACACAACATATTCGACTACACACTGGTGAAAAACCTCATAAGTGTGGTATATGTCAACATAGTTTTAATCACAAAAGTCATTTAACAGATCATATGCGTAAACACACTGGTGAAAAACCTTACAAGTGTGATGTATGTCAGCGTAGTTTTAGTGTAAGAAGTAATTTAAAAAACCATAGTCGTATACACACTGGTCAAAAACCTCATAAGTGTGATGTATGTCAGCGTAGTTTTAGTGAAAAGGGTAGTTTAACAAGACATATTCGTAATACACACTGGTTAAAATCCGTATAAGTGTAACCGTTAACCGTTTGAAACTAGTATTTTGAAAAGATCTAAACGGCACATTGTTAATCGAACTTCTCATTTCTGAATTGTAAGAATATACAGGGTGGCAGGGACATTGACGCGAAAACGGTTACCATAGATTCAGTACATGATTCTGAACGCTCCTGGGTTGAATTTTTTCTTCGGTTATTACAAAAAAAAAAACTTTTTCATAGAAAATTGCAATACCTACGCGGTCAAAATGTATGGACCAACAAATTCAAAAAAAAAAAACCGGCGTAAAATTTCAACGCAGGGGGGTTCAGAATCATGTACTGAATCCATGCTATCAGTTTTCGCGTCGATGTCCCTGCCACGATGTAGATATTATTTGTATGACAGAAAATTGGCTTAAAAACCATCAGTTCATGTTGACATTCAGTAATCACCAGGTTGGTAGTTCGTTCAGCATTAAATGATATACATAGGTAGTTCTTCAACTTAAATTAGCCCTCATAGAATTGGAGCAGTTTATTGTGTATTAAGTGTGAACAGACCCCCCCCCCAGGTCTTTATGACTGCATTGAAAACATAATGGATGAAGTGTGTGATCATTTGCCGTGATGTTAATGTTAATTTATTAGAAAGGTTCAGGTCAGGTTAATTTAGTAAAATTATAAGTCTCGTTTAAATTCTACAGTCTTGTAAACCAGTTATTGGAGCCCACAAGAACAACCTGTTTTCAATCGATTGCTTAGTCAAACCAAACTTTTTGTGATTAAATTAGTTAAGATTGAAAATAGTTTTAGTTGTAACTAAATGTAAATACTAAGTCATTAAATTTTCTTTTTAAATATCTATATTAAGAATTGGATCAATAGGTAATCTATCAATAATTCGTCATTAGTATTAGTTAAATAGTGGGTTCAGGGCCAACTTGAATGTGCTTGTGAACACCTGACTGTGATGTAATAATACACAATGACACAATATTCTGAAATATGTATTTTTTAATTTTCTCACTTTGTGTTAAGTGTGAAATTGTCATATCGACGATGAAGTGACATGAACTCCTAACTGACATTTTGGCGATTTTAGTTTTTATTTTTGTTGATTTGTTTATTTGGTTGATTAAGTTGATTGGATATCTACAAGTCTCACACATCCCGATACACGCTTCTTATATAATATATAACCAATAATAGTTTTATTCATACTTTGTGTTTAAAAAAAATGAAACGTTTTTTTCGTTTCCTGTAAAATTATGTTTTGGTAGATAGAGGTTCATGTCACTTCATCGTCGATATGTTCAGTTCTGTCAGCTTTCCGAAAGACGTTGTATTTTTTTTTTTTTTTGCTGAATCACGTTGTTACTTTTCTCCGCGATTTTATGACTATTTTTTGTATATTTGTTGGGTTTGTTTGTAATGAATAAACTCAAAAACAACTGGACCGATTAAAAAAATCTTTCACCAGTGGATAGCTATACTAGCTCTGAGTAACATAGGCTATAATTTATAAAGATATCACGCGGGCGAAGCCGCTGGCGGAAGCTAGTTGTAAATAAATTTATCTCGTTCTGAGCTCGGTGTTTTCTTTCGCCAAGCAATATAAACACCTTGCAGGCTCCTCAGTACTTTGTGGGAATTGTACGTGGTCCTCACGAGTCGGAAGATCTATTGGATGAACCACGCAACGACATATCCAATACAGGACAGCAGTAAGTACATTCTGAAATTGGTCATAAAAAATTGTTGTGCAGGGGCGAGTGAAATAAAATACAGTTCTGCACAAGGAAACTACACAATAAAATCATTCAGACCAATACAAAACACAGAAATACTTAAAAGTTCAGGTAATTCGAGTAGGGCACCGAAAGAACAAAATCGTGCCATTTGCGATCGTGATGCGGGTCAGACTGGCGGTCGCGGAGTGGGGTGCAGACGACCGCGCACGCGTGGATGCGCGTGTTCATGCTACATGCCTACTCTTCCTACAGTTGTTTGTTGTTGTTGTTTTTTTTAACTATTCGTTCATATGAAAAGGTTGTTCAAATGGAATCTATACAGGGTGACAGGGAAATTCGACCTATTCCTTGAAAGGGGTTATACAAGAGGTAATTAGCAACAAATTAAGTCCAGTTAACTAGGGGTCAAAACTGGGTGGACACCGAGTTGTGACGGTTCTTCGTTTTTTTTTTAATTTTCTGTCTTGTTACCAAAAACAATTAATTATAAAAAAAACTACTCCACTCTAAACATTTAATTGGTACTTTTCTAAAAGCTGAAAAACGAGTGACCATTTAAAAAGAAAATGCTTGCCCAAAACTTACATAATCTCAGAAATAAAAGGTCTTTAGTAGCATAAAATTTTTAATGACTGTATTATTTTGGTGTCGGCTCTCGGAAGCTTAACGGTGTGGACGTGTGTCGGTTGTCCTCGGTGCTCGTTATCCCTAATTTTGTGATTGGTTACTTAAGTAAATTTTGATTCCTTGTCTCACTTACCGATCCATTACCTGTGGTTGACGCCTTCTGGGCGGTCTTAGAGAGAGATACATATAAGTTTGGAAGTGTAACACTAAATCGGCATTGGAAGTATATATGTGATTCGCTGGTTTCGAACCCGCGTCCAGTGAAGTGGTGGAGGTGCGAACCGAGCTCGTTGCCTACGCGCCATTATAGCAAGTGCCAGCGGTCTCTAAATAGCGATCCGCTACGAGCAGCCTACGTCACCGCTACGCTGCTACGATCGTCTGCTACGGGTCGGCTACGAGCATCGCATCGGCTACGCCTTCGCTCAAAGCAACAACAGCGCGCCGCTCGCCACGACTTCTGATTTCTGGTTGTATTATTGTGGTTATTATTATTCTATAACTCAATTAGAAACATGTCCGGAGTACAGCGCACCCCGCCCAAAACTCCCATAACTCGGACAACTAACCCGGTCCCCATCGTAACCCAATCGGAACCAGACATCAGCTCGGCAATCATTATGAGCGAAAATGTAAACATGAATAGATATTATAAACGTCCCCGACCAGCGGACGACACTTCGCCGCAAAGGGTTGCTGTCCCATCCCCGCAAGAACTCCGGGATACGCTTTATGAGTGGAAGGAAGAACAGAATACCACGATATCTAAACTGATTGCGGATCAGACGGCGGCGATGACCAAACTCACGACTGAAATTGGTGAAATAAAATCCCAAAATACTCAGATACAAGTTTCGAATGCAGAAATACGCAAATCTAATGAAGAGATTGTGAAATCGATGACTTTCATAAATCTTCAATTTGAAGAATTCAAAAAGGAAATCGAGGATCTTAAGAAAGTCCGTCAAGAACAAACTCATTATATAGAAAATTTGGAAAGGAAAATTCAGGACTTGCAACAAAAGTCAAGGTCGTCTGGTATCGAGATCCGTAACATACCACAATCAGATTCGGAGTCCAGTGGCGGTCTTGTTAAAACTGTCTGCAATCTCGGTAAAACCGTGGGGATACAAATAACAGAATCTGAGCTTCGGGATATATACCGCCTCCCTGGGAAGTCATCCACCACTCCCATCACCCCACGACCGATCATAGCAGAATTTTCTACCGTCCAAAAAAAAGAGACCCTGCTATCTGCCATCCGTTCGTACAATAAAGACAAAGGAAAGGACAATAAAGTAAATACTACGCTCATCGGCATTCCAGGAGCACGGCAGCCTGTGTACATCGCGGAACAACTTCCCTCCAACACCAAAAAGCTCTTCTACTTGGCACGACAGTTTGCCAAAAACAACGGATACAGGTTTTGCTGGATATCAAACGGCAATATCTTCCTGAGAAAAATAGAAGGTGCAAAACAAATACTGGTCAACACGGACAAATGTCTCCTTGACCTCAAAAACGTAACTATGTGACTATCTGAGCTATGTTATAATTGTTTTAAATATGTCTTTAGATATAGGCAAACTTCTATAGTTTACACACTCTCACTCTTGTGCACCTTGTACGAATATCCCTTACGCAACTCATATTTACACAATCACCCCTTACATTTATTACTAAAATTTAAGCAATGTTCTTCCAATTTAGAGACCAGTCGTTTAATGGCCCCATTCAAAATTCACACAACTATGTCACGATTTGTAATTCTGTTTTATTCTAATGGCTGCCATAAATAATATCAACAGCGAGCTAGACTCGCTAAACGTAGGTAACTCTTTCACCTGTAGTCCAGAGGACTGCCTAAAGTTTGTAAACAATACCGATAACAACTTACATTTTATACACTTAAACATACGTAGTATAAACAAAAATTTTGATCAACTGCAAGTTCTGCTTCATTTAACAAAAATCTCATTTGATGTCATAATCTTGACCGAATGCTGGCTCAGTAAGGTTAGTAATTTACCTGTGTTGCAGGGCTTTCAATCTTATTTCACGGAAACAAATTCCAACCAGAACGACGGAATAGTCATCTACACAAAGCAGGGCCTGCAAGTCTCTGTTTGGGAACCTAGCTTTTTGGGCGGCAACTGTCTGGTTTGTCAAATAGACAAAAAAATGGCCATTGTTGTTGTCTATCGCTCTCCATCATATAACTCTAAGGACAGTTTTGATAAATTTTTAGAAAGTCTAAATAGTGTTTACAGCACACTTTCTTCGTGGCAGAACATCGCCCTCATCGGCGACTTAAATATAGATATTAAACAAAATAGTAGTAATGACCGAAGCGTTGACTATCTAATACTAAACACATCTCATGGACTCCTGCCAACCCATTTGTTTCCTACTAGGCTTGAAAATTGTATTGATCATGCTTTCGTGAAAACTATCTTACCCATCACCACTTTAGTTCTGGATTCTCATATCACGGATCATAAACCTATCCTGCTTAGTATTGCTAACACCAATCCCAAACGTGAAACTGGTCACATTTCTACTTCCCTAAATTACGCTGCAATTAAGCTGGAGTTAGAAAACATGGACTTTGCAGTCGTTTATGTTATTGATGACCCTAACACCTCTATGAACACTTTCATAACAATTTTAACGTCTGTTATTGCAAAACACACGATGCAAACCATAATCCCGAGGAAAAAAAGAACTATTAAACCCTGGATTACCCCTGGACTAGTGAAGTGTATTCTAAATCGAGACAAGATGCACGCGAGATCTAACAAAGAGCCTGATAATCTTATACTCAAAACCACGTATACGCGCTATCGTAATTTTTGTAATGCCTTACTACGAAAGCTAAAGATTGCCTACGAAAAAAATGAACTAGATAAAGCTAAAAATAATCCTAAAGCCCTCTGGAAAACCATTAAAGAAATTACTAACAGAAGTAAAATCAAAACGAGCCCTGTTGAGCTTCTAAAAATATCTGACAACCCTAAATCCTCCATAAATGAAGTGTGTAAATTCTTCACTAATGTAGGGAAAACTATGGCCGATAACATCATATCTCAGTGTCAAATCTCAACTAATATGCCTAGCAGTGACGTTTCGAAAAAAATCAGCGATAACACCTCGCTCTCCCCTGTCAATTCCCTGGCGCTACTGGAGGTTGATGAAACTGAAGTGGAATCCTTAATTATACAATTACGCAATGACTGTGCATTGGGTTGGGATGGTGTATCGCCCTTATTATTGAAAATGTGCCGTCAGACACTAATACAGCCTTTGACGCATATATTTAATGGCTGTCTACAAAAGGGTGTCTTTCCTGATGCACTTAAAAGAGCTATTATACATCCAATCCATAAGGCGGGGAACAGAGGCTGTGTCAACAACTACAGACCCATCTCGGTTCTGACGGCTCTTTCCAAGATACTTGAAAGGATTCTTAGCCGCCGTCTGAATAATTTCTTGGACAAGCATCAGATCATAGCCAATAACCAATATGGTTTTCGTGCTAGAGTCTCGACCGAAGATGCAGTTCTTGATTTGACTCAGTTGGTTGCTGGGAACCTGGACAATAAAACTAAATGTCTTGGAATATTCCTAGACCTTTCGAAGGCATTCGACACAGTATCTGTTCCCTTACTTTTCGTAAAAATGGAACAGCTTGGTATAAGAGGCATCGCTCTTCAAATCTTTAAGGATTATCTGACCAATCGAACCCAAATGACTAAAATAGGTAACCTTCTTAGTGATGAGGAACTAATATCTCACGGAGTGCCACAGGGAAGCATCCTGGGTCCCATTTTATTCCAAATCTACGTAAATGATTTGTGCAGAATTAACCTACCTAATACCAAAGTCTTTGCATATGCTGATGACACCGTTCTTATAGTTGATGGGTCAACTTGGGATAGCGTTAAAAATAGCGCAGAATCAGCACTTACTAAGGTAATAAAATGGCTCAACCTAAATCTGCTAACGCTTAACTTTGACAAGACGTCCTATATACCTTTCTCTATTCGACAGAACACTGCACCAGACCCTACATTCTCGATAATAGCTCACACCTGCTCACGGCTATCACCCCCGTGTCAATGTCGAATACTTACAAGAACTGAGAATGTAAAATACCTTGGTGTACAAATAGATGCAGGGCTTCGATGGGATAAACAGATCAATGCCTTGACCTCCAGGACCATGAGATTGATACACACTTTTAAGTCTCTTCGAGACTCGGCTAACCCTGACACTCTTAGAATGGTTTTCTATGCTCTGTGTCAATCAGTAATAGGGTATTGTATCACAGTATGGGGTGGCGCAACTAAAGCTAGCTTTATCAAAGTTGAAAGAGCACAGAGAGCTATTTTAAAAGTAATGCTACGTAAGCCGTACCGCTATCCCACAACGCAATTATACTCGGACTGTAAGGTGCTTACTGTCCGTCAGCTCTTTGTGCTCCGGTCGGTACTTAAAAGACACGCTTGCGTCACTCCCTCTGATCCTAAAAAACGTACCAACATTCCCCCAGGCACACAGCATAAAACATCGTTCGCCCGACACCAGTACCACACACTTGGGGCATATATTTACAAAAAAGCTCACAAAGACCTCAACATCCGCGACCTCAACAGATATCAAGTAAAGTCTAAGGTGACAGAATGGCTACTACAACAAGACTATTTACAAACAGAATCCCTACTTACATACATTGCTTAATAATAATATCTATTTCGCATTGCACACTCATAATTTACACTCACTCACACTCTCCATATACATGTGGGTGAGCAGTTACATACTTTCACACACACTCTCCCACATTTTGAGTTGCACTTCCTTCTCCTCCTTTTTACCATAAATTTATGTTTATAAAAATACATTCTATATATAAGTAAGATAATTACAGAAGTATAAACACAAACACACAAACATGGCAAACTGACACACTTCACAAGTTTTGTCTATTTTTTATGATACCTATAGCTGATCACTGTCTCTTAAGATACAGGTCACCCTAGTTTAAGAGGCAGGGCTCAATTATGTACAGACCTTGTGGTTACAGCATAATTATGTATTTAGTTCCTGTCTTTGTATACTACTACTATATAATGCTACTATATAATGTATTTTCTCGTCTGTAAATTATTTGAAATAAATAAATTATTATTATTATATTATTACTCCTGAAAATTGTAGTAAACTATTGGAAAAAAATTGTATGACAGTTGGCGTACAAATGAGTAAAATGACTAACTGGTTTCATAAGCTTTCCAAAAAGGTACAATAGTTATTAACTTTCCCAGCGGTTTTTAAAAAATCTGCAATTTTATGCCGTCCGTCGCACTATGGGGTATTCGGCCGATCTAGCCAGTCAGGTTAGTCGCAGGTAAAAAAAAACGGTTTTTGACAAAACCGATAATCACCGGTTCTCATTGAAAAACCGATTACATTCACAAAAGATGTAAGTATATTTTACTAATGTATATGGAGACAGATCCACAAAGCGAAGAAGCCGAGATTACAATAGCAGCTAAAAGTGCCGAAGCTTTTTGGTCCAGCAATAAACACTTGGCGACATTAAATACAATAGCGCTAAAGTATTTAGCCATACCAGCGACATAGGTACCTTCGGAGAGGATGTTCTCTAAATCAGGATATGTGTTGTCCTCTAGAAGGAGCAGGTAACAAGCAGATGCTATGGACCAAATGTGTTTCATAAATCAGAACTACGATTTGTTAACTGTTTGTTTGAAACAGGCAAAGTATAAAATTTTAATTTCCTGGTTATTTGTTATCTGTTTTATGACCACTTTCTTTTTGTGATTGTTATTGTACCTAATAATTTTAAGAAAATTCGGTAAAAATAAATACTAAGCCATAATTACATACTGGTATTTTTTTAACCTAAAAAAAAATTGGTTGCCTGTAAAGTCGGTATACGGGCGAAAGTTTTACGTGACAACGACTTTGAGTGGTAAAATAATTTTAATGTGAATATTCATTCGTATAGTAGGAAGAAGGATGAAATAATTCTGTCTCTCTCGCTCTTAGGCGGGCTAACTGTGCTCGAGTGGAAGGGACGCGTGCCTTTCACTTTTTATGTCTGTCTCTCTCGCTCTTAGGCGGGCTAACCATGCCCGAGTGGAAGGGACGCGTGCCTCTCACTCGCTCTCATTGTGAGCGCATAACGTGAGCGGAGCGTAACGCAGTTTCTTGAAGTGTCACCCGGCAAACCAATTTATAAGACGTTGTCACGTCAAAAACGTTTAAAACCGTTTTTAACCTTTTGAACGCCATTGTCACATATACGTGACAAGCAAGCGCGTGCCCTGTACCCTAACGACACAAATATGTGACAAAAAATGCGGTGCACTTTATCACGAAATAAACAATTGAATCATTACTTTTGTGTGTTTTTATTTGTATAACTTAAATATTTAAGCTCTTGTCCATATTTAATTGCTGGAAACGAATTAAATTATACCATGGATATTGAGAAATTTCATGACAAACAAGGAGAAATTAAACGTTTAAAAAAGAGTGTTCTCACACGCCAAAGTCTTCTATATGTGACCGCTAGTGACGTGACGTATGATCGATAAATCCTTACTAAAATTAATGTGAAACTTTCACTTTAAATTAATGTGATTATTTTATTTTTGCATCAATTGGTATCTGAATAAACCAATTATAAGATTCAGTCTTATAAAACCACACTATAGCAGCTATAGAATCAAAAACAAAATCTAGTCAGATATAATTTCGATATTCGCTAATATCATCTCGCGCATCCCTGGCGCAACACTGATTATCAGTCCCTTGTACGCCATGGTCACAAATAGACGACAAAATCGTGACGTCATAAGCGCGGGGATAATTTTTATTGAATCTAGTAGATATTTTATAGTAGTATTATATAGTACCTAGTATATTATAATAGTGATATTTCTATGAACCCATACTATATACTCGTACATTATTTACTTGTATTATTTTTATTTATTTATATTATTTGTTTGTTTACATTACGTTATAAAAAACAAAACAAATATTATTTCAAAATCTAAAGCGACGACTCTATTTTTTTATTTAACTAAAAAATATTATAATAATACCAGCCTGTTACTGTCCCACTTTTTTTTTTTTTTTTTTTGAGGATGGGAAATCATCAAATGACTTCTCCCGCTCTGGGCAGAGCGAGAGGGTGTGTCAGACTTTTACTGACTAAAACCCACCCGTGTTCCTTCCGTTGCCTGTGTGCCGGGGCCGCGATATCCCTTTCAGACAAACCCGCAACCCCAGCAGGCATTGGTCTTTCGACCCCGTCGGTTGGTGCTGACATCTCTTCGAGGCGCGCGTGGAACACAACGCGCCGTCGAAACGGGCCTGGTCCTTATCGGACGGCGAGCTGTCCATTGCTCACCGTCCGCAAGCCCGCGCCTACGGTGGCCGGAAATCGGCTCTTGACTCCTGACGCCCGGGGCGTCTCCTGCGGCGACTAGGGCCGCGAGGGCGTGCAGCTTGCATCTCCCTCGCGCGCTCCGCCTCCTCCTTCGCGAGCATAACTGCTTCGCAGAAGGAGGTGACGGCCTCCCATGCACTCTCGCTCCGAACTATGGCCTGAACCAGGGCCGGACGCGAGAGATCGCCGCCACCGATCGCCTCCGTGAGGTCACGGCGGTGCACCGCCGAAGCCGGGCAGACCTCCACCGTATGCTCCACCGTGTCCTCCGGGCGATCCACACAGTGATGACACCCGGGCGTTTCCCCCCGCCTTACGCGGAACAGGAACCTCCCGAAACAACCGTGTCCGGTGAGGACCTGCGTCAGGTGGAAAGTGAGGACGCCATGGCGCCTCTCAAGCCACTCCTCAAAGAGGGGACTTATCGCCGCAATCGTGGCGTGCCCAGCGCTGGGTTGCGACAATCGCACACTCCATGCCGCCATGAGATCCCGCAGGAGCTCTGTCCGCTGTGCCGTGATTTCTCGCGGCAGCGGAGTTAGGTACACCCCGGCGTTTCGCCTCCTCGCGCAACTCCCACCTGTGCGCGAGGACTTTCGCCTCCAGATCCCATGGCGGTAGTCCGGCAAGGAGGCTCGCCGCCTCACGGGAGAATTACTGTACCTAAAGTCGAGAAGTTTGGAGGTACTTTATTTAGTGTATGATCATAATGTATAATTTATGTTTTTACTTGTTTCCAGGTTGACACATTTTTCAAAAAGGCACCACTGAAAGACGAAGTCAAGAAAGCGGAGCTGCGTTTATGCGGTTTTCTTTCAGAACACAACATCTCTTTTAGAGCTATGGACCATCTTAGTGATGTTCTAGTGAAATGTTTTCCTGACTCCGAAATTGCAAAAGAATTTTCCTGCAAGAGAACCAAAGCAACAGCTATTACATATAACGTTTTAGGACCCGAATTAAAAAAAAAGTTATGATTGAAGATATACTTCGTACTGTATCTCCGTCAGGTAAACCAGTATATTCAATTGTAATCGATGAAAGTACAGATGTCACCACAATCAAAGTGTTGGCGATAGTAATTAGAGGTTTGCACCGGAGCGAGATTTTAACAACCGATTGAATTCACCGGTGATTGGGCAATCTCCGGTGAAAAACCGGAGGTCACCGGAGAATAAAGAAATTTTGTTTCTTTTTTTAAATTTATACAATAAAAATGAAGAAATAAGAATAATCAATTGATATACTTTATATAATCATTTATTAAAAAAATAAACGTTTTATAAAGACAACAAATGCTGATTTTGATTTAAGAAACACAACATGTCAACAGCGTCATAGCGTTACATGTTTCTTCTATCATTTAGTATTTGTCCTGTCGCCGAAAATACTTTCTCTGACCTTACAGAAGTAGCAGGCACAGCTAGGTATTTAAAGGCTATTTCGTCTAAAGGCTTTAAATGTTTATTAAATTTCCAGAATTTTTATGAATTTATTCATAACAATTTTTACATTGTGTCGAATATTAAAGATTTTACAATTTAAAAAAAAAATACAAAAATTACATGCCACTTAATTACTATGAGGGAGAGTAATAATAATAAATAAATGTCATTTAAATAACCAGATTATCAATGTCACAAATAATTAAATATAGCTATGTCAGATGTTCAATGTCAATTACTTACCTATATGTCATGAATGTAATTAATCACAAAAAAAATATACCAATAGTAGCAGCAATAATAATCTTGATAAATTCCTAGTATAATATGTATGTTTACAATTTAAATTTCATTAATCGAATAATAGCAGCCTTCCAGTACGTAACGCTTCAATTTAGTTTTGAAGTCCCGTTTGTAAAGAGCTAATTTTATATCATCGGGGAGCTTATTAAAGATTTTCACTGACATGTGACCGGTACCGTGTGCGACTATAAGTTTAGGAATATTAGTGCTTTTAAAATCTTTTCTTCTCGTACTCTCTCTAAGCTCTTTTTACAGCATCTTTAGCAGCCTATTTATTTTGCAATAGTCTAAAGCTGTTTCTAAAAACGGGATGCGGTATAGTAGAAATTCGACAAACAGTTCGAGATACGTTTTCCAATATTTCACCTACCGCTGTAGAAATTCTGGGACCCAAACTTTGAATGTTATCGAATAGCCCGTAAATTATAAGACCGCTTTGAATTAATGACTGAAATAATTAATCTAATTCGAAAGAAACA
Organism: Agrochola lota; assembly: GCA_947364205.1. Classification (NCBI taxonomy): domain Eukaryota; kingdom Metazoa; phylum Arthropoda; class Insecta; order Lepidoptera; family Noctuidae; genus Agrochola; species Agrochola lota. Next base: position 11,017,669 of record OX376248.1, on the reverse strand, counting down.
AGTTGGTAAATAATTGTCATGAATGTTCAATAATTATAAAGAAATGGTTGTTGAATGTGTCTTTTATTTGTGTAAATTTATTATATAAAAAAATAAGATGCATCGACTACCGGAGATCAATCGGTTAATTACCGATTATTTCAATCGAGTACTTTTACCGGTAAATCATCGGTTATTCTCCGGTACTCACTGCTCCGGTGCAAACCTCTAATAGTAATCAAATACTTCTCTGAAACCAAATGTAAAGTACAAACCAAATTCCTTGATTTTGTTGATTTAAGTGATTTTTTCAGAAAGTGCCAATCTTTTTTAATTGAATTGAGCACGCAATTGAAATCACGTTTGCCTTTTGAAGATCAAATTTTCCGGGAACTGAAATTTCTTGACCCACACGCTGCCGTGAATAAAGAATTTAGTAGTTTAAGAAATGTTATGGAAACTTTCCCATACGAAGTACAGCCAGAACAAATGCAGATAATTGACGAAGTATATAAGGTGCTATAAAAAGATCTGCCACGGTTGCAATGGGACACAGTATTGTGTTTATAGATTACAATAGTAAAGATAAATTATTGATCATTTGTCATATTTTTTTTCATACAAAAAATTGTACGTATAAATTTGAATTGATTTATTCGCATAAAACCATCACGTAGACTTAATCAGCTATTGCCGCACCGCACCGAATACAATTCAATCGTTTCGCAAGACGTCGGCGCCTTTCGTACACTGTTGCCATTCTTATCAAACAACGCCGCTGCGCGCCGGCCACTCGTCGGTCGACAAAGCGCAGCCCCGCGCGCCCCCACCCTCACCCGCACTACCCCGTTCGTCGCACGCGCCAACCGACCGCCCGCTCGCCAGTCGCCCCCCGCCCGCTCGGAAGTTAGTTTTAGTGGTTAGCGACGGGAAAATCGCTCGCGCTTCCTTTGAAATGCCTCCCAGACGACGGTATTCCAATCAAGAATATCTTGAAATGGTATTGTGCTACCGCGAGTGTAACTCCATAACTGCGCATGCAGTTAACTTATACCAGCAGAGGTCTGGTGTGCGAGTGAGTCATTATACCATTCTGGATGCCGTGTACAGATTTCGTGAACACGGCCGCTTTGACCCGCCTCCGGTTGACGCAGGCAGGCCTCCATATTCTGCCGAACTCGAAGAGGAAGTGTTGGACTTCTTCCGGTGTCATCCTCTTGCGAGCACCAGGGATGCTGCTCGAGTCTTCGACGTGAGCGACAACTACGTGTGGCGATTTTTAAATCGGGAAGGGCTCCATCCTTACCACTTCACAAGGGTACAGGAATTGCATCCACATGACTACGCGGCTCGCCTCGCGTTTTGTAATTGGATGCGAGAAGAACGCCGCAACATTCTGTGTCCACATTCACACGGGTTGGTATGTTCAACATACACAATGCACATTATTGGACTGAGGCGAATCCTCGTGTTGTGCGGCCTGACCACTTTCAGACTCGGTTTAGTGTAAATGTGTGGGCCGGGATACTCGGCAACAGAATTATAGGACCAGTGTTCTTGGACAGACTGAACGGAGACACGTATCTGCGCTTACTACGAACCCGTGTGAGAAGAATGTTGGAACGTATTCCTCTTGAAGAGATAAGAGGGCTGCACTTTCAACATGATGGAGCACCACCTCATTTCGCCATCAGCGTACGGGAATTTTTAAACGGTGTGTGGTATGGCGGTGAAGGGTGGATAGGCCGAGGAGGGCCAGTGCCGTGGCCTCCTCGCTCGCCGGATTTAACCCCTCTAGAGTTTTTCTTGTGGGGTCGTGTGAAGGACCTTGTGTACGGCCAAACCGGACATGACATTAGAAGTGTGGAAGAACTAAAAAGGCGCATCAAACGCGCATTTAGGCAAGTAAAAAGTGAAACGGACACATTAAATAAAGTGAAGAGACATGTACGTAAGCGTGCCTACATTTGTGTGCAACGCGAAGGCGGACTTGTGCAACAGTTTTGTAGATAAGTAGGTAGGGAGTGTGTAAATAACTGTAAATACGGTGCAATTATTGTAATTAGATGATTAACTTTTAAACACGCCAAGTTACTGTAATTTATCGTTATTTGATATTAATCTAAGCACCTATTGTTTAAAAATAATAAGAAAAAAATTGCGATTCTTACACTAACTTGTCAGTCCAAAGCCTGTTTTAAGTGTGATGGGAAGTTTATCATCTTATTTACTTCAGTTTTTTGGAAGAATGTGGTAAGTAAACTTGCACTTTTAAAACATTTTTTTGCCTGCGTATTATTGCGTACCTAGTAGGTTAGATAGTGACGAACTAGTCAGCTGATTTCAGTTTTCATTCACCGAACAGACAGAAAGAGATAGCAGTTGTTTTCATTGACGAAGCGACACATCGTGCGTAATTTGTGAACCACGTTATGCAGAGTAGAGTCAATGTTTATTAAACTACTTTATTTTCTCAAATTGAATTAACTATTCTGGGGTACGAAAGTTCTTCACTATTGTCATCTTTAAACACAATACTACCTCCCATTAAAGCCGTGGCAGATATTTTTATAGCACCTTATATAGAACACTCAAACTTGATCGCGAAGTAAGTAATTTATTACAATCTTCGAGTACTGGCTCACACCTTTCTTGTGAACAATTTTGGCTGGAAGTTGGGAAAATTTCTAACAGTGATGGTACACTAAAATACAAGAATATATCTAGTTTCAGTAAATCTCTGTTATGTATACCAGTGTCAAATGCTGCATGCGAGCGCATATTTTCACAGATTAATTTAATAAAAACGGAACAAAGAAACAGATTCATAAACAAAAATGTATCTGCAATTTTAAAAACCAAACAAGGTATAAAAGATGAAGGAGGCTGTGTGAATTTTAACCCATCAAACAGAATGTTAAAATATAATTCTAATATTTATTGCGATGATGATGATGATTAATAAATAAAAATATATTTTGAAAATCAGTATTTTTATTGGTATATTTTCCCTGTGCAAGTTGGTATATTTCAGTATTTTTTTAAGGAGCTTCGGTATTTTTGTAAAATTTAATCTGGTCACACTTTTCGTAATTCATAGCTTTTGAACTTTTGTAGTATTTTGTACGGGGTTACATGCTATTTTGTGAAGTCCATACATAATCTCACGCCCCTACTTCCCACGGGGGTAGGCAGGCAGAAACAACAGAACGCTACCTGCTACGATCCTTACCCATCCTTTTTACAAGCTTTTTATTAGCTTGCTCTTTTGTGAAGTATTATCGAAATAAACGTGAACTACCGGTGTGTAATGGTGTCGCAACGCAACAGTGTATTGGTTTTCTATAATAAAAATGCAAAGTTTATCTAAAAGCTTAAGTGTTACTTTTTGATTTTATGATGGAAAAACTGCCAATGTGTAGGATATGTTTAGCGGAGAACGTCCGTATGTATGTAGTGGTCAATAGGAACTTACATAAACTATATGAGAAGCTGACTGATATTCCAGTAAGTTGATATTTTTATAAGAATTAAGTAAATTATATATAAGGTGCCTCTCATACACGAAGATTTAGGCCCCAGTGCTCCCATAAAACAGCTTGGGGAAAGTTGAACTTAAAGCGCAAGAGTGGTGATTAATGCTCATTCCTTCTCTGTAGGATGCACACAGAAAACATTAAGGACCACCAACTGTTGGCTTGGACAGCATTACTACTTGTATAAGTAGAATTGATTTTTTGAACGATAATGTTACTACTCATATTTTTATGAAATTATTGTGCCTGACACGGTCCTCGTAAACACATGTGATATGCAATAAAGATTTGAATTTGGAATAGAGTATTTTCGTCATATAACAAAGAATAATGCAGGACAAATTTTGTTGCAGTTTGTAACTGAAGACAGTAGACCAATTCTTGCTTGTTTCTTTTGCTGCGCTAAACTAAAGCAATGCTACCGATTACTGAGACAATGTCTGGCAGCCGAAGAGCTGCTGGCTCAGATGATGAATGAGGATTATGAGGTGAGGTATTTCTCAAAAGCCATTTCTTATAATTTTTATTTTCAGTATAATGTGGAAGTGATTCCTCTCGAGCTATACCTATTGAGTCTGGATTTCACACCGAGCATTACATTGAGTGTTGAATGGTCATATGTACACTTTTGTCAAATGTGTACATGTACCATCAAAGAAGTTTATAACTAACCACCGTAAGGACTATTCTTGCGAGCAACGCTCGGTGGCTATAGAATCGGGTTAGTAACAGATGTGGTCATCGTGTTCACGGGATTTTCTTTTCAAACTGGTTAGATATGAACATCTTTGATGGTACATGTTAAATGCTACAAATAATATTGCTACAACTCGTGTATGAAACTTGTATGTGGCAGTTTGATAACGGTGCTCTCTGATGTCAGCGCAAGCTATGCAAAAATTGCTTGTGCAGTGTTCTGTGAGGTAACATTGGACCTACTTAAGTGTCTTCACATGGAGGCTCTTTTAAGTGACTTTAGTAAAATGAGAAAAGGTTTGTCCTCGTGGGACTGTGGTCACCAACATATTTTCCTAATACTATAATCATCTTTTTACAGCGCAATCCTTTAATAAACCAAGAACACTTTTTGAGTGGGTTTATGAAAACTCCAATAGAGCACATAAGTATAGATGATGAACGTCAAACAGAAAACATTGCTATCAAAGAAGAATTACCTGAGAGACTAGATGATATTATTGAGCCAAAGGAGGAACATCAAAGTGATGGTATGTTTTTAAGAACAAAAATAATATTGTCAATAAAACACATCTTTAAATAGAAAACATTGCCCTCCTTCTGGGGCAGTTGGGTAATTAAAGATATACTTATTCTATTTATTTCATATTCATCAAAAAATGTTATGAACTACTTCAAACTTGGCAGTGTTAAGTTTAATTCAACTTAACTGTAACCATATTATGTTTTAAAATAAAACAAATATCAATACCGTAAGCCTGCATCATCCCACTGCTGGGCAAAGGCCTCTCCCCATGACTTCCTGGAAATATCAATAATAAGCAAGTAATACTCTAATTACCAGCTGTTTGTGAGGGATTAGATGATATTATTGAGCCAAAAGAGGAACATCAAAGTGATGGTATGTTTTTAAGAACATAAATAATAATAACAATAACCCCACCGCCGTATCTCCATGTTGACGTCGTGGTGGGGCTTGCGCGCTGCAAACTCTAGGTCTGTGCCGGTAGAGTTTATTTTACCGGAACAGGTCTATGATGAGGAGCCAGACCAAAAGAGATACAGAAACCCGCAGGACAGCATGTGGCAAGCTGCTGGGTAGTAGCGACCCCATGGACCCTATCTCCCGGGAGAAATCTTGTTCCTCATCTCTGGCTTACCTTTATTGGCCGGCAGGAGTGGACACTGACGAGGAACATAGCTCCCACCTCATTCTTGCCTTAATTGGCCGGCTTGAGTGGAGATTTGCAAGAGCAAACATGCTCGGAGGAAGGAAGTATTCTAGTAAGTGCTCGTAGGGATCTTGACCATCTTCCGGGCTCTGGGATTGTTCTGAAAGCCGTGGAATACCTCTCCACTCCTCAAGCACCTCAGGACATGTTGCCACCTTGGCCCTATGTCACTATGTGCTAGCGATTGTTTTCGGGGACCCATTATTGAGTGTGCAAGTCACCCCCTGCCATTTTATCCGTGTATGTCGTAACATTGATCAGGCAGGGGACATAGGCCGTCCATAGTTTTAGGTAACCCATCCACTATAGCCACCCAAACCCATAGCCCAATATTTTTTGTTTCCATGTTCTACAATAGTCAGTCCTGCACCAACCGGGGGCTGTCCTTGGGTGCACTTGCACAGTGCATACAGGGATAATCGTCGATTGGTTCCTCATTCCATTTAAAATTGTCTAAGGGGCCTCTGCGAGTTGGCTTCGGCCCCTAATACATACGCCTTCCAAAAGACCGGGACAGCATGATCCCGACATACATAACACAAAATAATAACAATAAATCTTATAACATGTTAAGATATAATCTATTTATTTCATACTAGCTTCCGCCCGCGACTTCTTCCGCGTGTTATTTCGGCCCCCCACCAACCGCGTCGCGTCCTATCGCCAGCCCGCGCTATTACTTCGTTTCCGGTTATCATTCTTTAGTTTTGTCATTTTTCTTTTTGCACGTCTCCTAAGGGTCGTAGCGTGATGTTACATAGACCACCCTCAAGAATATCCAAGGCAACTAAAATATTTAAAATCTAACTGGTTTTTGTACCCAAATCGAAGATACGATATAGAAAAAAAAAACACCCTTGATGAAAAACAAGTGGCACATTTAGCCATCAAATCTTTTATTTAAATTTTTACAGAATGATATCCTAAAATGGTAAAGTCCCTTTCTTCTCCGAAAAATGTCTGTCCGAAAATCATTATCCATAACACGTTTGCTATAAACTTCAGTAACCATAATGTTCAAAAATTCGAAATTTTGTTTTACATGATTATCTTTACTTTTAAAACTATTCTCTCATAATATCGAGAATTATAATAATTGAATCTCCTAATTTTGCATGAAATAAAGTCAAATTTCCTAAGTATTGAATTATAGGTATAATGTGTATTATTCCGAATGTTCATTTATAATAAAATTATTAGTCCTAAAACATTTGCAAAAGATTAGGTTTTAGTGACAGAAACGAATAGCTGTAAATCCGACTCCACGCAGTTTTGTCTGCCCTACCCCTAGAGTGTAATTTAAAATTGCGTAGGCGCGGCGGGGCTAGGCGGCCCGCGAGTTGAGGAGCAGGTGGTTGTAACGCACGCCGCGCGGCTGAGGCTGGCCGGCTCAGCCCGCCAGCAAGTCGGAGCTGCGCTGGCATGCAACATGTTTGCTTGCATGCTCGCTTGCATGCTGCATGTTGCATGCTCGCTTGCATCCTGCATGCAATTTGTATGCTTGCTTTCATGCTTCTTACAGGGAAATAAAAACAAAAACGTATTTATCCTGCAACTTCAAACAAAACTACACAACAAGTGAACTGTCTCAAAACAAGTCGGTTGAAGAAAAAATATTGTCCGCGTTAAGTCGCATCTAAGTAACGCCTGAGAAGTTCATAGATGGTTTATAAATTGAAATTATGTTTAAATAGTGTAATTGGCTTCGGCCGTTCTATCTAAATAAATAAATACATAGCAAAAGCTTTGTAATACAAAGTTTTAAAAACATTATTAGTATAAATAAATAATTTGAATTTGGGACATAACTTTTATTGAAAACGGTTTTAAGTCTTTTGTATAATATTGATTGTAATATTTATGACAAACAAATTTAGGGCATATTGTATTTAAGGATTTAAATTTTATGGCAAATTATATTATGTGACATTAAGTTCGGGCAAATTATCATTCAGACAAATGATGATTAGGACAAAAAAAAAATATGGCACTTTAGATTATGGATAAAAAAGTTAGGGAACACAATAGAGAACCCCTAAAATTTTGAGCTATATCCTGTATCTGTTCACTCTGTTTTTTTTTCCATACTTGATAAGCACTGTCCTTTTACCTCTTTATAATTAAAAAGTTAACAAACCTGCTACTAGACAAGTTGCAGTAGTATGGTATTAAAGATTTTGTTGATGACAAAACTTTTTGTTGACGGTGTGTAGGCCGTTTCTTTGTGATTTAGTTTACTGACATTTCTATCTTTAGCTTTATTGAAATTCTAAATAAGTTTATTTATTGACATTTGTAATTTAATTTATTGAAATTTGAAATTTAATTTGTTGACATTTTGTAATTTAATTTTCTTTTATTTTTTTTATTATATTGTTGACATTTGTTCTGAATGTTTTTATATAATTGAGTATTTTTAATAATGATAGTAATGTTGCTTAGTGAATGGAATGCTTTTACAAATTTTATTGTGTTAGGTTTTTTGACTAGTAAATGTATTACCTACTTATATTAAATAATTTTGCATGCCGAAAAGGCAAAATGTATTTGTATTTTGATGAGAGTCCCGATACTCTCATCAAAATAACCATCATACCTGTATGCCTACATTATTGGCAAATAAATGATTTCAATTTCTAAGTATAAGTTACTAAGTATGGACTGATCAAGACATTATAAGGACTATTTGAAACTTTTGGCAGTGTTAAGTTTAATTAAACTTAACTGTAACCATATTATGTTGTAAAATATACTCTTGACTGTTTTTGTTTACTTACAGAGCTAGAACTGGAAAATGTATACGATAACTGTCTAGATGTAGCAGATATACCACCACAACGTTCTGAATTTGATTTAGAAGATGATGTGCCCTTAATGGACTTTAAAACTGAAGTGGAAGAAGAAGAAGTATCTAATAAGAAACGAAAAGCCAGCGAGATGAAAAGTAAGTATTAGTTAGTTATTGTATAGGTAAGCAAACAGACCCCAGTACGAAATGATCGCTGCTGTGAAACCACAATAGAAATAAAGTACTACAGATTATCGACATAATATGTTAAATTAACAGTTATGGGTAAACTAAAAATATATGCCACTTTAACTGTATTTTTAAGACTGTGTCTTAGAATACTGCTGACGTGGCATATATTTTTACCACTCGATACGTTTGCTAGTGTCTTGCGATGAGGTGGTTATGCCTGACGACTGAGGATCGAAAAGAAAAGAGAAAAATTCGTTACCACAAATACATATTTAACGTCTATTTAGCAAAACAGTGTTTAAAATGGCATATCCTTGTTTTAACTTGGCAACCCTTTTTTTTTTTTTGAGGATGGGAAATCATCAAATGACTTCTCTCGCTCTGGACAGAGCGAGAGGGTGTGTCAGACTTTTACTGACTAAAACCCACCCGTGTTCCTTCCGTTGCCTGTGTGCCGGGGCCGCGATATCCTTGTCGGACAAACTCGCAACCCCAGCAGGCATTGGTCTTTCGACCCAGTCGGTTGGTGCTGACATCTCTTTGAGACGCGCTTGGAATACAACGCGCCGTTGACACGGGCCTGGTCCTTATCGGACGGCGAGCTGCCCATTGCTCACCGTCCGCAAGCCCGCGCCTACGGTGGCCGGAAGTCGGCTCTCGACTCCCGACGCCCGGGGCATCTCCTGCGGCGACTAGGGCCGCGAGGGCGTGCAGCTTGCATCTCCCTCGCGCGCTCCGCCTCCTCCTTCGCGAACATAACTGCTTTGCAGAAGGAGGTGACGGCCTCCCATGCACTCTCGCTCCGAACTATGGCCTGAACCAGGGCCGGACGCGAGAGATCGCCGCCGCCGATCGCCTCCGTGAGGACACAGCGGTGCTCCGCCCAAGCCGGGCAGACCTCCACCGTATGCTCCACCGTGTCCTCCGGGCGATCCACACAGTGGTGACACCCGGGCGTTTTCTCCCGCCTTACGCGAAACAGGAACCTCCTGAAACAACCGTGTCCGGTGAGGACCTGCGTCAGGCGGAAGGTGAGGACGCCATGGCGCCTCTCAAGCCATTCCTCAAAGAGGGGACTTATCGCCGCAATTGTGATATGTGTCTTATTGTCGCTAAGAAACGTTTCGTTTGAAGCAGATTACATTTGTTGAGCCTTTCTCTTTTCTATTGAAATTTATTAGTTTCAGTTGTTTTTACAGATAACTAAATTGGAAAATTGAGAATAAGTACTATTTAATTAAATAAGTCCGCCATTGGTCACCATACCATAAATGTTAAAAGTGTTTTGTTAATTAATAACGGAACGGAATGAAACCGAAAATGCAAAAAGGCACACAGCTGTACAATGACAACCGGTAATGACGACAATAACGAAAGAGCGCTTACCTGATGGTGGGCCCAGTTTCTTAAGGCACAGGCAACTTGAATTTGAGGATATAAGCATCTACCGCGAGAATAATGTGGAATATCATTTTTTATTAGGTCAACATTTTTTATTCCAAAAGCTTTGTGAACCAATACAGTTTTCTAAAGTTATATTAATTGTAATGTTCGAAATGAGTTCACTCGCACTCGGTACATTTGATCACGACAGTTATCCATAAATTCTATGTCGTTCAAATCATTGAAACCAGCATAATCGAAGATATCAATTGCAATTTATGTACTGAGAGAAAACAATATGGCGACTGGCGAGGGTTAAACACGTGTTAAACAGGGGGTCGTTGTTGTTTAAATTTAAACAACGTCTAAAGCATGTCACCCTAAACAACGGCTAAACATGGTTTTGTGGTATAACTTTTGCTAAACAACTGCTAAACACCTTCCTAAGCCGCGTCTATGTTTTTTGTGGTAAGACTGGGGTTATTTTACCTTTGATTTATTTAATGAAGATATTCTATAATCATAAAATAAAATTTCAATTTTATATCAAGGATAGCTGAAGACTAATGTGTGATTTTTAAATTTCATTTGGTTTGCTAAATAATAGGAAAAAATACATTACTGACAAGGTTTTAAAAAAAAAATGGTTTTTTCAACATTATTTTTCTGCTATATTTTGTATCGAAGTTGAAAAAACTGGTTTAGCCACATGCAAGTAGACCATATAACGATGTTGATGATATTTTTAAATGATCAAAATCAAAATTAGTTTCTTGTAAAAAAGTGATCAAACGTCAGCCTGGGAAAACTTGTTGCGCATATTTGTGATTTTCCTTATATACTTAACTTATTTGAAAAATCCCTTTCAGCCACATGCAAAACAAAGAACTCAATTTTCAAATCACAAATAGTTTTTGTTTCAATTCTTTTTCCCTTTCTCACAAACTAATGAACAAAATTGGTCAAAATCAGTCGATGTCATGCACGGCCTCTTAAATAACATTATTAGTTTGCCATTTCTTCGTGATATACTAAAGCCTTCTAAATACAGATGAATGTGGTAATAATTCCTTTGAACAAGGTTTGTTTAAACTTTGACCAGATAGTTTTGGAACGGACCATATGTCGACGTTAGTACAATGTTGTACTTCATGTCTCTGGTGATCATCATCATCCCTGCCTTTTCTCAACTATATTGGGGTCGGCTTCTAGTCTAACCGGATGCAGCTCAATACCAGTATTTTACATGAGCGACTGCCTATCAGACCTCCACAACCCAGTTACAGTTACTGGGTACGATACCGAATGACAGCCGAGACCAAAGGCTTGAGACCAAACTTGCTTTCCGAGACTCGGAGGGCTCTTGGTATGTGAAGATGGGCACCCATCCATGAACTAACCGCGACAAGCATAGCTTAATCCGATCGATCGACCAGTGCCTGTGGTGATAAAGTGGATTATTCAATGTCATCAGAAAATTCCTTCTTTTCGGTGCTATTATTTTGATTCATGTGCATGTCAATCTTCTTCCAACTTGTACTTACTAGATTTTAATCACAGGGACGACCGTTGCGAAAAAACCAAAACTAGACTCTCGAAGAACAAAACCAGAAGATGCAATAACAGTCGAGCAAACGAATAAGGATAAATCAGACTCGCAAGTTATCCGGACAACTTCAGAACGTACGTCCAAACCTGACACTTATTTAAAAGAGCCTTACAAATGTGATCAGCGTAGTTTTAATCGAGTAAAAAAAATTATACAAGTTACTCATACACAAATTGGTGAAAAACCTTACAAGTGTGATGTATGTCAGCGTAGTTTTACTCAGAAGGGTGATTTAACAAAACATATTCGAAAACACACTGGTGAAAACCCTTATAAGTGTGATGTATGTCAACATAGTTTTATTGAAAAGGGTAGTTTAACAAAACATATTCGTATACACACTGGTGAAAAACCGTATAAGTGTGATGTATGTCAGCGTAGTTTTAGTGAAAAGGGTAATTTAACAAAACATATTCGTATACACGCCGGTGAAAAACCTTACAAGTGTGATGTATGTGAACGTAGTTTTAGTAACAAAAGTTATTTAACAAAACATATTCGTATCCACACTGAGGAAAAACCTTATAAGTGTGATGTATGTCAACATAGTTTTAATAAAAAGAGTAATTTAGAAAATCATATTCGAATACACTCTGGTGTAAAACTTTATAAGTGTGATGTATGTCAGCGTGGTTTTAGTCAAAAGGGTGATTTAACAAAACATATTCGAATACACACTGGTGTAAAACCTTATAAGTGTGATGTATGTCAGCGTGGTTTTAGTCAAATGGGTAATTTAACAAAACATATTCGAATACACACTGGTGTAAAACCTTATAAGTGTGATGTATGTCAACATAGTTTTAATAAAAAGATTAATTTAAAAAATCATATTCGAATACACACTGGTGAAAAACCTTATAAGTGTGATGTATGTCAGCGTTGTTTTAGACAAAAGGGTTATTTAACAAAACATATTCGAATACACACTGGTGTAAAACCTTATAGGTGTGATGTATGTCAACATGGTTTTAATAGATATAGTCTTTTAACAAATCATATTCGTAAACACACTGGTGAAAACCCTTATAAGTGTGATGTATGTCAACATAGTTTTATTGAAAAGGGTAATTTAACAAAACATATTCGTATACACACTGGTGAAAAACCGTATAAGTGTGATGTATGTCAGCGTAGTTTTAGTGAAAAGGGTAATTTAACAAAACATCTTCGTATACACGCTGGTGAAAAACCTTACAAGTGTGATGTATGTCAGCGTAGTTTTACTCAGAAGGGTGATTTAACAAAACATATTCGAAAACACACTGGTGAAAAACCTTATAAGTGTGATGTATGTCAACGTAGTTTTAATGAAAAGGGTAGTTTAACAAAACATATTCGTATACACACTGGTGAAAAACCGTATAAGTGTGATTTATGTCAGCGTAACTTTAGTGAAAAGAGTAAATTAACACAGCATATTCGTATACACTGGTAAAAAATCTTATAAGTGTAATGTATGTCAGCGTAGTTTTAGAGAAAAGGCTTTTTAATAAAACATTTTCAAATACACACTGGTGAAAAACTTTCTTAGCATGACGTATGATAATGTAGTCAAAAGTGTGATTTAACAACATATTCAATGTCAGTGAATGTATGTCAAAAAAAAAACTCCGTAACCTATCGAGTGGGTATCATAAATGAAGGATTTTCAAACGTGATTACATAACTACATTTTGGGGCCAAAAATCTGCCGTTTTGATTTTTTATAATTTTGTTATACCCAGTGACCATCGCGCAATAAAAACGAATTTAATGACATATTAAGCATTAAAATCGGTTCAGCCGTCTAGTATTTACTAGGGAACATAGAGACTGACATACATACATACTGGTCAAACATATAACCCTCCTTTTTTGGCTTCGCCGCAGTCGGTTAAGAGGCGTTGTTCGTTGCCTATTGACTCTGTTTTTACACATGCTAGCTGTGGCCAAAATTTTAAAGATTGACGCTTAGCATAGTCGCCGGCACGTAACTTGGCAAGAATCATAGATGCGCAGAATTTGTTCGGGCTTGTTTTTCTTAAAGACATGTTCTAAAATAAATTATGGCAATAATCATAGAATAATGACATGTAATAAAAGTGTACAAACTTACTCCCAATACGCAAAAACCTTGCTAAGTTACGTGCGTCTGTACAATGCGTGTGCAGTGCAATACAATGATGCTACCGCATCTTAATGGAATTTCCGCGGTATTGTAGCGCGTCGAGCATGTTTGCTGAAGCGAGAGTGCCGTTATTCACTCTAATAAAATCGACCAATGAGCTGTTGAGGGTCGTTAGTGACGATTGGAGCAGTCCGATCCATAGTTATTGACTCTGCATTATCTGCATCAGCATAAGTGCATCGGAGTGCCAACCGAGTGGAAAGATTTCGATAGTTATAATTAAATTAAATTTTAATGACTTGAGTTTTAATGTATTTTAATTTTAATGATTGTAATGAAATTTATTGTATTTTATTTAATGATGTAATTTATTTTATGTAGGTTTTTGGTATTTGTATATTGGGACTTGGTGCCTTGTAAATAAATAAATATGTAACAAAACATTTTTAGTACTGTAAGTAGGTATATTGGAACGGCAGTTAACTGTTAGATATCGTCCCCCTCGGGCCCTCCATGCGACATTCTCTATGAGAAAGTGTGGAATTGGTCAAAATTAAATTCAAACCCTTGTTTTTTATTATTCTTATCAGATTTTTTTACTAATAGGTACTTTGCATTACACTTTTATTATTTGATTTGTATTTTTTATTAAGTAATAACAATATTTGAAGTTTAGTAAAATGAATAGGTACTGAAATAATACAGAAAGAGCTTTTTTTTTAAGTTGAGACCACCGGGGAAATGAATAAACATAAACAGGCTTAAAATAAATAAAGACAATAATAATAAATATCCCAATAATTCATATATTATAAAAGTGTAAAGTTCGTTAGTCTCGCTAAAACTCGAGAACGGCTAGACCGATTTGGCTAATTTTGTTTTAGAAATATTTCTGGAAGTTCAGGGTAAGTTTAAATGGTGAGAAAATATGGAAAATTGCGGGGAATATAAGAAATAAGAAAAACAACAATTTTTGTTTCCCATACAAGTTTTTTCTAGCTGTCGTTGCCATAAATCCTAACTAACAAAAAAAAGCGGCCATTTGCGAGTCGGAGTCGCCCATGAAGGGTTCCGTAGCAGCAGCTAACATAATAAAAAAGAAACTAAAAAAAATCTTTTATTTACAGACTACAAACGCCCACATTGTGTTTGTGTCTAAATTACCTTATAAACTATGTTAGTTTAAACTAAGAACAAATGTGATAAATTGATCATACAACAGATAGTTTCACCAAGCCCCATGCAATCCATGAAGCTTGATAAACCTACCCATGGCAGGCCCATCCAGACTTTCAGCAAACACCCTCAAGATACTGTTGGTGCTTCCTCCCACTCTGCGTGTCACCGACGCCACCTTCTTACGCGTTATTGCAAAATAGTGGTCAGTGTGCGCATCAGCGAACATACCTGACGCACTACAATAGGGTGGAAGAAAGTTAAATGAAATATATTATAATGAAAGGTAAATTGCGGTTTACGATTTATGACGTATTAAAAAAAAACTACTTACTAGATCTCGTTCAAACCAATTTTCGGTGGAAGTTTACATGGTAATGGTACATGGTACATCATATATTATTTTTGTTTTATCATTCTCTTATTTTAGAAGTTACAGGGGGGTGGGGGGACACACATTTTACCACTTTGGAAGTGTCTCTCGCGCTAACTATTCAGTTAAGAAAAAAATTATATTAGAAACCTAAATATCATTTTTTTCTAGTTTTGTGTGAAAATCTTAATGCGGTTCACAGAATACATCTACTTACAAAATTTCAACGGTATAGTTCTTATAGTTTCGGAAAAAAGTGGCTGTGACATACGGACGGACAGACAGACAGACATGACGAATCCATAAGGCCTGAAACTGCGTTACGCGGACGTCCGCGCGGTTCCACACAAAAGTGCTCCGTTGCGGGGACACGCGCGGGCGTCCGACGAGGGGAGGAGGGCCCCGCGCCCGCGCCGCATGTCCCGCCTCCGTGTGCTGGAAGTTAACGGTGCGCATGCACACCATTAAAATCGAACTAGCGACACTGTGTAAATAAAATAATCCGGTCTCCGCGACGGGTACCCGGGATGGGTTCCCACGGAGCCCACCCGCGTGTCCACGCGCGTAGACACGCGACGGGTGCCCGTCGCGGGCGCCCGCTTAACGCAGTTTCAGGCCTAAGGGTTCCGGTTTTCTGCCATTTGGCTACGGAACCCTAAAAACTACTAGGCTTGCACGATAGTAGGTACCTATTTCAATATTTAGGTAGGTATGTAAGTATGTACGTAGGTAGGTTGGTACTGTAAGTAGGTACGTTGGTATGTAGGCAGGTGGGTAAGTAGGTAGGGTAGGTATATGTTAGTAGGTAGGTATTAAGCTTCTGCGTTTGCAAGTTATTTACCAAACATGTAAACAAACACGAGTTTTTCACTGAGACAAACATCAACTTTATGCACGAATTACGAAGGTGACAGCCGGAGGACTTAAAAAAAACCGAAATTATTTTATAAAGATTTTAATAAGATAAAAATTACTATGGAACTTAATAATAATTTCTATGTCTAGATTCGGACGATGCTAGTACCGAAGTGAAGTAAAACGATTAACTTATTAATATTGCAATTCTACTGATTCGTACACGTTGATGCAGCCTCAGCAGTCCTTGAGGTAGGTGAACGCCCGGTGACACGAGGCGTCGATTCGATGATTCGGCAGGTGGCATGTTGCAGTTTTATGTGGAAATGTCCGGTTGACGTAAACAGCTATTCATGTCGCTATTCAGCTGATTTGGTGTAGGCAGAGCACGTAACACCTCCCCCCTCAGAACAGCAACTATTTGAGGAATGCCAGCGTAAAAAATTATAAAAACAATTATGTTCGAATTTATAGAAGAGTTATTCAGCAAACAAAAAAAAAGGCCATAATAAATCATTTAAATACTGCTACAAATATAACAAAACATACGTGGAAACTTGTTAATGAATGTACAAAGAAAACAAAAAATAGGCAATGTAGAAATTTTATCCTAAAAGTGAACAATAAAATGATAACTGACCCCCAGCAGGTCGCAAATCAATTCATTGACAGTTTTGTGTTCAAATCGTCACTCGCTAGCGATGAAAAAGAAAGGGCAATGACTTTTCTATTAGAAAGTACAAAAAGAGTAGAAAGTGATTTAACTTTCTCTATAACTACACCATCGGAAATTACAAAGATTATTAGTAAAATGGCCAATAAAAAATCTTGTGGCTTTGATGATTTACCGATATCGATTTTGAAAGAGAATATAGACTCTTTGGCTTTCCCCCTATTTGATTTTTTTAATAAATGTTTTGAAGAGTCTATCTTTCCAGACCAGTTGAAATTGGCTAAAATAGTTCCTATATTCAAAAAAGGTATTAAGACTGATCCAAAAAATTACCGACCTATATCCCTTTTGCCTACGTTATCAAAAGTATTTGAAAAAATCATTAAAACTAGGCTGATTGTACATTTAAATGTAAATAAAATAATTAATTTAAGACAATTTGGGTATCAAAAAGGCGTCGGTTGCACAGATGCAATAAATACTCTTATAAATGACATAATTAATAAATTAAATGACAAAATGAAAGTGGCTGGGCTATTCATCGACCTTAGCTCCGCTTTTGATACTATTGATTATGAATTACTACTAACTAAACTTGAATATTATGGTATCAGAGGCAATTCCTTACAACTTTTAAGATCATACTTACAAAATAGACGAATGTTTGTAGAAATAAAAAGCATCGATGAAAGTAATCATGAGGTCATATACACCTCTAAAATTACAAGTATAAAACGTGGTGTGCCCCAAGGCTCTATTTTAGGACCAATACTATTTATTTTATTTACAAATAACTTGCTTAACTTCATGCACTATGTTCAGCCGGATGTAAAACTTGTTGTTTTTGCAGATGATACAAATATAATAATTGGGGCGAATGACTTAAAAGAATTGACCAACAATGTAAATAAAAGCCTACAAAATCTCTGCGATTGGTTTACAGCCAATAACCTTTTGCTAAATACAAGTAAGACTAATATAATTTTATTTAAGACCACAACTCGCCATAATGACAATTTAGATATAGAAATCAAAGGAGACAAGATTGAATTAGTGGACAAAGTCAAATTTTTAGGGATTAACATAGATTTGCATTTAAATTGGAAAAAGGAGCTGGCTGCTATTGATTCTTCAATCTCATCAGCATGCTATGCACTCAGGAGCCTTAGAGATATGTTAGATCTAAAGCAACTAAAGGCTATATATTACGCGCTGGTAGAATCTAGATTAAGATACAGCATAATGTTTTGGGGTAACAGCTATAGTTACAACTGCCAGAAAGCTTTTATTTTACAGAAACGTGCCATTAGGACCATAATAGGGATCTCACAAAGAAATTCATGCAGAGATCACTTTAAAGAATTAGACATTTTAACAGTACCAAGTTTATATATATTAGTTATCCTAAATCACTTTGCTAAGTATATTCATGAGTATGAATCACGAGAGGAACGTAACATAAGAGAAAGCACAAGAAGAAAGGAATTTAAACACAAAATGGCACCAAATTTAAACATAGCTAAGCATTGTTCCAGATACCAAGCAGTGGAGTTATTTAATAGGTTACCGACTGATTTAAAATTATTAATTTATAGCTCTCACTCATTTAAAATTAAATTAAAAGCCTTCTTGTTAGGAAAATGTTTATATTCGGCATTAAGTCCGCCTTTGTACTTTTTTTGAGTGTGAAAAGTTTAAATAAATAAATAAATATTCGGTATCAGAATTTATGTCAAATAATAATAAAAATAGTAACATAAAATAATAGCAGTGGACAAGCTTAAATTAAATTATCTTTTGACTTGAACACTACGCTCCTAATTTGACATTATACCTGTTGTTAATTTGACATTGTATTTATTTGTTGACATATTTGAAATTTATTGAAATTAATTAGTCTTTTAAATGTATTCTTTCTGCATGTGATAATTGTATTTAATATGTAATGTTCAACACAATGTTATTTGTTAATGAATAAATAAATGAAAAATGAAAAAAACAGGATAAAGGCACCAGCCGGACAAAAATGGCAAAAATAATTCAATTGTATAACTAAAGACGTAATAAAAAATAAATTGTTAAAAATGTGGTCATTTTCTAACGACAACAATATGATTTTTTGAAAATGAAAATGAAAAATGTTTTATTTGTTTTACAAGTAAATTTAACAACTAGTGATTGGAGCCTCCTTTTAAGCAAAAGCCTGTGTTAGGAGACTCCGCTCTTCCAAAACTTAAAATATTAACATAAAATTACTTGTTTAAAGTGTTATAAAAACAGGCGATTTAAAATAAAATAGAAAATTAAAACTAGACAAGAAGCATGCAAATGTGTGAGTGAGAGTAAGGGTGTGTGAATGTGAGTATGAATATGAAGGTGTGTCTAAATGTGATAATGGCGGTGTGTGAGTGTTAATACTAAGGAGTGTTACTGTGAGTATAAAGGTGTGTAAATGTGAATTTGAATGTTGAATGTGAGCATCTGTGTGTATGAAAGTTAAGTGATAGTGTGAGGGTTTGTTAAATTTAATGTAAAATACAGAGTGAGTGTAAGTGGCAATGAATGAAATCAGACTGTATACGACAAGTACGAAAGATAAGAGCATTAAGTGTAAGGTTTTATTTTATTCCAGTAGCTTCTCCGTGTCATCATAAGTAAGTGGTGTTATCCAATTAGTTACTATTTTTTTACTGTCCGTTAATCGTTTATTGTATATATAGATCTCTTTGTTTACTCGATTGTACAGCTGAGCTGAGCGTTTGTCGTATTGAATACGGGCGAGCTTGGTTTTAGTTTTAGGAACTTCAACTATTATATCCTTTCTTCTTTTCAAAGTTAAGCTGGGATCAAAATTAAGAGTTTTATGTTTCCTTAGAATAGTTTTGATTATATATAGTTTGCGAACAGAGTGTAAATTACTTATTTGATAAAGACTTTGTGTAGGGTACCTTAGGTTTTTGAAGTACATTAATTTTATTAGAGCCCGTTGTCCCCGCTCCAGGTCTATGAACTTAGTCTTAGCCGCCCCACCCCAAATGTGTATGCAATATACCAAGACAGACTGGACTATAGCTATGTATATTTCATTCAGTAGATTTCTGGGTTTATTTGTGTTAGTGGTTATTTTATTTGGCACGATATGCCTTAAATTTTTGAAAATCCAACTCAGTTTTCTAATCCTGTTGGTAACTTGTTCTAGATGGGAGTACCAAGATAATCTTTGGTCAACAACAATACCAAGATATTTGGTTTGAGAAACTTTGACTAATGTTGGACATAGGCAGTTAATTGGATTGTCACACTCGTGTACCTTTATAATAAAGTCGGGGTTTGGTTGTGTCCTGTGTGATATGCTAAAACATATGTAATTTGTTTTAGCTGTGTTAAGTGTAAGTAAGTTATTTGAGAGCCATTTAGCAATTTGAGTCGTACCAGCTTCAGCACTTCTAGCAACATCGTCCCAAGACTTCCCAGAAAACACTACTGCAGTATCGTCAGCGTAGGAAAAAACTCTAGCATTATTTATGTTAAGGTTGCAGAGGTCATTAATATAAAGTAGGAATAATGTAGGGCCTAGCACACTTCCCTGAGGCACACCGAAAGTGACTTTTGCATCGTTACTAACGTATTCTCCCACCTTAACTCTTTGTTTCCGGTTCGAGAGGTAGTCGGTAAACATTTTAAGTGGAATTCCTCTTATACCTGACGCTTCTAATTTGTTCAAGAGGACAGGAACAGAGACGGTGTCAAACGCTTTTTTTAGGTCCAGAAAAACCGTCAGACATTTGTTACCTCTATCCAGATTACCAGCCACTAGGGAGCTAAGAGCAGTAACTGCATCCTCGGTTGATAATCCCGGCCTGAATCCAAATTGCGAGCTGCTTAAGATGTTAAATTTGTGTAGAAATTTTAAGAGCCTCTTATTTATAAGCTTTTCAATTATTTTCGATATGGCTGGCAAGATGGATATAGGTCTGTAATTGTTGACATCGTCTCTGTCCCCACCCTTGTGAACAGGAGTGATTATAGATTGCTTAAGTGGTGCAGGGAAGCTGCCCTTTGCAAAGCAAAGATTGACCAAGTGGGTTATTATGGGAACAATATCTTGTCTAATATGTTTTAAAAATCTTGTGGACACGTTGTCCCAGCCGGGTGCACTGTCAGACTTTAGGCTCATCAAGACCCCATCGACTTCTTCGGTATCCGTATCCAAAAGAACAAACGAGTTTATCTGTGTAGACAGTGTTTCAGAATTAAAAGAATTTAAGTAGTGTGCTGAAAGTTGAACTTTTTGGGCTAGCTCTTTGCCAATATTTGCAAAGTAGTCATTAATGAAATTAACAGACTCAGTTGAATTTGATCTCATTTGTAATAATTCAGTGTTATGACTTTTTGTATTATTTGTGTAAGTTAAGGTTTTAATGTTTTGCCACAGTAATTTATTATTTGTTACAGAATTAGCTAGTAGGTCTCTTTCAAATTTTCTTTTTAACTTTTTTATTAGGTTATTACAGTAGTTGCGATATCGACGGTAAGTTATTTTTAGGATATTATCAAAAGGGTCGTTACGTGCTTTTTTTTGGAGTTTGTTGCGATTCCTAATGCATCTTAGTAAACCGGCAGTTATCCATGGCTTAACAATACGCTTGCTGTTAGGAATGGCTTTAGTAACAGTGCTTTGATTGATAGAATCAGTTAATTTATATATTACTAGGTCAGTTAAATGGTCCGGGTCATTACCAAACAGTAGGTCTGCTATTTTATTTTCTCTAATGTGGTTTAAGGCTTGATCAAAATCAATAGATATTTTAGTTTTACTGGTAATAACTTTAGTTTTTAGCTTAGATAACGATAGAAAGGTAGTGAAGTGGTCGGTGATGGAAGTGTGTAATATAGCAATAGAAGCAGATATTTTCTTTTTATTTATTTTGATCATAAAATGGTCTAAACAGTTGGATTCACGTGTAGGTAAAGTATGTCCAGGTAGTATTCCGTATAGTGATAACATATTTAAATAGTTTACCCTATTTCTGTATTCATGCGGCGGCTCAGTGTCTTTGGATTTCAGATTTATGTTAATATCCCCCGCTATAATGATACTTTTATGAGAATTTAAAGTATTGAGGTGAGTACTAAGAGAATCTACAAACATTTCCGTGTTTGGGTTGGATGGGGATCGGTACACTCCTAGAATAATATTATTAAGTACTTCCAACTGTAGACATGAAGCATGAGTCAGGTTTATTTCTTTAACTTTAGGTTTTAAGTTTCTTTTAACGTAAAGTACTACACCGTCATTTTGATTTAGTTGACGAGTGGTTGAAAAAGAGTGATAGTTATCAAGTTGAGGTATAGGTTTATTCGTGTGTAACCTACATTCGGTTAAAATTATGATATCCGTTTCAAATTTTAATGTTGACAGTAAAAGTGTGAAGTCTTCAAAGTTGCAAAAAATGCTCCTTATGTTCTGAGAAATAATGGTCAAGTCTTGTTTACCAATTTTAATATGATCATGCAGCTCCGTGCAGGCACTTTGGAATGCGCGCGCAACTTCGATCTGATCGATCTCATCTAGAGTTTGAAGGGTGTCACCCATTTGTGTAAATTATAAACTGAATAGACGTTGCCGCAAAGTAAATTAGAGATATGTAACGTACAAGTTGTATTAAGACAGTAACCACGCGTACTAGGCTGACTGAAGCTCGGATTAGAAAATGGGTTATTTTTAAAGTATACAGCATGTTTGTGTAAGTGTGAGTATCAGTTGTGTGTATGTGTGTGATAACATGTGTTATGATAGTTATATTTATACATGAATGAAGAAAATACAATAAAAATTGGTACATTGAAAAATTACACAAACCAAAAGGGTCGCCTTTTAGGAAAGATATAGTAAAAAAGAAAAACAATAAGATAACCACAGCAGTATTAATTATCACGTAGTAGGGTAAAATATGAAAGTAGTGTGGTTGATTATTCGCTGAGAGTCATTTGGCCCCCATGAGCTTATGTATCTGCTCTTCAGTTCTAATTGGAATGGTGGGCGAACCTTCATCCTTCTTTACGTAGACCTTTCCATAAGCTGTCCAGCAGAATTTGTAAGCTCCCGACTTCGTTAGGTCCCTGGCCAGGAAGTGAAGGCGAGACCCTTTAGCTGTCAGGTGGTCGCTTAGGTATATCGGCGTGTCTTCCTAAATGTTTATTATAAGCTTGAAAACAAAATAAGGTAAACCGGTAATCGACCGGTAAAATAGCACAACTCTATCGTCATGTATCATTCGCTCACATTTATTGTCTATGATTCCGTTCGAAGCTCGTGAATCCGAAATCAATAGGGAGTAGGGTACACGCCGTCGTTTCGGACTACCTTCGGACGGGCCCGTCTTTTCGTTGACGGACTTAGGGAGTAGACCCCCTGATTTCACTAACACCCTGATTGACAAACTGGACACTCGCCTTAAATGCTATGGTGTCTTCTTAGATTTAACGAAGGCCTTTGATACAGTTTCTGTTCCCACACTTGTGGCCAAATTGGAGCAAAGATTACTCAGTGGACCTAGCCAGTGTGTTAAAATGGGGTAGAAATTGCAAAGCTATGAACAGTCGGTCGATTCTGTAAAAATATTAACGTGAAGCTTAGGTGAAGTGAGCGTGAAGTGAGCTGTCACTGCCACAGGATGGACCGGCAGGATGCTAGGGATTAACACTATTGACAGCTCACTTCACGCTCACTTCACCTAAGTTTCACGGTGATATTTTTACAGAATCGAACGGCAGGTGGCGCTGCTAACGCATTGCCCATAACATCGCACTGTCATTTTGATCTCTCAATGTTTTTTGGGCTTAAAATAATTAAAACAGGAACTAGCGTGAGTTTTTTGATAATTTAATGAACTATATGTTCAACGTGGACTGTACCTCAGTTTATAGCTGAACTGAAATATCGAGGAGATTCACTAAGAGGCCGAAAAGCGGATTTGGTCAGCAGGTATTTACAGCCAATTGTATTGTTAATAATAGAAGTAAATAACCCAATTTTATAAATGTCATGTCCTTCATTTATTATCGTAGTAATTATAAACTTTTACGTACTTACACAGTAGTTTTATAACATATTTGATGTTTCATGAGCTACGAACATAACCTAGATATTAAAATCTGAATTTGGTGACAGAATCGAATCATTTGATAGGAATTTGAATTTTGGGATACCTCAGCAGCATGAAACTAATGATACCAAGATGGATCTTCCACCTCCAGACAGTTATCATGACATAAATAGCAGCACAAAGCTTCCATCCATAACAAAGCAACATATTCATCTTTATTACAATGAATAAGTATGTACCATCGAAGAAGTTCATATCTATGCACCGTAAGGACTATTTCTGCTTGCAGTGCTCGGCGGCCATAGAACCGGGGTGGTAACAGATGTGGTCATCGCGTTCACGGGATTTGTTTTCAAATTGCTTAGATATGAAATTCTTCGATGGTACATATGATGAGGTTAATAAACGTGTATTATATTTATTATAACATTATTATACAGCGCGGCATTTTTTTGTCAGATGCCGTCCAAACTTTTTGGAATCAAGTTTTGTATGTAGTTTGACAGCTAATGTCAGCCAAGCGTTACCAGCGACACCCTCGGCAAAAGTTGTCAGTTTTCTTCCCCATTGACTACGTTTTTAGTGACGAAGAATTTGTCATCTACGGTATCTTGGGACCCACACTATTTCAAATATACCGGGTGTTAAAGAAATTGCGTGCCATAGCTTAGGGGTAGGTTCAGTATCGGTAAGGAACCCAGAAAAAAAAAAAATAAATATTAAACAAATATTGCAAGATCAACCTACAGTCTAATTACGCAACACATTTTATTTCGGTTTACAATTCTGAATCGAAAGCAAGTCCAGTTTTAAACGCATACCATATTTCGAATTACGATACACAATTTTTATCAGTCGACCGAAATTGGATAGGGTTGTTCTAAAAAATTGGCTATAATTTATTTGGATGATGTGTTTTGTTACACCATATAGGAATGATTTATTTCCAAATTATTGTGCTATAATTGTTTTTTTTTTATTACAACTGATGCTCTACTAGTGCTTATAAATGAAAATGTACAATGATTGCCGAAAATATTTA
This sequence comes from Agrochola lota, assembly GCA_947364205.1. Classification (NCBI taxonomy): domain Eukaryota; kingdom Metazoa; phylum Arthropoda; class Insecta; order Lepidoptera; family Noctuidae; genus Agrochola; species Agrochola lota. The sequence continues at coordinate 10,992,916 of OX376248.1, read as the reverse complement.
AAACCAATTTTTAAAACACTTTCTACCAAAAACTACCATAATTGAAATACGTAACAAAACGTTTTTCTTTTCACGTTTTTGTTATCTGTGGCTAATGTCAAAATCGTAGAAAAGCAGTGTTGTCAACTTAGTGGGATTTCCACTAAACCTGGGGGTTTGGACACCCCTACAGGCGAAAAAAATTGCTTTCTGTGGCCGGTGGTTTTGTCTAGTGGTTAATTAAATAAAATTTGTAGAAAACAATACAATCAATTACTAAAACTTTGACTCGAGAAAATATTAAAATAATACGATAATGGCATGTTTCATTGTTTGTTAAACCTGTGTCAGTGATTTTTCCATTTATTTCTTTCAAATGCCGAAACCACTGTGGATTCGAACGCTGATTTGGAAAGACTGACACAGCATGACGAATATATTGAAGCCACACAGAGGCTCCGCCCGAGTGGAGATCGAGAAACAACGTCATTTCAAAAAAAATATCCATCGCTATAAAAGTCAAAATCGGTTGAACGGACTGTAAAAAACGTCTATTTAAATGTCTAATACGCTTGACTCAAAACTACAGTGGGGTCCTCACTTAACATCACTTGCAGGGCGGCTAAGTTCAGCCGCTTACGCTGTTTGGAAAATCCGCCAACTAACTGACGTGGATACCGCGAGACTGGTCTATTTTAGTTACTTTCATAGCATCGTGTCTTACGGTATTTTGCTGTGGGGACGGGCTGCAGATATTAACTATATCTTTATTCTGCAAAAGAGGGCTGTCAGAGCCATATATAACCTCCGCAGACGCGAAGCTCTAAGGGAACTGTTTAAGAAAATTAACATGATGACGGTACCTTGTAAGTATATATATGAAAACATGTATGTTCGGAAAAATCTTCATCTTTTTAGTAAGATAAGTGACAGGCATAATTTTAACACTAGAAATAGGAACAAATTAGATCAACCACGTTTCAGATTGTCTAAAGTGCACACTTCTTTTATGGGGTACTGTGTAAAATGTTATAATAAAATACCACTCGATATTCTTGAACTGAATGAGAAGAAATTTAAAAAATGCATTAAACGCACACTATGTAGACAAGCAAATTATAAGTTGGATGATTATATCATAGATAAAAATGCTTGGCTTAATGCTGGTCCTGCTCCACAGCCACTTGGGCTCATTAGTCAAAAATTTTAATGTTTGGAAGAGTTGCTTCCCCTTTTATTTTTTTCTGACATTACAAACTTAATGTTTATTTTTTATTTAAACAAGTTTTAATTGTTGAATACTCTAATGGATAAAGATTTTCTTTCTTTTTGGTAGTAACATTCTATTAATCTCTCAAATACATTGCAAATTAGTTTTGTATAATTTAGAAGCTTTTTTTTTTTAATTTTTGTAAATGTGAGCACCATGGAGCCGTTTGTATTTTTTATTTATTAAGATGTATGTTGACTTGAAAGATCATGGTAGCTGAGAGTATGTCATGCTCACTTAAATGTCTCGCTGATGGTGGCGAGTGTGTTGGATCATTCGGTTCCCTACAAAATGGTTGAGCTGAATGGTGCTGATCCACGCGTCATGTTCGTGAACGGGCGCCGTCAGTTGTGACTGGTCATCTCTTATCTGCCATGGCTTATTTTTAATCTTATATGATGAATTGTTTTGATTATTTTTTTGTACATTGTTCTCAAATATAGAAGTAACAAGAATAATGTACCCAGGATTTTGTAATTTTCTATATTTAAAAGAGTGTCCTTGGAGTTTCTTGCCCGTTCTTCTCCATAAGATCTACGTTTTGGAATGGGCAACTAGCTTCAACTTTCTGACTAACTGACGCGACTATTTGACAATTCAAAAGTGCCTGTAAATGGTTTAATTGAAATAAATGCTTTGAGTTTGAGTTTTAAGTTTGAGTCTAATCTTATTTTATAATCCAGTACAGTTTATTTCTGGTGGTTTGAAGAACTGTCGCTAGTGGACTAGACATTGGCGTTTTGGATTTAGAGTTAAATATCCTATTTCAGATATTGAAATCGTTCTCAAATTCTGTTATTAGAAATCGATTTCAGGAGAGGCTCCGGCTCGCAGTTTCGATCGTCTCTAGTAATATTATTCGGTTATATATGCATCGATCAAAACTATTCAAATATAAACAAATACTTGCTTACGCAAAGCTACCCTTGCCGTGGTTTTGTGAAATCGCTTTGTCTAGTTCGGATAATCGATACTTTAACACTAATCGATTTCTGATTGAAATCGGATTTTATAATTCGGTTTGATGTATCTGACGCATGTCTATAGTGGACTCAGGGAAAAAAATTGGCAGCACTGAGTAAAAGTTGAAATAACGTGACGTGTTTAGTCGAATTTAATGCGAAATATTGCGTGTCTAAACTATACCTTTGCTGCTCTAACTTTATCAGTGTGTAGGGAAAAGAACAGGAAAGGCATAACATCCCATGTTAAACATTGGAAATAATCTGCGCTGGAATGATCATTATTTGATGTCTGTGGAGGATACGCTATCAATCATGGCGATGCTTTGTTTACATTTTGGTTTCATTAATTTCGGTAATGTTTTTGTTCAAGCATTGTTTTGCCTTGAATGCTTTATATTTTTCAACATTCAACATTAAATTTACTATTCTCTTACAGAAACATGGGCCCATGCTAAGCAGTTTTGTAACATTTTTCTTGTGGCTCGTCGGAAAAACTTTGGAAAATTCTCTCGTTCAAGACAGTGCGTACTCTGTTTACGTTTTCTACTGGCTGCACTAAGACTTACTTAGGCTGTTTTGCTCAATAGCGAAAAGTACCTAAGTTGATATTATCACTACAAGTAAGTAAGTCAATATAAATAGGATTATCGTGTGTAAGAGAGTACCTTCGTATCTCATTAGATTATTGTAGCTGTAGGTACATTATTTGTGAATCTGCCTATGGACAATCATTCCTTTGTTGCGTAGACACAAGCATCCTACTATCCTACAACTATTTATTGTGGTTAAAATAATTATTAATTATAGTTACTATGTCCGTCAACCTCACATTCGAACTGAAATAAAATTGTTAATTGATATTTATGTACTTATGTAGATGTTGAAATAAACTATTATAACCTCTAACCAAATAACTAACTACAAAACATATTTATAATATTTTCACAGATGGTGCTAGAGCTGAAAATACAAGAATGGAACGCTACCCAAAACCAATCTTGTTGAGCAAACATGGATTGGATAACCAATCTTCTGTAATCATTGAAGGTAAGCTTTTTGACACACATGGTTAAGAATCAAGCGTAGCAAGTCACCTAATTATAAGATTATGAATATATTTCCTTGGCCGAACTTACTACATAGACACATCATATATTTTGTGAAACCTAACTAATGTGTACTATTATAATTTAGTATTATTAAATATCTGGAGACTGCAATATCAGCCCTAAATAAAGAAGAAATTATACAACCTGCAGCAGTGACTAGGCTGATGGCTTTTGTCCAGGCATGGGCCTAATGAAGGCCTAGTTGATATGCCTCCTTTACTTTACCACAGAATGTTTCAGTACTTTATTTGAGCAGAAAATAATAAGATTTTGTTTTAAAATTGTAGAGTTCGTGGGGCGTTTCACCTATGAAGACATAAAGGCAGCATGAATGATGTCGACCATGCTGCGTTGCTCCGTTGCTCTGCTACTTCCGTTTTCAAACTTCTCAAGAACTAAAGTAGAAACTGAAGATTGTTAATGAATCATTTTTTTTTAAACTGTTCAGTCTTGTACAACAGCGATATAAATGTGTGTTCATATTTTGTTAATTGATAACAGTGTAAACTTTAATAAAGTGTTTTAATTATGAACTATAGAAGTACGAATAAAAATAACTTGTTATGAAATATTTAAGAATTCAATACTTTTTATAAACACAGCCAATTGATTATTATAATGATACTATTTAGAGGTACCTATTTACCTAAATTAACTGTCATTCATTAGGTAACAGTAAATAGAGAGAAATAAATTATGGTAAACAAAAACGACTTTTATTATATCTTCAATAGCATTTATTCACATTATTATGAAATATTTGGACATGGGGCAAAAAGAAATTGGAAGAAATATACTGTAAGGTTTAGTGGAATTTGGGATTGTCTTTCTGTGGCAGTCATCATGGAATAAGTATGTACTGCTTGCTAATTCTTGCTGTAAGCACTCATGAGAGTTTAATTTTTTCCTGAATAATGTAGTTGAGCCTGACACCTGAAATATAAAAATAATAATTTAAGTAAATGCTCAATATATTCCATGAACCATTACATCCATCCACAAAGTCTAATAGGCCTCTCCCTTAAACACTTCCATGCACAATCTATCTACTTTATAGAACAGCAATATTCTGCTATACACGGTTAATTTTAGCTCGTTCTGGAACGAAAAGCCATAAACTCGATCATCGAACTCGAAACGATTGGGACTATTATTTTCAATAAATTACAATTTAAAAAAAAACACGAAAAATCTAATTTATTGTTTTTTTGTGAAATAATGAGAACTCGAAGTAACTGCGATCAATGCATATGTGTGTAAAACGTATCGACGAACAGCAACACTTGCGAACGGTACCCATTGAAAAATCCATTCATCGATCAGACAGCATAAAAACACATACGCAATAGATAAATAGGTACACAAATAAAAATACGAAAAGCGAATTCAGACTTTATTTCTTAACCGTAAACGGTAACAAATAGAAATTTCACCAAACTAGGTACAAGGTAAGTAGGTACGCAGTTTACTAAAATTATTCTGAGAAGTGTCCGACCGGACTTCAAAAGGATGCACAACCGAATTCCGCGGTTAAGTGTATAAAAATAAGGTCTTAATTCGGTCCAATATTTACATAGAAAAGGGCACCACCATCTTATAATGAACTCTATTCGATAGGTAAAACGATTCATTTTTCTGTTTACATTGCCTGCCTTTGTAGAAGCCGCCGCGCCGCGGCCGCAAGCAAGCATTGTCGCATAAAAATTGGTTTAGGCAGTATTCTTTTTATTTATCATAAATATGATAGGCAGGTATGCTTATTAAGTACCTATTAGCTCGATTGGTCGACACTCGATTCAAGGCCTTAAATACAACTCCCAAGCGTACTCGTCGTGTCTAGTTGAAAAGGTACGAGTACTAGTAATTTCGTGATGCGAGAGTGGTGAATGAAATTTCAATTAGTTTCTCTCGTTTACGAGGAGATGTGATAGTTGTAAACACCGTGCCGTGCTTTCGATACTAACGAAAGATAACGGAGGTGAATGAACTTACACCAACCTATCGTACCAGAATACCTACTTGCAGGTAAGTACTAACTTGCAGCCGGTTATTCGTCCAACGTCCGTTGACCCACCGCGAGCTCGCTGTCAACTGATTCGCACACGCACAGCTGTGCCGCGCTACGTCATCACCGAGCGGATCGCGTACGATCTTGCGTTTATGAATGAAATAGTGGAAGCGTTACTAAGATTTAACTCGAATGACAGAATAAAAGTGATAAATTTCTAACTTCTACATTAGATGTCTTAAAAAAACAATAACAATGCTGATAGTACCTATTAATCGTCTGGAGTCACTGTGTTTCGGCTCCAGAACGATTTAAAATTATTCGTGTATACAACAATTAGGTGCCTACAAATGACTTTATTTAAATGTATGATAAGTTTACGTTTGATGGTGCATTTTGTATTCACCAACGAATAATAAGATTGTGTGTAAAATTGTTGCTGTGCTAAACACACAATCAATGTTCAACTCTAAGAAAGAAAATAATATTGATATTAAGTAGGTACCTTAAACAGACAATGATGTGGAAATAGATCTATGTATGGTGTGGTGAGTATGTTCATCGATGTCCTTCCAGAATTCATTGACATAAAATGCTTCAAACTATTTTATAATATTTGTTCTTCCTCTATTATATTTGCTTTTCCAATGAAGTTCAAGTTCAACTGGGTTGTTAAGCTTGTGGCTTATGATAAGTTTGATACGGTACGAGGCACGAATTTGTCTTTCCTTTAAAATGCCACCAAAATACCTCGTTTCTGAAATATCATAATATATATCTTTAGTTTAGGTTGTAAGCACTTGTAACAGAAGAAAACTTTCACAATTATTATTAAAAATCGACCTCGCTGCTTCGATATTTTACAGACCACTAATATTGATCTATCATTGAGGTTTCACACAAAAACACATTCACAATTTATGAAGACGACGTTCACTTACATAATTTTGTAATAATTAAGGAGATTATACGAGTAAATCCCGAAAATATTGCAAAGAAAATTGATTGCGACTAGCAAGCTGCCTTCTGGTTCAATTGACAGGACGAAACCAATTCTCTTTGTATTGAAACAAATTTTCAACTGTCAAAATGGTTACGTAATTCGAATAATAGCCTTTTTAGACGATTATCGTTCACTCTTTAGCGTCTGAAACAGAGTGCAGTTGATATCACAGATTTTAGAGTTACGTAATTCGAAAGTTGTAAACTGAAAGCAATTCTAGTCGAAATGAAACAAATTTGACTCAATTGTAAATCGAAAATGTGTTGCGTAATTAATTAGATAGCTAATTTAGTACCTACTAACTGAAAATAGCAATCGTTTAGAATTGAAATTAATTTATTTGTTTAAAAGCTTTAATTACTTACCTATATCGAACGCGTTGTCAGGTAGGTAAGTCGAGGAAATTATTAATTAACATTAAAGAAAAAAAAAAATTAAGCACTATTTTAATAAATTCTTAACGATTGCTATTTAATTAGTAGGTACTACATTAGGTTCATATTATGATAATTTTCAGTTTTTTTTAAACTTTTTCTAAAGGTTTTTTTTTTTACGGGTTCCTTTATCGACTCTGACCTCACCCTGAAGCTATGGCACGCAATTTCTTTAACAGCCTGTTTACAGGGTGGATTTTTGAGAAGAGGATATATGGGAAAAGCTTTTTGGCGATTTCTGACTTTTCTATTACTCAAACCTCATTTGTTGTAGTAGAGTTTTTTTGATCCGTATAAGAAACAGGATCGATTGGCATCAAAAACACTTTTTGTGAAAACTCCCCATTTTCTTGCTGGCTGTACAATTTTTTCAAAATCTGTGAATGCAGATCAAAATGTCTCAAAAAATTAAGGACAGTCTCTTAAGACCGTTTTCCTGTAGCTACAACGGTTAAGGTAGCTGTCCTTACTGCCCCATCTCAAAAATCCACTCTGTATAGTCCTCCAGACCGTATTTCGGCCACGGCGGCCAATTTCGATGACTAGCCTTCAGCGCAGGAGATATTATAGTGCACAAGTGTATGCGCAGACCCAGGTGCACTTTCTCTTCCCTCATTTCATAGTCCGTAGAGACGGCAGTCCGACACGACCGGAGAGAGATTAGGCGCAGGACCAACGGCTTGACGTGCTTTCCGAGTCACGGGGGTATCACACCGCCAACTTCCAAACTCCGGATATACAGGTTTATACAGGATAAACGACCTCTGCCTGTTACCCCTCATTCGTTGTGACACTTTTACCTACGCAGACGACACAGCACTTTTGATACATGACAAAGAAAATATCGACTTCAAAAGAAATTATGAAATAATATTTAATAATTAATTTAATAAATTTCAAATTAACCAAAAAAACGAAATCAAAAGTAGGTAAGAAACAAATTAGGGGACTACAATTTTTTTAGAGGTTAATTTGTTTCGTACCTAATTTTGATTTCGTTTTGTTGGTTAATTTCGTGTAAATATAAAAATATTATTTCATAATTTTGAGCTTATTTCTTTTGAAGTCAGTTAAAAAATCAAAAACTTGTTTTTGTCTTATTATAGGGATGATGCCTGGGTAAAAAAAATGAAATTCTAATTAGTCCGTCAGTCAGATAATAAAAAAATATTAGACACGTATTTTTGCTTCATCATACCGCTCACGTACTATTAGTGTACCCGTGCCGACCCAAACCTTAATAAAAAATAGTTAGATAAAACGCATTTTAAGTTGGGGAGTGGGGGTCGCTACGTCACTAGTAGGTATGTATAAAATCTACATACTCGTGACGTCATGACACATTTTACCCTCAATGTATCGCCGTTATCTGTAGATTACGTAAAAAAATAAAAAATACGTGTCCAATATTTTTTTATAATCTCAGACGGACTCAAAAATTTTTTTTTGTTGTCTTCCCTGTTGTGTCTTTCACCTCTTTTACTGAAAAGATTTAGAAAACACCTATTGCCTCTGACAGCATGAGATTGTGTAGAGTATTAAGTGGATTAACATCTACACATTGGGACCTATTATGTAAATAAGAATTTATAACGTTGAGAGCTTCGTTTTGCACACCGTAATGACGCAGTTTACGCAAAAGCGTTTCATGGTGCACGCAATCAAAGGCTTTGGAGAGATCACAAAAAACCCCAATAGCATTTTGCGAGTTCTCCCATGCGTTAAATATGTGTTTCAGCAGAGCAACACCCGCATCTGTAGTCGAACGACCATTTGTAAAGCCATATTGTTTATTATGAAGGAGGCTATTTAAATTAAAATGTCTTAGCAACTGCTTGAGTATTAACTTTTCAAATATTTTGCTAATTGCTGGTAAGATAGAAGTAGGCCTGAAATTACCAACGTCATTTTTATTACCTGATTTAACCTGTCTGCTCGACAAGATTTTGACACGTGACAGATCAGCTGACTCGACGGGGTGATGCGTATTATGTCATGAAATTCAGGAATTTACATCAACTTTCAGCATTCGAATTTATTAAGAAATATATCTTACCGCGCTTATTTTATACAATAAGTTTGTTGCAAATATCTTTTATTATATGTTGAAGTCAGTCAAATCACGTCAGTACACTGAGAAAGTTGCATAGAATAGGTATTACTACACCTATCCAAAGGGTAGGCTATTTAAATTCGTTGAAAATATGAACATAAACAACCTACTCTCTTGCTGAAAATATGCAAAAGGGAATAATAAAGATATTATCATTCTCTCTGCATTCTTACTTTTATCATTTTTCATCCATAAACTACATGAAAAACACGATCAAATCTTGATAAAAATGACTGAAAATTGTGTTACGTCGTGACACTCCTTAGTGCTGCCCGTGTACCCAATTTTCTTCTTTATTTTCTTTAGTAGAAACTGAATTAAAACTCTTTGGTATATTCCCCATTAATTATTTTATTTTTGATAGTATTAATTTTATTTGTAAGTACATATACGTACATTGTGGATAGGCGAGTAATTTTTTAGGGTTTCGTACGTACGAATGAAAAAAAACCCATAATCACCCTGAATGGATCACTGGTGTGTCGGTCTGTCGGTCGATCTCAGCCAATTTGCTCCGAATCTACTGGACCGATTAAGTTGAAATTTGGTACACATATAAATTTCTGTGACCCAAATACGGATGTGTAACGTAAATAAATGTATTTGAATATAGGGTAGGGTCACTCTTAGTAGCAAATTATAAAATTGAAAAAAGTTTTGCTAGCTATACCGTGTGATATATCAAATGAAAGGGCTTGTTGTGAGGGTCACAAAAAATATTTTTAATTAATCTATATTATTTTTGCAATGAAATTCTTAACGCGGCTTGCGGTAGGAGTAAACTGGCAGAAATCGTCACGCGAAAAGTGTTCATACTTGCGACTGTCTTCTTCTAATTTGATAGAGAAAGAGAAAGAGAGAAAATGTGAATTTGATCAAAATGTAAATCCAGATGGTGGCTGCGAAAATTTTCAAATTTTTCGTCGTGGATGTTATTTTCACGGTTTTACAGGATGTTAAAGCCGATAGTGACGTTAAAATGTAAATCTAAGATGGCAGCTACCGAAATTTTAAATTTTTTCATCATCGGTATCGTTTTCATATTTTTCGAGGATGCTAAAGTCGATACTTAGGATAAAATGTAAAACCAAGATGGCGGATGTGAAAAATGCGTTTGAAATCATACGTGAAAAGGAACTTCGTTCTTTACGGAGTCCCCCGACTGTACTGTTTACACTTTATCGATGAAAATTTGGAAAAAGATGTATTCTTTGTACCGCTAATTATTGGTGCAGTGAAATTACGATAAACATGATTAGGTGTGGCATTCTGCATACAAGTAACCGACGGATGAAAAAAAACTGCTCATAAGGCGTGTATTGTTGGATCTTATTATTGAATAATAATTAATACATTAATGTTTTCTTTTTTTTGTTAATTCATATATTTCTGAGGTTCGTCCCACACGAAAAGAAGCAAAACCACTTATTAAACATCTTTATCGTTTTAATTGTCTTAATTAAAACAATAAAGATGTTTATAAGTGACTTTGCTTTTTAAGTCAATATTTTTTGAGATACGAGTTACCAAACTCAAAAAAAAGCGGCCAAGTGCGTGTTGGACCACGCACAATGTAGGGTTCCGTAGTTGGGATGAATTTATCCCAAAAACAAACTTAACATTGTAGTTGAAAAACATGTTCTCCCATACATCGATATACGTCACGGTCAATTCTGCAACTGTAAATGTAAATTTGTAATCGTAAAAAAAGAATGTGATAAAACTACAGATCAACTATTTTCGGAATTTTTCCTTTATACTTATGTGCTGTGATTGTTTCTTGCCAAATTTCATGAATCTAGGCCAATGGGAAGTAACCTAAGTAAGTTTTTATTTATTTGCGAGTATCAAAATATGTCGCAGAAATTACCGTACATACTTTTTTATTGCGTTAACTTAGAAGCTTGATTTTTTTAGAGCTCCAAGGGACCATGGGCCTACGTGTTAGATATTAATTTCAACTTGATACCTCGACGCGTTCCTGGGAAAAAAGCTCTTGACAGGCTGACAGACAGACAGACAGACAACGAAGTGATCCTTAAAGGCTTCCATTTTTTCCTTTTCAGGTACGGAACCCTAAAACTATGGACGTCATTTCAAGTGTTTCCGGAATACTTACCCAATTTATAGAATTAATTTATCGTCATTCCCAAAAAAAATAATCTTAAGCCTACCTAAAGAATGTATACTTGGCATTCTGTAGTCATGTCTATCAAACTATCAGAAAGTATCAAAAATAAAATCCACAGTTAATAATTTTCCAATACATTTAAATTATTTTGAACAACGAGCGCATTCCGAATTTAAATTCAAATATAGAAACAATTCGGCGCGAAATTCAATAAATGAGGTACCTATCCCGGTCATATACCTAGGCCCTTTTGGCTCGTTTCATAAATGTCCAAAAAACCATTAAAATTACATTAGAAAAGTATATAACATTATTATAAATAATGCTTACTGTATTTAATGCTGAAAACAAATTTATTTAAATTTCCAAGTATCGATTTCTCAATTAATTAATCGAGTCGATCAAAATAAAAATAAAATCGTTTGGCATAATCGTTTTCGCACATCATTACAATAAAAAAAAAACAATTACAGTCGGCGATTTTTAACACAAATTGAGTAGTGGTAATGAATATTACGTGATAATGGACCTGTGTTCGTGTATTTCGTTAAGGTCTTTTCATTTTCTAGTTGTTTATAAGATTTTAAAATTTGTCACATTTTAAATCATATCTACATGTCTATGCGTGTTAATTGTGAAAAGTAAAAATGTAAACACGCACGATTGGCGCGAAACTTTGACTTTGGATATCAAAAAAACTTCATTACCGCTACTTATTTAAGTAGAACAATGGATGAATTCGTCAAATAATTAAATGATGTATTCTTCACTGCCCCTGTGGTGGAGTTTAGATTTTCGAAATCCCCAATTTTTATGTTTTTTGGCCACGACCACCATTGTCATCATAATGGCGATTATCGCATTTACAGACCAAAAGTTTATAAAGATAAATTAATTAACTTGCGCGTTTAATATGAAACATTTAATGGCGTTAACTTATGAGTTTTTTATCCAACTTTCTTAAGTATCGTACATTCGTATGATTTGATGGGCGGCATAATAAATATTTACATCATCAATTTAGGGTGTAGTATGTCGTCATTCTGGGGTCCAATTGGATACGCTACCGAGCCGGCGGAGGTTTGTGTTTTCGGGTCCAATCGGGGGCGCTTCCGAACTATACGGTTAAATAATAGTATGATTATTATTATATTTATATTACTAGTTTTCATGAGGTCAGGAAAAGTTCCTAAATCATCACATTTATTAAAAGTAACAGCTAGATAGGGGGCTACGATGTCTATTATATTACTTAAAAGTTTAATGGAGATGCCCCAGTAATCACCAGTGTTTTTAGACTTAAGTGTGTTAAAAACATTAACTACATCACGAGGCGTTACATGTTCGAAACTAAATAAGGTACTACATTTAGGCACACTACTATGCATAAGATTTTCAGCTTTAGACGGGGACGATTTAAAGGAGCGAGTCGTAGTTATAGGTATGTTGGCAAAAAACTCATTAAATGCCTCGTCTACGTCGGCTGCTGTATTAACTAATTTATCGTCTACCATAATGTCAAGTTGTTTTTCATGTCTAACCGACTTACCCGTTTCATTGTTAATAATTTTCCAAGTGGTTTTTACTGTAATAATTTCCTAGAGTATTTAATAAAATTTTAAATACTCTAGGAAAGGAGTATCAAACCTGTATTTTTTCAAAACATATAACTCGTATAGTGTCGCTCTACTTTTATAAATACCTGGAGTAGCAGAAGTACATACGAATTGAAAAAGTCACATCGGTACTTGCCCGGATTTGAACCCACAACCTCGTGCATGAGAAGCGAGGCATTAACCACTGGACATCACAATAAAAAATAAAAATAAACATATTTATTTATTTACAAAGCTCAATATACAAATACCAAAACATAAAATTCATTACATCATTAAATAAAATAAAATATATTTCTTTACAATCATTAAAATTAAAATACATTAAAACTCAAGTTATTAAAATTAAATTAAATTATAACTATCGAAATCTTTACAGTCGGTTGGCACTCCGATGCACTTAGAATTAATACCTATAGATCGGATTGCTCCAATCGTCACTAACGACCCTGAACAGCTCATTGGTCGATTTTATTAGAGTGAATAACGGCACTCTCGCTTCAGAAAACATGCTCGACGCGCTACAGTACCGCGGAAATTCCATCAAGATGCGGTAGCATCATTCTGTTACACACGCATGGTAAGTCGCACGTAACTGGCAAGGTTTTGGCGTATTGGGAGTAAGTTTACGCATGAACAAAAAATTTACACTGTTATTACATGTCATTATTCTATGGTTATTGCCATAATTTATTTTTGAACATGTCTTAAGAAAAACAAGCGAGGACGAATTCTGCGCATCTACGATTCTTGCCAAATTACGTGCCGGCGACTATACTAAGAGTCAATCTTAGTTTTGCCCACAGCTAGCATGTGTAAAAACAGAGTCAATAGACAACGAATAACGACTTTTTATCCGACTGCGACGAAGCCAAAAAAATAGGGTTATGTGTTTAACCAGTATGTATGTATGTCCGTCTCTATGTTCCCTAGTAAGTACTAGACGGCTGAACCGATTTTAATGAATAACATGTCGTTAAATTCGTCTTTGTTGCGCAATTGTCACTGGGTATAATAATATTATAAAAAAATCAAAGCGGCAGATTTTTGGCGCCAAAAAGTAGTTATGTAATCACATTTCAAAACCCTTCATTTTGATACCCACTCGATAGGTTACGTAGTTTTTTTTTGACATTCATTAATTAATTCATTCACTGACATTTTTTTATAATTTTAATATACCTAGTGACACTCGCGCAAGACAAATCTAACCACATCTTATTCATCGAAATCGGTTCAGCCCTTTAATAGTTACGAGGGAACAAAGAGACGGACATACACACAGGTCAAACACATAACCCTCCTTTTAAGGCTTCGCCGCAGCCGGGTAAAAAGTTGGGACTAGATTTGTTTAAAAAAAACTCATTTTGGCTCTCCTTAAAACTTGAGGTTTGTCCATTACGTTACTTCATATTTCTACTGTCGATACAAAACACTTAAAAAATGTTTCACCCGTGTGTATAAGAATATGTTTTGTTAAATCACCCTTTTGACTACGTTATCATACGTCATACTAAGAAAGTGTTTCACCAGTGTGTATTTGTAAATGTTTGATTAAAAAAGCCTTTTCTCTAAAACTACGCTGACATACATTACACCTATAAGGTTTTTCCCCAGTGTGTATTCGAATATGATTTATTAAATGACTCTTTTGATTAAAACTATGTTGACATACATCACACTTAAACGGTTTTTCACCAGTGTGTATACGAATATGTTTTGTTAAATCAAAGTTTCTGCCAAAACTATTTTGACATACATCACACTTGTAAGGTTTTTCACCAGTGTGTATACGAATATGATCTGTTAAATGACTCTTTTGATTAAAACTATGTTGACATACATCACACTTAAAAGGTTTTTCACCCGTGTGTATTCGAATATGTTTTGTTAAATCACCCTTCTGACTAAAACTACGCTGACATACATCACACTTATATTTTGTTAAATAACTCTTTTGACTAAAACTACGCTGACATACATTCCACTTGTTAAGTTTTTCACCAGTGTGTGTACGAATATGATATGTTAGATGACTCTTTTGATTAAAACTATGTTGACATACATCACACTTAAACGGTTTTTCCTCAGTGTGTATACGAATATGTTTTGTTAAATTACTTTTGTTACTAAAACTACGTTCACATATATCACATATAGGTTTTTCACCAATTTGTGTATGAGTAACTTTTATACATGTTTTTACTGTATTAAAACTACGCTGATCACATTTGTAAGGCTCTTTTAAATAAGTGTCAGGTTTAGACGTACGTTTTGGAGATGTCCGGATAACTTGCGAGTCTGATTTATCCTTGTTCGTTTGGTCGACTGTTATTGCATCTTCTAGTTTTGTTCTTCGAGTGTCTAGTTTTGGTTTCTTCGCAATGGTCGTCCCTGTGATTATAAATCTGGTAAGTACAATGTTGGAAGAAGATTGACACGCACAGGAATCAAAAAAATAGCGCTTTGCATGATTCAAACTAGGACCTAAAAGGAGGAATTTCTGATGACATTGAATAATACCCTTTATCACCACAGGCACGGGTTGATTGATCGGGTTAAGCTATGGTTGTCGCGGTTAGTCCATGGATCCATCCATGTACCCATCCTCACATACCAAGACCCTTCCGAGCCTCGGAAAGCAAGTTAAGCCTTTGGTCTCAGCTGTCATTCGGTATCGTACCCAGTAACTGGGTTGTGGAGGTCTGATAGGCCGTCGCTCCATATAAAATACTGGTATTCAGCCAGCTGCATCCGGTTAGACTGGAAGCCGACCCCAATATAGTAGAGAAAAGGCAGGAGAGGTGATGATCGCCAGAGACGTGAAGTACAAAATTGTACTTACGTCGACATTATGGTCCGTTCCAAAACTGATCAAAGTTTAAACAAACCTTGTTCAACATTTGTTCAAGGGAATTATTACCACATTCATCTGTATTTAGAAGGCTTCAACTTTGTGGGTATATCACGAAAAAATGGCAAACTAATAATGTTATTTCGGGTGCCGTGCACGACATCGACTGATTTTGATCAATTTTGTTCATTAGTTGTGTCTTGTCAGTAATGTATTATTTCCTATTATTTAGCAAACCACATGAAATTTAAATATCACACATTAGTCTTCAGCTATCCTTGAAATAAAATTGAAAATCATTAAGTAAATCAAAGGCGAAATAACCCATATTTTCGAGAGCGCAAAAGTCATGCAACTATTAACAAGTATTGTGACTGATACGAATGGTTTAGCAACACGAAAACTGTACTTTTATACTTACACAGACTTAATGTTTCAATTATTTCTAGCTTTCTTATAATTAGATAAGTTATTGTTATCATTTATATTTTTTTTTTCTTGAAATTGAAAGATCAGCGACGTAAATTGATGTTATCTATACTTAAAATTATAAAGAGGTTTTGTTTGATTGTGTGTTTGTGTGTTTGTATGTTTGTAAGTTTGTATGTAGGGGGTAATCTCCGAAACAAACAGTCAGATTAGAACTCGCGGACGAAGTCGCTGGCAGAAGCTAGTTATTAAATAAAATAAAAAACAAATAAAAAACAACTTTAAGATGAAATTTAGAATTTCAGGTATTCCAATAAACAAATCAAAGCACTCAATTTGTAGGTGGCACCACAAATTGGCATCCACACTCCACAATAACGTTTTCTGATCCACGGCCATCTCACTAGCGTTCTTGGGTATCACCGAGCGTCCCGGGCGTTTTATGGCGTGAGGTATTACGGGCTCGCTCACGAGGCTTATTTCGATCGGATCCCATATTCCGATCCCACTTTGCGGGATTCGGTAGGAATGGGGATAAAATGGATATTTTGTTACGAACGAAATGATCCCTGCTGTGAAACAATAAATGAAAAAAAAAAACTACAATGTGAAAATTAATTTTAATTTGGGAAGTCGTAAATTAAAGTTATTTCTCACCTTGTAGTGATTTTTTTGGAAGCCGGTTGTTTTATTTTTTATTTTTTTTAAAGTTTATTTTTTAAAAACATCAACACAAGAGCACGAATATACGCTTAGGCAAAGCACATTTAAAACTCCAAACAATACAAACGTCAAAACATTATTTATTCCCTAGAATAACGTACTAACTGAGGCTTGAAGGGACAGCTAACTTTATTGCTCAGTTACGGGCTTCAATCGTCCGATACTGACTATCTGACTGTTGAAAAATCCAGAATCACGCTATCTATGGAATAAACGCTATTCGATTCTTTATCTGAGGATTGAAAAATCGGCCCTAGGTGGTAAAAATACGTATTATTGAAGGTAGTTAGTTTAACTATCCAGACAAAGTTAATAAAATTTATACGGCATCACCTTGAGAATGAGCATACACTTTCAAACAAAAAAGATTTTTCAAAATCTGTTCACAATTGACGGAGAAATCGTTGGACATACATTAAAAAAAACATACATACTGCTACGCACATAGAAAATTCTCCTTTTTGGAAGTTGGTTAAAAATGCAAATAGAACAGAATATTATTTGTATTATTATTATTACATAAACCATTTTTAGGGTTCGGTACCTCAAAAGGAAAAAAACGGACTCGTGTGTCTATTTGTCTGTCTGTCTGTCCGTCAATCACAGCCATTTCGCTCCGAATGTAATGTACCTATGAAGTTGACATTTGGTACACATATGTATTTCTGTGACCCAAACACGGACGTTTAACGTAAATAAATGAATTTTGAATATTCATCATTTTTGGGGGAAAATAAGAAAATTATTTTATTATAATTATCTCCTTTATTTCACTTTTTACATATAAATTATATTTTTAAATATTAGATTTAGAAAATATAAAAACACTTAAAAATACTAACCGACCGGTATCGGGAACAGGGTCCAACCTACCGGCGCGGCGGTCAAGGCTCCAGAGAGAGCCGAGAGAGCAATGCGAGCCATGTCCAGGAGTACCGCTTTCTAAATCAAACCATTAATCCAGCTGTCCAACGAGCGCCTCCTTAGGTGTTAGTCGAGGCTCTTGGCAATTAAGCCATTGGCTGATACGACTATCTGCACAGTGATCACCGAGTCCACATCCCACATTTCGACAACCTCTCGAGCCAAGTCAAGATACTTGATTTGTTTATCTTTCTCGGCTTTCACGAGGTTCCAGTCATGCGGGACCGATATGTCAATAATCATTGCGCGCCGCTCTCCTCGATCCACCACCACTATATCAGGCTTATTGGCAATAACAGTCCCGTTATTAATGACGGATCCATCCCAGTACAATGTGATATTTACATTTTCGAGAACTGGATCGGGCACATACCTGAAGTATGGCAGTTTCGATTCCACAAGGCTTTATTTCAGAGCAAGTTGCTGATGGATAATCCTGGCTGTGGTAGTGTATATGCAAGTACTCAGTACTCTTCGTTAGCTAGACGAGAACACCCGGAGATAATGTGCCGGATTGGTTCTCCCGGACGGTGGCATGCCCGACAGACGTCAACCATTTAATAATAACATATTTTTAAAGAAAAATTACGAAAATTGACCATCACCCCGCTTATCTCCGAAACTATTGAGCCTAAAATTCTGAAAAAAATATACAGAGAATGGTTCTTTACTCATAGATTACAGGAAAACCTACAAGTAGTCTATTTTTGCCACTAGTGTATATGTTATACAGGGTTACTGGTAACTCGACGTATTCCTTGCAGGACGTCATAGTAGGGTTAAAATGCAACAAATTAAGCCACCAAATGTTCTACCGAAATTCAGTAGTTTTTGAGTTAGTTAGATTTTTAGTTTTTATAAGAAAATCCCAGATTAAATAAAAAAAACGAAACCAATTTAATAATGATTTCCGGCGCGACTGTACTGAAATTTAAGTTATTATCATAGTTGATGCCGTAGCAGATCTTTGTTAATAATTAAAAGTTCAAAAATGCCTAAAACCTTGGCAAATATCACTAATCAAACATTTTTTTTTTTGTAATTTTTGCTATTACTCCATACAAAATGTTGTATAGTGCAAAAAAAAAGTACTACGCTTGATGTACAAATTAATAGTAAAATATCCTTGTATTCAAACCAAAAAAGGGTACTATAACATTTCAGATTATTTAGAAGATAAAAAGCTTGGGATTGAGCTGCTCGAAATGCTAAGCCTTGTCAACCATAAAACTTGACATTTTAATACACATTGACATTGTTGAAAATTATACAAAGTTGATACGACAGAGGGGCTTTCCTTTAAACTGCTTATACTAGGAACCATTTTCAAGCTCTGTACCAAAAATCAATTAAATAGGAGCAGTAGTTTAGTCACAAATGATTTTTTTAGTTTTTGCCCCGTTTGAACACGATGTATCTTTCCTAACAGCTGTTTATGTTACGCATAGGTCATGCACCTTAAAACGATAAATCTAAGTATAACCTACGATGCGTTGTTGCCGCTGTGACGCAAGTCACAAGTACAACCAAATATTTTCGCTAAGAAGATGACAATGCAAACAAGGAAGCAATAAATACACACACACTTGCACTTTCATTACGAGGGTGACAATCATAGCAAAACATCCCGCGCGTAAAAGAAATAGAAATAGGTCAGTGTGTTGCTATTGCATCCTAGATCCTTGCGATCGGTAAGTGGGGCTTTTGGTTTTTTCAGTGCACCGACGCTATCCTTTCGGAACGTACTTATGTTACGTAACACGGAAGCACCTGCGCCGTTTTCGTTTTATCGAACTCGCGCGCTGACAATTGTGATTTTGTTTTGTTATTGTGATAGGACAGTAAATAAGTTTAAGACAGTATTTCTTTTTTTATTGTGATAGGACACTACATAAGTTTAAGACAGTATTTCTTTTTTTATTGTGACAGGACACGTAACTTGGGATTATTATTATTTAGTGTTAGTGTTATTTTTTAGTGATTGACTGCTTTTATTGTGATACGACACGTAATTAAACTTTGGTTTTGTGTGTGTGTGTGTAATTAAAGTGTTCAACAATGCCTCGTGTAACTTACACGGCGTCAGAATACACTGACATGATTTTAATTTACGGCGAATGCCGTGGAAACGCAGCTTTAGCTCTGCGAACATACCGAGAGAGGTATGGTGACAGCCGCAATTGCCCTAGAAACGCCCGCACCATACAATTGGCAGTACAAAGATTAAGGGACAATAAAAGTATAGTGCCGCAACAGGAGGGAGTGCCACCGCGGCAAATACCCGCTGCTTGGGAAGAACGAATTTTAGACCATTTTTCCCGCAACCCGACAACGAGTCTCCACAGAGCCGCCCGGCAGTTTAGGGTTTGCCATAGAACCATCCACAAGGTTCTAAAAGGTAACAAACGCAAACCTTATAAATATCGGAAGGTGCAAGCTTTGTTATCGAGAGACTTGCCGGTCAGGAAAAGTTACTGCCAATGGCTACTAAATAAAACAACCGAAGACCGTGATTTCCTAACTAATGTAATATGGACCGATGAGAGTACTTTTACTCGGAACGGCATCTGGAATCGGCAAAACCTCCGGTACTGGAGTTTGGAAAATCCACACGTGTTTCGAGAATCTGAACACCAATACAGATTTTCTCTCAATGTGTGGGCTGGTATCCATAATAATAATATTATCGGCCCAGTTTTTATTGACAGCACCCTTACAGCGGCGAAATTTTTAGAATTGTTAAGTGGTCCCGTGGCCGAGTACATTGGCCAACTGCCTTTAGCCGTTCATCGCAAGTTGTGGTACCAGCTCCACATTCTGTGATGACTTCCAGGGAGCGGCTCACAGAAATGTTTGGGCAGCAATGGATCGGTCGATTCGGACCTGTTCGGTGGCCATCACGATCTCCAGATCTCACTCTCATGGATTTCTTTTTGTGGGGGTACATTAAGGGTGCAATGTATGTATGCCTCAGAGGTAAATACAATTGTTGAACTAAAAAATAGGATTATTTTAGCATTTCACAAATTAAAGTGCTTAGCGACGAACAGTGATTTAATTAGAAAAATAAATAACAATATTCTCCGTCGGTATAATTTGTCCATTCAAGTGAATGGAGGACACATCGAAAATTTAAAAATTAGTGTTTTTGTTGTGATTGTAGTTGTGCGCGTACCTACTTCAAAACCTTACCTAACATAAAAGCCAGCGCGAGCGGAGGCCTAAGCCGCCGCCCGCGCTACCGCCGCTGCCGGACGGCCGCTTTGTCACGAGATAACACACGCCGCGCTCCGGCGCGCGCGCGACGTTGCCGCTTTGTTACCTAGGTATCTAAGGTTAGTTAAATTTATTTACAAAGGGTGGTTGCGTTTTACTCTGATTTTAAGTTATTTAGTTTGTTTGGAAAAAAAAAAACTCATTTTTGGTGCTTTTTATTTTTATACCGTATCGAATTAATACTAAACACGTATAGAATACGTAGTGTAATTTAATGCCCCTCTGTCATATCAACTCTGTATACAAAATGACACGATTACTTTGTTAAGTATTATATTAATTTAATTATTGTGAATGTGAGGACTATGTGTTTTTTTTTCTCTTCAATTTATTTTTTCTTTCTCAGTTAGTTTTAATGATGGTCTGATAGTTTGGGTAGTTGATGCGGCCTACCCAAGTATTTTTTCTTTGGTATTGTTCGTCGAGTTGAGCTCCACTATTACTGACAAATGCTTGCACTGACTGGACTGGACACTCGGCGCTCGGCATCGAACGCAGACGGACGTGCTGCACAGTGTGTTCCCGAGTTCCTGATTTCCTGAGTTCCGGCTCAGTGGCTCCTGCTGTGATTCCTGCTACGTGTATAGTCTGGGACTATCTTCAGCTATTAATTGTTGTCTTTTTCAAGACACAATTAATAAAGTGTTCTTATCAGATATTGTCTATCTAAACGTAATCGTCGCGATTTAGCCCCTTCAGGGTAAATCCACAGTTTCGTGGTCCTCGGTGGATACCTTACGGTGCCAACGAAACCGAGTGGGGTGTTGACCCAACACACCCGCCGAGCCCCATCAGGGTGAGGCAGTCAATTGGACGGGTCCCAGTGTTCAGCCTTGGGGGATGTCCTATTCGGCATTGGTGACAGTTTTCCTTCAACAGCCACTCGCCTAGTGTCGGTCGGGTGTGTCTACCCCGGCGCACTAGACTGGTTAGGACCCCGTTGCAGAAATAAGATAGGCAACGGGCCAAAACAAAGCTTAGGGCTCACCATTAGGTGCACAACCTCCCTGTCTACACCCGACAGGGAGGGTTTACACATCCCCGGTATTCCCCCGGGGAGATAGGTTTTAGGGAAATTAGGCTTGTAGGTCTCCCTTTTAATTTTATTGTTATGATAGTTTAAAGGCTAGTCAAAATGGAGTCTGACCTCTCAATTGAGGATAGACTTATTGCGACTAAACGCATTAACTCGACCTTACTAGACGTCCTTAATAGGATCTTAAAAAAGTCCCCCGCCCTTAAAAACGAGTTCGGTCCCGAACTCGAGTTACTCGCTGCTGAACAGCATTCCCCAGTCTGTCCTTCTGACTCTATCGCTGTCTTTAGCGATGCCCTAGAATCAACCCCAGCACTAGAGCTGGATAGTTCCGTGTCTTTGGACACAGACAGTCAGATCGCTTCATCAAAGCGCGCTCCCACCCCTCACCCGTACATGCTCAGCTCGGACATCGAGGTCCACTCTGCTACTTCTTCTTCCTCTTCCCAGTCCGAAGACGACGGTTTTATACCGGTCGAAGGAAAAGGGAATAAGACGAAGAAGAAGAAGCAAAGTTCCTCGCAGGCCAGCAAGGTAGTTTCGTTCTGCTCTAACCCCGGTAGTTACCCTAGCTACCCCGGCTACTTGCGCCCCCGTAGCTTACCCCTCCACCAGCCCACGCCCGATTGCGTCATCCTTTTCACAGGATGCCCCCACCCCAAATTCCGGTACTAGGAAAATCCCGCCTCCACCGCCTGTTTTCATTCAGGACAAGGAAAAGTGGACTGCTATATCCAAATGGTGTGTCGATCAACGGATCGGATACACCAATGCTATCTACCCAGCAGGGTATCAAAGTCAGCCTTCCGACAGCAAACGATTATAGGGCGCTAACTAGGCTTCTGAGAGATAGATGTAACGAGGTGCACCGTATACACCGTTCGCGCGGCAGGGAAGCATATGACATGGTTCTCGTCGTGTGCTCCCCTGCCGAAGGGCATCACCTGATTTTCAATGTTAGGTCGATTTGCAACCTCATGGGCTTTATCATAGAGAAGCCCAGGAAAAATAGCTCCATATGGCAATGCCATCGTTGCAAGCTCTATGGTCACTCGCAGAAGAACTGCCACGCGAAACCTAGGTGCGTCAAGTGCCTAGAGGACCATGGCACTGCTGAGTGTACCCGTCCCAAAGACCGCAACCTTTGAAACAGTCCACGGAGCTGCGTGCTTTGTGGCGGTCACACAGCAAATTACCGGGGCTGCTCTAAAGCCCCCAAAATTAACCCGTCCAAGCTGACCAAGCATCCATCAGACGCTCGGCAGCAAAATCATAGGGATTACCCCCGAAATCCCCGAAAGGCTAAGCCCCCAGAGGCCTAACCCGTGGTCCCAGGTTCACCACATGCAGGCCTTTCCAGCCATGCAAACCCCTCGGCTCCTACTCACTTTCCCCACGACCCCAATCATACCCCAGACGTACTCGACCTGGTGCTCTTTAAGAACATCAACCTTAGGTTAGATTCAATAGAAACGGTACAAGAGCTTAACTCTGACCACCGTTCCATAGTCATATGACTGGTCTCCCGCACAGGTCCCTCCGACCCTAACCAACCCATAGGCACCAAAAGGGTTACGGACTGGAGGACAGTAAGCGATAAGCTGGAACCCACCACGTCCCCCCAGCTGGACTCCATCCCAGATCAGTTGGACTCCGTCGCCGACACAACGGCCGCGATCGACTCGCTTACTGATCACGTGCAAATCGTCCTGAACGACTGTTCAAAGGAGGTTCCGGCAACGGACAACCGTTGCCTGAACCTGCCGGACGATGTGCGTGCTCTACTAACTGAGAAGACCGCGTCTATCCGTGCATACAGCAGCTTTCCCAGCGCCGCTAACAAACCTCACATGCGCTACTTGCAGAGAGACCTGTAAGGACACGCATAGCTGAGCTGCGTGAAGCGGGCTGGGATAAGATGCTGAGCGAATTGGAACCTAACCATCTAGCCTTCTGGGAACTCTCACTTGTCTTTGCACAAGCAAAACCCCACTCAATCCATAGGTTGCAGACAGTCCAAAACCGTTTCCTTCGTAGGGCCACGGGATCCCCCTAGTATGTGTTCGACGTGTATGACGTTCGTGTCGTGAGCTCGAAGTCGTGAGTTCGATCCCTGTGAAGCTCCGTATTAAATAATATTTAAAAATTGTTTTATTACTGTTTTTGACATATTTTAAGTAATGAAGTGTAGAGATAACTGACAAACTATAAGTGACCATATTACCAAGACAAAAAAGTGCATACATATAACTTTATAAACAGTGACCACATAACGAAAATAATCAAATATAACAAAAGTGAATACAGTTAATATCTACAATATAAACATTACAAACAATAAATAATAACTTTAAACAACATTAAAAAGTGAAAGAACTTAAATAAAGTGTTATTTTTACAAAGTGAAGTCAAACAAAGAAACAGTGCAAATATTTCCATTGCATGACTCATATATTAACGGCCACTCGTTAGTTCAAATCGTGTATCTATATTGAGGAACACTATTTCATCATTAAACTTAACTGTACAAATAGCAACGCCAGTAAAGTAGCGATACCTGTGTGAACGGTGTGGCTCGAGTTCGATCCCCAACATAAGAGATCCTTTTTGAAACATCAAAAATGAATTTCTTAGAAAACATTACCTTTCGCCGTACTAGAACAAAATCGGACTCGATCCTAAACAACAGTGACATTGATCCGACGCATAACTTGAATAGCACAGTCACTAGTGTACCTGAGATGTCCGACGACGAGGATGACGAACTAAAAAAGCTACGTGAACAAGTTATGAATCTTACGCTACAGCTTCAAAGTGCACATTCAGAAATAGAAACATTGTCATTAGAAAACAATGAAATCAAACAATTAAATAATAATTTGAGTAAAAAAAATAATTTATTTAAAAAAGTAACAAATACTCCAGTTAAACTAAAGCCGTCTAGCGCCAAAAAACAGAACAATAAACGAAATACAAGCAATAAGCAAGTCCAAACTGAAACACCCAATAAACAAATTCTAAACGGCACACCTAATAAACCGAATAAACAAATCCAAACCAAAACATTTGACAAAGAAATAAATTGTGAGACAACAGAAATAAAGAAAAATTATTCTAATAAGAACTCTAAGGAAAGATGCAAAATATGTATTTTGAGTACAGATAACAGTAACAAAATCCTGAACATTGCAGAAAACTCTTTCTCTCGTTCTGAAATATGCCACTACATAACACCTCATGGAAATGCAAACTTACTGCTAAAAGGATTGAAGGACAAAGTATCTAACTTTACACTAGAGGACTATTGCATTATCATGTTAGGGGAAGAAGACTTCAGAACAACAAGTAGTTATTTTGACATTATCCTATATATCAGACAAGCTCTACAGGACATCAAACATACCAATTTTATTTTATGCGCCCCAACATATAAATGCGACAATTGTACTAATTTATATAATTCAAGAGTGGAGACATTCAATAATCTACTTTTTCTGGACATATTGACGCATGAATACGCATATCTAATTGATAGCAACAAAAATCTCACATATGACTACATAGAGTACAACAGACGGACTGGCGCAATAAATAATACTGGACTACAAATAATTTTTAAGGACATAATAAATTTGATTAATGACATAAAATATAATAACCAAATGATATCGACTGACTTGAACTATAATAAAGATAATTTATTACACGGTGAACTTTTTCGTGACTAAACATCTTAATATAATGCACCAGAACATAGCAGGCTTATTGAACAAGTCAGATGCGCTCACAGTCTGTTTAAATGAACTTAAAGAGAAAAACAAACAAGTGGATGTAATATGCGTTACTGAACATTTTATGATGGAAGGCTACGAAAACCAGCTGAGCATTCCAAACTATTGCTTAGCTGCTCACTACAGTAGAAAGGAAGTTAAGAGAGGCGGATCATGTATCCTAATTAGAAATGGGCATGAATGGAACGAGCTATTAAAAATATCAAAAATGTCAATAACAGGAACTTTTGAATGCTGTGCCATTGAGCTTACCAAGTATAACACTGCCTTTGTATGCGTGTACCGAATTCCAAATATGAACAATCTCAATAATTTTTTTAATCAGTTTGAAACAGTTTTACTAGAATTATCTAAGAATTCATATAAAAATATTGTCATAGCTGGCGATTTCAATATAGACATGTTGAAAAGGAATTACCAGTCGATGGAGTTTGAATGCATTCTACTTAGCTTCAACCTAAAACTAGCAATAAAACAACCTACTCGAATGGAAAGTCGGACATGTATCGATAATTTTGCGCATAATTATAATAAAAAATGTGAATCTGAAGTCTTAGAGTTTGCCCTTTCGGACCACACTGCCCAGCTTTTAAAATGTCCCGTGAATAAAATATGTACCATCGACAAATACTGTACTATTA
Source organism: Agrochola lota (assembly GCA_947364205.1). Taxonomy (NCBI): domain Eukaryota; kingdom Metazoa; phylum Arthropoda; class Insecta; order Lepidoptera; family Noctuidae; genus Agrochola; species Agrochola lota. The sequence goes on along the minus strand of OX376248.1, from coordinate 10,966,614 downwards.
GACGCGACTACAATAAAGAAAATATAAATAAATTTAAAGATTGTATGAGCAAAATTAATTATTCTGAAATATATGAAACAGATGACCCGAACATTGCCTACTACAACTTTCATGAAGTATTTTCGCTCTTCTACAACCTCTGTTTTCCTAAAAAATTGATTAAAATAAATGTAATAAACAAGCAAAGGTGGTTATCTAAGGGAATTAAATCATGTAGTAAAAAAAAACGGCAACTTCTGTGGACCTACAGATTAAATCCAAGTAAACTAAATAGAACTCGCTTTAAAAATTACTCTAAGTTATTTAGAAAAATCATCACTCTGACACAGCGTTCACAAAACAACTACAGAATTAAAATATCAGACAATAAATGTAAAACTGCCTGGCAAATAATAAATCGAGGAAAATTTAATGTACCTAAAAATTATATTTCAAAAATTAAAATCAATAACGACAAGATAACGGACGCGAAACAAATTGCAAATGAGTTTAATAACTATTTTATCAATAAAATACAACCAATACAGACTAGTCATAAAACTACAACACCCATCGTTAATAGCAAAAACTCAATGTTTATGGCACCCTGTACACCACAACAGGCACATAAAATCATTATGGGTTTGAAAAACACTAATAGCGTGGGTTACGATGGTATCTCAACTAAAATAATCAAATCAGTAGCATCTGAAATAAGCCACCATTTGTCTCACATCATTAATCTCAGTATTATGGCTGGCAAGTTTCCTGACGCACTAAAGATGGCTATCGTTAAACCATTATTTAAGAAAGAAGACAGAGAGCTGATGGAATACTACAGGCCTATTTCTCTGATACCTATCTTCTCTAAAATATTTGAGAAATTCATTCAAAAGGAATTAAACGGTTATATAGAAAAAAATAATATACTATGTAATGAGCAAAAAGGATTTCGCGAAAATAAGACTATAAGTATGGCCATCTATGACTTTCTATACACCGTATTGACAAGAGTAGATAAAAAAACACATGTATGTGCTATCTTCTGCGATATGACTCAAGCATTTGACTATGTAAAACATGACATTTTAATTAAAAAACTTGACGCGTATGGTATTAGAGGTAATGTACTTAATTTATTTGAATCTTATTTAAGCAATAGAAAGCAAATGACCGAAATCACTAGAATTAATACTAATACCAAAAAGGAAGAGATTTACTTATCAGAGGAACGTCTCACTACCTTTGGTGTTCCACAAGGAAGTGTTTTGGGACCTCCGCTTTTTACACTATATATTAATGACTTACCTACATCAATTTCACATCCTATGACTTTGTTTGCGGATGATAGCACGGTGACAATTTCTAATAATAACAGTGACATGATCCAATATAAACTTGACATTCACAATACTCTGACATCAATAATAAAGTGGTTAAATAATAATAATTTAAAAATTAATCTAGATAAAACTAAAATCATACATTTTAGTCAACGTTCGACTGTAGAAAACATGGACATAAATATAACGAATAAAACAATTGAAAGCGTAAATGGTACGAAATTCCTTGGACTAATGATTGATAAAAGGCTTGACTGGAAATCGCATATAGAGAACCTTTGCAAAAAAATTTGTAGTTCTGCATTTGCATTGCACTCTCTAGCTGCAGTTGTGAATGTAGACACCTTGATTGCAGCTTACCATGGCTTAGCTGCGTCTCACCTAAGATACGGCATTATATTCTGGGGAAATTCTACCGACGTTAACACGGCATTCAAGGCTCAAAAGAGATGTATTAGATCTATGTTTGGGTTAAAAACGGTTGATACATGTAAACCATATTTTAAAAAGTACAAAATATTAACACTTCCCTGTATGTATATTCTCGAAACCGCAATGTTTGTTAAAACTAACCCCAAACTGTTCCCACGTCTAGAGGACGCCGTACCGCGTAACAGAAGAGATGCGACTATTCTTCGCATCTATCCAGCAAAAACAGCACTCATGCGCAAGAGTATCGTCTGCATGGCTCCCACTATATTTAATATCCTGCCTAAACGATGGAAAGAGTTAAATAGGAATGCATTCAAGCGTCAATTAAAACTGTTCCTTTTGCATAAAGCATATTACAGTGTCTCCGAATTTCTAGCCGAAAAAGTTTTCTAGTTTTTTCCTGTAATTTTGACATTCGTCTTGTAATTTGACATGAACTAGACGTTCACATTGTAATTTAGCAATCAACATTGTAAAATCGACATAAATCTGTTAATTTGGACTTGGGTTGTAATTTTGACATGTATCTTTCAAATTTGACATACATTTTTAAACTTTGACATTGTTCTTGTATTTGTGATTTATTTTTTCAATCTGAATGTTGACATGATGATATAATAATAATTTCGAATTAACAGGTCTCTAAGTTAAAAATTTTGTATTTGCAATTCTGAGTACCTTTCTTTCTTTTTGTGAAATTTTATAATAATATAACTCATAACTTTCTTTCTTTTTGTGAAATTTTATAATTTTTTAGTTGTCAATAAAAAGAATAATAGTTTTCAATATTATAGAAATATTTGTACGCCGATACTTACGGCTAAACATGACTGGACTTAAACAATTGATTTTAATCTTGCATGCTCTTGTATGTATACCATGTTTAGACAAATAAAGAATATCTTATCTTATCTTATCTTATCTATGTTAGGAATGAGATCCTCCATCTCGACCTCAAAATCCCCACGATCCACCAGTTCCTAAAACGCATGTCCAAGCGTTACGTTGACTCCGCCGCCAAGCATCGCAACCCTCTGGTTGTTGAGGCAGCAAATATGTCCCCTCTAACATAAGTAAGATCCGCCTCCCGAGGCATATTCTCTTTGACCCTGATGACCCCATAACCCTCCTCCAGGAGAGCAGTAGGGCCACCAGTACACTACACAAGCACAGACGAAGACACCCACCTCGCCGTCGAGGTCCACCGCGATCGCGACCGCGACCCTCCCGAGTAAATGATACTCCTCCCCGACCCTTGCTCGTAGATGCGCCAGCCCGCGTCGACGCTGAGCCTGTAGTCATAAATTCCCCTATAAATAATAATACATCCTTGATCCAGCCTGTCCCGTCTTGCTGTCCTCCCGCCAACGACGCCGTAGCCGAGGTTCATACCCCACAGGGGGTGCCCTTAGCGAGCGTTCGCTTAGTATTAATTTAATATAGTTTATGCCCCGAGCTCCCTTTCACCGGCTTCATAAGGTTCATAACTCATTTGTTGGGCTTTGTATAACAAGCTACCCTCTTCTTTGCTAGATTTGCCTTTTAATGCGTTTAAAAAGAAAGTAAAATCCAAGCTTTGTTCAAAGGCATACTATTCTATAAACGACTACTTAAATGATAAGAATAGTTGGTCGCTGTGATTAACTCAAGACAATCTTTATGTTCTTTCTCCAGATTACCTACTGACAAGTTATATGAGTTTATATAATTGTATATTTTTATTCGACTTTATCGTCAAGCTATTTTTAATTTTATTTCAATTTATTGTTGACATAATCTACTCATTACAATGGTTAGCTAGTGACCTCGACAATTGATCATATTAGTTATTGTTATTAGTAATTAACTGTTTGTTTTATTTATTTTATCTCGATGGTCCTAGTTTATCATTTATAACTTCCAGTTACAACTATATGTAAGCGGGCACGCCCTTTATGCCTGGAGGCTTTTATTTCGATATTAAGTTCTGTTTACGTTTAGTTTTTATTTCTGCCTGAGTATAGTTCTCAATGATTTTGTGTGGTATATTGGCGTGTGCTAGCTAACATATGGCTGATAATTTAAATTATGTTTTGTGTTGCGTAATGTAAATTATTTTGAATACTATTATATAGAATCTTTTTTTTTTTTGTTCTTCTAACTGAACAGACAGCTGCGCTGCTGGGGAGTTTGTTGCGCCACTTCTTCTTCCCAGCTAATGCACTAGGAAGTGGTGAAGGGTGGGCGTTTTGGGGGACTGTCTTATGTAATTTTGACGTTCGAAAAGTGCTGATTCTCAGCCTAGTTTGAATAAATGACTTTTGAATTTTGAATTTTTGCCCCTGGCTGGAGGCTTACAGTGTAGAAGCTTAAGGCAGCCACAGGAAAGCCCGGTTAAGCAGCTATGACCCCTTAGTGGTCACCTGCGAGATGCCCTAGTTAAAAAAAAAAAAACTGACTGGACAGGTCCACTCAAAAGACATGGATAAAGTCTGGCCCAGCACGGAAAAAGACTTAATAATATTTTTTTTGAACCTTATAATATTTAAATTTCCATCATGGCTTTCATTTGTCCGCATAACATGGTGGGAAAATATCAATTTAAAAGAGTATTCATTAATTGTTTGTTGTATTTTGATAACCACCATTTTACTTAGATTGTCATTGAAAAGTCAAGACATCATGTCTTTCAATAATGACATGACAATTTAAATCAATCGTGTCTCGTGGCCCACATGAATGTTTTCTATGTGGTGTTTTACGACGACATTTGGATTTGTTTCTGGATACCTGTTTTACTGCTCTCCAGAAAGACCCGCTTTGCATCACGGACTTTGCATCTACTCATTTCGATTTACTTTGCTTACTCGCACTTTGGACAACTGATTTTGCCATATTTCTAATGGAGAATCGGCGCTGCATTAACTATGGTATAGCAACGCTTCGCATAAGGAGCCATTCGGCGCTGCATTAACTATGGTATAGCAACGCTTCGCATAAGGAGCCATTAAAATTAATAAACAATAAATAAATGAATAAACATTATTCTTTCTTTCTTTCTTTTCTTTCTTTCCATTCGTTGGATTCCGATGATCCTTTTAATGGATCGGAATCGGATGAAATTAGAACACCAAGCCCTAGTGTTGGCCATCATCATGTGTGTGTAAACTGTGGAAGATCCCTGCTGCGTGATCGTTTTCATACACTGACACGTAATCCTGAACGTAATAGACACATTCATGATGCTGTATTTGAATGGATTTTTCCTCAACAATGTTTAATTCTCAATAATCTTTGCGATTTCAGCAGGGGGTTGGCCAAAAAGCTCTTGAAGTGGCCATCGTTCTAACAAACGAAAGCGTTTTCTTTAAAATAATAGTCATGATCATAATTGCGCTAAAAAGTCCACTGCGGCACTGAAGCAGGCCCTTCACATGGTGGAAATCGCGGAAATTCACAGTATGCGAGGAGCACAGGACTGGTCTATGTGATATGATTAAAAGTAAATAATAATAATACCAGTCTATTATTTTCCCACTGGAGGGCTGAGGCCTCTTCTCATACAGAGAAGGCACAAGCATTGATTACCACACTTGCTCAAGACAGGTTGGCAGTTTCAGACTTATATTAACTATAAGTCCAGGTTTCCTCGCGACGTTTTTCTATAACCAATGTCAGTTATGTCCAAAATATACTCAGAAAGTACATATGAATTGAGAAAAGTCACTTTGGTACTTGCCCGGAATTGAACCCACAACCTCGTGCATTAGAAGCCAGGCCTTAACCACTGGGCCTTCACGATAATGTACCTACGACATCTACTGTATTTAAACGTCAAAATTTCATACCAGAATGTTCAATTACAAGGTCTGATATCTCGTCTCCACTGAGTTCTAGAGTAATAAAATATAAACAGGACTATTGAATACAAATATTTTTTCATGATACATATTGTTTTATTTATGATAATGCTGGGCCAAACTAGTATGGGAGCGTTATCCATCTCCTTTGTGTGGTTTTTCCCCAAAAGACCATTTCAGACACTAATCTACATGGTTCTCATATGGCTTGACCAAGATTATGTCTTGACTTTAAAAGAGACTGCGACCTAATTTCCAATGATAATAATTATCAGGTAAATAATTTATTACCCGACTACGTTTTCATTATAAGTAGGTAAAGTCTGAAAGAAAATGGCAAAATGAATGGGTCAGATCCCTCAAAACTAGATAGACGAGCGATGGATACGACGATTATGAAAGATGGAAGGAGTGATCTTCATGTAAAAACTCAACATAAACATCACGCCAGCGACTCACGAAGGATTTGGGCGTGGTGAACCTATTGTGCAGCACATTTCACCAGTTATGTCATGACATTTGTAATAAAATGTATTTTAATAATATTTTCAGGATATGTCAACAATTTATGCATGTCATGGCTTTGGGTTCGAGCGAATCGGCGCCAGATTCATGACTCATCAAGAGGAAAGTCGTTAGATTAGAACTTTTTCGCTTTGCCGGAGGACCAAAAGAGTTTTGGATTATGTCTAATGCTCTTTTCAGTTAAGCTCATAATTTTTTTGTAACAGCTGTTCATCGTGCTTTTAAATCTCCCCTTCAATAGTCTATATTCAAAGTGATCCCTTGGGTTTTTATACCGTTTTATTTTTTATTTAGGCGGCTTAGATAACCAGGAGGGACTTTGGAACGTGCTCGTCAACTACATCATTAAGGTACTTATTTAGATGTCTCACCATAACATCGACATCGTGTAAGTCTGAGAATATATGGGTCCAGTCAATTTCGCTAATAGATACGAGTATATACGAGTATATAGCATTGATTAAAGTATAATTGCCTTTTTTAAAGACTATCTAACAAGAATCTTACTCTATGACAACGCGGGGGACGTGTTTTTTATTAGTATTTCGAGGGCTGGGTGGTAGACATGTACTGTAAGGTTGGATAATAATGCGATAACGGGTTTATCGCATTCCCTAACAATTCATCCATAGAAGTTACACAATATTAAATCTAGGGTTTTGTGATAACATTTATTGACAGAGTTTATTTGCTCCAAGTTACAGAGAGTAGCCCAATGCGTTAGCATAGTTAGAAGCTATGTTACTGGAAGTATGGGAATGCGTTGTGTATTTCCCTGTTAATGAAACTCGGATTCATATCTCCAGCTATCAGGGTTTCGTCACCAGTTGTATCAATGACAGGGGAAACCCTGTCAAGGATTAAGAAATATCCGAAACAACGTTTAACAAAAGGATACCTAGAAACACGCATTAAAAACATTGAAGAATATTGGTCTACATACAAAAGTACATATATACGAGTAGAACTGGTGAAATGTGTCCCAAAAGCGAATCGACAAGACGTTCCATATTTCGTTAAGGAAGAATACTTTGTTCAGGAAGATTTGTATACTTGTTTAATAGCCGATCTTAATGATTTATTGTGTTCATACAACAAGTCGCCGGTTCCTATGCAAGCTGACCATGACATTAGTGGTTCTATGGAAGTACAAGTGAAGTTACCAAGGATTCCACTTCCCAACTTCTCAGGTATTTATGATGAGTAGCCTGCTTATCAAGATCTTTATATGTCATTAGTGCACAACAACCAAGCATTGAGTAAGGTACAAAAGTTGCACTTTTAGGGGTATGAGGAACAGGGTGTAAAGTTCACTCATCCCCCATAGAAAAGGGAGGATCCTCCGACCAGACGGGTGTGATGTCTGGCGGGCAACTGCCCAGAGGTTGAAGTCGGGAAGCTTGTATATATGTTTATCGCGCGGTAAACTCTAATTGCGCGATGCAGGATTTGTGTGACGTCAGGATGTTGGGTGACGTCAGGTCTTAGATGCGTAGTTTGCATGTAGCGATGTAGATGCCGCTACACACTATTTAAAAAGCAGCCTTACGGAAGAAGCCCCGTCGCTAGTGAAGCATGTGCAAGTTACAGAGGTTAACTATGACGGCGCGTTTAGTATGCTGAAGGCGCGTTTCGGTATCAAGCGCATTATTGTCAACTCAATATTGAAAAGATTGTTTGCACAAAAGAAGATATCTGCTCAAACTGCAAATAACATTAAATCAATATTGGATACAACTACTGAATGTCTGAACGCACTGACAAACCTGAATCTGTCAACCAGCTCATGGGATACACTCACCCACACACTCATTGTATTTTTAATCGTCCAAAATATGGACCCAGAGACGCATCGTGAATGGGAAGAAGTTGCTTACGATGATAATGACGACCAGTTACCTCAATGGGATGCACTACACAAGTTCCTACAATCAAAGTTACGCACGCTCGAGCTTATCACGCCTGCAAACAGAGAAAAGCCTACACCTAAGGGAAAAGAATACGCTGTTCACGTGTCCACATCAAATACCACCTCTTCAAAACCAAGAAGCTGCGCTATGTGCAAAAACGATCACACATTATGTCATTGAGAGGAGTTCATAAAACTTAATGCAGCAGACGGGTGTGAGTACCTGAAACAAAACAATCTATGCTATAATTGTCTGTCCCCAGGACACTCCGCTTATAGATGTCGCCTGAAGATGTCCTGCCGAAAATGTCACAAACGTCATCACACGCTCACGCATCAATCCACGCCGATGACGTCACCAAATCAACCAGACAACAAGAAACAACAAGATGAAGTTTAAACTAATCAAGATTCTGCGAAATCAGCCGAAACCAACGTTACACTATCAACGCATGTCGCTGCTAATTTGTCCACTGCATTACTGGCCACAGCCCTTGTACCAGTAAGAAAACATGACTCGGGACAAGTGACAGAGCTCCGTGCTTTGATTGACCACGGCTCTCAAGCAACATTCATGAGAGAAAGAGCGGCCCAGATGTTACGATTGAGGAGAACGCCTGTCAATGGCACCATTACTGGAGTCGGCTCAACCAAAACAAACGTTAAACATGCTGCAGAGTTCGAACTACTATCCAGACACGACGCTTGTTTCAACCTTAAGGTCAAAACTTACATCATGTCTACGCGACTCACTACCACATTACCATCACAAACCATCTCCACCGACACCTGGCCGCATCTGCAAGGACTCGCTCTGGCGGATCCAAGCTTCAATAAATCAGGACGAGTAGATTTATTACTGGGTGTTGACGTGTGTGCCCAAATCATGAAAGGTGAAGTTATCAAGGGTCCCCCAGGAACACCATGTGCAAAAAATACTACCTTGGGTTGGATTCTATTTGGGAACGTGGAACACCAACTACCTGGAGATGAAATTATCGACATGCACCTCAATCTTGATCTAAATGAGCTGCTGAAAACAATGTGGGAATAAGAGCCATATGACAAAAAACAACCTACAGCTGAGGAACGAAAGTGCGAGGAAATCTATGAGACCACGACCACAAGAAACAAGGATGGAAGGTATATTGTAACCTTGCCAAAGAAATCTAATATGCTATTATCAACCCATGGAGATACGAGATCAATAGCTTTCAAGAGATTATATCAATTAGAACAAAGATTCAAGAATAACCCAAAACTTAAAAGCGACTACGCTACAAGTCATGAAAGATTACGAATTAAATTACATGGAAGAAGTACCGAAACAAGAAATTTCCAATCCGTCTGTGTACCTACCGCACCACGCGGTAATAAAGGAAGACAAAGAGACATCCAAATTGAGAACTGTTTTTAACTCATCTCAAAGGGGAATCAACAAGGTATGACTCAATGATGAACTGATGGTAGGCCCACAGTTACAAGACGACATGAGAAGTCTAATCATGCGATGGCGGATGAAGAAGGTTTGCTTCGTGGCTGACATCCAAAAAATGTATCTACAAATCATCGTTAAAGAGGAAGACCGAGATCTGCAACGAATTCTGTGGAGAAATGATAATCGAGAACCTGTCCAAGACTACCGTCTTACCAGAGTCACGTTCGGAACTGCTTCTGCTCCTTACTTAGCAGTAAGGACCTTGCATCAAGTAGCCAAAGATGAAGGACGAAACTATCCTGAAGCGGCGGAAATAATAAGACGCGACTACTTCATGGATGACATGATGTCGGGCAAAGACAGTGTTACAGACGCATTAAAGGTGGCCAAAGAAATAGACGCCATACTTCAGAAGGGCGGGTTCAAATAGAAAAAGTGGTGTTCTAACGATGCTGACTTTCTTAAAGAATTTGAAGAATCTGAAAGAAGCTCTCACGTAAAACTAGATATTACATTAGACGAAATTACACGAGCCTTAGGATTACACTGGAACATGGGCAATGATCGATTTCAATACAGCCCAAACTTACCTGCTACTTCAAGGCTCACTACGAATAGAACAATTCTAGCCGACCTACAGAGGTTATTTGATCCACTAGGCTGGCTGGCACCTTCTATTTTGCCAGCAAAACTTCTCATTCAACGATTATGGCTGCAAGGAGTAACATGGGACGAAGAAGTAGATGAAAACATTGCCGCAGAGTGGAATAACCTACAAGAATCAATGAATCTATACTTAGCTGATATTGAGATAGACAGATGGCTTCATACTACTGAAACTACTATGAATAACACCAGTATACACGGTTTCTGTCACGCATCAGCGAGAGCTTACGCTGCAGTAGCTTATCTAAGAATACGAACATCCAAGGGTGACGTAAAGACCACCATCATTGCCGCTAAAACAAAGGTAGCCCCTACTAAGCCCCAATCTTTACCTCGTCTTGAACTCAATGGAGCTGTACTGCTTGCTGGACTCTTGAAGCAGATAAAGGAAGCAATGAATATACCAACCTGTCAGATATTCGCATGGACCGATTCTACTATTTTACTTTTCTGGCTTTTCGGTGATCCTGCAAGATGGAACACGTACGTTAGAAATAGGGTAGTTGAAATACTGGACAACATTGGCAATCATAATTGGTATCATGTCAAATCACCAGAAAATCCGGCTGACACTGCTTCGCGGGAAAGTCTTTGCTAGACCTAAAGGACGATGAACTGTGGTGGAAGGGTCCAAAGTGGCTGATAGAAGGAGAAATCCAATACAGCAGACCGAACGCGATGATGACGGACCTGGAAAGAAAAGAAACAATACAAGTTAACGTAACAATTGATAATGAAAAAAGTATATCTGCAAAATTTGAAAATTGTGATACATTACAAGAACTGCTTAGTGTACTGCAAGCGATTTTTAAAGGGAAGAAAAATAGAAAATAAAGACTTACCTATGAACACGGAGGAACTAGATGATGCATTGAAAATTTGCATGAGAATAGCACAAAAGGATAGCTTCGAAGAAGAAATTCAGCCCCTGATATCAAACTTACCAATTAAAAGAAAGAGTAAAATGAACAATTTAAAACCTTACCTGGACGAGAATGGCCTCCTCAAGGTGGGCGGAAGACTGCGTCACTGTGACCTAAATGAAGATAGAAAACATACGATTATTCTTGATCGTGACAACAACCTTACCACTCTCCTCGTCACCGATGCACACCGGCAAACGCTGCATGGCAGAGTTCAAGTAATGCTCTGTTTCCAACTAGATACTGGATCCTGAAAGCAACGACAAGCAAGCGAGATTAGTTAAATCGAAGACCAAAAAATGTCTCATTTGTGCTAAACTAAACGCTACGGCAAGGCCACAGCAAATGGGTGACCTACCTCGAGTTCGAGTGACACCTGCAAAACCTTTCTGGAACACGGGCATTGACTTCGCAGGCCCATATCAGGTGTTGATTTCTAGAGGCAGGGGAGCCAAAACGCACAAGGCATACATCGCTGTCTTTGTCTGTATGTCGACAAAGGCGATTCACCTTGATTGTTGATTCACCTGTAATTGGTGGGAGATCTCACGTCAGATGCCTTCATTGCATCCTTCCGAAGATTTGTAGGAAGGCGAGGAAGATGCGCTCAGATATGGAGCGACCAAGGACGCAACTTCGTTGGTGCAAACAGGCAACTAGTAGCAGATTGGACTGAGGCTCAACTTCAATTCGAGGGTCCAATCGTCGAGAAGTTAGCAATCGACGGAACAAAGTGGCATTTTATCCCAGCCACACACCCACAGTCCACATATGGGCGGACTGTGGGAAGCTGGGGTGAAAGCGATGAAACATCACTTAAAACGGATCATGACTAGACATATGACCTACGAAGAATTGAGCACCTTGGTATGTCAAGTTGAGGCTTGCCTCAACTCACGGCCTCTAACCATATTGGAGTACACGGACAACGATCACCTGCAACCACTGACCCCCGGTAATTTCCTTATTGGTGAAACACCCATCACTGTGCCGACACCAGACCTCCGAGATATCCCAATGAGCCATTTATCGAGATAGCAGCATCAACAAAGAATATTGACTGACTTCTGGCACAGATGGCAGCAAGAATACCTGTCAAGAATGCGTTCAAAATGGCACCACAAGGTCTGGGAGTTTGACCTAGGACACATTGTCCTAATCAAATCTGATAATTTATCTCGGGTAAATGGATGATGGGACGCATTGTTGAGAAGCACCCAGGTACTGACGGTGTGACGCGTGTGTATTCTGTGAAAATTGGTGATAGTGTAGTGCGAAGGTCATTTAATAAGTTATGTTATTTACCAATAGATATCGATACTTGAATGTGTATGTTATTTGTTTTAATATCGAAATTTAAGATTACTTAAAACTGATTAATTTAACTAAGTAGCTATATTATGTTTTAGATTATCATTTCCACATTGTTAAGTTTATGAGACATTGTGAAAGGGCTATAGACCCTTTGGTTGGCGGTATGTTGAGTAAGATCAATGCATGTGTGAAAGAATGAAGCAAGTACATATGCATGTGTGTGTCGCCATAACATCAATAGAAAATTGTCACCAAAACAGTCGCAAATAAATCAGAATAGTGAAAACACGTATTTTTATTACTCAGAATTCCCACAAGCAAAACTGCACCTTAAACCTATTACACATACTAAGGAAGTTTTACACCAGTGTGTATTTGAAAATGTTTTATTAAAAAAGCCTTTTCTCTAAAGCTACGCTGACATACATTACACCTATAAGGTTTTTTACCAGTGTGTATACGAACATGTATTGTTAAATGACTCTTGTAAAGTCATTTAACAATACATGTTCGTATACACCATGTTGACATACATCACACCTATAAGGTTTTACACCAGTGTGTATTCGAATATGTTTTGTTAAATAACCCTTTTGTCTAAAACAACGCTGACATACATCACACTTATAAGGTTTTTCACCAGTGTGTATTCGAATATGATTTTTTAAATTAATCTTTTTATTAAAACTATGTTGACATACATCACACTTCTAAGGTTTTACACCAGTGTGTATTCGAATATGTTTTGTTAAATTACCCATTTGACTAAAACCACGCTGACATACATCACACTTATAAGGTTTTACACCAGTGTGTATTCGAATATGTTTTGTTAAATCACCCTTTTGACTAAAACCACGCTGACATACATCACACTTATAAAGTTTTACACCAGAGTGTATTCGAATATGATTTTCTAAATTACTCTTTTTATTAAAACTATGTTGACATACATCACACTTCTAAGGTTTTACACCAGTGTGTATTCGAATATGTTTTGTTAAATTACCCATTTGACTAAAACCACGCTGACATACATCACACTTATAAGGTTTTACACCAGTGTGTATTCGAATATGTTTTGTTAAATCACCCTTTTGACTAAAACCACGCTGACATACATCACACTTATAAAGTTTTACACCAGAGTGTATTCGAATATGATTTTCTAAATTACTCTTTTTATTAAAACTATGTTGACATACATCACACTTGTAAGGTTTTTCCTCAGTGTGGATACGAATATGTTTTGTTAAATAACTTTTGTTACTAAAACTACGTTCACATACATCACACTTGTAAGGTTTTTCACCGGCGTGTATACGAATATGTTTTGTTAAATTACCCTTTTCACTAAAACTACGCTGACATACATCACACTTATAAGGTTTTTCGCCAGTGTGTATACGAATATGTTTAGTTAAAACACCCTTCTGACGAAAACTATGCTGACATATATCACACTTATAAGGTTTTTTACCTGTGTGTATACGCATATGATCAATTAAAACACAATGTCTCGCATAACTATTCTGACATACATCACATTTATAAGGTTTTACACCAGTGTGTGTACGAATATGTTTTGTTAAATTACCCTTTTCACTAAAACTACGCTGACATACATCACACTTATACGGTTTTTTACCAGTGGGTATACGAATATGTTTTATTAAATAACGTTTGTTACTAAAACTACGTTCACATACATCACTTATAGGTTTTTCACCAATTTTTGTATGAGTATGTTGTACCATTTTATTTACTCGAACACTCTCAAAACCACGCTGATCACGTTTGTAAGGGTCTCTTAAATAAGTGCCAGGTTTGGACGTACGTTTTGGAGTTGTCCGCGAGTCTGATTTTTCCTTGTTAGTTTGCTCGGCTGTTATTGTATCTTCTAGTTTTGATCTTCGACTGTCTAGTTTTGGTTTCTTCGCAACGGTCGTCCCTGTGATTATAAATCTGGTAAATACAATGTTGGAAGAAGATTGACATGCACAGGAATCAAAATCAGCGCTTTGCATGATTCAAACTAGGACCGAAAAGGAGGAATTTCTGAGATTCTTCTGAAATGACATTGAATAATACACTTTATCACCAGAGACATGAAGTGAGGGGCGTGTGGATAAGTAATAACAGGGTTGATCGATCGGGTTGGGCTATGTTTGTCGCGGTAAGTCCATGGTTCGGTGCCCATTTTAACATACGTATACATAAGAGCTTCGGAAAGCAAGCCGGTTAAGCCCCGAGGCACCGAATGAGTGCCAGCGCGCCCCAACTATCAAGCCGCGGTGTCGCCGAAAAGGCGCACTTGAATCGCGGTATAAATCCCTATTTCTACTCTAAAATAAGGGCTAATCTCGTCTGGAGGCGATTTTACTCTATAGCCTGACGGATATTCTCGTCGACTAAATCATTTAAATCCAAAAATATTCATAGGAAACATTTGAAAAAAAGTTGTAACTGACAGTTCTCTCACGTCAAACGAATGTCTAACTAAGATGGTCGCGAATGCGCGTTCGGAATGTATTTTGTTATTTTTTAACGTTCTCTTGTTTAAATCGACGGGAAGTGGTGCTATTTTCATTATTAAGTAGTTTTTACATCGTGGTGGATAATATTTGCACTAAATAACATCGTATTATACTTGTTTTGACCAACCAACAAAATGTAAACAAAGTGTCTGTGGAAAAGATGAATGTTGTGTTATTTATTAAGAGTTTTGTGTGTGTAATCGCTGGCAAGTCAATAACTCCGCATTTCTATGTAAATAGTACATCATTTTAGATAATATTTGAACTAAAATAGACTGTTTATACATTTTTTTTAACCAAAATATTGTTACGTAATCAAACGGTTAGTACAGTATGTTTATAAAGTCATGATAATAATATTTGAGGAACTAACATTATTCAAAAGTAGGGCAACACTAAATCATAGACATAGAAAGTCATCGGCTGTTATCGACTTGTTTTGTAATTCGTTATCTATTGCATTTTTTATTGCTTTTCAAATCTACGTGGATAAAACTTCGAAGAAACGTGTTAATTAAATATGAGGAAAACGTATCAGCAATGTTTTTTAGAACACCGAGCTGGACAAATTTGATAAAATTTGGATGATACGAGGAAACGACTGAAAGTTCTTAGAAAATCAAAAACTGAACAAACTAGCAAGATATTAGTTTTATGATATCTTTTCAAAATAGGGGTCCATTTACATTAATACATCGCTGCATCCGATTGAACGACTGAGAAAAGCACTTTGCCCACTCGTCCTTAGGGCTCTCTTCGACGGCATTTTGAAGCGCAGCCACTGCTTCCTCGGCGTCCATAAAACGTTTTTCTCGAAGTTTTTCTTTTATTTTCGGAAATAAATAAAAATCGCAAGGTGCGAGGTCGGGGCTATAGGGCGGGTGACCCAATAATTCCACGTCTGATGTCACCAGGTAGTCGAGTGTTTGCTTGGCGGTGTGCGAAGAGGCGATGTTGTGGTGAAGGAGGATCCTATTGCGAAATCGTTTCTCCCGAACTTTTTCCAAGACAAGTGGCAAACAATTGTTAGTGTACCACTCTGCAGTAACTGTTTTTCGGTCCTTTAAAATTCCATTTGTTGCCATTGACGATTTAGGTGACATAGTGCCACGATACAAAGTTAATTGTGTGGCACTTAATCGAGTTAATTGAATCGCGCACGTAGCGACGAAGGGTGTGCGTACTTTCGACAACGGATCGTGTATTTTGGATAAAAAAAATGGCTTCGACGGTAAAGTGCATATCGTGCAATATTGTAATAGACGAGTTGTTAGCATATGTGCAAAATAAAATATCAGTCATTGATGAAGACAGTTTGACCAGAATATGTGTGTCGGCTTTTAAAAGTGAAGAAATAAAACGATCGAAATCGTTACTTTTTGAATCGCTGCCGGCGGGTAAGCGAAAAATCTTGCGTAAAAGGCAAGGGAAACAAAACCGAGACGTTGAGGATATGATATCTCTTTTCAAGGGAACTGATCCGGAGGTGATGCCGGTGTTTGTAGCCCGTGATTAGGAAAAGCTACCACCGGTAACCTTTGACCATCTCGACGTCACGAAATTGTTAAAGGATATTTTGATCCTCCAAACAGAACTGAGAGACATAAAATCTAAGTATGTTAGTTCGGATCAGCTAGAGGAAGTTAAGCGGGCGATAGAAAATGTGATTACTACATCGGATCAGTCGACTCCGAATAAATATCTATATCGGGATATGAGGATAAATACGAAGCGCGGTGCGTATCTGGATAGTGGACCTATGGGACTTTCACATCTCGACGCCACAGTTACAGATCATAATAATACGATATCGTCTTCACCTAGAAAAACTCCAGCACCGAGAGGCGCACAGTCATCACAAAATGACCCGCAAGTTGTAAAAGTGAGCGGTGTCAGCGAAGCGCCTACGACGCAAGCGGCAGGGGCGCTGAAGCTAGGGCCCGCGAGTCGAGATAATGGCTCACAGATCGTGACGTCCGCCGATCAGCAGTTAGCTGCGGCTTCAAGTAACGCGTACGTAGCTAATGAGAATGTGATTAACGATAAGCAAACTCAAAATAAATCTTTTGCGGAGATGGTGAAAACATGCATGGAACATGCGTGCATGGAAATTGGTACAGCATCGAAAACATAAGGTGAACTATCGTTATCTAGGCAAAATGGGAATGTCAAACGATACGGACTGTAAATTCAAAGCCGCAGACAGGCAGGTTCCTATGTTTATCACCAAAGTGCATAACGATACTACGGAAAGTGATGTTACAGATTACATATACCGAAAAACAAACGTTGTGATTAAATTAGAGAAAATATCTTCTCTAAGAGACAAATATCATAGTGTATACAAGTTTTTTATCTCGGAACAAAAGCTGTCTACATTCTTAGATGACAAACTTTGGCCCCAGGGCATCATATTTAGGCGATTCACAAACTTCAAGCAAAAGAATGCCAGCGGGGGGAGCAACACTGATAGCGGCCCTTCCACGGAACATTATGTTAAAAAGCAACAGTCATGATACGGAGTGTCCGCTGGTAATCGGCCCATTGCCCTCTAATGATGGATAAAACTATCTACAAGTTTGCTAGTTATAATGGCAAAAATGTGAAGAGCGCCGTTAGCGATATACGACGTTTATGTGACGAGTGTGTTGTGATTGCACTACAGGAAACTTGGCTGCTGCCGGAAGAGTTGGCGTATCTGAATAGCATAGATAGCAGATTTAGTTGCAAGGGGTCATCAGCTGTAGACACGACGGCGGGCCTACTGCGCGGTAGGCCGTACGGCGGCACTGCGCTGCTGTGGAATACCAGTGTGTTTCCTAGTGTTACAGTGATTAAGTGCGATAATCCACGAGTGTGTGCAATCCGTGTGAATACAGCCGCTAGTCCATTTATAGTAGTGTGTGTTTATATGCCGACAAACAAGTCCGATAACCTTACAATGTTTACTGACTGCATGGGAACTGTAAGTGCTATTAGTAATGATTATGAAAACGAACCTATTTTTGTACTAGGGGATTTTAATGCCCATCCCGGTGAATTATTTTTTAATGAATTAAACATTTTAAGTAATGAATTTAAATGGGTAGGGAATTTAATTGATGTAAATAAGTTAGGATTCACTTCGGAGACTTTTACCTACATAGATCAGGCTTGTGGGTCTAGACGCTGGCTTGATCATTGTGTTGTGTCACAATCGGCCGCTATGTCTGTGTGCAATGTGTATGTTGATTATGACGTAATGTGGTCAGATCATTTTCCCATTATTTGTGAATGTAAGTTGCAAGGTTTGACTCCTTTAAGAAGTGGGACACGTATATCTAATAATAAAATTGTGTGGGGGGAGAAAACATCTGACCAAGTTAGTCAATATCGAATGGAATGTCATAAACGTCTCAGACTTATTCAAAAGTCATTTATTCAAACTAGGCTGAAAATCAGCACTTTTCGAACGTCAACTACATAAGACAGTCCCCCAAAACGCCCACCCTTCACCACTTCCTAGTGCATTAGCTGGGAAGAAGTGGCGCAACAAACTCCTCAGCTGCACAGCTGTCTGTTCAGTTAGAAGAACAACAAAAAAAAGATTCTATATATATTCAAAATAATTAACATTACGCAACACAAAACATTATTTCAATTATTAGCCATATGTTAGCTAGCACACGCCAATATACCAGACAAAATCATCGAGAACAGCTACGCTCAGGCAGAGATAAAAAAAAATACGTAAACAGAACTTAATATCTAAATAAAACCCCCCAGGCATTAAGGGCGTGCCCGCTTACATATAGTTGTAACTGGAAGTTATAAATGATAAACTAGGACCATCGAGGTAAAATAAATAAACAAACAGTTAATTACTAATAACAATAAATAATATGATCAACTGTCGAGGTCACTAGCTAACCACATATTGCAATACAACTCATAAAAATAAAACATTGTGATGAGTAGATTATGTCAACAATAAATTAAATTTAAATAACTTGACTTATAAAGTCAAATAAAATAAACAATTATATAAACTCATATAACTTGTCAGTAAGTAAGCTGGAGAAAGAACATAAACATTGTCTTGAGTTAATCACAGCGACCAACTATTCTTATCATTTAAGTAGTCGTTGATAGAATAGTATGCCTTTGAACAAAGCTTGGATTTTACTTTCGTTTTAAACGCATTAAAAGGCAAATCTACCAGAGAAGAGGGTAGCTTGTTATAAAAATTTATACCAAGCCCAACAAATGAGTTATGAACCTTATGAAGCCGGTGAAAAGGAGCTCGTAGTTTGTCCTTATTTCTAGTGTTAACATTGTGAAAATCACTGTTTTTAGTGTATAAGTGCATATTTTGCCTAATATATAAGATATTGGCGAAGATGAATTGAGATGCCACCGTGAGGATACCAATATCTTTGAAAAAATCTCTCAAAGAAACTCTGGCACCTAGCTGGTAAATAGCTCGAACAGCTCGTTTTTGAAGGACAAATATATTTTGAATATCAGCAGCTTTGCCCCACAGCAGAAGACCGTAGGACATAACGCTATGAAAATAACTAAAATAGACTAAACGAGCTGTATCGACGTCAGTGTATTATCTTACTTTCCTGACGGCGTAGGCGGCCGAACTGAGCCTTCCCGCTAGGCTCGATATATGTGGGCCTCACTGAAGTTTGGCATCTACTGTTATGCCCAGAAAAACTGCCGAGTTTATGGATTCAAGCACCTCTTTATCTAAGACGATGTTGGGACCTAGATTTCTAACATTAGGTAGGGCGAACTTAACACATTTCGTTTTTTTAGCATTTTGAACTAGGTTATTTGTCGTAAACCAATCCGTAACCATTGAGAGTGCACTGTTTACATCGTCAAAATCTTGTCTATTCCTGTCTACTTTAAAAATAAGAGAGGTATCATCTGCAAACAGTACAACGTCACAGATACCCTTTAAATAGAATGGTAGGTCATTGATATACACTAAGAACAAGAAAGGACCCAGTATTGAGCCTTGAGGTACACCTAACTGAACTGGTAGCCCGGAAGATTTTACACCATTAACATCTACACATTGGGGCCTATTATGTAAATAAGAATTTATAACGTTGAGAGCTTCGTTTTGCACACCGTAATGAGACAGTTTACGCAAAAGCGTGTCATGGTGCACGCAATCAAAGGCTTTGGAGAGATCACAGAAAACCCCAATAGCATTTTGCGAGTTCTCCCATGAGTTAAATATGTGTTTCAGCAGAGCAACATCCGCATCTGTAGTCGAACGACCTTTTGTAAAGCCATATTGTTCATTATGAAGGAGGCTATTTAAATTAAAATGTCTTAGCAACTGCTTGAGTATTAACTTTTCAAATATTTTGCTAAATGCTGGTAAGATAGAAATAGGCCTGAAATTGCCAACGTCATTTTTATTACCTGATTTAAATAATGGTATGATTTTACTATTCTTCATGAGGTCAGGAAAAGTTCCTAAATCATCACATTTATTAAAAGTAACAGCTAGATAGGGGGCTACGATGTCTATTATATTACTTAAAAGTTTAATGGAGATGCCCCAGTAATCACCCGTGTTTTTAGATTTGAGTGTGTTAAAAACATTAACTACATCACGAGGCGTTACACGTTCGAAGCTAAATAAGGTACTACATTTAGTCACACTACTATGCAAAAGGTTTTCAGATTTAGACGGGGACGAATTCAAGGAGCGAGTCGTAGTTATAGGTATGTTGGCAAAAAACTCATTAAATGCCTCGGCTACGTCGGCAGCTGTATTAACAAATTTATCGTTCACCATAATCTCAAGTTGTTTTTCATGTCTAACCGACTTAACCGTTTCATTTTTAATAATTTTCCAAGTGGTTTTTACTTTATTATTAGATTTTTTAATTGTATCGCTTAAAAATTTAGATTTAGCAAAAGCACAAATATTTTTAAATAATTTTGAATAATTTTTGTCGTACTCTAAGAAAGGAGTATCAAACCTGTATTTTTTCAAACCATATAACTCGTATAGTGTCGCTCTACTTTTATAAATACCTGGAGTAGCCCATTGATTAAAGCCAGCGGAGGTGCCATTAATGTTAATGGTTTTGGTCTTAAAAGTAGATTGGTACCCTTTTTGCACAACATCAAAAAGGGCTCCATAAATTTCATTAGGATTCTCGTGTTCTACTATAGATGGTGTAATTCTGTGAGCTATATTGTTTTTAAATTGATTTTCCTACTGAATTTGAAATGTGTAGTGATCGGTATTGTAATGACCCTACTCATATCTTACTGATTGATAAACTGTACTCTGACATCGTGCTTGCCTTAACCCAGGCATCGGTGGAAGGGGGGGGGAGGCAGGCGTAAGTGGAATAAGCGTCAACCTAAGACCATTGTTGGATGGAATAAATTTGTGAGCGAAAGTCATGGAGCGGCCAGGTCGAGTTTTCGGGAATGGTTATTGTGTGGTAGTCCTTCCACAGGTGACATGTATAAAAAGATGTGCGAAACCAGAAAAATATTTAAGTCGCGTTTAAAATCGTGTCAGAACCATCAAGACCAATTAAAAATGGATATTCTGGCAGCTAAGCATAGCACGAAAGATTTCGGTGGTTTCTGGAAAAATACCAACCTTTTGAGGAGTCGGCCTGGTCTTCCCGTGAGTGTAGACAGTACGAATGATTTAAAAAGCATCGTTGATAAATTTAAAAATATCTTTGGTGTTAGGTCACCGTTGGGACCATCTTCATCTCAGAAAACGGGAGGGGTGAGTGGGGAAAATGTTGTTACTAGAATCTCGACTAAGGATGTATCAATGGCGGTAAAATCAATTTGTAATGGCAAATCCCCTGGTCATGACGGATTAAGTGTGGAATACGTACAGCACGCTGGGCCTCATATGTGCAGAGTGTTATCTATGTTGTACAACTTTTGCATCTCACACTCATACCTACCAACCGACATGATGACTGTCGTAGTGCCAGTAGTAAAAAACAAAGCGGGAGATTTATCAGATATATCTAACTATAGACCTATTTCGTTGGCCACAATAGTTGCTAAAGTGTTTGACAGCATTCTTAATAAACAACTAAATAAATACCTAAAGTTACACGATAATCAGTTCGGGTTTCGGCCGGGACTGTCTACAGAAACTGCAATATTGTGTTTTAAGAGTGCTGTTAAATACTATACTGATAGAAAAACATCCGTGTACGCTTGTTTCCTCGACCTTTCCAAAGCCTTTGACCTGGTTTCATATATATATATATATATCTTGTGGAATAAAATGAGATCTTCCCATATACCGAACGAACTTATCAACGTCTTTAAGTGAAGTGGCGGGCACGTTGTCGGACCCGTATAGGTTGGAATATGGGGTGAGGCAGGGGGGGTTAAGCTCTCCCTCCATTTTTAACCTGTACATCAATGGGCTGATCGAGGCGCTCAGCGAGCAACATATAGGTTGTCACATAGATGGCGTCTGTTTTAATAACTTTAGCTACGCGGACGATATGGTGCTGCTGAGCGCCTCGGTCTGCGGACTCAGAAGGCTGATGAGTATCTGTGAGGGTTATGCAGCTAATCATGGACTGCTGTATAATTTAAAAAAGAGTCAGTCTACCGTTTTCTAGGGTAGACTTAGAAAAGTAACAGAAATGCCACCAATTAAACTGAATGACTCACCTTTAGAAAGGGTAGACGAGTTTAAGTACTTAGGCCACCTAGTGACACCTACACTGAAAGATGATACGGACATTGAACGGGAGCGGAGGGCGCTGTCGGTCAGAGCGAATATGGTAATCCGTAGGTTTGCTAGGTGTACAACTGAGGTTAAAATAACTCTTTTTAGAGCATACTGCACCACAATGTACACCTGCAGTCTGTGGTCTGACTACACGCAAAAATCGTACAGTGCTCTTCGTGTCCAGTTTAACAACGCGTTCAGGATGATGTTGGGGCTCCCCCGCTATTGCAGCGCATCGACGATGTTTGCGGAAGCCCGCGTTGATTGTTTTAACGCAACAATGCGCAAGCGAAGCACTTCGCTGGTGCGGCGCGTGCGAGGGAGCGCCAACTGCATGCTGGCCGCACTCGCGGGAAGGCTGGATAGTGCCATTATAACTCACTGCTGTAAGCGGCACGTGGC
Source organism: Agrochola lota (assembly GCA_947364205.1). NCBI lineage: Eukaryota > Metazoa > Arthropoda > Insecta > Lepidoptera > Noctuidae > Agrochola > Agrochola lota. Next base: position 10,943,566 of record OX376248.1, on the reverse strand, counting down.
GCGCTTGGAGGTATAAAATTTATATTTCCAAGCGTGTTACGTGTCGCTTTCTTTCCTTCTTTCGTTGACGAACAATGATATTGGAATTTAAATACGAATTTTTTAATGAATTTTGATTGTAATTGTAATTTTTAATTTTATTTTATTTTAATTTTATTTTAATCTTAATTTTATTTGTAAATGTTATGCCAACCTATATTGTTATTATGAGTCTATGTTACTTGAATAAAAATGATTTGAATTTGAAAGAATTGTTGCGTAATGACCTGTGCTTCCGAAGAAGGAGGCCAGCATCTTTTTTCCCAGGTTTCGACCTCACTTCACTTTAGTTGGCAACTCCTCGGAAGGAAACACCCAGACAGCAGACTGTCTCTTAGTTTCAGGATCATAACAATAAATCCAGCTTTCGTCACCCGTAAGTACGTCGAACACAGCATTGAGTCACCTCCGTTAAATCTTTGAACCATTTCACGACACCAATCAACACGACGGAGTTTTTGGGACTGTGTCAAATTATGAGGTATCCACCGGGCACAAAGCTTCCTGACCGCTAAATGTTCATGGAGGATTTTGTGCACTGGACTCATACCGATGCCTAATCTTGTCCGAATCTGCTGATAAGTCACTCTTTTGTCAGACTCTATCATACGCTGCACAACACTGATGTTATGTTCAGTCATCGCCGTAGAAGGCCGTCTCTCACGCAGATCATCGGTGAGATTAGTGCGACCACGTTTAAACTCATTAATGCAGTTGTAAACAGTGGCACGAGATGGGGTTTCATCGTGAAAGGCCAATCGAAGTCTAGCATAACTTTCGTGTTGACTTAAATGACATCGAAAGTCATAAAAAATCATTGTACGAACATTTTCTCGCGTTAAATTCATGCTGACGTGACACAGATAATTTTCAATTTGCCGCCAAATCGTAAACAAATGACAAATGAATAAAATACATACACAATAATATTGGCAAAGAGTTCCATTTTCAAAATTTGAACTAATTTTTTTATTATATCGTTTACCAGTGGCCCGTTCTAAAAACTTTCAGTGTAGCCCTCTTATTTATGCTCGAACAGCTGCTATGACAGGTATGTAATCGTGTTACTGTCTGTTTTTTATCTACCAGAATTTACAAATTTACTAGATATACGATTTTAAGGCTAAAATAAGGATTGTTTACATTGCGCATAATAGGTTAGAAGAGAGCCGGGAGAACAATGCGTGCCATGTCCAGGAGTACCGCTTTGCCTATGGCTTAATTGCCAAGAGCCTCGACCAACACCTAAGGAGGCTCTCGTTGGGCAGCTGGATTAAGGGCTTGATTCACTCTTAATCCAGCTGCCCAACGAGAGCCTCCTTAGGTGTTGGTCGAGGCTCTTGGCAATTAAGCCATAAGCTGATACGACTATCGGCACAATGAACGCTGAGTCCACATCCCACATGTCGACAACCTCGCGAGCCAAGTCAAGATACTTGATTTGTTTATCTTTCTCAGCTTTCACGAGGTTCCCGTCATGCGGGACCGATATGTCAATAATCACTGCGCGCTGCTCTCTTCGATCCACCACCAATAGTGGTGGTTCGATCAGGATTATTTGCAACAATAGTCCTGTCAGTAATTTATTTATTTATTTATTTATTTATTGGTAAGGCACCTCAAAGACTTACTCACTAAAACATACACATACAAAAATCACATAAAGTTTTAGGTATTGTGAATTCGTCACTTACAGAAATGCACAGCACTAGTAGAGAACTTAATGATTAAAGGACGGTTTAGTTATAGTTAGTTGATTAAGTTACAAATTAAAAAGAAAAATTAAATAATTATGTTCACAAATATGATGGAAAGTACAGAAATATTTAATTAAATAACAAAAAAGACCTTCAATTTTATTAATAGGCGGCTTGTGTCGCACAGAGGTCTTGAGACTCCGACCTGGTTAAAAGTCTCGTACGGAATTGACGAAAAGGGTAAGAGAATATGTCGATGCTATTGGTTCGTGAATGTAATAATGGATCGATCCCAGTACAATGTTATATTTCCATTTTCTACAACTGGATCGGGCACATACCTGTAGTATGGCACTTTCGATTCCGCAAGGCTTTATTTCAGGGCAAGTTGCTAATGGATAATCCTGGTTGTGTCTATTCAAGTACTCTTCGTTAGCTTGTCGAGAACACCCGGAGATAATGTGCTGGATTGATTCTCTCGGACGGTGTCTATCCCGATAGATGTCAACCGTGCCGTCCTTCACAATGAATCTCCGGTAATTGTTCATCATCATAACTTCGTCCATAATTGCAGACAAAACCTTCGGTTTTCCCAAAGGGGTCACCAAAACGCAGTCAAGCTACGGACGCTCGTAATTCTACAAATTTAATTTTCAATCATTTTAAAATAAATATTTGTAAAGATATTAAAGAAAAATTACGAAAAGTGACAGTTTCTGCCCTCTGGTCGTGTTCTAAATCGATAAATGTTCATGATTTAAGGTTTTACAGTAAGATTTAGAAACTAAGATTTAATTTATTGTGGATTTATAAATTCAAAATACGTTGCGCAACATAATTCTCAAAAAAACATTGCTCAATTATAGCTTCCGCCTCGCCATTTTTAACGGGAAGTATTAAAAATGTTTATTACGTTCCATTTTATCCTGAAATTACCTTTAAAGAGTGTGAATAATAACTATAACCCGCTTATTTTAAATCAAAGGAATGTATGTAATTGCGTATAAAATACGACAGTAATACTAACATATTTTTGTGTACACATAAAAGTGTTTTTATTTTGAATACCCACTTCTTAAAATGTAGGTAAGTATTTATTATTTCTTTGACATGACATTGACATATATTTTTTTATTTTCTGCTTGCTTTGCTCGCATTGCAGTTCCAAGTTGCATAAAAGCGTTCCTTGCTAACTGTGTGATTATTTTGTAATATTGATATTTTCTTTTAACGACCTACCAAACGGACTGACATCATACGAGTATATCAGTTCATATAGGATTCTGTTTTATTTTTCTATTTGGATATTATGATGAGGAGCACCAATTTTGGCATCGCTGTGCAGCGGATTCGCAGACATATAGTGTCAAGGCTGTTTTTACCCTTGCAAGTGAGATTCGCTCGATGGTTACGAAATCAGGTACGCCTATTACGGCAGTGACGTAAACCTGCAGTGAAGGCAATATATTGACCAATTGTGTTATAATTCGAAAAATACAATGATATTTGCTATTGTTCCATTTCCCATTAGATCGATATGCTTGTCACGACTGTTATAATTAATTGAATACCACAGCTGCTGACAATAAGAGATTGTTAGGTCATACAATGGTCTGCCGTGGATGTGATATCTCAGTTGGGCTCTGATATCCAAGAGGCCGACGTTTCTATACTGTTCCAGTGGACAGCCCTTTAGTACCCCGGGGTTATTTCCAATGATAATAATTATCAGGTAAATTATTTATTACCCGACTACGTTTTTATTATAAGTAGGTAAAGTCTGAAAGAAAATGGCAAAATGAATGGGACAGATCCCACAAAACTAGATTCGTCTATCTAGTTTTGTGGGATCTGTCCCATGGCGATGGATACGGCGATCACGGAACGAGTGTTTTTCATGTAAAAACTCAACATAAACATAACATCACGCCAGCGATTCCCGAAGGATTTGAGCGTGGTGAACCTATTGTTTGTGCAGCACATTTCACCAGTTATGTTAAGACATTTGTAATAAAATGTATTTTAATCATATTTTCAGGATATGAAAACAATTTATGCATATCATTGCTTTGGGTTCGAACGAATCGACGCCAGATTCATGACTCATCAAGGGACTTACAAGAGGATGTTGTTACATCCATTGAACATGGATCATCAACACCGCCGCCACCAATTCTCTACAACCAACTCCGGTTGTTGCTGTCATGTCATGACGCTAGGTATCTTGGCTGGGCAAGGCATCAATATAACCTGCTAGCACAAGCGTCATTTTTGGACAATGTTTTGGTGTCTCGCGAAGACAGTTATTTTTGAAGTGAAACTTCTATATAGACGGGGTGTATTAGGATGTTTCTGTCACGAAAAAGCGTTACGGCAGCGGCGGAGGGAGAGAATAGATTGGAATCTCAAGTTAATATTGAACCGATTAAAAAAATTCTTTCACTGTTGGGAAGCTACACTATCCCCGGGTGACACAGGCTACATAATATTTTCAAAAAAAATTGGGACCCTTACTAAAACTCCAATAATGTAACCCAAGGTGTAAAAAAATTACCTAAAATATTCTTTAAATCGCGTGCGCTGCGAAAACTATTGATGATAGAATAAAATGATGTACAACGACTTTGCAGAACAAATCATAATTTACAAAAAGTGTCGTGACAGCATGGACAGCATGGAGTGTGCGATTGTCGCAACCCAGCCCTGGGCACGCCACAATTGCGGCGATAAGTCCCCTCTTTGAGGAGTGGCTTGAGAGGCGCCATGGCGTCCTCACCTTCCGCCTGACGCAGGTCCTCACCGGACACGGTTGTTTCGGGAGGTTCCTGTTCCGCATAAGGCGGGAGGAAACGCCCGGGTGTCACCACTGTGTGGATCGCCCGGAGGACACGGTGGAGCATACGGTGGAGGTCTGCCCGGCTTGGGCGGAGCACCGAGGCGAGTCCTCACAGAGGCGATCGGCGGCGGCGATCTCTCGCGTCCGGCCCTGATTCAGGCCATGGTTCGGAGCGAGAGTGCATGGGAGGCCGTCACCTCCTTCTGCGAAGCAGTTATGTTCGCGAAGGAGGAGGCGGAGCGCGCGAGGGAGATGCAAGCTGCACGCCCTCGTGGCCCTAGTCGCCGCAGGAGACGCCCCGGGAGTCGGGAGTCGAGAGCCGACTTCCGGCCACCGTAGGCGCGGGCTTGCGGACGGTGAACAATGGGCAGCTCGCCGTCCGATAAGGACTAGGCCCGTGTCGACGGCGCGTTGTGTTCCACGCGCGCCTCAAAGAGATGTCAGCACCAACCGACGGGGTCGAAAGACCAATGCCTGCTGGGGTTGCGGGTTTGTCCGAAAGGGATATCGCGGCCCCGGCACACAGGCAACGGAAGGAACACGGGTGGGTTTTAGGCAGTAAAAGTCTGACACACCCTCTCGCTCTGCCCAGAGTGGGAGAAGTCATTTGATGATTTCCCATCCTCAAAAAATAAATTAAAAAAAAGGTGTAAAAAAATTACCTAAAATATTCTTTACATCGCGTGCGCTGCGAAAACTATTGATGATAGAATAAAATGATGTACAACGACTTTGCAGAACAAATCATTATTTACAAAAAGTGTCGCGACAGCATATGTCTATTATAGTTATGCCACAGTAAGTGGTTTTTTATTTCAAAAATTTAATTGAAATGCCGCCGCTAGAAAAGGCTCTTTGTATCTTGGGAAAAATCCTTATCAAAATAAATTACTTCATATTCAAGACCTTTATATAACTTTTTGAATTATTCAATTCGAAAAATATCACGAGTTAAAAAAATTAAGTATTAGAAAAAAGTTGCGTGGTAGCCGCTCACCCCGCTCGGCTAACTAGGCAGCACGTTATACAATGTAGGCGTCACTGGGGGTACGGGCCGTACGGGAGGGGAGTCAATGTCAAGAAATGAAGTGCCGTAGGCAGCGTAGGTAGCGTAGGTAGGGTAGGTAGCGTAGGTAGGGTGGGTAGGTAGGGTAGGATAGATAGGTAGATAGGTAGGTAGGTGCGCTGTAGATTAGTACTGAGTGCTACCCGTGCGAAGCCGGGGCGGGCAGCTAGTTGATTATAAAGCAGATGAGCCGAATGAAGATTGATGACGAAAGATGTGCATTTGTTAATGTTCCTTTGTATGTGTATAAGTTTAGAGTAGACTATTGATGTTTTTTTTTTGGTTCCGGATTGAATCCAGTTTTTTTGTTTGATAAAATAAAATGTTTAAATAAAAAATGCATTTAATAAAATGTACGTAACCTAACCAAATCATAATTTGCAGTAAACCTGCGAAAAAAAAATCTAAATGTGTGCTGGGACACATATTAGAAGTGAAACTTCAACGGACAAGTGGAAAAACGAATCGCAACGGACAAGTGGAAAAACGATTGTCAACGGACAAGTAGCAAAACGAATCGCAACAAAATTTTAACTTGAAGTTTTACGGGCAGATTGTTAATGTACTTGTCCAATTTGAAAACTTGCCCGTACAACTTCAAGTTAAAATTTTGTTGCGATTCGTTTAGTTTTTTTTTAAATCATTTTATTTAAGTATGTACCAACAATAAAGGAATTTGTTTGGCAATAAATACGTTGTTTTATTTATTTTAATCCCAATTCAATACCAACAAGTATGTAAATATAAATAATATTATGGGTATTGAGGATAGAAACCAAAATACGGGATTAAAGATGATAAAAATATAATTTTATGTGTATTTATGTGTACAATAAAGAATAGGAACACTTTGAGATTTAATTTAAAAATGTTAAGCACTTATTTAATAGTTATAAAAATAGGTGCTTTACATTTTTGTTGCACAAATAGAATTTACAAAAAAACTTCAGAATCTGATCTCAGACCAACAAAATATTAAATCTTTCACTAACCTCACAAAGGCATACTACCAATTACTACCTGTGATTTCTCACAGATGGCGTTATAATAAAAAAAACTTAACCTTATTTTGACCAGTTTCTGACTCCCACGTAAGTTCCTGACTCATTAAACTTATTAATTGATAAACTATAAAATATGACGATTATAATAATATACCAATCATTACTGAACATTGGTTTTGACTACCTAGGCAATCGTCCATTGCCCCACCAGACATGTCCTTTGTACGCACAATGCGTACAAAAGACATCATTCCAGTTTCGAACATTTTGTACCCAAAAACAAAAGTGCCGTCCGACCAGAAAAAAAAAACGGTTTTCTTATGGGAAATAACACCCTCAACTCTTTATACTATTACAGTGAGAATATACAATTAACCCTTCCGCTGCTATTTAAGTTTGAAAATACTAAAAATCATATTTTGACTTTAAATGTTTCGAGCATTAGGTACATTCAAACGAGAAACAACCTAACTTAGGTCTTCATCATCATTATTTCAGCCGGAAGACTTCTACTGCTGGACATAGGCCCTCCCCAAACATTGCCACTTCGACCGGTTCTGTGATTCTCGCATCCAGCAGATTCCTAGACCGCAAGAACCTCCACCTCGTGGGAGGCCTTCCAACACTTCGTCTTCCGGTACACGGTTACCACTCCAGAACCTTCCAGCCCCATTGGCCATCTGGTCTGCGAGCAATATGCCCTGCCCAGTGCCATATTAGTTTGGCAATTCTTCGGGTTATGTCGGTTGCATTGGGCCCATCTCTTCATTTCTGAGTCAATCACGTCGTCAGGGAAACTCCAAGCATAGCCCTCTCCATTGCCCTTTGGGCAATTTGCAGCATTCTAATGAGGCTCATTGTTAGCGCCCACGTTTCAGCTTCATAGGTCGTTACTGGCAACACGCACTGGTGACGATTGCGGGATGTGAGAAGAGAAGATATTGCATAGGTTCCCGAAACCTGCCCAGCCGAGTCAGATTCAACGATTGACTTCTTTCTCGAAATTTGACCCACATAACTGGACAGTTTGTCCCAGGTAAACGTAGTCATCCACAACATCGAGTGTAAAGTCTTCGATCTTCATGAGGGTGGATGTTACTTGGGCATTTGACATGAACTTAGTTTTATCCATGTTCATTTTAAGACCTCTGGCGGAAGCTCTACTGAGGTCATCGAGCATTGTACTGAGGTCCTCCGAAATAGTAGAGTTACTACTATGTCGTCGGTAAACCGAAGGTAAGTGACGTAGTTGCCATTGAAGTTTATGCCTGATTTTTTGGTACTTTCAAACTGAAATAGCAGCCAGGGGGTTAATTGTAGACTTTCGTTGTAGTAGTAAAAAGTGTTCAGTATGTTATTCCCCATAAGAAAACAGTTTTTCTTTCTGGCCGGCACATAAATTTTAGGGTACGAAATGAATGACGTCCTTTAGATTTGCAGTTGGAATTTAAGGGAGAACATGTTTTTCAACTACACTCAGGGGCACATTTAACCGTCCACCCATATCAAATCCCTTATCGTTTGTTTAAGGTAACTTACGCATTGACTATTAGGCGTTACTTCATAACTGGGTATATTTGCAATAAACAAAACAATCATATCCGCGTTTTGTTTATTTCTGTGGTTTTTATTCAACAATTATCAGTTAAGTCGAAATTTGATATTCTCGCCGCTCGTTTTGTGTGAAGGATACATTTGTTTTAAAACTTTGTGATACCAGTTCTTCGAATAAAACCGAGGCTTTTTTTTTTTTTTTACAGCTAAAAATATGCCACTGGACGCAGCTGAAGCAGCCAGGACTGTGGCACTTGCAGACGCTGGGTTTAGCCAGGGTCGGATTGGACGAATGCTTGGATATCCACGAACCCACTATACAAGATTCTATCCGGCGTTACAGAGAGACCGGTTCTTACACAAGAAGGTCAGGGCAAGGTCGTGGAAGGTGTACATCAGAGAGAGATGATCGTTACAGTCTTGAACGTTCTTCGAAATCGGTTCATAACGGCTTCTGAGACTCGTAACCGCTTGTTTGAGGTACGAAATGTAAGTGTGAGCTTAAGAACAATAAAAAGAAGGTTAGCAGAGAGGGATATGAGAGCATTTTGACCAGCTCGAGTCCCAGAACTGACCACAACTCACAGAAGAGCGAGACTTGGATTTGCTTGAAAACACTTAAATTGGACTTCGGAACAATGAAAGGCCGTTCTCTTCTCTGATGAGTCAAAAATCGCTTTACGAGGTCCTGATGGACGTCAGCGCGTGTAGAGACGCCGTTGTTCAAGGTTCGCTGAATGTGCTGTGAAACAGTGGGCGAGTACGGTGGAGGCTCGATAATGGTGTGGAGTGGCTTTGTTACAACGCCCGCACAGAGTTGGTCATCTTCGTTAGAGGCAACGCTAATGCTCACAGGTACGTGACAGAACTCCTAGAATCACATGTGCGTAATTCATTGGCGATAAAAAAAAAATTAATGTACGACAACGCTCGTGCACACACCGTTAGAGTTGTCACCGATTACTTGGACGCCGTCAATATTCAGCGATTACCATGGCCAGTTCGGAGTCCTGACCTGAACCCGATAGAGCATGTATGGGACAACCTGAAAAGATGGTTTCGAAGTCGTACACCAGCTCATACGACCATCAGTGAGCTAAAAACTGCAGCTGTTGAGGAGTGGGATACCATTCCTCAAAGCGACCCCCAAGACATAATGGACGGGCTTTCAAATCGATTGCAAGAGGTCATCAGGGCCAGAGGAGGAAATACGCATAATTAATCCGATAATTTCGAGCACACAATTTTTTAAAATTAACGTTTTGCTAATTTAAATTTTTGTACGAAAACTACATATTCTCATTTTATTTATTTTTTGTCTTTATTAAACCATTTCAAACCTTGCACATATTTTATTTTATTTTGTAAAGGTTCACCCAATGTATGATGATATTATAACAAAAAAAATAATTAAATTACGATAGAATTTTGAAGAAATTGACAAAATGTGGGTGGCCGGTTAAACGTGCCCTTGAGTGTATATTGTTAAGTTTGTTGGGATAAATTCATCCTAACTACGGAACCCTTCATTGTGCTTGGTCCGCACGCACTTGGACGGTTTTCAATTAGTCAATAGTTAATCAATAATCAAAACTTTAAGAAAGGATGATGGGCAAAAATTTATGTAACCTGTTACCCGCTCCAACAGCAATATTTTTTATATGACTAGAAAGGTTTTTTGATGTATAATAATAGGTACTTTAGCGCTTGTTTTGTTTTTTTGTCGGTTTAGAGTTATTTTGAATCCAATTTTTTATTGATTATTTCTATTAATTGTTCACTAATGCTGAACGGTTTTGTGAGGGACTGCCACCATAAAATTTGGTTGTATCATCTCCATCATCATCAATTTCATCATCTAGGTCATACTATCCTAACTAATGTAATAAATGCGAAAATGACTTTGTTTGTTACCCTTCACGCTAAAATGGCTGCATAAATTTGGATGACATTTGGCACATGCGTAGACCGTGACCTGGATTAGGACATGACACTTTGTAAAATATTATATTATTTTAATTATTGTGAATGTGAGGAATGAAAGGATATTTTTTTATTAATTTTTTTCTCCTTCATTTATTTTTTCTTTCTCAGTTAGTTTTAATGATGGTCTGACAGTTTGGGTAGTTGATGCGGCCTAACCAAATATCCTTTCTTTGGTATTGTTCGTCGAGTTGAGCTCCTTAAGTTCTGAGTTGAGCTCCACTATTACAGACAAATGCTTGCACTGACTGGACAGGTCCACTCAAATCTGTGTGGTTCTTTCCCCAAAATACCATTTAAGACACTAATCTACATGGTTCTCATATGGCTTGACCAAGATTATGTATGGACTTTAAAAGAGACTGCGACCTCTGAGTTTGTTTCGGCCTTGCTTCTCAGAGTAGTCAGATAGGAAACGCCGACCTCATCTAGCTTATTTTTAATATTTTTTTATAGGACGTGTAAAATTATTCCGATATCCTATTTACAGAATAAACAATTTCATTTCCATACATTTTTTTGCAAAAAAATAAGAATTCGCCAGTTTGCCTACCAGATTGTATCCATGATAAATGTATGCATAATACTGGCTATTAGAAGCCATTTCAAGCAAAAAACCAACACTTTAAAATTTAAGCCTGAAACACAGGTTTGAATTAACCTAGATCGGGTGGGTCGCTTCCTAACATTGTAATTACGAACCATTATTACTTGCACCTGTTCTAAACATATTTTAGATATAGTCTATTTTTAGGCACTATAATTATTGTTTGAGAAATCTTATTGTGGACTAATTGTAAACGTTTTTAGAAACGTTTTTATTCAATAAATATTATTATTTTGGGGAGTGTTTTTTTTTTCTCAGCTCTTAGGCTGGTTTTAGCTACATTTACGGGCCAAAGCCAAGTAAATGCAGCGTGTGGTGTGATTAGGATGTTATTATTTTTTATTTTTTTATTATTAAGCTCCAATGTCTTTGAGAGCCTTTTTTCGATCCTCAGTGCGGCATCGCAAGGCACTGGCAACGTATCGTGTGGTGTGTCTCTTAGAATATTGTTGACGTGGCACATATTTTTAGTTTACCCATAACTTTAACATATTATGTCAATAATCTGTAGTACTATTTATTACTATTGTGGTTTCACAGCAGCGATCATTTCGTACTGGGGTCTGTTTGCTTACCTATACAATAACTAACTAATACTTACTTTTTGTCTCGCTAGCTCTTCGTTTCTTGTTAGATACTTCTTCATCTTCCACTTCAGTTTTAAACTCGATTAAAGGCACATCATCTTCTAAATCAGATTCAGAACGTTGTGGTGGTATATCTGCTACATCTTGACAGTTATCGTATAAATTTTCCAGTTCTAGCTCTGTAAGTAAACAATAACAGTCAAGAGTATATTTTACAACATAATATGGTTACAGTTAAGTTTAATTAAACTTAATACCGCCAAAAGTTTCAAATAGTCCATAAAATGTCTTGATCACCAAAATACAAATACATTTTGCCTTACGGCATGCAAAATTATTTAATAGTAGGTAATACTAATAAATACAATAAATAAATATAATAAATATAAATATACATATATATAAAAATAAATACTAATTTACTAGTCAAAAAACCTAACACAATAAAATTTGTAAAAGCATTCCATTCACTAAGCAACATTACTATCATTATTAAAAATACTCATATTATTTAAAAACATTCGGCACAAATGTCAACAATATAATAAAAAAATGAAAGAAAATTCGATTACAAAATGTCAACAAATTAAATTTAAAATGACAATAAATTCAATTACAAATTTCAATAAATTCAATTACAAATGTCAATAAATAAAAATAAATAAACCTATTTAGAATTGCAATAAAGCTAAAGATAGAAATGTCAGTAAAATCACAAAGAAACAGCCTACACACCATTATCAGAAAGTTTTGTCATCAACAAAATCTTAACAGCGTGGCAGTGTTGCCAAATCCAAAAGTTCAAATTATCGAGTTCCCACGTCGAAATTATCGTACAAAAGCAAAAAAAAAAAAGTTACGCTAAATTCAAATCAAATTGCTATCAAAAGACAATGAATAGTTTTATACTAGGGTAAACATGTTGTGTTTTTAGTTGATATTTTTGTGTTTCACTGTAAAATTCTATAAAAAACTAGAGATACCGGAAAGAGATAGGAGTTACTTACTTGTTGATGTTGACAAACTTGACATTGCCATTTTTTGGAATTTTTTCTGCTTTTAATTTCGTTTGACAAATACGTTTTGTTAATGGAACTATAAAATGTTTTTACAGCAAATCTCAAAATTATCGTACGATAGACATTCACTATCGTACATCGTACCATAGGCCAAATTATCGTAGGCCCCCATAATTATCGCACGGGTTGGCAACAATGTAGCATAGTAACACTTGTCCATTAGCAGTTTTGTTAACTTTTTAATTATAAAGTGGTAAAAGGACAATACTCATCAAGTATGGGAAAAAAACCAGAGCGAACAGATCCAGGATATAGCCAGGCGCGGTCCGAGGGGGGGGTCCTGGAGGTCATGACCCCCCTCCAAAATCATTCAAGCTGTCGACAGCTTGAATGATTTACGTGTCTTACTAACTAAAAACTGTACGTACTTGAGCCACAGAGACTCCGATGGTCATATACAAAAAAATATATGAAAAGAAAGCCTGTTAAGCAAAATTTGAATGGGGGAATTTGGGCACCACTAAGCTCGGGTTAAGGCGATGTTTTAAAACCTAAACTGCTGTGAAACGAGTTAAACATTCGTTTGACATTGTAGTTGAAAAACATGTTCTGCCATATGGAATGTATGGGAGATCATGTTTTTCAAACTGCAAATTTAAGTTCGTTGATTATTACTCGTTAACCTGTATAGCCTACTTAGCTCCGATAGTTTTCCTTTTAATTTCGTTATGTATACTACTGCTGTGATTTTTTTCACAAATCCAAGTACAACCATTTAGCTGGCAGGGGGGGGGACACTTGACTCTAACAAAAATTTTCAGTTAAAAGCTTAATATTTCGCAAACGGATCCCTGAATCCAAAAATGGTTTTCACAAACTCACAATATTTTTAACGACCTTTTTAACAATACCCCAAAACATGGGGTAGATGAGAAAAAATAAGCATCCCCACTTTACGTGTAGGGGTGGTACCCTAAAAAAACTCTTAAAACTCTCAAAACTCTCTCTTCTTGATTTTATTTTACCACTTTGTCGGCATGATTAATATGTATACATATACCAAATTACAGCTTTCTAGTACTAACCGTCTCTGAGCTAAGCCGCGGACAGACGGACATGGCGAAACTATAAAGGTTCATTGTTTATTACGGAACCCTAAAAACAGAACCTATTCAAGGCGGGGTGCTAAAATTTTTAGGCTCGCTTGTCATTATTCTTAAGCTTTCCTTCGTAAGTCGACAAAGCAAGTAATTCTTAGTTCTATGGAATGATCAAAATAAAATCGAACGTATCCAAGTGTGCAAAATGTTTGAGCTTGCTTTGCTCTCTCTTCATTTCATAGTTGTTTGGCCTTTCCTGCATAAGTCGACAATTTACCTAAGTCTTATTTCTGTTTAAAAATGTACATCAAATCCGAACCTATCCGAGGCGAGGTATTCAAATTATCGAGTCAGCTTCGCTCGCTCTTCTTACCCTACATAGTCTTCTGTCCTAATACTTATTATTTATCAAAAAAGCTAGCGACCAATTTGGCAGCATCTCATAATTTAATCGAACCCCAAATAATTCATATAGTGAGGTCCTTAAAATACTAAATAGCCAACTATTAGTGACCAACTTGGATGTAAAGATGCGGTAGTAAGGCGCGTCATTTCAGAGTAGACAAGCTATAGTGCTCGCTGGCTTCGTTCATCGTTCGTTTCACTCGCTCGGCTCGCGCGCAGTTGTCACGGTTTTAACCCGACCATTTGGTCGGGGTACCCTAGCTTATTTATTGCAACCAACTGTGACAAAATATCAGAAAGTTACAAAGAAGTTCAGATATTTAAAAAGTGAGCATCATTAGAAAGGTCAAAAAGTTTTTAGAGTATCAATTAAATATTTCCCTAATATTCCTCGGCACAAATGGTGACCCCCCCAAAATCTTAGGCTGCGACCGCGCCTGGATTATAGCTCAGGATATCATTCTGTAAATATTTCAATAAAAGATTTGAAGACTGCTATTATATATTGCCATTTGTTTTTCATCAAGGGTGTTTTTTTTTTCTTTATCTTATCTTCGATTTGAGTACAACACAACAACCAGTTAAATTTGAAATATTTTTGTTGCCTTCATTATTCTTGACGGTAGTCTATGTAACATAACGCTACGACCCTTAGGTGCCCAGCAAAAAGAAAAATGTCAGAAGTAAAGAATGACAACCGAACACGAATAGCGCGGGCTGGCGATGGGATGCGACGCGGTGGGTCGGGGCCGAACTATCACGCGGACGAGGTCGCGGGCAGAAGCTAGTATGAAATAAATAGCTTGTTTTGAGATATGATTTATTGTTATTATTATTTATGTTCTTAAAAACATACCATCACTTTGATGTTCCTCTTTTGCCTCAATAATATCATCTAGTACCTCACAAACAGCTGGTAATTCTTCTTTGATAGCAATGTTTTCTGTTTGATATTCATCATCTATACTTATGTGCTCTGTTGGAGATTTAATAAATCCACTGTAAAACTCTTGGCTTATTAAAGGATTGGGCTGTAAAAAGATAATTATAATATTAGGCAAATATGTTGGCGACCACAGTCCGACGAGCACAGAAGTTGTAGCAATAGTATAGTTGTGTTTAACATGTACTTGTACCATCAAAGAAGTTCATATCTAACCAGTTTGAAAACAAAATCCCGTGAACACAATGACCACATCTGTTACCGGCCCAGTTCTATAGCCACCGAGCGCTGCTAGCAAGAATAGTCCTTACGGTGGTTAGTTATGAACTTCTTTGATGTAGACATTTGACAAAAGTGTACATATCACCGTTCAACCCTCAATGGTATGCTCGGTGTGAAATCCAGACTCAATAGGTATGGCTCGAGAGGAATCACTTCCACATTATACTGAAAATAAAAATTATAAGAAATGGCTTTTGAAGAATACCTCACCTCATAATCCTCATTCATCATCTGATCCAGCAGCTCTTCGGCTGCCAGACATTGTCTCAGTAATCGGTAGCATTGCTTTAGTTTAGCGCAGCAAAAGAAACAAGCAAGAATCGGTCTGCTGTCTTCAGTTACAAACTGCAACAAAATTTGTCCTGCACTATTTTGTTTTATGGATAATACTTCTATTCTATATATTAAGTAATAATGCTGTCCAAGCCAACAGTTTGTGGTCCTTAATGGTTTCTGTGTGCATCTTACAGAGAAGGTATGAGCATTATACACTTTTGCTCTTTATCCGCCCCTAAGACGACACACTGACCCAACTTTCGCCAAGCTGTTTGCTGTGCTGGGAGCACTGGGGCCTAAATCTTCGTGTAGGAGAGGCAGCACCTAATAGATAATTTACTTAATTCTTATTTAAAATATCAACTTACTGGAATATCAGTCAGCTTCTCATATAGTTTATGTAAGTTCCTGTTGACCACTACATACATACGTACATTCTCCGCTAAACATATCCTACACATTGGCAGTTTTTCCATCTTATAACTCAAAAAGTAACACTTAAGATATTTAGATCAACTTTGCATTTTTATTATAGAAAACCACTGTTGCGTTGCGACACCATTAGACACCGGTAGTTCACGTTTATTTCGATAATACTTCACAAAAGAGCAAGCTAATAAAAAGCTTGTAAAAAGGATGGGTAAGGATCGTAGCAAGTGGCGTTCTGTAGTTTCTGCCTACCCCCATGGGAAGTAGGGGCGTGAGATTATGTACGTACTTCACGAAATAGCACGAAACCACTTAAGCTAAAGCTATGAAAACATCGAATTTTTACACAACAGAAAAATAGTGAAGAAAAGCTTCTTGACAGCTTGTCTGCTTGCTTGACATTGACAGTTAAAGATCATAGATCATAAAGTTGTCTAGGCTTTAAATATTTTTCTTTTTTGGGAAAGTAACGTCTGGCTACTGAGTGAAGCTTTTTTTATTAGGATTCGGATTCACAGTTAGTTTTTTTAATACTAATAAGTAATTTTAAACAATATCCACTATTATTTAATTTCGATTGTTTTCGCTCTGTTTAATTATAATATATTCTTTAATTCGGACTACACATACAAAGTACACACAATCCATTATTAGCAGTGATCGGAGTAGGTAGATTGAACTGGGGTCATTGATCCGAAACGTATATATTACTATGGACATTCCTCCGGAATTGGTGGATTATTAAAAAAAAACCGGAACTTATGTAGGAATTGTATTCTGCCAGAGTGGAAGGAGTCATTTGATGATTTGCCATCCTCAAAAAAAAGGTAGGAATTGTAATAAAATGAGCAATTTTATTCTTTATTATTCATCCTATTTTTTTTTTTGTCACGATTTGACAAAACCCAACGACTACCACTAATAATAATACCACTAGTAATAATATCACTACCAACATTAACAATATTTAATTGAATCCGGAAATACCGGAATTACTTTCCGGAAAAATGGCTTATCCATGTTATTCTTTCTGTGTGCATTTATGATACAAGTACTAAAAATCAATCTACCTACTCCGATCACTGATTATTAGTAACAATGACTTAAAAAACTATGTTAGTAAACTTTTACAAATTAATAACAATTAAAATTGACGTGGCCCAACACAGGTTGTCACGTGCCTCCGTACCCAGTGCCTTATCGGTTATCTAGTCAGGTCCATAACAGACAATATAGACAAAAAACGACCTGTTTCAGTAATCTTTCTAGATATGAGCAAAGCCTTTGATCTCGTTAAACACTACACACTACTAGATAAATGTGAGCGGTACGGCATCAGGGGTCCTGCGTTAGAATGGCAAAAAAGTTATCTACGCAAAAGACAACAGTGTGTGGAAATATCCCATATGAATGATAAACTCGTTGCGATGACATACAAATCCTCATTTAAACACAATGGGTCTGGAGTACCCCAAGGAAGCATCCTTGGGCCTCTTCTCTTCCTATTATATATAAATGACTTACCAAATATAACAAGCCATAAATGCGTACTATTTGCAGATGATGTGTCAGTAATAATACCGGAAAATAATAAAACATTACATCAACAAGAAGTAAATCAAACTATCAACAATATAATACATTGGCTATATGAAAACAACTCAAAAGTAAATTTATCTAAAACAAAATCATTCAATTTGCAAACTATAAACAAACCCCGCCAAAATTAATTTAAACCATAATAACGAAATAATTAACAAAGAAAATAGTATACATTTTTTAGGTCTAACGTTAGATGAAAATTGTAATTGGGGAATACATATTGAAAACCTATGTAAAAAAATAACAGATTTGTATATGCACTAAGAGAACTACGTAAAACAGCGAATGAAGAAGCTGCACTCAACACCTATCACGGCTACGTAGCGTCTGTATTGAGGTAGGGCTTACTCCTATGGGGTAACTCATCACCAGTGATCGGAGTAGGTAGATTGATTTTTAGTACTTGTATCATAAATGCACACAGAAAGAATAACATGGATAAGCCATTTTTCCGGTATTTCCGGATTCAATTAAATATTGTTAATGTTGGTAGTGATATTATTACTAGTGGTATTATTATTAGTGGTAGTCGTTGGGTTTTGTCAAATCGTGACAAAAAAAAAAAAATAGGAAGAATAATAAAGAATAAAATTGCTCATTTTATTACAATTCCTACCTTTTTTTTGAGGATGGCAAATCATCAAATGACTCCTTCCACTCTGGCAGAATACAATTCCTACATAAGTTCCGGTTTTTTTTTAATAATCCACCAATTCCGGAGGAATGTCCATAGTAATATATACGTTTCGGATCAATGACCCCAGTTCAATCTACCTACTCCGATCACTGCTCATCACATATCCAAAGAGCATTCATAGCGCAAAAAAAACGCTTGAGAGCAATAACTGGGGCGCCTCCATATGAGAGTTGTAGACCAATTTTTCAAAAGTTGAAGGTTTTAACGCTAGCTTCTATTTATATTTTAGAAATAGCCATATTTGTTAGGAAAAATTCACACTTCTTCCCCACAGTAACCGAAAACAATAGATTTACAAAAAGGGACCCCACCAAGCTAAAAAAACAATTTTGTAACAGCGCTTTGCACTACAGAAACAGCGACCTAAAAATTTACAACCATATTCCAAAAGTAATAAGAGAACTACCATTTAATTACTACAAAAGAAATCTCAAAACATGGCTTCTCCAAAATAATTTTTATACACTGAAATAATTTTTTGAATATAAGGGTAATACATTATAGATTTATTTAGTTTTATAATACCTACAAATATTGTTGCTGTTGTGTTTTATTATAATAGAGTATAAATGTATCTTTATATCTATAGTCTTAGTTTTTCGTATTGTTAATAGAATTTATGTAGTAATAAGTTAGGTTTTTATGACCATGTAAATGTAAATATTCGTTTGCCGCTTTTAGCGGCGGATGTGTCTTGAACATATTATACCTAACCAACTTGTACGTACCATATCCGACGAATAAATGTCTTTGTCTTATGAAGGGACTATCTACTTTGTCTAATAATGTTTTCAGGATGCTGTTGGACCTTCCGCGCAACCTACCCATTATTGGCGCTGTCCTTTTCCTCATAATGGCATGAAAATCATCAGCACGGGCTTCCGCGAACACCTCAGAAGCGCGGAAGCCCCATCTAATACAAATTTCAAATTCAAAAGTCATTTATTCAAAATAGGCTGAGAATCAGCACTTTACAAACGTCAAAATTACATAAGACAGTCCCCCAAAAACGCCCACCCTTCACCACTTCCTAGTGCTTAGATGGGAAGAAGTGGCGCAACAAACTCCCCAGCAGCACAGCTGTCTGTTCAGTTAGAAAACTTGATTCTATACAATAGTAGTTATGCAAAATAATGTACATTATGCAACGTAAAACATTACAACTTATTAAAAAAAACTGTAATGAGTAGATTATGTCAATAATAAGTTTAAAAAAAAAATGATTTATACAGTCAAATAAAATGAACTAAGTAATTATATGATCTCTTAAAGTGTCATCTAGTCGTTGATTTTAAAACACTTGTTTGTTGCTTGGGGGGGGGGGGGGGGGGGGGGTAAATTGGAGTAGCTTAATTATTCCCAAGCCTTTTGGTCGTCTAAGTAATCTTTAACTTTATAGAAACCTTTTTGACATAGTTTCTGTTTAATAAATGATTTAAATTTATTGAAGCTCAGTTCTTTAACATGGCTTGGGAGTTTGTTGTAAAAACGTATACTTTGGCACTTAAATGAATTACTAATTTTTTGGAGCCTAGTCCTGGGCACAATAAATAAATCTTTGTGTCTAGTATTTATGCTATGAATGTCGCTGTGTTTAGAATATAGATTTAATATTCTTTTTTACATAAATCAGGTTCTCATAAATATATTGAGATGCGACTGTCATTATGTTTATTTCCTTAAATTTATCCCTCCGTGAATGCCTACAAGTAAGGTTATATATTGCTCGAATGGGTCGTTTCTGCAGCACAAATATAGCCAGAATGTCGGCTGCATTTCCCCATAACAAAATGCCGTACGACATTACACTATGGAAATAACTAAAATATACTAATCGAGCTGTTTCAACATCAGTCAAATGACGGATTTTATACACCGCGTAGGCTGCAGAGCTTAGCCGCTTCGACAATTTGGTTATATGTGGGCCCCACTGAAGCTTCGAATCCAAAGTAATACCTAAGAACACAGTGGTGTCCACAAGATCCAATTCTGTCCCATTTACTAGTACATTGGTTTTCACCGGCTTAACGTTAGGTGTCAGAAATCTAATACATTTAGTTTTTTTCTCGTTTAAAAGTAAATTATTAACACTAAACCAATGCACTATTTTATAGAGAGCATTATTTACATCGTCGGTAACTGTCTGTTGTCGCTTAAGTTTAAATATAAGTGATGTGTCATCTGCAAATAACACTATTTCATGACTGTTCTTTATAAGGCAAGGAAGGTCATTAATGTATACGAGAAATAAAAAAGGGCCAAGAATTGAGCCCTGCGGAACTCCCATAGTGACAATAGAACCCGGGGACCGCTTGCCATTAACGTCCACTCGTTGGATCCTATTATCCAAATAAGAAATAAGAAGATCCAAAGTAGTGTTTCTAACACCATAGTGATGCAATTTCCTGACCAATGTATCATGAGAAACACAATCGAAATCCTTAGATAAGTCACAAAAAATACCTAGGGCATCATGTGACTCCTCCCAGGCCTCAAAAATATGTGCAAGAAGCTCAACACCAGCGTCGGAAGTCGAGCGACCCCTTGTGAAACCGAATTGTTTACTGTTTAATAATTTATGTCTATTAAAATGTCTTTGCAATTGATGTAGCATCAATTTTTCAAATATTTTACTAAACGTGGGGAGCACAGAAATTGGTCTAAAGTTCGTGGGGTCAGCTGTGCTGCCCGATTTAAATAAAGGTATTATTTTACTATTCTTCATTAAGTCAGGAATTACACCACAGTCAAGATACATTTATTAAAGATAATTGCTAATTCAGGCGCTACAGTGTTGATTATGCATTTTGCAACCTCTACGGAATTTCCCCATAGATCAGCAGTTTTTTTAACATTGAGTGTATTGAAAGTTTTAATAATATCTCGAGCAGTAACATAGTCGAGATTAAATTCATGGTTAAATTATCAACATTTTCTTTCAATAGGGACTCGGCAACAGTGAGTGAAGAATTTAAAGATTTAGTGGTTGCGACTGGAATATCTGCTATCAACATCCTGAACCCATTATTATACTGTACGCGCAGGACGTTGTAGGCTCTCTGCGAATATTACACCCACAAGCTGCACGTGAAGAAGGTTTGGCAGTACGCCTTGAAAAGCGAGACTTTAATATACCCACTACAACGCGCAAACCTGCGGGCTACCATATTACATCGAATCACCATCGCCAACGCCCTCCGCTCCCTGTCTATATCAGCATCGTCAGATTAGTCCTCCGTGAGTACATGCCCTAGGTATTTAAACTGTGTGACTCTCTGTAGTGGCTTTCTGCTTAACGTCACTGGAGGAAAATTATCCAACAAGCTAGACTTAAGATCTGAAAATCAAAAGCTCACTTTTTTTAGGGTTCCGTAGTAAACAAGGAACCCTTATAGTTTCGCCATGTCCGTCTGTCTGTCCGCGGCTTAGCTCAGAGACGGTTAGTACTAGAAAGCTGTAATTTAGCATATGTATATATATTAATCATGCCGACAAAGTGGTAAATTAAAATCAAGAAAAAAAAATTATTTTAGGGTGTTCCCCTACACGTAAAGTGGGGATGTTTTTTTTTCTTCATCTACCCCATGTTGTGGGGTATCGTTAGAAAGGTCTTTCAAAAATATTGTGAGTTTGTCAAAACCATTTTTGGATTCAGGGATGCGTTTGCGAAATATTAAGCTTTTAACTGAAATTTTAGTCAAGTGTCCCGTCCCCCCCTCCACCTTCTGGCTAAATGGTTGTACTTAGACTTGTGAAAAAATTCACAGCAGTAGTATATATAACGAAATTAAAAGGAAAACTATGAGAGCTAAGTAGGCTCTACAGGTTAACGAGTAATAATCGACCAACTTAAATTTGCGGTTTGAAAAACATGTTCTCCCATACGGAATGTATGGGAGAACATGTTTTTCAACTACAATGTTAAGTTTGTTTTTGGGATAAATTCATCCCAACTACGGAACCCTTCATTGTGCGTGGTCCGACACGCACTTGGCCGGTTTTTTACATTATATGTGAGTCCATGTGACGCAGCATAGGACTCACAAACACCCAACAACTTCCTGAGCGCGCTGATTGATGGACTCAGCAACACCATGTCGTCTGCGTAGCTATACACTTCAGGACATATTTAACAGAGTGAGCACCCGCCCATCTAACACTGTTAGTCTGCGAGCTATACCAATATTTCAATACATGCTCCTCGGGTACCTCTAGAAGTCTAAGCTGTTAAGGCATACAGCCTTCTTTATAACTATAATCTATGCCTATCATAGATTGTTGCTTGTGGTGTGCAAAACAACCGACGATTGTGACAAGTAAAAATATATTTAGCTGATTGCAAATATTCTGTTGTATATTAAGATTCCATATTCACACCAAAGTTTCCACAACTTTAATATAAGCTTCGACCAAAGTTTGTTGTAACAGACCAAGTCAACAGCCTTGGAGAGGTCGAGGAAAGCAGCATATACTGGTGTTTCCCTAACTTTGCAGTACTTGACCGTCTGCTTAAGCGCCAGAATAGCGGTCTCGGTTGATAGCGCCTTCCTAAAACCAAACTAAGCATCACTCAACTTTAAATACTCACCAAGCCGGCGCTCAAGCAGACCATCAAATACCTTTCTCTTTGACCGCTACGGTTATAGCGGCCAAAGAGATGGGCCTGTAGTTGGTTTTATCCGCTATGTCGCCTATTTTATTTTTAACCACAGGGACCACCTCGCTTTCCATATGCTCTATTGGTAGATAGGTAACATTGCTAGAACCCGGTAAATGTAAATGTGAGCAAGTAACAGATGCTCAACATCAAGCCCATCGTGACCCGGCGACTTCTCTCTCGACAAACTTACTACCACTTTCTTCAGCTCCTTAGCAGTAAACCCAAGAGGAAACACCGCCGGCACTCTAGCTTCATCCGTACACCGGGCGAGAGGAAGATACCACAAAGTGTTCTTTAAAAATGCTAGCTATGCGTCCCGCATCCGTCTCACCATCAACGCTCACGGGTAGGCCCGCATGTCGATTTTGTAAAAATATCACCGTGAAAACTTGCGTGGAGTGAGCTGTCAGTGAAAACTCACTGATGCTAGGGATTGACCAAGCATTACATTTACAAACGTAATCGTGATTTAAATTATATTTTTTATGCTAATTCTATTGATCATTTTATATTAAGTATTCTAAAGCTAGTATTTAAATGTCTAAACATTACTATATAGGGGGGGTTTTAATAAAATAGCAAAACAGATATCCAATCAGAAACTCAATTTTGTTTTATTCTATTTTGTTCCTAGACTAGTCCCTTAATATAAATAGCTTGAGGCGCGACGCGTTACGCACGTTGGTACCTACCAACAATAAATAAAATAGAACGTACCTACATAGGTATCTACACGTTGCTGCTACTTAAGTACTAAAGAAAATGCTCATCGACATAGTTTGTTATTATAAACCCATTGTTAACTTATATTATAAACGCAATCGAGTGTTAATAGTGTGTAATTTAACCCCACACAAACTATGTAGGAACCTACCTAAACGATGTAAGTAGTCATATAGATAAGATGTGTACGTATATTATTTGTACCTACCTACCGAATAGTTTATTGGAGATAACCTACCTACGCGTTGAATAAAATCATATTCATCAAATCATTACAAAATTCTTAAGTTCAACAGCTGACACTCTTGCAGCGCGCGCACACCGAATCACTTCACCACATTGAAGTGGTAAGAATCACGCTTGCGCGCTAGGTAGACACTATCACATTGAGGTTTTTTTTACTTACTACGTACCTACCAATGATGTATAAAACTATAGATACGTTGTCCGCACTCTAAAATGGCAACATGAAATGAAGCCAATTGGCCACATTGCGCTCAGTCACGCACCAACCTGTCGCGCGACGCTACGTTTGTTTTTAATTTATATCGTGTGTGAAAACCTGTGCAAAATATAAAGAAAACATGCCGTCGTGTGTTTTCAGAGGATGTACAAATTATACCCCAAAAGTTAAAGACAAAAATGTGTCATTTCACGCGTAAGTTTGCAAAACTACATTATTTTATTTTATTTTGTACGACGCTGCGTCTAATGGCGGCCGGCGCATGAAGTTAGTAGTCACGTGACGTTAGGGGAGGTTGAGACACTAATACACAAGTTTTTTTTTGTTGTTAGAATTTATAATATTGTTTGAATATAATATGCACTTGTTATGTTATGAATATACATTATTGTTTTCCGTTTCATTTTAGATTGCCTACAGATGGGCTGATAAAAGAAAAGTGGCTTAAAATGATAAGGGTTCAAAGACGTGAAAACGATTGGCTACCAACTCCCTATACTAAAGTTTGCTCAAAGCATTTCTCAGCTGACGATATTTATGTGACGAAAAAAAATTATCGAAGAATAAAAAAAACTGCAGTTCCTATAATTATGGTAAAATTATACGTCATTTTTAAACACATTATTTAAAAGTATTGGTTTTTGTGAAATAACCGGATTGTTTTATATATATTTTTTTTTTAGCAAGAAGCACAAAATATTATTTCATCACCGACGAGTTTGGAACATGTTCAAGTGTCGGAAGAAGGTTCAATTTTTGAAACACCAAGGAAAGCTATTTTGAAGAAAAAGATTAGTAAACTTTCCTTAGAAAAACGCAAGTTACAGTTTAAAAATTATAATTTAGTAAGAAAAAGTAAAAGGCTAAAAGAAAAATGCAATAACTTAAAACAATTAGTTTCTGAGCTCCAAAAAAAAAATTTTTTTACTATTGACCAGATCAATGAACTGAATCTTAAAGCCGAAGCAGTAGAATTTATAAATAGACTGGCTCAAAAGAGCAAAATTAAGGGCTATCGCCAAAAATATACGCCAGCGTTAAGAAAATTTGCTGTCACCTTGCACTATTATTCCGTAGCTGCCTACAAATATGTAAGACAGATATTTAATGGATCTTTACCACATCCTCGTGTCATAGGGAAATGGTACGAAAACAGCTCAGGTGATCCTGGGTTTAATAAACAAGCATTAGATGTTTTAGAAAAGAAGTATAAACATAGTGGCCAGCGAATATTGTGCACCTTAATTGCAGACGAGATGGCTCTTCGTCACCAAACTACGTGGACAGGAAAAAAGACTGTAGGTGTCGTAGACTTTGGTGCTGGATCAGCAAAATCGTGTGAAATAGCGACTCAGGCATATGTTTTTATATTAGTCTGTATGAACGAAAGTTGGAAAACCCCGGTAGCATATTTTCTTGTTAACGGACTGTCGGCTGAAACTCGGGCAAATTTACTGAAAACATGTCTTAGTGAATGCTACCGTGTGGGAGTTGACATTGTAGCCATAACATTTGATGGCTGTGCATCTAATATAAATGCAGCTAATTTATTAGGTTGTGATCTCAAACAACCATCACACCTAAAAACAACATTCAAACACCCTGAATGTGATTTAGATGTTGCAATTATGTTTGACCCTTGTCACATGATTAAATTAGTAAGAAATTCATTTGAATCTAAAAGACAATTTTTTGACGGGAGTGGAAGGAAGATTCGCTGGCAGTTATTAGAAAATTTAGTTAAGCTTCAAAAAAATGTTGGACTTAATTTTGCTAACAAAATCACCCCTCGTCACATTTATTTTAGAAATGAAGTGATGAAAGTCAAATTGGCAACACAACTCATGAGCATGAGTGTTGCAAATGCTCTCAAATTGTGTGATGAGATTTTAACGTCTTCTCTTTTCGTGGACACTAAAGGAACGGTAGATTTTATAGAAAATTTTAATCATTTATTTGATGTTTTTAACTCCAAATCATCCGATTTGTACGGCATGAAAAAACCGCTTTCTCTAAAAAACGCCAATAACATCATAGCTTTTCTAGAAAAAGCAAAACAATATATATTAAATCTTTATATTTTTATTAAGTATAGACGCGAGGTTCGTAAACGAATCACAATAAAAATAATTAAGAAAAAAATTGTGGAATCTAAAAATAAAACAGGCTTTTTGGGCTTCCTTATTTGTATAGAAAGTTTAAAGCATCTATACACAACGTTGGTCGAAGGACAACGTTTGCAATATATCGCAACTTACAGGTTGTCCCAAGATCACATTGAAATGTTGTTCGGTGCTATCCGGCGACATGGAGGTTATAACAATAATCCAAACGTTATCCAGTTCAAGGGAATTTTCAAAAAAATCCTTCAACACCTTGAAATGAAATCTTCGTTTTTAGGAAACTGCCTACCGTTAGAAGACATAACTGTATTAACGTGTTCGTCTGCAGTTCACAACATTAATTCTACAGTAAGTAGAAGAAATATGGATGAGGAGATTGACTCGATCGAGAATGACTCTCAGTTAATAAATGCAACTGCTGTAGAAGATGATATTAACACAAATGTCGAAGTGTTTTCGACAATGTTAAATCAAGAAGGCGTTAAAAAAACCACTGAGCAGATTGTCGGTTATATTTCAGGATGGGTATCCAGAAAACTGGCTTCAGTATTGAAATGTTCGACATGCACCGATAGTCTGTATTGTAATAACAAATTGTGGTTTCACAAACTGATTATTTTAAAAAATATGGGTGGACTATGTTTCCCGAGTGAGGATGTGTTCCGAATCTGTCTGAAGTCAGAATCTATAATTAAAAACCACATTAAAGAAATGGGTCACATTATCCTTCCCGATCACAAAGATATCCAAATTTTAAAAAACCGTATTTTAAAGTCGTTTATCAGCTGCAATGACGTATTTTGTTCTTTACATCAACATTCTTTAGAGCAACATCCCACATTTGATCACAGAGTGCAGCTTATACGCGCGGTCATTGAGAAATTTATTAATGTTCGCCTACATTTCGCACACAAAAGCTCTGAATCAAATTATAAGAGGCAAAAAAGAAATAAATTGAGTTTGTTTGAAGGAATTTAAAAATATGTATCTACAACATAAGTCGATAATATATGACTTCGATTACCATAGTGTTTGATTGTCTATCAATATGTTAATATTTTTTACATTATTAAATAAAGGCTTTTTTATGTTTATAAAGATATTTTGTTTTATTTTTAAATTTAATATGTAACAATAATTACTGTTGCGGAATACACCATTAACATTTAAAAGATATAATATTGGTATTACTTTATTCGTAAAGTAGGTAACACGGTACAATTATAAATTATTTTATTAACTCTAGAAAATCGAGTGTCCTTTTTTCCCCATATGCCTCTGATAGCTACGTCACTCATGCGCTCGACCAATGAGCATGTAATTTTACTATTACTTATCCTGTGACGTAACTGAAGATGTTTATTTATCTCCCTCTAGCAACAGGCATTCCGCCGTACGGTGTCATATTTTCTTTCCCTTTCTTTACGCGTATAAGTAGTTATCTAGTATTTTCGCCGTTTTTAAGCGCCGAGATGTTTGTTGATAACGTGTCTATATATAATACGTCATTGGTACCTACATACTTATTTAACTTGTAACGCGTCACGTACTTGCGTACTAAATATCAACGTCCAATTAGTACCTACAATGTTTTATTCATCATCATCATATATAACCCAAGTAAAACTGACACTTGTAGCGCGCGCACATCACATCACCGAAGTGTTGTCGCCGAGGAAATAACACGCGTTACCATGGTGACGACTCGCGTGATCACTTCACCCGATTCTTACGCTGTGTCCTACGTGGACGACTCAACGCGAACGCGATTGCGAAACGATCCGATGCGAATTTAATGCGGTGCGGAGCGACGCGGCTACTCTGTCCTGTCTGCGCGCGAACCGTCCCCTCCGCGCCCTCCGCCGCCGTTCAGTTCAGTTAGCATTAAACATTTGTCATGGACGGACGGAAGCTAATGTTGTTGGAAAATTCATATCTTAAATATGAGATATTGAAGAAGTGTATAAAGCAGAGAAGTGGAACTAATACTGTGTACTTAGAAAGGCATACTCATGGGGAATTTCATAATTTGTACCAGGATTTACGTACTCAACCCCTGTTGTTCAAGGAATATTGTCGAATGTTACCTACTACGTTTGACTATATTGTACAAGCCATTAAACCTGTTCTGCAATTTACTACAACACATTTTCAGGAACCTATTTCTGTAGAAGAACGACTTATGGTGACTTTGAGGTAAGAAAACGATGAAATAAATGTTAGAGATTACATATAATATTAATTAAGTTTAATTAGTAAGTATGTACACAATTGCAATACTTTCACAAAGATGTGTAATAGCCATGTTGTTGAGCACTGGATTGTGGTGGGTTTAACTTTGACAGCTCCATTAGAAGAAGCTCCTGCATCTGCGTTCTAAAATGTAATTTTTTGAGTGATGGCAACTGTTTCATGTAAGGTAATATTGATTTAAACCAAAGAAGGTCGTCGTCAGTATTATCTGGTTGATCTTCGCGAAGAATTTTCATTTTTCTCTCTCAATATCGAGAAATGCTTCGAGACTTATATCTTTTCTTTTGCGTGTTTGCCTTGTGATAGCTGGCAATGAGGATGAAGGCGAAGGACCTGGTAACGAGGGCGAAGGTGGACGATCTTGTCGAAGGTTGTTATCTATGGACATGTTCTGTGGTATTTCTTCTAAAATAGACGCAGATTCAGGGAGCTGGGTGTTGTCATTGTCAGATGCGTTCATGTTGAAAATCTCTTCCGGACTAGCCGCGTCTGAATACACTGACAGATCTACAGAATTGCTTTCGGAGTCTTTTGATATAATATTCCCTTCTGTTTGTCGGGGTTTCAGAAC